>VDFB02252616.1:86198782-86292092 GCA_007258455.2 Sequoia sempervirens | reverse complement strand
CCCCTACACCATCGTCAGTAGATGAGCATGAGGCTGATCATATTTTAATTCGTCTTTTCCAAAGGGTTGGGTGGCTTAGAAAATCATTTGGAAAGAGATCTGAAGATGACTAGAGCCACTTGGGTTGTTAGTGAGTTAAAACATATGATGGGTAAAGATCAAATAGGTATAGAACTTCTAACTAGCTTCCTCGGTCTTGCCGAAGCATGCACTCCTTCGAACAATCCTAGCTTTGCACAAGGAGTCACCTTCGAAGAGTGTGAAGGATAGTTAGGAGTATCAATGCCTCCCATGTCCATTTACATGGCCGACGTGGTCCCTTCTATTAGTATCCCTTTTGTCTATGAACAACCCAAAACTATCAAAGTAAATAGGGTCCCCTTAGGCTTTAGCTTCACCCCTTGTCACCTCTAGTGGTGGAGGCTTTGGCGGGATGAGTGGTGGGGACTTTGGTAGTGGTGGTAGATTCGAAAGCAGAGGTGGTGCTGGTAGAAGTGGCTCTGGTGGAGGTCATAGTGGTGGTTCTAACGGCGGCCCTATTGGTGGAAGTGGCTCCGGTAGTGGTTCTGGCAGAGGTCACACTGGTGGCAGTTTTGGAGGTGGTTTTGGCAGTGGTTCTGGAGGAGGTCCCTTTGGCCCTCTATCTTCTAATGACCCCATTCTGAACACCCTTCTTCAAAATATGAGTAAGATGTAGAGCCAGTTAGTGATCCTTTCCCAAGCCTCTGCTCAACCTATCTTCAAGCCCTTCTTCTGACATAATCCATTGTCAGTTGTGATCTTAAACACTCCCTTCCCCCAAGGAATGGAGATCCCTAAGTTTGAAAAGTATGGTGTTAAAGGTGATCCAAAGACACATGTGTCCACTTTTAACGCCCTGTGCACGAACTTCTTCCATCATGATGCATTGATGGCCAAACTATTTCCCCGATCTCTCAAGGACATAGTGCTTGAGTGGTATTGTTCCTTGCCTGACAATTCCATTTTCTCATTTGACCAAATCGTAAATCAATTTCTTAGAAAATTTCAAGCAAACATTGAGCTGAAGATGACCTTTTTGGATCTTGTCTGATGTAAACAACGAGATAATGAAAAAATCACCAATTTCATAGCTCGTGCTACTGAGCACTCCTTTCACAAATCTTGTATCAGTTGCCCATTTTTGACGTGTAGAAGGTGTTCATAGGGAACTTACAAAGGCCTTGGCAAGAGAAGTTCACCCTTATGAAATACCCTTCTTTCACGCACTTGTGTGTAGTCTTACAAGAGTACCAACAGACGGTTGTTCAGTTTGGGGGATCCTCCTCGCACTCCCGTTCTAAGGGAAAGTCCATTGTATCAATCTATGGGAAACATAAGGTCGTTACGAATGGAGTTGCCACTATTGATAACAATGGCCTCAGGCATAACCAAAAATCCATAAAGGTATCAGAAACTTATTCTTCTATCTTGCAGAAGCTGTTGAAGGATAAGATCGTAACCTTGCCGAATTTGAAGCTTGTTAAGGAGCCTTACGCTAATTGGTATGATGAAAACACTTATTGTCAGTTGTTACCTATTTTTAGCTTGAACTCAAAACATGGTAGAGCTGAATTGAATTTATCATTAAGAGGCACATAAAGTTTCAAATTTTGTTGCTAAGTATGTGTCATAAAAAAAATCAGATTACATTTGATTTTCAGTTTTATTATGCAAAGTATTTGTTTTAGAAAATTAGCCATTTGCATAACAAATGTTGTTTTATTCATATTGTAAAAGTCAAGGTCCCACACAAGCCATGGGAGTAGCTTAATTTGATTTACGTAATCAAATGATAGGTACAAGAATAGATTGTAAACTATACTATTGCAGACAATATAAACATAAGTGGAGGGCAGTAGATCAAAGCAAGTGTTGATAACACAGTAAGATATAGATCTACAAGACTGTAATAAATGAATATTTACTGCATGAAAGAATTAGGAAAAGCATCATCCAAAGATCGAAGGTATATACTATCACCATTGTTTATCAGAGCATTCAACTATCCACATGATAAGGTTTTTTGAGCCATCGTTCTGAAGTTATAAGGAGCATAAAGGAATAAATAATAGTTTTGTTTACTATCACAACAATGGAATAATGAAGCATTGTTTTTTGTCAAAAGGAAAACCAAATTACAGCCACATAATGTTATGTACAGAAGGATAGTTCATAATCAAGTAAAATCAGCCAATTTCAATTGTGAAGACAATGCTTTTGTATAAATTTAACTGTTGAATTCTTCTTATCCTTATTACCAATGTTTCACATACATAGGGAACACAAATATAAATAGAGAAGCATTATTTTCAAGTGTAGACTTGCTGTAGAAAACATCCATTACAATGATTTTTAGACTGGAGATCAACAAATAACAAAGGATATGTGCAAAGGAAGATGTGAGTCGATGGATTTACAAAGGAAACAAGTAAGAGAAGTGTTTATAAAGCTCAGCCGGTAAGTGTTTAACATACTTAGGAGAAACCCTTATGGCAGCCTCACAAGTTCAAAGGTTTTACAAACAAGGTCTGAAAGTTTTTAATGCAGCCATGAATGAGCCAAATCACAACAAAACAAATGCCCAAATGAAGGAAATACAACCGCGGCCTCAAATAAGGAAGTTATAGGGATTTGTGGTATTTTACAGAGCATAGAAGAGTTATTTCTTGCACTAATAGATCAGAAGCATAGAAACAGGCATCAGGAAATGGTGAAGCCATGAACAAGTCATCCTCAGAGAAAAAAATCACAAAGTTCAATATATACCCGAATACCTTCAGATATGTAACAAAGATGCTCCATTTTTGGCCAGAATACAAGACAATATCAACAAAGGATAAAAGCAAGCAAAAAAACATTAGAATATGGCCATGGTTGCGACCAAGAAACCAGAAAATAGCTTTGAAATTAGAAAGAAAGTCTAGATTTCTTTCTAAAAGAAGACTTACCATGCTTTGACCTACGAAATTTCCATGGTAATCATCAGAAACAACATGAAATGGTGGGATTTCAAGCATCAAACCCTCAACCATGGTGGTGCTCTTTCTCAGCATAGTTTTCTTCCCAAAGTCAAAGTGCAAATGATAATGAATTTTAGGTTTCGATGGCTTTTGGATTACAACCCTAATTTGATGATGGGATTTTTGATTATTGTTTTAACATAATCATTATCAATTATCACCATGGCCATGACTTTTAAGTCAATGAGCCTAATGAAGATGTGGTTGGCCTTTCCCATTATGCTTTATGTGCTAAGGTAGCAAAGTGCTTAATATGCTAAGTGGTGGTCAACATAAAATACTGCATGCTTTTTGCATGATATTTGAGGCCTTTCAAGGGTGGTAAATGGTGTTTAGCAAAATATGCTAAATATAAAGTGCATGGAGGAGAGATATGAGTTGAAGAATAATCTTTTTGTGAAATTATTTTTCCCCTTATTCTATATTGTAAAGTTGTGTTTGAAAGTTATTAAATGCAATTTTATTAATTTCTTTTCAATAATTTTTTCAAATCAACTATTGTAAAAAGGGGAAAATATATAATTTTTTTTTCACTCACATGCATGTGGAGTTGAGAATTTTGCATGCCTTTCATAGTTCCATTCATCATGGGTGAGTTGATAAAAATGAGGTAGTTTTTGCATGCTTGAATCCACTTTTTGAGGGATTTTCAGTTCAGTCTGAGTGCTCCATGGATTAGTTATGAGTTGATGGCTAGTTTCAACCTAAGTTCACTCATTTTTGCATGAGTTTGGGCTATTTTTATCAGGATTTTCTCTTTTGCTCGGATTTCACATTGGAAATGTTGTTTTCACTTCAGTTCTCATTCAGTTCTATTATTTTCTGCTTTGTGCATGCCTATTTTGTATATTTTAGAAAAAGTTAGTCTTTTCCCTCTAGTTCTTGTTTTTTTTCTTTTGCGTTCTGCAAAGAGGACTATCTTGTAACTCAACATTTTATATTTAATATAGTTTTACAACTTTATAGCTTACATAAGTTATCATTTCTGCAGAGGTTTTCCTTCATGATATTAATTGAAATAGAGTTCACCTTTCCAATTTCAGGCGTTTTGTATGGTTTAAATAATTTGATGCAATTTTGATGAGTTTCATTTTTGAAACCTTCAAATTTTTGTCTTGTTTATGCATGCATATATACAATTGCAGTTTGTCATAGGTCGTTAATTGTGCTCAAAATTTGTTTTTCTTTTTCCTCTAATTTGTGAAAACTCATTTTTCCTTAATAGGGAAAGAATACATACAACCTTTTAATGAATTATTAATGTGTTCAAAGTGCTCAAATTGGATTGTGTTAACAAATTTTCTTGAAGGTATAAGTTGTGAATCATTCTGCAAGTTTACCATCATTTAGGTGCATCACCAAAGTTTAATTTTAGTTCATGCATTCAATTCAATCCTTCTTACCCTTTTCTCAAAACAAATCATTCAAGTACCTAATTGATCATCATATAGGAACCAACCTAGAATCTAGAGGTCTATCTTCCCCATAGGAATACCCACAACTTGAAGATAGTTCCCATGTTTCAACAGATTGTTGAATTTAGCCATTCAAGCATTCGGGTGCAATCTATTTGACAACATTAGTACCATCGGGTTAATGGGCATGATAACGAACATTGTATGCTGTTGCGTGATGAGATACATGATCACATTGAGAATGGTACCATTCGCCTTGATGGGAGTAAACAAAATGCTAACAAATCAACTTCAAGGTGAAAGCTAATACTGAATTGCAGATATACACAGACCCATTTTTGTCACACTCTGCTAACATGATTGTAGATCCCACTGATTTTGCTACTCAACTCAGGGCCTATGTTAACATGGTCACGGTGACTTCCACTGCTCCACCTACACCCGGTTCACTGGAGATTACATTCACATCACAATATTTTCCCTTAAACAATAAACCCTCGCCTCTCTACATTCCCACTCGCATCAATGGTAACATTGTGACAGGGTCTTGGTAGACCTTGCGAGATGTGTGAATGTTATCACAAAAGAAACATTAGTACTAAATTCATTACAAAATGAAGAATATGAAGAAACAAAATCTACCATTCGTACACACGATGGTATGTGCCTTAAAACTTACGACTTGATAACTTTGTCTTTCCTGGTTAGACCTAGGCTGTTGACACAGTTTTTGATGTTATCCCGAAGTCGGATATGTTCAGACTGAAGCTAGGCATATCTTGGTTAGCTTCCATGAATGTAATCACCTCCATTATTAACAAGTGTTTAAAATTATCCCATGAAGGTGTTGTGCATGTGGTGCATGACACTGGATATTAGCCCTTGGTGTCCCATGGTGGATATCCGTTGGATCAATTTTGGCCCTCCCCAATTGGTTTTCTTCCTCCAAGAATGGGCCTACTTTACAAGAATTATGTAAATTACATAAAATTGGGGGCCAAGGATAGCTGAAACTGAGCCTTCCCATAATAAAACAATCGGTTGCCTCCTCTTCCCGAGAGGAGAAGGAGAATCGTGTACTGATTTCTCTCTTTCCAGAAAGGAAAAGAGAAGTCCACACTGACTCCCTCTCCTCCCTGTAAGGTAAAGAGAAGGTTGCCTTCTCCTAGACTGCCTCATCCTCTCCCCTTTCTTGGGAAGAGTATTGGATGAGTCAGCCCGACGACTATCTGCTGAGTCTGATGATTCCTCCTTGGCATAGGCCTAAGCTCAGGATCACAGATCTCCCTAATGAATACCCCAAACCGTGGTACTACTTATATGGTAGAAAGAACGGTACTCAAAGGGAATTCGATATGTGGACTCCTACCGCTCCTACTCTTAAGGCAACAAACAGGAATAGGCCTATTGCTGAGGCTCTTGAGATGAATCCCCCTATTGCTCCTCAACTTGTTCCTCCTACTCCTGTTTATAAATCCGTTCCTTCGCCGAAAATAGTTGTAGTGGATGTTCCCATGGTTGAGTAGGAGCCTTCTATTCCTTTGCAGCCTTTGGCCTCCAACTCAAAGAGTGATAGAAATTTCCTTGCATGTGAGCACAAGCATCGACGAAAGGCTCTCTTGGTTGATAGGCCACTTCACAAAGGAAGGAGGAAGAAGCGACCACCCGTGCTTCAGGGCCTCCTACAGTGTTGCCCTTTTTCCTTCCTTCTGCTTCTCTTTAGTTTAGTCCTACACTGCTTCCGGCTTCTGTTGCAAGTATGAATGCGCCTAACCCCAAGGGGGTATAGGTGTTCATTGCTCCTTTGGTGGAGCCACCTTTACTGATGTCTGTTCTAGATATCCAACCTTTCCCAAAGCCCATGGATATGATTAATACTTCAATTGTATCTACTGTGGTTCTTTCCTCCTCTTCTTCTGGACCTCTAGCCTCGTCTGTGGGGAGTTCATCTCCTCTGATGAAGAAAAAGGTGGAGTGTGGTCCTTCTAGCAGTGAAGAATGTAAGAGGAACCCGCCTTGTCCGCAAGGTGGCAGCACATTGACTTGTTCTGTCTTGGTGACAGTTTGGTCCCAACTTCCCCTGAGTTTTTCATCGCTCTCGAGTCGTTCGGCGAGCCTAGCGGTGAATCTCAGGTGTAGCTTGCCCCTTCCACTGAAGTTAGACACGACACTCCTATGGGGTGCATGTTTAACTTTGTGGATGAAGTCCTAGCATTGTCTGCAATCTTCGCGAAGTCACTGACCTTAGCTCCACAAGAGCTCAGTGGAGAGGACCTCGAGGGGCCTTCTTCCTTAGCCCTTGTTGTGGAATGGCCAAATGCTCCTCCCCATAACATTCCACCACTATAGGATCATCCTCCTTCCCCCTACGATTACCTAGAGTGGGAAGTGGACAACCTCTTGGTCGATCAGTGTTAGAAGGAGACCTCTTCTTGATGTTTTGTGTGTGTGTGTGTTTTGTTATGTGTTCCCCCCATGATCGTTGCTATGTGTACTGGATGACCCTCAAATCCTGCCTTATTTGGTCCTTGGATATAGGCTGGTGTTTGTGTCATAAACCCTTATCATCATTCTTCTGTGTTTGTGCTTGATTTTTGATAAATTGGGGATGATGCAAAGTGTTGGGGGCATCTAGGCTTCCCTTCCATGTTGACCCAATTTTTTATTTTTACTTTGTTTTTCGTGCATTCTTCCTAATTTGGTTGGGGATTGATGATCTTTCGCCTTGTACTGCAGTTACCTATTATTCATATGAGCTCAGAAAGATCTGACCCCACTAATCCAGATCCCCCTATGCCCTTTGTTCGTGTTGTCTTTATTTTTCTTTCTCTTTATCTTTTTCTCTTCTTTGATTGAGTTGTCCCTCTCATGTGTGAAAATGCCTTTCTTCAACATTTTGATTTTCAGAAAATGCATTCATTGCCAACGAATCTTTTCTTGAAAATCCTCGCAAACCTTTCTTTAGAATCACATTCTCGACTTGGAAACCTAACGAAACATGTTTCCTTCATCATGGGTATGTAAAGAAAGGATTTGGAAACCATCCTCTGAAGTGGGAACATCTTTGACCTTCCTCTCATGTGGGGCATATTCTTCCTTTCAAATTCCTTGATGAAGTAAACATCTTTCGAAAGGATCCCTTGATTATGGATCATTCTAAGAAAGAAAACATCTACTTTTGAACTGTGTTTCCCTTGAGTGTACACCCTTCTTCACGGCGGGTTCTTGAGGGATCCCCTTTGAAAGATCTTATCTTGAGTGAAAACATTCACGTCTAGCTTGGGGGCAGCCTGACTAGACCTCGCCTTTCAAATAGCGCATCCCTTGAGTGGATCCCTCTTCTTTTGAAGGGTTCCCAAGGGACCCCTTTAAAAGTCTTCCAAATTATCGACAATTTGTGTGAGTATTCGCTTACTGGCCTACTTGGCTGCTTCTTGACTCTATGGAGTCTGATTTCTTAGGTTTCCTCCATGCGAGAGATCTTGGGGGATACCTCCCTATAGGCCTGAGAGCCTGTAGGGTGCTTCCTTTGGGTTTCCTCCATGCTAGAGTTTTTGGGGGACACCTTCCTTGTAGGTTTGCAGCCTTGTAAGGCACTTGCTTCATGGGATATCCTCCATGCTCGAATTTTTGGGGGACACCTTCCTTGCAGGTCCGCAGGCCTGTAAGGCGCTTTCTTCCTTCAACCTCATAGTTCTGAGTAGCTATGAAGTCCTTCACTTGTCCTGCACCTTCAGGCTTTCCAGATCATGGTCTACTTCCTCGACGGTTTAGGGCTTGATGAAATGTTTGTAAAGTGGTTGCCATCAAACCAACCGAGAAAGGGAAATCAATTGATGGAAATATAGTCATGAGAGGTTGTGATGGAAGTATCTCCCACAACCCAACCATCCCTCTAAAGTGACACAAAATTATTCATTGTATTAGGTGCACAAAGTGGATTTGTTGAAAAGACTTTAGAAGCTTTCAAAGTTGTTGTAGGGGATCCATTGAATGCAACAAGAGGAATATGATGAGGGCGCCTCCATTCGAGTAGAGGGAGGGCCAAATTTGATATCTGTGCTAGAGATAGTTTGTGTCCACAAATAAAATACATTTGATGAGTGATTGAAGCTTTACACAGTGGGGGAAAAGTGGCTTGAAGCTGTTTGAGGGAGCATTAGCACAGAACGATTGGAATTGATTTTGTGTTGAGGCCTGTTGAATGGCTGCTATGATGAACTTGTAGGGAAAGAAACTAGAGCGAATGAAGGAGTGACAGAAGGAGCCACCATGGTCAGGAGAAGAAATGCCAAAGGAGAGGATTAGGGAAAACATGGGTGAATGAAAAGATCCAACGACAGACAAAGCAAGGTAAACTTGTAGCTAAATCCTAACCCTTCCCCACAAGCTCGCACCTTCCAAGTTGCTCACTCAATACTTACGAGGGGTTGGCGAGAAAGCTCAATGTGGAGTGTGGGACCGACAAAAAATTAAAGACACAGGAAAAGTAATGCAAGGCTTTCATTTTAAATAAAATGAAAGGTTATGGTTTTTCCCAATAAAGTTTAAGAAAAGCTTTCATTTTTCTTTTAAGAGCAAAACATTTGAAAATTGAAATACAACCCGATGGTAAAGTCTTAAAAGTCTGATGAAGTATTTTAAAATAAATAATTTTGCTAAAGTAAAAAATCAAAAGGTGGAGCATGTGTAAATTCTCTCAGGTGCCTGATAAAGTTTTTAAAAAGAAAGGCCTTCATTGAAATTATTGAAGGTAAAAGTTTTTTAAATATTGCTGAGTGCACATTTAAAAGGGGTGAGATATTTTTATTGTTAAGCAATAAAATATAAAGTGCAAATGTTTAAGTGGAATGGTTAAATTTTGTTTTAAATGGTGTGTCAGTGGCCAAGTAATATATAAAAGTGGAATATGGGTAATTTTGTAAAACAACCCAATAAAATGAAAAATATGGAGGTGGAGACTTTATGTAGCTGGGTAATAATTTTTAAAATATTACCAAGGGCCCCTTTATAAAATTTGAAAGCTTTATTGGCTGGGAAATATAAAGTAAAGTGCAGCTCTAGGTTAACAAAGAGCAGAAATAAATGTTTTCACAGGTAGAGATGTTTTCACCCTACAGGGGTAAAATAGAGAGAGTTTTCACAGGCAAATTTTTTATTTCAAAACAAAGGTGAATGCAAGCAAATTCAGAGGCAAAGTTTGTTGCAAGGAAGAGAGAGGAGAGAGGCTTTACATTTTACTGATTAATAGTGGATAAGGCTTCCAGATGTCTTCAATGGATCAACTTCTGGAGCTTTCCTTCTTCTATATCTTCTCATTCTTCTCTCATTGTAAAGGGTTTTGAATTTTTGTATGGGTTGGGTAGATAGAGAAATGCTGAATCTGAGCTGTGAGCTGAGTCTGTAAGTTGTAATTGCTGATTTCATGAGTAAATATCAACGAGTTTATGCAAGCAATTCATAAATATCATCAAATTGTCTCTGGTTTTGTACATTTTTAGTCATATAAATTCAATAATATAAAGTAAGTTTGAGTTTGTCATCTCAGTTTCCCTGAGATTGTTTTATTTGTTCATGGGTCTATTTCAAAGAAATGGTTAAATTAATTTAAATAGGTAATTGTGATTTTAAATGTCCAGGGTGGATTTGGTAAGAAGAATTTTATTAACAACAGGAGTGGATCTATTGATGTAAGGCATTAGCAATTTGAATCCACTAGTTGAAATCCATTTGCTGATGAATTCTCTTTATGCATTTGACTCCATGGCCTAGAATTAGGCACTAATATGCCATTTAGCTTAATGCATTCTTAGAAATAATTTAAATTCAAAATCATTTTAAATCCCTATTGTTTGGTTGAGGTTTAGTGTTGAGTTCTGCCTCCCAATTGCTGAGTGAGTGTTGAAATACCAAGAATGTAGCCAAATTTGAGGTTGTCAATGCTTTCCTTGGTTTATTTTCATTGGGAGTTATCTGCTATAAAAAGAAATGTCTGTGCATAGTTGCATTAAAGTCTTTAGGCATTGTAAAGGTTGATCCACCTGGGTCCTACAGAGCCAGAAGTGTAGGATATTTCAGTCTTTGACTGAATCTTGTTAGTTGGCCAAATCCATCTTTGAGTCCGAGCATTAGAAAGTGGCTAGTCTATAGGATTCATTGGGTCTGATCGATTTGGAACACCAACAGTTTGATCAAATCCTCTTCAATTGGAATGCTTTAAATGGAACTTTTTAAGGCTTAAATCATTATATTTTCTAAAAATATGTGATTTCAACAAAAATTGGAATCTCCCAGAAATTGTAAACTAGCTTTGTGGGATCATCTAGTGAGTTTTGAATCTTGAAGGAATTCCTAGTGGTAAAGAAATCATCAACTTGAGGTAGACTACAGTTTTTTTTGATCGATCACTGATTTTGAGGTAGTTGAAGTTCCCTTGTAGCTAGATCACTAAGCTGAGGTAGTTGTAGCATTTCAAGGGGAGATATGGCGCCAAGGAGAATACCTGCTATGGCGAATGTTGTTGGAAGAATGGATGAGATGTTAGAAATGAAGCACAAAATGCGAGTCTGGTTAGATGTGATTGAAGCAGACAAAAGACGAGGCCTAAACCCTAGGAAAAATGATGAAAGTGATGACAAAGTAGATCTACGAATCTAGTTGTAGAAGCCCTAGGTGAAGAAGAAGAAGAATTAGGTCAGGAAAAAATGTTGAAAGTAATCTCGAAGATTGGGAAAGACCTAGAGTCAAAATTCAAAATTATGCAGGAAATTTGAATCCAAAAGAATTGATTGATTGGATCAATGAAATGGAGGAATACTTTGAATATAAAAAAGTCAAAGATCCGGAAAGAGTTAGGTTTGCAAAAGAAAAGTTGAAGGGTCACACTACATTATGGTGGAAAGAAGTCCAATTAGATAGGAATAGAAGAGGAAGGAAAGGATCATAAAATGGGATTGAATTGTAACCAAATTGAAGAATCAATTCATACTAGTCAACTATGAATTGGAATTGCTGAAAAGGTTGCAAAATATAAGACAAAGGGAGTTGATGGTGAAGGAATACATTGAAGAACTCTACAAGATAATAATCAAGACCGATCATAGTGAAGTGAGTAAGGAAAAGGTTGTGAGCTATATCAATGGACTAAGAGAAAGCATTCAGGAAGAATCAAGCCTAGTGAAAATAACATTAGTGGAAGAAGTGTACCAAATGGCATTAAAGATGGAGGGAAAGTTGACCAAGAAATTTGAGCAACTGAGAAGTGCAAAAGGGATATTTTCAAAGAATGGATTCCAACCCAAAGAAAGAAGACCTTATGTGGAGCAAAATAAGGATTCAAAACCCTACTAGAGCGAAGAAAAGGAGGCTAAACCACACCACAACGATAGAGAAGATCAAAATTCCTACCCCAATAATAGAGGAAGTCACAATTCGTATCAAAATGAAGGGAGATTTGAGAGAAGACCATTTAGAGGAACCTATTTCAAGTGTGGAGGTGAAGGACATAGATCATTTGAGTGTCATCAAGGAAGTACTAGAAATGAAATTGAGCATACCAGAAGGAAAAAATATGTAGAGGAAGAACAAATTGGATCTCCTAATTTGTGTGGAAAACCTGAGAAAGGTGAATCATTGGTGATGAGAAGAGCTTTGATTCATGAAGAAGTGACTGAAGAACCACTATAGAGGAAAATTCTATTCAGAGCTAGATGTAAGTCTGGAGGAAAGGTATGCAAAGTTATCATTAATAGTGGTGGTACTGATAATCTAAGTTTAGAGGAGATGGTAATGAAGTTGAATTTGAAGCTTGGTTGAAACATCCAAACCATTATAGAATAGCATGGATTCAAGATGAACATAAGGTATTGGTAAATGAACAATGTTTGGTGAAATTTCATATTGGGTCATATAAGCATGAAGTATTGTGTGATGTTATGTTTATGGATGCATGCCATTTACTATTAGGTAGACCATAGTAGTACAACAAGAAAGTTATTCATGATGGAAGAAGGAACACTTATACGGTGACATCAAATGGAAGAAGAATCAAGTTGATACCTTTGGAGGAAGAGGAGAAGAATGAATTTTGTGGCACTGCCAGACTATGTTTGGTAGATGGAAGGAAATTTCTTGATGGGTTGAGACATGAGAACATGTGTTTTGCATTGATTCCAAAGAAAAGAAATGGTTCAGAGATTGAGAACCCCACCAGAGAGAGTGAAGAAGTTGCAGAGTTGCTGAAAGAGTATAAGGACATCATCTCAGACAATGTACCAAATGGTTTACCAGAGGTTTGAAATATCAGTCATTAGATAGATATGATCCCGGGAGCCAGTTTTCAAAACAAAGCAACACATAGGATGACACCAATGGAGAATGCAGAGTTGAATCAAAAAAATATAGGATCATTTGAAGAAAGGACTAATTAGAGAAAGTTTGAGCCCATGTGCGGTACCTACTATGCTTGCACCAAAGAAGGGTGGAGAATGGAGGATATGTATAGATTCAAGAGAAATTAATAGGATCACTGTCAAGTAATAATTCCCATTTCCAAGGATGGATGACATTATGGACTGTTTGAGTGGAGCAAGATATTTCACAAAAAATGATCTCAAAAGTGGATACCATTAGATCAAGACTAGAGAAGGAGACAAATGGAAAACTACTTTTAAGAAAAATGAAGGATTATACGAGTGGTTAGTGATTCCTTTCAGATTGACCAATGAATCAAACACTTTCATGAGATTGATGAATGAGGTATTGAAGAAATTCTTTGGTGATTAAATTATCGTTGTTTACTTGGGTATGTGCAAGATCATGATGGGCCAAAAAGTGGCTATATGATGGGTATGTGGATGACTTTTTTTTACCCAAAATTGATGAAACAAAAAGGGTTTTTAAAGGAGATTCTCAGCTTTCCACCAATATAAATTATGCTTTACTTTGAATTTTATAAATAATTATTATTTATTTTCTATTTGAATTATGACTAAAGTCCTGATTGATAGGTTGATTGAAAAACATCTATAGCTTTCAAATTGTATCACATTTTTTGAATCTAAAACATGTGTCACATTCTATGCTCACATACTATAGGATTAAAAAAAATGAATTTCATGAAGTTTTGACCAAGTTAAGGTGGTCAGATATATGAGTTTTTACATTTTTTAAAAGTTGTAATAAAAAATTCATAAATAATTATTTACTTAGAAAAAAATTACAAAAAAAATATGCATCACATCGGGACATGAGTCCTCTACTTATATCTAAAATATTATAAAAAAAAATCATTTTATTGTGGTTAGGTGGTCAGACATACACCTACTTCTTATTTTTTCCCTAAAATTTAAGTACTACTACATTAAAATTTCAAATTTTCACCAAATAGATTTTAAAATAAATAAACCTAGTAGTTTAGAAATTACATTCAATTTGCTATAGATTCTATTCTTACATATTTTTGAAATAATATAGATAAGTTATTCAAATTTTTATGTCAAGTTTCCTAACTCTATTTGTTTTGAATTTTTCGCCACTTAAGGGCTTGTTTTTTCCATGATGATCCTACACATACCCACTTGGATGATATTCTATTTTTTAGTAAAACCAAAGAATGAATTTTTTTTCACATTAGGAAAGTATTGCAAAGGTTAAGAGAAGAGAATTTGCTGATAAATATCAAGAAATGTAGTTTCATGAAGACACAGTTGGTATATTTGGGATTTGTTATTTCTGCTAAAGGATTGAAATAGATTAAGAGAAAGTGAAAGCAATTTTGGATTGGCCTATACACCGATAAGTATTGGAGAAGTAAGATCATTTCATGGACTGGCTAGTTTCTACCAGAAGCTTATTAGAAGTTTCAGTAGTGTTTGTAACCCCACGATGAAGAAAATGAGAGGATACTTGAGAAGGATTTCAAGTGGAAGACTGGAGCATAAAAGAGTTTTGAACTATTGAAGTAAAAGGTGACAAAGCAACCAGTGTTAGCACTACCTAATTTTGATAAAGTCTTTCAAGTTGATTTTGATGCGAGTGAGAATGCAATAGGAACAATAGTGAGCCAGGAAGGAAGACCTATAGCCTATTTCAATGAGAAATTGAATGATGCTAGAAGAAAATACTCAGTTTATGATCTGTAATTTTATGCCATCATTCAAGCTTTGAAGAAGTGGAGACATTACCTACTACCTAAGGAGTTTTTGGGTGATCCCACAATACTGGTTTACAATTTTTTGGCCAAACTAGACATTAAACTATTTTTTCTAACTAAATCTTCACTTTTGGGAACCTATAGCGGCTAAACCATGAGGAATTTGAAGATGATGCAAACTAGTGATTTGTGACATTTTTTTTTAGATTATAAATATATGTTTTTCAAAATTTTTGAAATCAGGTTACACTTCTTTTTCCATCTCCTTCGAAAACTAGTTTTTTTTCAGTAAACACCATTTTTAAGGAGTGACGCTCACCGTATAACACATAATTTTTTTCCATGAAGGATAAAATTCTATTTTTTTAATTTAGTTTTTTAACTACGGCATCTAGTGCTTCCAATTGGTTTCATAGTGTTTTATTGAATATTTTTTCTTTAATCAAGTCTTGAAGTCAAACCAATTACAATTTAGACAAATGGACTATATAAAACAAACTTCTTTTGTACGTATCAAATTCAATTTTTTGTTGGATTAAGGACTTAAATATCTAGTGCACTCATATTTTTCAATTTTTTTTGATAATATTTCTTTTTCCACACATGTAGAATATAGAGCTTGATTTTTGGTGAAAAACATACATTCACAAGAAATAAAAATAAATATAATAATAAAATTAAATTTATTTAAAAGTATAATTTTTTGGGAAGCTTATAATAAGGACTACATACTTACAAAAAATAAATTTTAAATGAATTCATTTGATCCCCCAAAAGGTAAATCAAAAGTGGTTTTTTATCAGCATTTTGATAGGTGAAAAGGAGACAAATGTTATAGGTATGGTTTAAAACTATCGGGGTTCTATTCAAGGGGGTTTGATCTAAGGTAGTTTAATCAAACCCCATTCAATTGAAATGCTTTAAATGGAAAATTTTAAGGCTTAAATCATTATATTTTCTAAAAATATGCGATTTCAGCAAAAATTAGAATCTCCCAAAAATTGTAAACTAGCTTTGTGGGATCACCCTTGTGTTCTATATAGGTCACCAAGCTTTGTAGTATTTGAAAAATTAGGGGAAGTTGAATCAGAGACATATAAGATGGGTTGAGTTCTTGTAGAGTTACACATTCATGTTGAACCATAGGAGTGGAAAGTCAAATAAGATTGTAGATGCATTGAGTAGGAGAAAGAATTTGTTGACATAAATGAGATTACTAGTACTAGGATTTGAAGAATTGAGGCATATGTATGAGGATGATGTAGATTTTGGTGAAGCATGGAGAGCATGTATAGAAATAGTAGTGATGGACCAGAGCCAATGGTTAGACTATTTCATTCAAGAAGGCATGTTGTTCAAAGGAAATCAGTTGTGCATTCCAAGGAGTTCAATGAGAGAAAATTTGATTAAGGAGAAGCATAGTGGAGGTTTGGTAGGAAATTTTGGAGTGGATAAGACAACCGCCTTGGTGAATGAGAATTATTTTTGGCCATAGATCTATAAGGATGTAAGGAAGTATGTTTAGAATTGAAATAATTTTCAAGTTGCAAAAGGGAGCAGTCAAAATAACTGATTATATAAACCTTTGATAGTTCTGAAGAGACCATGGGAAGATTTGAGCATGGATTTCATTTTGGGATTACCTAGGACATAGATAGGACATGATTCAATAATGGTAGTTGTGGACATATTTTCCAAAATGGTGCATTTTATTCCTTGTAAGAAGACTAATGATGTTGTGCATGTAGCTGATCTATTTTTTCAAGGAGATTGTGAGATTGCATGGATTACCTAAGAGTATAGTTTTAGAAAGAGACACCAAATTCATTGGATACTTCTGGAGGAAATTGTGGATGAAGATGAAGATAGATTTAAAGTTCAGTTCAACATACCACCCACAGACATATTGACAGATAGAAGTAGTGAACAAAAGTCTGGGTAACTTGTTGAGATGTTTGGTCAGAGATAAGGTAGGAAGTTGGGATATATTTTTACCATAGGAAGAGTTTGCATACAATAATTTAATAAATCAGAGTACAGGAAAGAAACCATTTCAAATTGTTACCAGAATAAGTCATAGAGGAGTTGCAGAGTTAAGAGACATCAATATGGAGAATAAAAGGAGTGCAGAAGTAGAAGAGTTTGTAGATTTCATGGACACGATGCATAAACAAGTCCAAAATCATTTGAAGGACATGAACGAAAATTATAAGGAGAAGGAATATGAACACCTGAGACATAAGGAGTTTGTTGTTGGAGATGAAGTAATGATATATTCGAGGAAGGAGATATTTCCAGTTGGAACATACAATAAACTAAAGATGACGAAGTTTGGACCATGTAAGATTCTAAAGAAGTTTAATTCTAGAAATGCATATGAAGTGGAGTTACCAAATATATTGGGTATATCACCTATCTTTAATTTTGTAGACCTACATGAGTTTCACAAAGGAGAATCAAGTGGCAGTGGTGAGGAAGAAAATTTGAAAGAGTAGTTACCACATCAAGAACTAGAGGAGATTGAATAGGTTTTGGATACCAGAACCAAAAGAAGCACTAGGAACACACAATACAAGAAATATCTGGTAAAGTGGATAGGAAGACTAGTGGAGGATTCATCATGGATTTCGTAGGCTGAGGTGGAATGTCTTGGTTTTCCTCTTAGCCCTAGAAAGTGAGGGACTCACTTTTATCCCAACCCCAGGTGTCTGATGCAGGAGCATCCTTGGTTGTAAAGCAATCCTACATGAACAAAAAATAGTTATTTTCTCACATTGTAATACCAGTAGATTCATTTCAGATTATTTTCATTTTCCTACTAGAAGTTTTCGCTCTCAAAATTTCGCTAGATTACCAAACAAATTATTTGGGGCTGACCTAGTCTAGATTCTTAGTTTAGACCTATTCAAAGATTCATAGGTTAATTCATATCTTGAGGCTGACATCCACATTTGAGCATTCATCAAGCTATTATCCTTATGATTGACGCAGACCCATTTTGTAGCTAGAGAAGCAGATTTATAGGCATTGTAATCATTTGTATATCATCAGTTAGTAGTTCATCATTAGTTAGTTTCAATACATTTTTGCATAAACCCTTGAGGGTCATGTAAGAAGGCATGTTGGCTGAATAGTTTGTTGTAACTCTCTAAGGTAAGGCCTGTGAGTCCAAATACTCACCTGAGTGGCCAATTTGCATGTAAGAATTCAATATTAATAAATATTCATGATTTTGCATTAGTTATGTGTTATTTCCACTAAGTTGAATCATTGTTGCATGGTCCAAACTGTTCCTTCTGGAATCCTCCTACCGCGACTCCACCAAGTACCAAACAACTTTTGGAGTTTTAATATTTTTTAGGTAAGAAACAAGCTTCTTAAGCATATTGATACCTGATGGGTCTCCTTGTATCATGGTCCAATACAAAGAGTTTTAATAAAATATCAATCCTTGAATGGAGTAAAGTACAAACATTGTCTCTCAATAGAACAAGATCCTAACCTCTTATATAGGTTAAGTAATATAAAATTAATTTATCTAGCACTCTTTCCATAGTGGAGGAAATGAACATTCTTGTAAAAATACCCTAAGAAAAACCTACACATATTTTATAATATATTTAAAGAGGTCCATAAAATGATATATGCTTGAACCTTGATAATTTATATCTATTAGAGAAGTCATTCATTAGTCCAAAATTTAATAATTGACACTTTATAACAAATGCTAAATAATATTAAGCAGTGGTGTGGTGTTGTCCTCGGTTAATCAACTAAATAATATTAAGCATGAGCTCACAAGATTGAGTGGTAACTTCTTACAAGATTGTTGATTGGGGAGAAACTAGCCCAAAATGAAAAAAACTTCGATGAACAACTGATTGGGGGTCGAACCCTAAGAGGAGGAAAACATAATGAAAGGATTGATTCTTCCATTCTCTTAGGACCTCTTATTAGAGATTCCATTTTCTTCTCACAAAATAGAGAGGATGAATGTATTTGGAGTGATAACCTTTTAGGGGCGTTCTTGGTTAAATCTACCTATTCTAAGTTGGAACATCCTATACTTCTTCCCCAAAAATTTGATTGGAACAAAATTTGGAATTTTAAACCTATCCCTAAAACCAACTATTTATAGTGGGCTGCAACCCATGGTAGTACTATCACCATAGATTATCTTGATAGAAGGGGGTTTCATTTTGTCGACAGGTGCACTCTTTGTTATGAAGAGGAAAATAATATTGACCACATGTTCTTCAATTGTGGCATTGCTATGGAACTTTGGCCTCAATTTTTACAAATTCTACTAGTTGATTGGGTTTTCCCCATTCTCTAAGGGAATTTGTGGAACAATGAAACAACAACCCTTTTAGTTGCTGAATTATTGAATATTTGTGGAAGAAAATGTCTCATTTTGTGTCATGGAACCTATGGAAAGAAAAAAATAGAATATTTAGAGATCAAAGAAGAAACAAAATGGGGGTCTTCTTGAGCACAAAACATCAAATTTAGGACAATTTAAACTCTACAACTTATGGATTCTCCAAAAATATGCTATCTTATGGAGATCCCAAGATCAAACAAAATTGGGGTATTAAAAAATACCTTACCAACATTAATTGGGCTAAGCTCTTGAGTAGAAAAATAACTAAATGGACCACCACCCCCCCCCCTCCCCCCTGAGCAAAGGCTAGATAAAACTTAATTTTGATGGCTATTCAAATGTAAGGCCATACTTACATTGCTCTAAGATTCAATTCTTATATTCAATCAGATGAAAAAATAGTTATATTATTACATTCATAGGTTACATACACTATTTTCCTCTCTTTTGAGTATTAGTTGAATTCATGATTATATGCTTACATGATTTTATTTGCATTTACTTTTCATGTGTCATTTCTCCATAATTTTATTTAGTTTTATCTATGAAGTAAAAGAAATAGAATCAATAAGTGTTAAATAATAGTACAGTAATAATTGAATTATTGTTGGATGAAGAACTTGTGTAGAAATATAAGTGAGATGTGTTCTCTAGCATGAATTAAAGTGATTTGGAACCAATAGGATTATCTAATACCTTTGTTGCTTCATGATATGAGGTGGTGAAAATTGAATCCTTGATGTCTTTAAAATTGTTGATGTAAAAAATAATTGGCTTGTTCACTTCCCTTAGTGACTTCGAGGAGGAAGTCTATATAGGGGGGGGGGATGTAAGGCCACTTGATCAATTTTATCTCAATGTATTTTGAGTTAGAGTGACACTTCATAAACAATAATTTATATAATTTAAATGCAAAAATTATTCTAACCATACATGTAATAGCATGTAAGGTAAATATAACCCCAAAGACATGTGTCAAATGACTTAGCAAAAGATCTCTAGTTTTGAAATGCCATTTCTAGTTTCTAATTTCCCAACTCTCCCTCTTTGATGTATTAACTGGTAGTTAAATGGAATGTTCAAAGCCTAAATTATTAAGATTATCTTAGACTAATAAATCTCCATGACTTAGTAGTCTAAGAAGTCTCATCAAAAGTAACCCCATACTAGAGTGTTATATTAAACACTAAGATATTTCACACATGCAAAGGATTATCATTTGATCTACTAGTTTTGTATAGGTCATGGTAGTTAAATAAATAAATACTGAGAGTAAATATTGGGTAATTCCATACAAGGTATGACTCCAAGAATACAAGGTCTATACTAAGATATGCATTACGAGGGCTTTTTCAGACATGCATTACTTGTTGGTATTAAATAATACAAAAAATTATTCTAAAAAAATTGGGCACTACATGGCTCATGCCACTGTTCTAAAGGAGGTCTTACTCCTGAGACTAAAAATTTCTTTGAAAATAGCATGAAGGAGCTATTGTTGTATAAAGGAAGACTACAAAAATTTACTTTGGGATCCAGGCTCTCTTTGATTTATTTTTGATTAGTGACATACTTTTGAAGGGACACCATTCTTAATAATTTGATTAAAGGTGAAATTAAGAAAAATAGTGTTTGTGATTTTTGTTTTAGTTTGAGGGTATGATGGACCTATTTATCACTATTTCATTAGGAAATGTGATGCACAAAAAGAATTGACTTACAACCCTTAGGTGAGTCAACTCAATACGGGAATCTATTGATTTCCTTATGCTTGAGGATGAGGATTTCAGCTTGAACAACACTTTTGAGAGAACAACTAAAAAATAGAAAATCTACTCAATTATGCTCATTCAAACTTGAAACAATAATTTAAAGGTCAATACTAACAAAAACAAAAATATTTCTGTAGATTTGAGAAGGGCTAAACACTGTGTACGAGTCACCAAAAGATAATTTTGAGAGGAAAACTAGGACTCATTCACCCATGGGTGAATGGGTCTCTTTTCAATGATTTTAAACAAATTGTGGGAGCCTTTGATGTCAATTTGTAGCTTTCGTTTGATGTGGGTTGCATTGTCAAAAATTCAAAAATTAGATCTATAGGTGATATTTTGTGAATTGACAACTTTGACAAATTTTCAACTTTGACAACTTTTCCAATCTTGCTCTTCAAGAGATCTTCAATCCTTCTTCAACCTAAGATTTGCAACAAAAATACAAGAGGGAAAAATTGCTTGTTTTTGGTGAATGGGGGTTTGCCTTGGTCAAACCCCATTTGGTTAATTAAACCTTGAATTAAAATAATGAAACATGAAAGGAACAATGAATGAACAATGCTATGTTGCAACTCACCAAACCCTTGAATAAACCTTTGGAAGTCTGAAATCTTGATCTTGATCTTGCACAAGATGGATTTAATGGATGTGGATCTTGATGCTTGAATTGAATATTTGAAACCTACATCAAAATGTTAGGTCTAAAAACATACATGATTCTTAAGACTTTGACATGATGCTTAAGATCTTGAGTGTTGCAATAAATCACTAATAAATTTACTCTTGAATTCCCTTGATCATAAACTTTTCTTTAGGAATGCTTGCATGAAAAATATTCTTGAAAATATTAGACTTGATTTGATAAAATAACCTTGTATTTATAGGTATGTATCCTTAATTTCCTAAAAAATAAACATTACAAGACCACTTAATTAAGATAATACCTTGCTTTACCATTGTTTTCATAGCCCTTGATCTCATCATCAATACTCAAACCATTTGTAGGCATAGTGCATCCAGTCACAATAGACTTCCAAACTCCATATCCAAGGGATACTAGAAATTTTCCATCTTTGTCTTCTAGAATGCATAATCTGATTCATCAAACAAAGGAGAATCTCTCTTGTGCACCATCCTATATCTACCTCAAGTGATTAAGCTTTCTTCTAAGGAACCTTGCTTTGATACCAATTATTAAATGCACAAGACAATTGAGAGGGGGTGAATCAATTGTACATTAAAACATTAAGACCCTCTTTAACATTTAGATTTGCATTAGTCCATAAACCCTTAACAACCAATTAAAATCTTGTTATGTATTAGCATAATGTAAACATTAGAAATAATAATGCAAAAAAATCTAAACACATGAGAACACAAGATTTATATGGAAAACCCCAAAAGGGAAAAACCATAGTGAGGATTAGCTCACAATATAAAGTAATTGTAACATTGAATACAATAGGCTCACTGCCCAAAAGAAAGAAGGGATAACTACCAATGAATCATTTCCAGATTACAAAAAAGAAGAAAATATTGTTACAATGAGAAATCCACCTCAATGCAACAAAAAAAGTCCACCACAACATCACCAACACATTCACAACCTTTTTGAAGATTGTAGACATCTTCTGATCACTTCTTCTAGTAGTATAACTCATTAAAGCTCACATTGCACTTCACAACCCTGGAATTCACATCACACTCTCTGCACACACCTCCTCCAATAACACAACACTTATTTACACATTCTTCAACCTTGAAAGCAATCTCCAAGGTTGGCTATGCACCTCAAGTTTTGTACAAATTCAAATCAAGTCAACACCAAAGAATTCCCCTGGTGGAGGGGAATGAAGGTAGACCACATCACACCTTAACTTGGACCTAAATCCACTCATACATGCTACACCACACATTCACAAACACTGAAGAAAATATGCAATTAGTGTAAACACCCAAGGTTGACCAAACCTGTGTAAACACCATTAGAAAATTAAGTACACTCTTCCTTTAATCTTAAGACAACTCGTGGACAACAAAAATCACTTAAACACAATCTAGAATATTCTAAAAACACCCTAAAATCCAACAAATTCCTTCACAACAACTTTCACCTAAAGAACAAACACATCCTGTACACCTAGTTAACCTTTTACATGTAACACAAGAAACTAACATGTGGAGCTCCAAAATTTGAACTAGTTCAATTGAAGATAAATATAAGCAAGTGAACACACTTCCAAAATTGCAATGCCAAAAACTATTTACTAAAGAGAAATGTGGAGAAAATCCATTTCTCCCAAACAACACTGCAATACATAATTCACACACTGGTGAACACAAATTTCACTACACAATGATCTAGAACAAGAAAATTTGGATATACCACCATTGGACAACTTTGACCAACATATCCAAACTACACAAGCAGATCTTCAACACAGAAGAAATGCAAAGTAAAACCAAAACATCAAGCTATGTATGATAGAACACCTCTCAAACACATTGTTTCTTGTTTTATTCAAATTTTTTCAAAAGCACTTGGAAACCAAGTGAACCAAAGATTTTTTTGATGTGTTATGACTCTCTTACACTATTAAATTTTTTCACCGAAAGGAGAGAGATGGATCCAAAAAATATTGTTGGTTCACTCAAACTAATGCAAGTACAATGAAAATATGCCTAAATTTAATGATTTAAATGCAAAGGATTGATAAAATGGATTGATTACTTATTCAAAACTTAATAAATATGATATGTTTGAAAACACAGTGTTGTATGTAAACATGAACTAGAAACATGAACAAATGGAAACAAAACTTAATGAAATTGAATGGAGTGCACCTGGAGGTAGAATGTTGATGTTGGAAGGTTTTGGAATGCTTCAAAAATTACTATTGATGACCACTGGGACTCATTTGCCATAGATGGTGAATTAGTCCTGCTTTTGGTAAATTCTGCTGAAATAGGTTTCAGGGTGCCAGGAACTAAAAACCTTAGAAAACACTTTCTCCATTAGGTAGTAGTGGGATTGATTTTCCATAGATGGAAAATTAGTCCACCTACAGAAATCTGCAAATTCCAAAGTCAACTCTATGGGTCCTGATCTATACTTGTCTGCTTGTTGGGTTGATGGATCCGAATCTGCAGAAAACGGATTGAAGGATATCTCCAAGCTTCAAATAGGTCTTTGTTGACTTGAATAACTTTGATGAATTTTTTGACCACTTTTAAACACCATCTCTTTGACAAATCTACGTACAAGACCTACAAATACACATGTAAAGGGGGGAAAAAGTTTAAGGGTTAGAGTATAGGGGTTTTCCTTGGTCAAACCTTGATTTGGTAATAAAAACCTTGATAATGAAATGAAATAAGAAAGGAATGATGAAAAAATAACATGAAAGTGTCATAAACTCACCAAACCCTTGTTGTTGAAGTCTGAAGATATGTCAATGGTTGCTCCAAAATGCTTGATAATTGCTTGATTGGATGATGCTATGATGCTCAAATGGATGCTTAGATGGATTGAATGCAAGGATGAATACTTGAATGAATGGGGCCTAAGATGAATAAAAAATCATGTATTTATACACACTTATGCCATAATTTCCCGAAAATACATCACAGGCCGACCTTAGGTCTTAATGAATAAAAACATACCAGTAATTTGAATTTATTTTGAATTTTGTGCCAAGAGGGACTCATTTTCCCACCACGGTGAATGGGTCCCACTCAAGGCAAGTGAATGGGTGTCGGGAATTAAGTTGCATTTAATGATATTTGTTAGGTTTATATTAAAAAATACACTTAATTAAGGCCTGCAAGTGCATGAAGGGGCCAAATAAAGCATAAGAAAGGTGTAATTAGTGATGTCAAGTCTAGAAAAGCATGAAAGTTTGTTACAAGACTTTACAACACTTTAAAATAAGACTTGGTAAGGGATAAAAAGGGAATATTTAGATGAATTATAATAAGAAGAGTCTAGAAAAGTGTAGAAATATGTTACAAAACTTCACAACACCTTTACAAGACATCATAAAGTCTTAATAATTTAAATATTCAAGACCTAATGTGAATGTATAAGTTACATTACAACATTAAATCTAAGCAAAATAGACCAGGCATCATAGGAAAAATACCCAAATGACCGTTAAAATGTCCAAAGATCCATTTTTCTATGGTACACCAAGCACTAGAGACATATTCAAGCATCATCTTCAACACTTCTTGATCATCACCAAACGATTGCAACATAGGAGCTCAACCAAACAACATCCACAAATAGAAGCTTATCAAAGCAACAATAGAGGTTGACACTACTAACACTTACTAGTGACAAAATAATGCAACTAATCAAAGCATCACCACAAAATCATCAATGCAACAACATAGATATGTTGACATCATTGACAACACCAAATAATCATACTTGCAACAAAGGTTCTAAGATCACACCACATTTTTTTGGAATATTTGAGATCCTTGAGAGGATTGGTCTTGTCATATATCAACTTTCTTTTCTTCCTAGTCTTTCACACATCCATGACATGATGTTTCATTTTTCATTTCTCAGGTAGTATATTCTAGATGTAACCCATGTTATTGATTGGGGTGCCTTTTAGGTCAAGGATGGTGATAAGATTTCTTTGGATCTTGTGCATATTATCCAACATTGGAAGATAAAACTCTGAGGGCAAGATTTAGAGTAGGTAAGGGTCTAATACGACCTAGCTGACGAGATATCAACAACTGAGATTTTTGCATCCCCATATTTTGTAGGATTATAGGAGTAAGCTTACTATTAGTGGGGGAGTCTATAATTCCTCTCACATTTTCATTTTGTTAGTATTGTTTTAGACTAAGACTTGTTGATTGATACTTGATATTTTGAGTTGAGGCATTCACGACATGTTATTTTGTATTGACACCAAAATTATGGTGCATATTTTGTGATACTTATATTACAATTATGGTTTATTATTTGAAAGTATATTTACTCATTTATATTTGTTTATATATATTATGGATGTTTGTATTGCTTTTGATAAGGAAAAGAAGGTTTTGAAGGGACCTCGAAACCATTTACAAATATGACAAGCTGCAAGAGAAATAAGCAACTAAAACTAGTAGCCTAAAAAACCAAAATTCTGACAAAAGATAAAACATAAGGAAGCCGTCAGTAGACCAACAACAAAAGAAAATAGTAACTCTACCGATCCAACAACATTCACTGAGGCCATATTCTCCTTAATGAACTCCTCATGCATATCCACAATATCTTTAAGCTCATCAATAGAAACATCAGCTCTCTTTTTAGTCTTACTCCTCATCCTAAGACATGGACCGGCCTGCACATCTTTTACCAATGCTGGAGCAGAATACTCATCTTTCTCCACCTGGTTTGAGCAGTTGATCTCATCAATCATTTTCTCCATATCACCCAATTCAAGAGGTTTACTAGTCCAATTTAGGGCTTTTTCATTTAAAACAGAGAGACACTTGGCGGTGGTCTTCAGAGAGTTATTGTTGATATTAACCACAGTTTTCAAATCCTCCAACATCTTTCCAATTCTATCCTCAATACTAGCAAATTTTTCCTCTAAAATTTTATTAACCATCATTTCCAAAGAGGAAATCCTCTCCTCACGAGAAATCCCCACGCGATCTACATCAACAACCAACTTATCCAACATTACATTCACAGTTTGAACTTTACCTTTTATAGCCCATTCTTTCTAATTACCTCAGAGCATAGCAACACAAACATCCTGCCAATTTTTCATTGGAATATTGAGCTCCTTTACCTCTAAAAACAACCACTTCACCAGAGACAGTAAATTTCGCATCCCATCCTCAGCCATCTTGCAAAACATATTCATATTCACATCATCATAGTTGATAGGAGGCAGATCACTTAGCTCCATGTTATCAGGGGCATCAGAATGTTCCATATTCTACTCCTCATCCTCTTCAATAGGGGAGTCCTCGACCTCCACCACTTCCACCTTAATCCACTCCTTATCAAGAAAATTAGCCAAATCAGCTAACACTTCCAACCGCTCCATTTTCACAGCCCTCTCAACCAGAGAAAAATCCTGAGAATGCTTGATTGACTTAATCCCCTTCACCTCCATAGGCCCAGGCCTATTCAACATATCATCCATACTAGTATTGACATTACCAACATGAGCTCTTGAACGCAAACACTCAACTTCAGGAACCTTGAGACTAGTCACAGGGGAGATTTCCACCACACCATCCTTCCCAGTAATAGGTTCCCCAATAGAGGCATTCTTGACACCAACATTAATAGAATGATTCTCTCCACCCTTCCCAGGAGAGCTATTGTTCACACCACCTTTTCCAGGAGACAATGAGGGTTTCTCACTTGAACCAGGAGCCACCTCAGAAACTAACTCAATCTTCCTCTTAGCTGAAACTTTTTCTTTCTTGGAGCCTTTTGATTTACCCTTCGAAGTATTTCTCATAGACTTAGCCATGGTTTCTTGAAATTCCACATCCATCTCATAGCCCTTGTTCCACTCTTCTGAATCATCATCCCCTCCCTCGAACCCACCTTCATCCATAGACATTTCCTCATACTTCGAATCTTCATCCTTAGAACTACCTTCCCATTCTGCGACAGAGTCCCCAATATCATATCTATAATTTTTAACTACCTTCTTACTAGGAGTTTTAGGGGAGACCAAAATTAACTTAAGCTTGATATGAGTAAACAACAGACTCATAAGATCCTCATATAAAATCACCTTCTTAGGGTTTTTTTGGTGATCTTCAATACTCTTTTCCATAGAAAGTAAAAGGTTAAAAGTAAAGGAGACCAACACCTTGTGCCTAAAATGATTCAAAAGCATGAAATGGTAACTATAAACAACGGATAATCTACCTTCAAGCATGAAATAGTGCATTATGGACAACACGAGATCCCTTCATAATGACTTCAAAGAATTATGAGTGTAGCCACCACTCCCAATTTCCTGGAGCTTCTTCTTCTCATCAAATTTGAAAAAAATAGCAAAGGCCTTCTTGGCAGCACCCCTATCTCTGTAGAATTTCCTCCTAGAAACCGCAAGACCAATGGCCTCTACTATAAACTCCTCATCAATTTTAAACTCCACACCCTTATAACGTAGAGTCCTCCCATTCCAACCTTTCACAAAAAATTCAATAGCATTAGGGTCCGAGCCTTGAATTTTTTGCATGTACTGCGTAACCCTGCCCAACTCCAAATGCTCCCACACAACATCATTTTTTTGAAATTGCTCGCAAGAGCTCGGTTCAATTCTACATCGGTCTCCACCCATGGCAACATGAAAATTTGCAGAACCCAATGACACTAGAGAGTTTTGTAAATGTAAAATAAACCAAGCTCTCTACAAACCAACACAAATAACACCCACAATACATGTGGGCTTGTCATTCAAGGTACTTCCCTGCCTACACTGCCAGGCCTTCATAATATAGAAACCAAGGAAATAATAATGAAACAGACAGGGTAAAGATTCAACGTGCATAACCCAACTTAGAAATATAATGAAGAACCTTTCCCCAATAACATCAATCTTAAAAACAAGATAGTTGGTCATCATTGGAGATACATTTAAAATTAAGAAGTAGAGATTCAAATGAATCCCAATCAACTCTCACCGCCACTCCCACATTGGTAACACCATCAGCCAACATATTAGCTTCACTAAAAACATGTGAGATTTTAATCTCCTAAAAAGAATCTAAGATGGAGATTGAATCATTGATAAAATGAGCGATAGACCATGAAGGAGGGCATTTTTTCAAGAGACTATTTATAACATTAAGAGAGTCCCCCTCCAACCAAAGTTTAGAAACCCCTTGATTTTTAGCCAAAACGAGGCCATGAATTATAGATTCAATATTTGTTGTTCAGACTTACCAGTAATTGCATTAGTTAAATTATTATTTTTGATCATAAATAGACTTTGATGAATTAAAATCTAGTGATATATTTCTATGATTTAGGGAAAAGGGAAAAATAAGATTAAAATTTATTTTGATCATAATCTTTCAAGGGATATGATACATATGCTTGATTTAATCATTTAGTTCATGTTGGCATTTATCGACATATATCATTTATTGGCAACAACTTAATGGACATATATCGACAACTTCATTACCATTTTCAAGAGCAGCAAGAAAAACTGCAAACAATTTTAAAACTGCAAATTAAAAGAAAAAAAAAACAAATAATTTTAAAATTGCAAAAGATTGGTGAAAAGGATCATAGACCTTTTGACAACAATTGGTGCTCAGTCAATATGGGTCCAACAATCTTCACTGTGCGAACAGAGCTTCTACAACAGATAAAATAGCACCCAAAATTTTGACGTGGGAAATGGGGGTTGTTGGAGCAGCAATAAATCCTTCTCAGTGGTTGGACACGAACGGGGCCGAACGGAGTAGCAATACATTTTTCACAGTGGACGGCAATGGGGAAGGCCTTTGGGTAAAAGTGCACAGGATATTGGAATGACCGGTTGGGAGGGGCCCCACGACGCGTCCACACTAAGCAGTCAAAGCTTAGTGTGTGACGTTTAAGCCCAGCGGAGCGGCAAAGGTTTTAAAAGGTAGAATGTTGAAGTCTGCCAAGGAGGAAAGAAAGATTATAATTATTTTTGAAGACATTTTAGTGAAGTTGTTGATAAGGAGAAGAAAAAATGCCAAAGAAAAGAGGTGAAGATAGTGCCACAAAATTGAAAAGAAAAGTCATAGTACAAAAGGAGTTGTACCTCGTAGTTAGTTCTAGCCATCAAAAGGCAATTTGAGCAAGCCGTCAAGGAGACAATGAAGTTGCCAAGGTAGAGGAGCAGTTGCTAAGAAGTCTAAATCTGTTGAAGTGGAGAAAAGGTGGTATCTAAGAGGAAAGAAGGTGTAGATGAATAAGAGATCTCTAGATCAAAGTTGGAAGATCATTGTTGTCAAGAGAAAGGAGTTTGCACTTGTAAAAGAGAAGAATCGATGAAAGGGACAACCACAACTGTTGAAGGAGAAATCATGAAAGGAAAATGAAGGCACGCAAAGCCGCTGAACGGAGAAATGGAAAGATTACATCGTAGCAGTGGAAAAGAAAGTTGAGGAAAGATCTACAGATCTTGAAGATAGTGTGAAGGTATCATTTGAATAAGTTTGAGGGATTATTTACAACCACCAAGGAGAGACAAAATTTGGAATAGAAAATGCTGAAGCATGTGTGGTCGAAATTAAGGGGGAGTGTTGGAAAAAGAAAAGTAATTTCTCCCATTAGGATTTATGCAGTAAAGATAACTAGGAAATAAACTTCAATTTGCATTTTGTGCATGAGAAGTTGAAGTTGTAACTAAAATAGATTAAAGTCTAGTTAAGTTATTCTACTATTCTATCTGTGTATAGATTAGGGATTAGTTTAAGTTTTGATTTTGTTTTTTTTTGTTTATCTGTTGTTCAAATAAGCCAAAGACCTCTATATAATGAGGCAGATGTAATTGATTTATTCAGACAATAGAAATTCTTTCAGAGGAGTAGCACATTTGCAGTTATATATTGTCTTCTTTGCTAGCCTACAACATGGTTCATGTGAAGCACTTCTTAAAGAAAGATTTGATATGTCCACCATGAAAAATTATGATGAAGAAATACACAACCCAATGAACATTATGCACCTAGATAAATTTATCCCTAATTAAAGAACTCAAAAAAATATTTAAAAAAATGAATAAAAAATAAAAAAGATTTTGTCCAATGGTGAAAGCTATTCTTATGGTGCCTTTAAAAAATAACATGATGAAAACTTGTTCATATAAATCACTTGTAAGTCAACTATTTGTGCGGTCCCTAAACTTGACAAAAAGTTGTCTCATCCACCTAAACTTTTCATTCTTTTGAGTCCCTAGCCATCCATCGAAACAATCCCCTTATACCCATCCATCATATCCACATACCCATGGAATCATACACATCTATCCCCCTTCCCACTTTTGATCTTGATAAGGACAAGGGAATGTTTACGAAACATGTTTTGGATGATTCTCGGCATATCTCTTCTCTTCTAGTGAATATTCCCTCCTTTAATAAACATTATGGCACAATATCATTAGAGACATATCTAGAGTTGGAGCATGTCATTTGTACATGACATAGCCCCTAGAGATCACATCCTAAATTTAATCCATCCCCCATCCACTCTATCCACTATCGATAATATCTCCTTCACTCCATCCAATCCTCCATTCTCTAATAGCATCGAGACAGTAATGCCATCTAGCAATATATGAACAAGACTACCCAATAGCAATCAATCCAAATGCAAGAAAATCACACATATATGGCTAATCTAAAATCAAAGTTCCTAGCCATCCAAACATGGGAGTAGCCCATCCTCACCTAATTTCAACTTGTCATCTTTGAATTTCTCAACTTGGTTGATGTTTCAGAATTGTTTTCATAAATTGCACTCTCATCCCTGCATGCAAATCCCATCTAGTCATTTACATTATAAGGAGTGTGTCATTAAGATTGAGTGGCTCTATATCTCTCTAAATGTTGTCATGTCTGAGGGTAAATATTGAGAATATCAAAAGGACATTCTCACCACCAGGCAGTCCTCCTATTAAGGTGTCCCTATTTTATATCGTAGAAACCAGTGAGAACCTCTTTAATGGACATTGTTATGTAACTGCCTTTGAGGTTGCTAATTTTGCCTGCGAATACATATGCTTCGTCAGAAAAAGTTCAGTAGTTCAGAACATATAAAAGAAATCAAAGAGATAATATCAATTTCGCATGTTTGGTGTCTTCCATATGGTCAATCCAGTCATGAATCATAAACTGAATCCAAGAGGCAGCAAGCATATTAAATCGCTTTCTCTTTGCAAGCAGCTTGGTTCCAACCACCATGTGGTCTGGTCTCGGTATCTGCATACAGTTTAACTAGTGGCCATTAATAAATTTAGAAACAATTTAGAAATATCTCCCCGAACATTAACAATAAAAAAGCTATGCTATGGTAGGTAAGATGTTTCTACAGTCCATACACATATTTTAGTATAACAACTTTGTAAGTATTATCAGATAAGGAAAAAATATGACTTCTTTATTCTTCATAATAATAGATTGCGGAAATATGACCAGAAATATTAAAAAATAAATAATTAAACAATTATTTCCATAGACATTACGTCAAAACATTGGCCTGACCACTGCCTTCATGAAAATGCCAAACTTTGAGCGCAATAAGATAATGAACTTGAAAGCCATGCCATGACAAATGGTATATTTAAAATATTTATAATCACCTTTTTAGACTGAAACGGGATAGGCATCAAATGAATACTTATTGATTAAATTTCTTTCGAATCTTTCTTATTTATTCCATGTTATTATTATTAGTTCCTGCCAGGGAATTATAGGCACCATCAGTATTTAACTAGTTATTAATAACTCTCATTTTAATCAATGAGAATTTGAATAATTTTTCTATTTGAATTTTTTATAACAAATATATTATGTGAATATAAGGATTTTGGTGCTTCCATTACTTCCATTAACTATTATTATGGAATGGTGGGTAATAAAAAATATTCAACTAATTTTTGGAAAAAAATTTAAACTCTTCAAAATTTATTTACTTGTTTTTTAACCAATGAGATATTAATTTATTTTTCTATTTGATTTTTTTTTTCTATTATTAATGCATATTTCAAAATTCAATTCTCTTCAATCTAATTGGTAGACAAATTTCACCCGATATAAGATATGTTGTTCTCCCATTTATTCACTTTTCTATACATAAGATATTAATATTTAATATTTAAATGCATCTAATAAATATAAAATAAATATAAATTTGATATACAATTTATTTCATTTATGAAAGTAAAAATAAAATTTATAAGTTGGTAGCTAATATGGTTGTAGAAATAAAATTTATAGGTATACTAGTCTATAAATATTAATAACTAATTTTCATATCCACATTTTTATAAAGTAAAAAAATAGTTTACTATTAATTGAATAAATAACTATATGTTATTTTCCCATTTATGGACTTGTGTATACATAGATATTAATATTTAATATTTATTTCATTTATAAAAGTAGAAATAATGACCTAATTAATATAACGCCTCCAAATTGATATATTGGCGTATTTTAGATAGATATATACTAAATATAAAATAAATAAACAACTTATCTTCATTTAAAAATAAATAAATAGTATAACCTATTTATGTCTTTTGAGATAGATATTTAAGATATTTAAGATATCTATATAAAATTTATATCCATATTTTTATAAAGTAAAAAAATAGTTTACTATTAAGTGAATAAATAACTATATGTTATTTTCCCATTTATTGACTTGTCTATACATAGATATTAATATTTAATATTTATTTCATTTATAAAAGTAGAAATAATGGCCTAATTAATATAACCACCTCCAAATTGATATATTGGTGTATTTTAGATAGATATATACTAAATATAAAATAAATAAACAATTTATCTTCATTTAAAAATAAATAAATATTATAATATATTTATGTCTTTTTAAATAGATATTTAAGATATTTAAGATATCTATATAAAATTTAAAGTAAATAAATATTTTTTTTATATTTAAAATAATAAAATACAAATAAAATGTATGATCTATTTTTTTACTATATTTATTGCTTCCATACTTTAACATAGATTTATCTAAGATATCTATAAATTACTAAATAATTTTTTTTAGGAAAAATGCACTTTAACATTGCAAAAGATAAATATTTAATTTACTTTAGAAGTAATAGAATATTCTTTACCATGTTGAGTATTGTAACAATTTTAAAACTATTCAAAACATTTACACCCACTATCCCAAAATGTACTTTAAAGAAAGAAAAAAATAGCAAACATTCCATACATATCCATATGTTGTACAAAATAGATATCAAATGCAAGGAAAAGACTCAACAATCTCATGTTGCAGCAAACTCTTTACCCTTGGAGAAAGTAATCAGCACCTAAACACTCTCCAAGCCTTTATATATAAGATTATTCACCTTAGCATTTTATTCATAGAATTTTGACTCTAGGAAAACTACCAAGTGTTATTCAAAACCATTGATGGGTCCAATTGACACATGGTAATTTCTCAACATGCAAACAAGAGTTACACATGAATTGTAGTCATCTTGCAAATCCGAACGTCTTGAAGGGGACCATCTGCAAACAACATTAGAATGTTACTTACAGTAATATTCCAACATTATAACTAAGACTTGCAAGATGTACAACACACTTAGTCCTAATATTACTAAGAATGGAATGCTTCAACCCAGAAAATCTGCCTGGTACAAATTAAGTAATAAAGATACTGAGATCTAATAGAAATGATAAGCCTTACAACTCCAACTCAGGGTAATTGGCCTAAGAACTTATAGATGTTGTACTTAGTAACTGTTATATCTTTAGTGTCTTTTAGGGGACATGTATTTAATGTGATGTGATAAAATCTTTGTAACTGCTTTACCCTAGTGGGCTTTGGTTATTTGATTTTCTAGTCCATAAATTAGATCACGATATAATTTAGCATACAATGGTACAGTAGCAACATTGTGGATCTTGGTGACCTTTGACTGGACACAACTCAAAATTGTTTTCCAATTGGCTTGTGTATTAAGCTAGAACTAGAGTTGAGGGTCCGTGTTTGGAATTCTAGCTCTCTTTGCCCTTGTTCCCCTCCTCCATTGAAATTTATTTGCTGAATATCTGAGCTATTCCTATTTGTGTTTCTATGTTGAGCATGGGGCTATATTGTTGCTTGGTTTGTACTTATGTTCTATGTCCATTAGTTATTTGAATCCTAAAATCAAGATTGTAAAGTGCTCTGTGCCCTGCCATTAGGTCTAATTCTATCATAGGCTTTGTCACCAAGTAGATGCACATTCCACCAAGTAGGTACTTATCATTTGTGACATTGCTAAAAATTATCAAACACAACTAATTAAAACATAACAATTCTATTACTTTTTGGCAGGAACTTCACTGGCTTGCAGCTCTTATTTTAATAGCATTGTGGATTTCTTTTATATCTCGATTTCATCCAATTGGACGACCTTTCCTTATAGTATATTTCTTTTATAGGGTTATATTGATTCAGTAAAGTTCATGAAAGATAAATATAAAAATGATTATTGAACGGTAATTTGTACTACCTCAAGTTCTATATGCAAAAGGAGGGGACTGTTTCCCGTGATAGATGGTCAGTCATGGATCAGTAATACAATGGCGTTTAATCAAATCAAATCTTTGAGAAAATATTTTAAATAGAGGATATTGGTATTCTACTTTATATTTATGTTATGGTGAAATTTCTATATTAATATTATTTTTCATTTATTTTTGTGTTTTAAGAAAATGTTGTAATAATCTATCGTGGGTTATTATTAAATTTTTAATACATAATCAATATTGACTTAATCAATCAAGCATCTTCCATTTAATTTACAAGTGTCAATTTTATATCTTTTACAACCACAATCATGAAGGTGACTCTACATCACCATTCCTATGCTTACACTAAAAAGTGGTCAGTTCCCAATGCTAGGGTCATTCCTAGACCTACACCTTAATCTTTAAGGTTCTAGTTGCGATGACCCTACCTACATATCACTTTTGGGGATCAAGGGCTGCAAATTTTATACACCAAAGAGAGAGAATTCATCCTCTCCTCTTATATGAGATATTTGATCTCACTTTTGAACCACAACTAATCTTTAATATTGTTCTTTCAATTTAATCTAATTACAATAGAATAATATCAAACACTTTCCAAATAAGTGTTGGTTCCATGCCAACATTGGTGTATAAACACACACAATATCATATAGAAACAATATCATTATGACATCACATGTTCACATAGTAATTGAATCAAGCATGCATCATTTATACACATCATGATTAACTCTCCTTTGTGACGTACACACATAAGTGATTATCTCTTATATCATGAACCTCTCCTTGAGACTTTTAATTTAGTAATCTAAAGTTTGTGTTAATTAATTTCTAAAGATAATTTATAAAATTAAGTTAAAGAAGAAATAAATAAAATATATAAATAAAATAAAATAAATTAATTAACCATGAATCAATTTATAAATGAAGTATTTACAGTTCTCCAAATTAAACATTGTATGTGTAAATGAATATTTATTTCATGAAGTATTTCCAAATTTGTTTTATTTATTTATTGAGCATATTGGGGAGCTACAAATTATTAATGATATATTTTATGGGAGTTATAGGAATATTGTTATAGATAGCAATTTTTCAAACAAAATAGAAATTAATAATAACATATTCCATGTCATGGGCTAGTGGAACCAATTTGAGAATGAATCTTTTACTAGACATTAATATTTTTTGGTTAAAAATAAATATTACTCAATTTTTTTAAAAAAAAAACACCAATAAAATAAGGATGAAGAATGCATCCAGGAAGGTCTTTCTTTCAGTTTTTTTTTTGTTATTGAGAATTTCATTATTTTGTAGGGGGGACAAGCTCCATTGAAGTGAAGGGACTAAGGGTTTGGTTCAATAGAGAAGGAACTAAATTCTATATTTTGTTGGAGTAGGTTCCTTATTTTTATTTATTTAATTATAAGAAGAATAGGAATGAAAGTAGTAAAGAGAAATTTCTTGCTTCAAATTTATTTTCCTTTGTTAAAATCCATTTTTATTGCTTCAAAACTATTTTGAATGATTTGTATGCAACCCCCTTCTCAAATCTAATCCCCCAATTTAATACATCAAAAAATGATGGATTTCACTCCATTAATCTCCCATCTCCCTAATATTTTTCCCTTACTCAAGTTTTCTTTTATGAACTTCTTAGTTTCAATTTATTTTTCTTAAAAAATTCTTTCTTAAAAATTACTCAATTTTTTTTCATGAACTATTGAAAACAAAACAAATTAATTAGAATATTTTTCTTGAATACTTAGCCTAAACTTATTCTCCATATCCATTGGTTCCACCCAGAATATCCAAATAACCGTATTATACTATTTATTTTAGAACCCTTTAACCTAGATCCATTCCTCTAAATTTTACCCTCTATTTATGTAGAGATTTGAAACAGATTTATTAAAAAATATTATTAATTAATTTTAATAACATTCTAATTTTAAGTTAATAAAATATTGTTTTTACTCAAAGCTAAAAATGTTATGCATATTCTTTTAATCAAACTATTTATTTTTCTATTAAAAAAAATACCAAAGGAGCAAATATTTAAAAATTATTAACTTATTTAGAAAATGTATTTTTGTTTGCATTTATTATTTTTTTTCTGTTTAAAAAAACTTTAATTTGTGGGGCCGTGACTTGCATGAACAGGTCGCAGGCCATGACCTGTGCATATAGGCCAGGAGCCTTTTGATGAATGGGAGGGGGCTTTCATAATGTTCCCCAAAATAAAACCCCCCTTCACTTTATTGTTAAATAAAATTTATTCAATGCTTTTTAAATGATATTAAATTTAAATGATATATATGTATATATATTGTATGTAAGATAAATATTATATTAATATAGTAAAATTTACAGTGTCTATCCTAAGGAAATATGCTTCCAGCCCAAGTGCACAAAAGACCCAATCATCTTAAGTATGCAGAAACAAATGACCATGTAGGGTCAACCAACCATTTACACTATTTTACTGCCCAGATCAATACAAAACATGGGAATATAATATAGCAAAATTCCCATCGAAATCTAGAACCCATATACATAGACAACCAGACAAAAGATCCATCGTCAGAAATTAAAGAACTTGATCCATTAGCATAAACCCTTGAAAATTAGACTTGCCGAAAAACAACAGAGCAAAACCTTTCCAAGGAAGCCATTAGCAACATTAAAGGTCTTGAAGTTTGGGACTCTGTTGCGACCAAAAGTCAGAGAGAGATTCAACTCCTTTTGAATATATTCCTCCCTAACCACAACCAATTGCTTATGCTCCACTTGTGCCAATCCTTCAGGTCAAATATGAATGGGTAATATTTGACAACCTCTATAGGCACATAATATGAGGCCAAATCTCATGGTTGTGGCACACCCATTCCAAGAGAAGTGATGAGAAGAATTTCTTCCAAACCCACTAACAGGTCTGAGAAGAAGAGTTTCTTCACTAGCGGCTCCACATCCCTTTTCGCCATCCAAATGTCCAACACAACAGCTAGGAACTGAGATGTAATGTTTGTGTCCACCCCAAAGTTTTCACTGTTCCTCAAAAAAAAACCTTGCCCAAGATCATCTTAACTATTGCAAGAATGAGAGGATAGTATTTTTTAAGGATCCGCTTGAGGCGTTGATCCATGATCACCCCACGAAACACCATTTGAAAAACCATGTTTTCCAAATGAACTGGATTATTCACTCTAATATTTGTCAATGTCTCTACATAAATTCACACCATGAATTTCGAGTATTCACCCATCGAGCCGCTGTTGCAAAAATACCTTCTCCTCACAGATGCTCACATTATCTGATGATGAAATGCAATGAAAAACCCAAAGGAAAACTAATATTGTGTTGAGAGTCGTGGTCTTGTCAAGTCATTACTAATCTAGCTAGTATTAAGCAAGTCATGTAGAAAACTAGCCCTTCATTGTTATGAATCCACCAGCTTGCACATATGAATCACCTTACCAAGTCCCAAATATGGTTATGAAGTGACAATCCAATCTTCCAAGTGTGGGCTTTGTGAAACACCTTACACCATCATCATGACGATGATAATACAATTGGATTTGACATAATTGATGATGTAACATTATTATTGTGTTGCCGAACCGAGTTCCACATTAGCCTGCCAAGTTGGCAATCCCAAGAGTTTTCTCTTACGAGCTGGCAACAACATTGTAGAGGTGGCAAGCATAGTGCGCCATCAGTCCCATAGTAGTGATAGCCAAAAATGGACACTAACTATTATGATTTCTTCGCCACCACCAAATTTCCTTGGCCTTTCCACAACAATTTGTGTGGAAAGGCGCCCACCCAACCACCTGCAATTTTCATTATATTGTACTTATTTTTTATATATATGATATTAAATATAATTTTCAATATTTGTATTTGAAATAATAAATTTTATTTTAGGGTCATAGAACTAAAATCTTAGCTAAAATCTTAGTAATATTGGAAAAAAATTATTTTATTTTAATAAAATTTGCAATATATAAAATATAAGAGATTTTATATAATAGATTTTAAAATATTTTTGGCACCCCTTTGAATATAATAATTCATAAGTGAATATGTTTGAATTGTGGGTGTTGGTGGAAACCACTGAGCCCAGGTTCACCATCTATAATAAAAGCCTTCACATATATGAGATAAGCAACATGCTATTTCACCAATGAGTGACTAAATTGAGATACCAAATTACACACTGTATAGGCCTTTTAAAGGCAAGATGAAAGTCAATAAAAGAAATAACCCACTGTCATATCCCATCGATACTTTGTTAATCATTTTGCATGACCCCTAGCCCTGATGTAATTTGGAGTAGGGGTGGAACTTCAGACTATAATGTGCTGACATAAATAACTATGTGTGTGCGTGTGAGTGTATGTTAAATAGGAACCTTGATGTTATTATTATTAATGTCATTATCAATCCTATTATCCTATTCTAATTTAATGTATTGAATCTTTGGATTAATGCAGACTAATTATTTGGTTGTTGTACTTGTGTGAGGTTTGTCATTGGATGTAGGTACCAGAGGTGCAAAGTGAGGTGGATTATGTGGTTTTGTTGGATGAGAGAAAGACAATTGGTATGTCATTCTAGTGTTGACCATGCATGCAGTTCTGGAAACACGAGGTTCATTCAAACCCAGAGCCTTAGACAAATAATAATCACCATAGTTATTCATTTCCGACTAGGCAGAGTCATTAAGATAATCTAAATAGTTCCGGCTAAATTAAGGATCTTGCTTGATATGGTAAATTCACTTGGAATGGTAATAGATAACATACTAAAAATAAATTAAAATAAATAAATACGTATCTAATTAAAAATAAATAAAATATAACTATAATGTATGGGCCAAATAAATAAATTACACTGCCTAAATAAAATTATTTCACATTTTAAACAAAAAACCTTGAAGTTGGGCGCCAAATAAACCAAGAGATAGACAACAAAAATAATAAATAGTAAACCGCAAAGAAAGGAGTAATGAAATATTAAATAAAGATGATTTCAAACTATGAATAAAAAAACATTCACCATTTAAATCAAATGCAATGTGGAGGGGTGTTGACTAAAGAATACTCCATTAAACCATTGGATAAAGAAATAAAGTTTTCCATCAAGCAAATATGGGAAGAAAAAAGAGGATCCGGGAAAAGAAAGAGATGGTTTCATGGGAGAGGAAGGCAACATAAGATAGTAGTAGAGGAAGAGATCTCGACCAAGGAGGAAGAAGCATGGTGAGGAGGAGGACATTAGAAGCAATAAGTGGCCTGGAAACCCTTGCACTGGCCGCTAATCACAGGAAGAAGCTTTGACCAACATACCATAAAAAACCCCGACCATTTCTTCTTTAACTGGACTGGCAACGCCTCATTTTCATAGTGATGATTTGGGGGAAATGGGAAGAAGAAGAAGCAAAAGGGTGTGGTTGAAGTGTGGACGAGTTTTGAAGAGGAGTCCAGAGTTGGGCGACTAGGACATTCTATTTTACTACTCAATACCTCTCAAACTCAAGTTTGAATTCCTTCTAATATGTAGTGCCATTATATGTTGTAGCCCTTATGAAATTATATTTTAACCTTGAAATCTTGATTTTAAATTCTTGTAATAATTTATTTGGGAATCTCACCATGTGCTCAAGTGCTGAGAGCTATTTTTTTTTTTTAATAAAATGTAAGCTAGTGTAAAGGAAATAACTTAGGGAAATTGGGAATCAAAAGAAAAAAAAAAACCTCCACACTAGCTATAGGATGGAGCATTGGTTTATGTAATCCCTTCTTGCATATTTGAACAAAAAAACTCATAGGGAAATATGTGGGGTAGGGTATTTTAACTTGAGCAAAGATTTTAGAACCATTAGATCAATAGTTGCTTGACTTCACAAACATTAGTGAGGCCCATTAATTTAGAAGTATATGTAAGTATTTTCTGATTGAGTTATAGTAGTTAGTTTCAAGTTCATTTCATTTGCATGATTGAGTCTCAACTAAGGTTAAGTTGATAATCTTGTAGTTAGAAGCATAAGGGGAGAGAAGGGTTGTATGCATCCATTTAAGAAAAAATTAAGCCACAGAGGTAGTGTGATAGATTTAGTTTCACCTTCACAACTACCTTACACAATTTTTGTGTTACCCCATTGAGGCATGAGCAACAATTTAAGGAAACATATAGCTAAGTGGTAAGATTTATGTTGTTAACCTTCTGCCACGATAAATACAATAGTGTGTCTACTATCCTTTTGGGAATAACTAGATTTACTATTCTAATAGCTTCATATGTTGGTTACTGCCAGTGTATACATTAATGCTTGCATACACATAAGTTGACCTAAGCTTACTTAGGCATTTATTGTGCAGGTTGATATTTTCCTGATATTTTGCTTAGCTAGTTTATAGACTGGAGAGGTGTTGTAACACCTCAACACCTCCTACTTGGATATTTCTCCTTTATAAGGAGACTGGGATGACTGTCTAATAAACATGTTGATTGCATACAGTTTGGTGTGTTCACTGTGCTTGATTTATATCTTTGTAATTTATGGTTTCTTCATGGTATTAGAGCCAGATGAGGTAATTTCAATCCTTTCAAGCTAAATGATTTTTTGTATTTAGCTAGTTTCTTTCATTTGTGTTGTTTAAAATCTGTAGGAAGATAGTTAAGCATCTGTAAAGCAATTTGAGAGGCTGTTTGGAGTCAACCTGCACACAACAAGAAATAATTGATCCACCCCTATGGTGTATCTCTGCTCAAAATTTTTGTGACACCTCTGCTCACAAAGGCACAATTTGTTGTATATCGTCAGAGTTTGTGGCTATTTTCTTCATCAAACTAATACCCGCACACAATAGGAAGGAGGAATTTGTGGCATGTCGTGGGTGTGAGATTTTGTGACCAGAGCAATGATTGATCTAGGCATAGCCTCTCATAGATTTGTAGCCTCAGCTGGCGTTTGACCTAAGACCTACACGCCTTTAGTGTGGGCACCTTGTCATCTACAGAAGGGGCTTCCACACAATCCACACCCCCACACACTCATAGAGGCACATTTTGCATTGATTGAATTTGAAGATCATGTTGCTATTATCTAGAGTGAAGGAGAAATGCAACAGATAGGAGCAATAAATTCAACAAAAAGGCAATTTGTATCTATAGATCATCTGGCCCATAGATCACCACTATCTAGTTTGCACAACATCCATTCGACATGTGTTGAATGCACAAATTTGGCTTTTGTGTTGAATTTGGAGTCTCTCATCTGAATTTGGATATGTAATTTGCAAGCGTGATGGTTTGGGGAAGGCTACAGATTTGGTAAAGAGGCATTTTGACTACTCCCAATTTCCACTACTAACAATTTGGTGTGAAAATTTGTCATGGATATCTACACTCTGGATTTTGCATGTAATGGTTTTCCTCCCATAGGTTTTGTAATCATTGTAACTAAAGAATATTTGTTTATGCACAATAATAAAATGTCAAAAATCAAGAGGTTGTTAAAATTCATGCACTAACTTATAAAGTGCCAAATCTAGAGGGGTTCTTAATGTGTTGATTTTATATTGTCTTAAGGAATTAACTTATTTGTAATCATGGGATATGAAACCCACTCTTCTATAATCAACCTAAAACTGAGAAACTATAAGTCTTGGTGTGAAGGAATCCTAAAACATCTCAGGTTCCATAATCTCATGCCATATCTGTATGGACTTATCCCTGAACCAGGTAAACAATCTCAGAAGGATAAATGGTTTAATATTCATGATCATATTCATGGATTAATTGTTTACATATTCCAAATGACTCTTTGTATGTCATCATGGATATTGAATGTCCACATGCATTATGGATCAAAATTTGGGAAATATATGGAGACTCCAATGTTTCTCCCTTCCCGCATGATCCTTCTATGATCACAACTCACATCCTGCATCATGATTCAGATATAAAGCATCCAGTTGACATAGAGGAAATCATCATTCCTCCACCTCCTCCTGTTGCTTCATTAGATTTCAGAGTCGTTTCTTCGAGAGCTTCCAGCACTTCTTTGCAACAGATATTAGTCTTCCTAGCATTGTTGATTGGGATGCATATCTACCCGACATTTCATGTCTTTTCATAGTCTCACATTGTGACATGGAAGCACACATAGGATCGGTCTTCCTTTTTATGACCAACGGGTGGTGCATTAACATGGTTTTCTCCTCCTTTATAGAATTTTAGTCATTATGAAATATTTGTTTATGCATAATAATAAAATGTCAAAAATCAAGGGGGATTTATTAAAAATCATGCACTCTTATAAAGTGCGGGGGCTCATCTATATGGAAGGTTTCTTAATGTGTTGATTTTCTAATTGTCTTAAGAAAAGGAATTAACATTTGCCAATCACATAGAATATGAAACCCACTCTTATGTAATTAACCTAAAGTGGGGAAACTATAAGGATTTGGTGTGAAGGCATCCTGAGCATCTCAAAGTTCCATAATCTCCTTTTCATATCTGTAAGACATCTTGAACGATGGCTAATCTTGAAGATAAATGGTTTGTCGTTTCTTAGAGCTTCAACACTTCTTTTTATTGGATATTAGTCTTCCTAGCATTGCTGATTGGTATGCCATATCTACCGAAATTTCTGTCTTTTATTGAGACTCACATTGTTGACATGGAAGCACACATTGAGGAATTTAGTCTTCTTTTTGATGACAACTTCAATGAAGTTGTACTAGCCTTGTCTTCTTCAGATATGATTTCTCTTCCTAAATGTCACATGTCAGCATTGGCTTGGAGATTCTTGAGCAACATTCGAAGAAATCATGGGCACCATCATCATCATTCTTGGATGAACTTCAACTCTATTCAAGTTCATACATAAATCTTCTCACATGGGAAGATATACTGCATCTTCAGTTGGTTTCATTTCTTCCCAAAGGAAGGAACATTGTGACATGTTCTTGGATCTACATCTACATCCTTTGTCAACTATCCAACCTTAATGTAGTAGGACATGTATTATGGGGGGGTCTCATAGACCTTCTATCATTTTCTCTCTTATGGAGGAAATCATATATTGTACTTAGTGAAAGAAGTAGTACTTCTTCACATGTATAATTTTCATGCATCTTTTCTCTCTTTTGGAGGGTAGTTTTTTCCCATAGGTTTTCTACTTTTCTCCACTTCATGAGAGATTACTTTGTGCATGGGTACCTCAACAGGCTAGTAGTTGGACCCATTTTATCCATGCCCACCTAAGTTTATGCTTAGGGGGGGTGTCAGTGTATACATTAATGCTTGCATACACATAAGTTGACCTAAGCTACTTAGGATTTATTGTGGGTTGATATTTTCCTGATATTTTTCTTAGCTAGTTTATAGAATGGAGAGGTGTTGAAACACCTCAACACCTTCTACTTGGATATTTATCCTTTATAAGGAGACCCATGACTGTCTAATAAACTGGTTGATTGCATATAGTTTGGTGTGTTCACTGTGCTTGATTTATATATCTGTAATTTCTGGTTTCTTCAGTTACAATTGCACATTAATTAATCATATGGGATAGTGAGATGTTAGTGGGTATTAGTTTTAGTTTTTTTTTTCTTTCAGCAATGAGTAAGGCATAATAATGGTTAGGTAAAAATCAGATGTTGGTCTGATTTTTATTTAGTAAGCTAGTTGGTCAAATATGATGGAAATGCGTTAACATATCTCTTTCACTCATAGTCTTAATGGTATAATTTTTATTTAGTAAGCTAGCTAGTCAAATCTGATGCAAATGCATTAAAATATCTCTTTCAATCATAGTCTTAATGGTTTGATTTTTATTTAGTAAGCTAGCTGGTCAAATCTGATGCAAATGCATTAAAATATCTCTTTCAGTCATAGTCTTAATGTTTTAATTTTTAGTTAGTAAGCTAGCTGGTCAAATATGATGCAAATACATTAAAATATCTTTTTCAGCTATAGTCTTAATAGTCTAGTTTTTATTTAGTAAGCTAGCTCATCAAATTTGATGTAAATGAGTTAAGATCTCTCCTTCAACTATTGCCATAATGGTCTGATCTTACTTTATAAGTGGAGTTGGTTAAGTCTGATATAAGATTTTTTTTTAAGATAACACCCTTAGTCATGGTCTTATTGGCCCAATTTTACCTTAGAAATGGTGCAGGTCAAATCTATTTCAATTAAAATGAAAATATGTGGGATGCTAACTCTATGTGATGCCCGCACATTGGATAATCTTTGTCCAAAAGTGATTGTAGCAAGGTATTCCCTCTTAATAGAGGTTTTCCCAAATCAGAGGCATCAAACAATATTATTGAAGAAATAATCCTTTCATTGCCTTAGGCTAAACTAAAATGAAGACATGGTAGAATGTATGCAACACTTGGGGAAGGTGAATTGATCCATTGCTATCCCCAAGTTAAATATCGACAATACCTCTATGCATTGCTAGTTACTAGGACAACCATCTATAAGTGGGCTATTTCTATTATGAACATCTAAAAGGGGAGTCATTCTCATTAAAAAATTACTTGAATGGAAGTAATATGAAATTTTAGTCCCTAAAGTCCATGCCTTGAATTTTATTTCTAAATGATTGAATAAAATAGGTAAGCACCTCAAACTATCAAGATATGAAGAGTTACCTTCTCTCCACCATATGGTGTTTGTGAACAAGAGGTGCTCCTCATGAATTATCTAGTTGTGCTATGCTCGGTTGTAGCTAGGATGGGATACTATTGATCCTAAATTTGGAACCTACTAAGTTTGACATAGGAACCTACTTTTGGTCCAGTGCTAAGCCTGGGCCTAGGAATAGTACTTGCTTGAGATGGACGATAGTCTAGGAGTAGTACTAGGATTGAGATGGACAAAAGACTAGGGGCAGTACTATGCTTGAGATGGACCATAGTCTAGGGGAGGTGCTAAGTCCAAGATGGATGGTAGTCTAGGGGAAACACTAAGCTCAAGATGGATAATATTCTAGGGAAAAACTATGCCCAAGGTGGACAAGAGTCTAGAAGCAGTACTAGCTCGAGATGGTCATTAGTCTAGCGAAATTCCATGCCAGCGATGGCTACCGTTGGTTGCTTAGCCAATAGATGGATAGTAGAAAGGTAAATTCCTCAGCAAGCTCAAGTAGGTAGAATTAACTTCTTGTGTAGCCCTAAAGTTGATTAAGGAACCATAAGCTAATCATAGCTAGGTGTACCATGGGAAGAGGGTCCCTAGGAAGACAATTTGCACATAGCTTAAGGGATGAAATGATAACTCTCTCTCTCTCATCATGTACCACATAATCTGCTTGGAGGGGTTGATAGGGTTTGAATCCACTTTGGTTGGGATTAGTTTGCATCCCGCTGCAACCAAAATAAGTAGGGAAGTAGAGATAACTCGAAACTCCATCATGATGGTATGTACAATCCAATTAGTAGTTTTCTTTATGGTTTAATGCAACAAGTTGTACTGGTGGATTATGTATCTAATATGATATTGTAATGTTTAAGTAGATCTCCATTATTGTTTTATATGATTCTAACCTTCTATGTGATCCTTCTATGTTTTAATGGAAACAAAAAAAATTGTGCTAAATTCTCTATTTCATTGGGGCTATTGTTACATTGGTATTAGAGCCTAGAACTCGACACTAGGACCTATGTGCTCTCTCTCTTTCATTGTACTAATATGACTGTTTAGTATTGACAATCATGGGTCGTGGGAAGTAAGGAAAGGGGAAGAAGAAGGCCTCAAAAAAACATCCCCAATGAAAAAACCTAGAAGGATCCAAGACCACTACTACTATATGGCCAAAAAACTGAAACCAAAACCATTTATGACATAGAGCCATTCATAGAGACTATTAATCGACTAAAAATCCAAATGGGAAAGCAAAAGGCCAAACCAAACAATAGTCACGAACCACAAAAGGGATTCACATAGCCAAACCCAAAAACAAAACCCTTAGCTATTAGGGACTTCCCTTTTGGTTGTGGATGCAATGCTCCAATCCTCTCTAAGGAAGTAATTGCAGAATACAACCATGCCTATTCTAATATAACTGTAACGGTGGGAACCTTAGATGAGGAAGAACCTAAAGAGGAGGAGGCACCTACTCTGTAATTGGAATTATGTACAAGATGATGAATTAGTACTAGATAAACATCATCTCACTTTTTATAAAAGTTGCTAACTATTAAAGATATATATATATATATCTTTAATAGTTAGCAACTTTTATAAAAAGTGAGATGATGTTTAGATGATGAATTAGTACTAGATAAACATCATCTCACTTTTTATAAAAGTTGCTAACTATTAAAGATATATATAGACTTATTTATCAAGGTGTTATGGTGAATGAGAATGGAATATTTAATGATGTGAATCTTATGTTTCAGAGTATGAATTTCTCCAAGTGATTCAAAATATGATATAAGACAAGATTTAAAAAAAATAATAAAGACACTTAAATAACACTCTCTTTTCCCTCACAGAACCAAACAAATTCAATGAATAGAAATTTGAGGAGGGGAGAAATCCCTAGCCTCACCAAAATGTTGTGTGCAAGTAGGGGTTCATCGTCTCCACCTCCTACCATACCTAAAGAGTTACAAGATGAATTAAATGCACTCTATAAAAAAATAAAATCATAGGAGTAGCAAATCGAGGAACTAACAAGGAAAAAGGAGCAAGGCACTAGTCTACTAACCACAACACTGGTATTGGAACTGAAGAGTTAGATAGTGAGCACAATGTGAATACAAGTCAGAACATGAGAGTAGCTCCAGAATTCCTACCCACAGTCACTCTCAATCAGAGTCACAACGAGGAGTGGGAAAAGACCCACTGATTTGAGAATTGAAGAAGGTGCAAGACCCTAAGTTTGATGGGGTTAGGGGTGGGGATGCCGTTGAAGCATGGCTCATAGGAATGAACAAGTATTTTGGGTTGATAGAATTAAGTGCCAACACTAAGGATAGGATTTCCATTTGTAACTTAGAAGGAGAAGCCTCACTATGATGAGATCATCTGGCGGAAATCAAAAACTATGATATCAGTCAACTAACTTGGGACAAGTTCACCAAGCGATTTCACAAGGAGTACCTTTCTGCTCATCATAGAGACCAAAAGGTGACCGAATTTCATTCACTATGCCAAGGGGGAATGTCGGTAGCCGAGTATAAGTCCAAATTCATGAGCTTACTCTATCATGTGTCTTATATGAAGGAAGAAGAGGATCAGGTGAACAAGTTTATCTTGGGATTGAATAAGAATATCTTGTATGCAACCAAGCTTTCTTAGCCTAAAACTTAAACCAAGCAGTGGAGGTAGCTTTGGTCACTGAAGAAAAGCATAAGAACAAGAAGAAACACAAAAAAAAGCCATATTCCTCTAGCTACTCAAATAATAAACAAAGGGGTAATCAAGAAACTAAATATAAAGGAAAGGCTTCTCGATAGGCTAAATGGGGCAAAAATTATAGGGGAAATCATGGGTCAGTAAGTCAAAAGTATAAAGGAGACAAAAGGAAAAAATCATTTAGGCATGAGGTACAAGGTGATTCCAAGAGAGGTAAGGAAGACTGAAAAGGACCCGTGAGTGGATGTTAGACATGCGGAGGCGATCATTATATGAGTGAGTGTCCCAATAATCCCAACAAAACCACCAAACCCACTACCAGAATTTATGCAGCCCTGGCTAATCGTCAAGCGGATCAACAAGCTCCATTGATAGAAATTTAAGGTACATTTCTCAGCCAACCCATTCTATTTTGGCAGATTTAGGAGCCACAAATAGTTTTATTTCCTCCCATTCTATTCAAAAATGTAAAATTATTCATAAGACTCTTAGTAGAGAGGAGATAGAGGTTGAGTTTGGGTCGGGTAAGACACAAAAGATCAAATCTTGCCTACGAGGAGCTGAAATTAACCTAGGGATTATAAGGACCAAGGTGGATTTATGGGTCACTCCATTAGGGTCTTATGCTTTAATACTTGGGATGGATTGGTTCCAAAAATACTAAGGCAAGCTGGATTGCTACAACAAGAAGATCGAATGTCTAGATGACCAAGGGAGGTCAGTGGTTCTTCAGGGGATTAGGAGACCCGTGGTGGTAAGAATGATCTCATCCATGCAAGTCAAAAGGGCAGTGAGAAAGGGGAGTAAAATCTATTTAGTAAAGGTAGAAGAGGGTAATGATGATCCCACACCTAAAATTGAAGACCATCCCATTCTCCAAGAGTATTGTGATGTCTTTCTTGAAGAATTTCCAAGATTTCCTCCTAAGCGATGGATGGACTTCACAATAGATCTAGTTCCAAGGGCCAAGCCTATCTCCAAAGCCCCCTATAGAATGAACACTATAGAATTACAAGAGCTTAAGATATAATCACAAGATCTAATGGAGAAAGGATTGATATAGCCTAGTGTGTCTCCTTGGGGATCCCCAGTGCTATTCATTAAGAAGTATGAAAATTTGAGGTTGTGCATAGACTATCAGATGTTGAACAAGGTAACCATTCAAAATAGATATCCCCTACCTAGAATTGACGACTTATTTGATTGAATGAAGGGAGCTACAACATTCTCCAAGATAGATTTAAGGTCGGGTTATCACCAGTTAAGAATCAGGGAAGAAGATATTCCAAAGATATCCTTTAGAACTAGGTATGGCCATTATGAATTTTTGGTGGTGCCTTTTAGCCTAACAAATGTCCCCCCTTCCTTCATGAGCCTCATGAACCATTTTATCCATGACTACTTGGACAAATTTGTATAGTTATTGTTTCTAGATGACATTCTACTCTACTCTAAAAATATGCAAGAGCATGAGGAGCATTTAAGAATAGTCTTGCAAAGGTTGAGAGATCATAAATTATATGGGAAATTGTCCAAATGTTCTTTCTTTCAGCCTAAAGTACACTATTTGGGACATATTATATTGGACCAAGGAATTACAGTGGATCTAGCCAAGGTGCAAGCAATTGTAGAATGGCATATTCCTAAAAATGTGACCAAAGTAAGAAGCTTCATGGGTTTGGAAGGACATTTTTAATGGTTTGTAGAGAACTTCTACAAGATAGCTAACCCCATAACCTCCCTTCAAAAAAATGGAAAGAAGTTTGAATGGATAGAAAAATGTGACATTGCATTCCAAAAGTTGAAGGAAGCTCTTACCACCACACCAATTTTGCAAGTGCCTAATCCAGATAAATAATTTGTAGTTTGGATGAATGCTTCATTGGATGGGCTAGGTGGAGTGCTAATGAAAAATGGGCAAGTGATTTCCTTTGAGTCCAGGAAATTGAAGGATCATGAACTCAATTATCTCACTAATTACCTAGAGCTAGTGACAATCATGCATGCCTTAAAGCTATGGAAACACTACTTGGTAGGAAGACCCTTCAAGCTGAACACTAATCATAAGGGACTTCAATATATATTCACCCAACTAGATTTGAATGCATGTCAAAGAAGGTGGTTAGAATTCTTAAGCAACTATGAGATAGATATCTCATATGTTAAAGGAAAAGAAAACCATGTTGTAGATGCCTTAAGTTGAAGAGCTAAACTAGCTACAATCTCACAATTGAAGTTTGAACTACCAGAAAAGATCAAGAAAATGCAGAAAATAGACCCCTTTTGTCAACAAATGAGGGTAGAAATACAATGAGGGATTAATCTAGTTCAGTACCATGCAGGAAATGATGAAATTCTCTATTATTTAAAATAAATTTATGTGCCAAAAGAGGGTGGTTTGAGAGAAAAAATTCTCACAGAAGTCCATAATGTGTCTTATCAAGCACATACTGGGCTGACTAAGATGTATGTAGACCTAAAAAATCACTACTTTTGGTCAGGAATGAAAAAGGAAGTATCTTTCTATGTTGCCAAATGTATTGAATGTCAACTAGTTAAGGCGGAACACTGTCATCCTGTGGGAACACTATATATCCTCATGATATACCACAACATAAGTGGTTGGTAATCTCCATGAATTTTGTGATGGGATTGCCTAAAACTTAGCATCAACATGATAGTCTATTACTGGTGGTTGATAAACTAACCAAGGTAGCACACTTCATACCAGGCAATGTGAATGATGATGCCCTACTTTTGGATAAAATATTCATAGAGGAAGTCATTAGGCTACATGGGATGCCTGAGGTAATAATTTCAAATAGGGATAATTTTTTTACTTCTAGGTTTTGGACCTCTCTTACGACCATATTAGAAACCAAAATCAATTTTATTATGACTTACCACCTTGAAATAAATAGCCAAACTAAAAGAGTTAACCAAGTTATGGAGGACATGCACAGAATGTATGCCATGGATTAGCCCACTAAGTGGGAAGAGTATCTGCCGCTAGTAAAATTTGCATGTAACAATTCATACCATTATTCCATCTAAATGGCACCATTTGAATCATTGTATGGTAGAAAGTGCAGAACGCCTATAGGTTGGGACAATTTATAAAATCGAGTAACTATAGGGCCAAAACTTCTTTAGGAATATGACACTCAGGTGAAAGTCATAAGAGAAATACTGAAGAAGGCTTTAGATTGACAGAGAAGTTATGTTGATACCAAGAGAACACCAAGGGAATTTTTAGTAGGAGACAAGGTGTTCCTACGTGTTAAACTACACAAAATATCAATAAATTTTGGCAAGGCTGCTAAACTGGCTCCATGATTCATAGGGCCTTTCAAGATACTTGAGAAAATAAGTCATGTAGCTTACCAGCTAGCTCTTCCTCCATCTCTCTCTCACATACACAACGTATTCCATGTATCCTTGCTTAAGAAATATGTTGTTGACCCCACACACATAATTGATTGGCAGGCACTATAGGTAGAAGACACTAGAGATATCCACCTCAAACTACTCACAATCATAGAAAGGCGCAATATGAAATTGTGCAACATAACTATTGGTTGCGCCCATAAAAGGATATAAAAGTCATGAAAAATCCTAACCTGGGAATTGGAAATTGTAGCAAGTGACTAGCATCTTCTTATGGTCGTTCATTTTCATTGTCAAACTAGGGAACGTATACTTGAAATGGAGAGGCACTGTATGTGCACTAAGAACTAGTTTCAGTCACAATTTACTATAAATAAATGCGTGAAAGGAATTCTACTTATGCTACAGGAATGTAATGTGAAGCCTTCTAAACTTAAACGTAACTTAATCAAAGAAGAAATCATAACAAATATGACTAAGGAACAAACTATGATCTAGCCTTATGTTGCAGTAACAAACACAGGGATGGATTCTTGATGCTATAGGAACAATATAAGACTGAGTTTGCGCTGAAACTTTCAAGAATAAAATCTAACTTATGATCAATAGGAAATAAACAACTAACTAACGAACTACAAATACTTACTAAGTGGGCCCCCTTAGCAAGCATCAACTAGTTATGCAAGAATTGAACTCAGAACTTCATCAACTTTTATTCATCAACTCAGAATGATATACATTGTTCTGCTCATATGAAAACTAACACAAAACACTATCTCTCATTATGATACTAACTTTTACATAATCTTGTTGCTCACTCGCATAGGAGGAACACTTATTTAAACTAAAAAATCAACTAACTACCTAACTCTAATAGAGAAAGGCGTGGACATAAATGTATCCTAAAATCGAGGAACAGACTTTCTCATAAATGAAAGCATATCCGTTCAACACGATCCAGAGAGAATTTAGCATTCCACTCTTCCCAGATTTAATGATCATTTAGATTTCTTCCCAATGACCCGGTTAGAGAGTCTTCGTTGGAACAACCTCCTCGACACCGTGCTGCGAATGGACTTTACTACAAAGCTGAAGTCTACTACACTTGACTCATTCATGCTCCCTTCAACAACCTGGGATGCACACGACAATAGAAGCGAAAGAAAGCATGTGTGGAAAACAACATGATACATTCATTAATCACATATTAAATCTATTTCATCATTCAAAAACCACATGCATTATATCAGTCATTCGGGAGGTCAAACAGGGCAATTAATAAGACACATAGAGATGTTAAGCTGCAAGAATATATGAATGTATTGCTACAGGATACTACCCATTTTTAGATAAAAAGTCTTTAATCAAAGAGTTAAAACATCCATTAGCAATAAGAGTAGAGATATTAAAAATACATCATAATACTCAAATTATGAGCATATTCTGAGCTCATCAACTATCCAGCAAGTTAAGGTCCTACATGACCAATATGGGGAACAAGGAGCTACTTGGGAAGATGAAAATGTAATGAAACTAGAATATTCATACTTTTTTAATTAAGTCGAGACAACTTAATCCTAAGGGGGGAAGTATGTCATATCCCCTCGATACTTTGTTAATCATTTTGCATGACCCCTAACCTCGATGCAATTTGGACTAGGGGTGGAACGTCAGACTTTATTATGCTGAAATAAATAACTATGTGTGTCTGAGTGTGTATTAAAAAGGAACCTTGATGTTATTATTATTAATGTGATTATCAATCCTATTATGCTATTTTAATTTAATGCATTGAATGTTTGGATTAACACAGACTAATGAATTGGTTGTTGTACTTGTATGAGATTTTTCGTTGGATGTAGGTAAAGGGGTGCAAAGTGAGGTGGATTACGTGGTTTTGCTAGAAGAGAGAGGTAATTGGTATGCCATTCTAGTGTTGACCATGCCTGTAGTTCTATCAATCGGAGGTTCATTAAAACCTAGGGCCTTAGACAAATAATAATCGCCATAGTTATTCATTTTTGACTAGGCAGAGTCATTACAATAATCTAAATAGTTTCAGTTAAATTAAGGATCTTGTTTGATATGGTAAATTCACTTGGAATGGTAATAGATAACATACTAAAAATAAATTAAAACAAATAAATACATATCCAATTAAAAATAAATAAAATATAACTATAATGTATGGGCCAAATAAATAAATTACACCGCCTAAATAAAATTAGTTCACATTTAAAAAAAAACTTGAAGTTGGGCACTAGATAAACAAAGAGATAGACAACAAAAATAATAAATAGTAAACCACAAAGTAAGGAACTATGAAATATTAAATAAAAATGCTTTCAAATTATGAATAACAAAAAATTCACCATTTGAATAAAATGCAATATGGATGGGTGTTGAATAAAGAATACCCCATTGAACCATTGGATAAAGAAATAAAGTTTTCCATTGAGAAAATATGGGAAAAAAAGAGAGGATGCAAGAAAAGAAAGAGATGCTTTCACGGGAGAGGAAGGAAGTGTAAGACAGTAGTAGAGGAAGAAATATTGACCAAGGAGGAAGAAGCTTGGTGAGGAGGAGGACATCAGAAGCAATAAGTGGCCTGACAACCCCTACACCCACCGCGAATGGCAGGAAGAAGTTTTGACTAGCATGCCATGGAAAATGCCATCCATTTCTTCTTTAACTGGACTGGAAATGCCTCATTTTGGTATTGAGGATTTGGGGGAAAAGAGAAGAAGAAGAAAAATTGCATGGTTGAAGTGTGGACAAGTTTTGAAGAGGAGTCTAGAGCTAGGAAGCTAGGGAATTCTATTTTACTACTCAATACCTCTCAAATTTAGGTTTGAATTCCTTCTAATATGTAGTTTCATTATATGTTGCAGCCCTTGTGAAATTATATTTTAACCTTGAAATATTGATTTGAAATTCTTGTAATAATTTTTTTAGGGATCTCACCATGTGCTCAAGTGTTGGGAGCTATTTTTTTAATAAAATGTAAACTAGTGTAAAGGAAATAACTTAAGGAACTAGGGAATAAAAAAAAAAAAACTTCCACACTAGCTGTAGGATGGAGCGTGGTTTATGGAATCCCTTCTTGCATATTTGAACAAAAAAACTCATAGGGAAATATGTGGGGTAGGGTATTTTAACTTGAGCAAAGATTTTAGAACCATTAGATCATAGAGTTGCTTGATTGCATAAACATCAGTGAGGCCCATTAATTTAGAAGTACATAGGTAAGTATTTTCTCATTGAGTTGTAGTAGTTATTTTCAAGTTCATTTCATTTGCATGATTGGGTCTCAACGAAGGTTAAGATGATAATTTGTAGTTAGAAGCATAAGGGGAGAGAAGGGTTGTATGCATCCATTTAAGACAACATTAAACCATAGAGATAGTGTGACAGATTTAGTTTCACCTTCACAACTACCTTACATAATTTTTGTGTTACCCTATTGAGGTGGGAGCAACAGTTTAAGGAAACATATAACTAAGTGGTAAGATTTATGTTGTTAACTTGCTTCCACAACAAATGCAATAGTGTGTCTACTATCCTCGTGGGAACAACTAGATTTGCTACTCTAATAGCTTCAAATGTTGGTTACAACTGCACATTAATTAGCCATATGGGATAGTGAGTTCTTAGCGGGTATTAGTTTTAGTTTTTTTTTTTTTTCAATAGTGAGCAAGACTTACTAATGGTTAGGTAAAACTTAGATATTGGTCTAATTTTGATTTAGTAAGCTAGCTAGTCAAATTTGTTGCAAATGCGTTAACATATCTCTTTTAGTCATAGTCTTAATGGTATAATTTTTATTTAGTAAGCTAGTTGGTCAAATCTAATGCAAATGCGTTAAAATATCTCTTTCAGTCATAGTCTTAATGGTCTAATTTTTATTTAGTAAGCTAGCTAGTCAAATCTGATGCAAATGTGTTAAAATATCTCTTTTAGTCATAGTCTTAATGGTCTAATTTTTATTTAGTAAGATAGCTGGTCAAATCTAATGCAAATGCGTTAAAATATCTCTTTCATCCATAGTCTTTGTAGACACGTAGAATGTACTGATTGACACTACAAACTTGATCTTGATTACTAACATCATTTCAACCTAAATCATCTCTTTAGCTTTTCATCACTCTTCATCCCTTAATTAAATAAATAATCATTTATCCGATTAAGTCATTCTCTCTCAAATGTTAAATAAATAAATCAATGTTATTTAATTAATCCTCTGATCTCTATTTAATTAAATAATTCATTTTATTTGATTAAATCTCTAAAGTCATCTTATTAATTTAAACCTTATTTGATTTAATCTAACACCATCTTCTTTAATTAAATTTATTTAAATCAAAATCTTTATTTAACTAAGTCTAAATCATTTTCCTCTCAACTTTGATTTACTTAAATCCTAAAATCTAAGTCAAAATTTTCAAATCACCTAACATCATCTTAATTAACCAAATCCTGATTAATGCTAACTCTAATCCATGTCCCATCCTCTAGCTTTTTCCACTTGCACATGAAAATACATTTAATTAATTATTTATTAAATCCCTATTTTCTCTCAACTTGGCATCTTTAGGAGAATATTCCTCCAAGTTTCAAAAAACCCTCCAAGTGGACTTTGTCCTTCCAACAAGACATTCATTCCCTCTTACATGTCCTTGTGCATTAAGCCAAGTGGCATTTAATTCATTTTCATCCCCCTCAAATTTGTCATTTCATGGTTTTCAAATTCCATCTAGTTGCATTTATGGGCACATTCATCAAAATGTGCATATCCTTTGCCCATTCACATCTTGACAAGTGGAACTTGCCCATTGGATGTTGAATGATCCCACATTGCTTCATTTTGAGCATTCTTCCATCTTGTCTTTCTATAAATAAGAGGATTCTCTCCTCATTTTTATCATCCACAATTTGAGCAAGTTTACTATACTCAATTTCATCCTCAAGCATATCTGTTTTCATCAATTCTATCAAGGTCTTAGCTAGGTTATGTAGATTTTTCATCATGGGGCTCAATTGAATCAACCATCAAGTGGATCAACCTTCAAAAAATCATCACAAGCTTGCATAGGAGTTGGGAAAGGGCCAATTTCCACATCAAATTGGCACCAAATCCCCCATGAGATTGAGTATTTTCATCTTAAAATAGGATTTCATTGCTTTCATGGTTCATTTCCTTCATTTTCTTTCCTATTTGAGCTTTGCAAATGAAATTCATGGGGAATCTTGATTCTCACTTGCATTTGATCTAATACTATGTTTTTTTCTTTTGTTTGTGCAAGCCTAGGATTGGGGTTCCACATTTGGCACTATGAGGGAAAATCTCAAGTTCTAATCACATTTTTTAACAAAATTCCATATTTTTGTGTTTTTTTGGTGTCTACAGGGAACTACATCGCTATCAGTCCAATGTTGCCATACAGAACCTCTATCAGTTAAGCAACACCATATAGAGACCCTACAAATTCCAAACTCTGCAATTGCCACCTTCCCGCCTAGAAATTCAAAATTTCAAACTGCGATGCTAGTCTAATTTTTGGGCATTAGAATTTTTAAACTTCAAACTGCACCACTGAGAAAAATTGTGCTGCCATCACACTCTCTGGTTTGCTGTAAAGCATCACTTGTAGACCTAGCAGCACTATGCAATGCCACTGAGTTCTTCAAACAATGCTGAATATGCATGTTGCGCCACTGAGGGAAGTAAAAATGTTAAATTTCAGTATTTTTTTGACATGTGCTTTTTGATTTTGATCATTTGGACTATTAACTACTTTTCTAATCTCTATTTTGTAGTCCTAACTAGTGTTTTGCAAGTTGGCTTAATCAAAGGTGAAGGAGGGAAACCAAGTTGAAGTTTGATAATGACATCATCATCTCATTACATCAAGTTTTTTTTTAACACTTTGGGAGAACTAGTAATACTTCTTCTAAGGATTTGTTACCTTTCATGTGCTTAGGATACACTAAGTTTCTTTTGGGCACTAAAAAGAACACTACAAAAGCTTTCATTTTTCTACAAAAGGCTTAAAAAGAAATTTAGGAAAATCCACTAGATTTTGTTTAAGGTTAAAAACTGAACAATCAAAATCTCACACTTCCTTTGGTGCTTAAAAAGAAGTCACTTTTTCTTTGAAAGGATAAAATGAACATGGGTATGTGCAGGATCATGATGGGCCAAAAAGTGGCAATATGATGAGTATGTGGCTGACGACCTTTTTTAACCCAAAATTGATGAAATGAAAAGTGTTTTTAAAGGAGATTCTCAACTTTCCACTAATATAAATTATGCTTTACTTTGAATTTAATAAGTAATTATTATTCATTTTCTATTCAAATTATGACTAAAGTCCTGATTGATAGACTAATTGAAAAACATCTATACCTTTCAAATGGTATCACATTTTTTGAATCCAAACATGCATCACATTCTATGCTTTGCATACTATAGGATTAAAAAAAGAAAAATTGAATTTCATGAAGTTTTGACCAAGTTAAGGTGGTCAAACATACAATTTTTTTATATTTTTTAAAAGTTGTAATAAAAAATTCATAATTAATTATTTATTTGGAAAAAATTATAAAAAAATGCATCACATCGAGACATGAGTCCTCTACTTATATCTAAAATCTTATAAAAAATATTATCATTTTGTTGTGGTTAGGTGGATAGACACCTACTTCTTATTTTTCCCGAAATTTAGGTACTACATTGAAATTTCAAGTTTTCACCAAATAGATTTTTTAAACAAACCTAGTAGTTTAGAAACTAAATTCAATTTGCTACAAATTATATTCTTACATATTTTTGCAATAATATGGATAACTTATTCAAATTTTCATGTTAAGTTGCCTAACTCTAATTTTTTTGATTTTTTTGCCACTTAAGGGTCTATTTTTTCCATGATGATCTTCCACATACCCACATGTGCATCTTTTTTTTGTAATCACTTACCCAAAATAATACCACCAAAAAGACGTGTGTGCTTCTCTCACGCCTCACGATGATCTTGAGAATCAAAAATCTTTTTGGTTATCTTAAGTTGTGTAAAGTGATTGCCTCCACATTTCATTTTGGGATTAAAAATTGAACACAACTTGCGAGTGTGAGTGGAACATATTGCATGTGTTCTTTCTTTGTATCTCAACAAAGATCGGTTGAACTACGGATATGTTTTCTTCCTTTTGTTTATCTTAGAGGGCCTACCTTGTGGAAAAAGTAATCACCCAATGGAACGACCCAACCGGGAACACGCTAAAGCCAAGCAACTTCCACCTGGGATATAAGTGTGGGAACTAGAATAAAGGCTAGTATCACGAGGATTATTCTGATGAGAAGGGCAGCAATGGTCTCTCGCCGCATTGATGGTCCCCCATGAATGGAATGCCCGCATTAAAACCCTTGATTAGAAAAGGCCAAAATCCTTGATCTATTTGTTGGTGCAAGAACGGTCGTTCTGAAGCCACCCTACACTTTTACTACTTTTAGTAGAAATTGAAAGTATGCCATGGGAGTTTCATGGGTATTGATGCTTACTGCCCTGTATAACTGAGTGTCGTGGAGGGGAGCCAGTGGGGTCAAACATATAACCATCACTAAGAGTAGGCATAACTCGACTTGTCCAAGTGGGATTCAACGAATTCAGTCTTTCATATCCATAGGGTTGTGCTTGTTCTTGGCAACAAAACGCTTTGGTTTTTTGTAAACATTGGGAAAACAAACATTCAACATTATCATTGAAACTTCAAACTCTTTAGGAAGAAAATATCCTTGACAAAATTCATGTGTTATTGCTTGCCCTTGGGATTTTATCCTTAGAGGTTTCTAAGCATTTGAATTTTATCTCAATTTGCTTACTAAAGTCAACAATAGGAAACTTTTTCCTTAATTTCCTTGATTTCCACATAAAACACTTTGTGGGATGATAAGAAGTTAGGACATTGGACATTTAATTTGGAGAAACCTAATCAAGAATTGTTTGTGGTAAAAAGAAGTCACTAAGCAAAGCTAAGAACAATTGAACCCCACACATGTGTCTCAAAATATTTCACGCAAGATCAAAATCCGGAAACCAAAGTCAAAAGCTCTTAGTCCAAAAGAACATAAAAAGTGCCTCTCAATGCTCTACGAATTCAAACAAAGATTGTTTTTCAACTTTTACAGAAGAGCTTCAAGAAACAATCCCAATTTTCACTCATTCTATTATTGTCAAAATTTAAATCTTTTTTGGGAATTTAAGCATCTTGTTTAAAGTAAAGTGTGTTCTTCAAAACCAAGGTCTTGTAAACAAGAGTTTTTTTAGGTACAGATAGGATCAAATCAAAACCTCCATCCATCTTTCAAACATCAAATCAAATCCATCTCACCAACTGTAACTAAGGGTATTTTTCCTAGGGTTAGCAGATTAAAGCAGAAACATAAAAACCCAAAGTAATAATAGAGTGCAAAGGAAAAATATGAAAAAAAATGAAAGATCTCACCAAATGTCTTCAATCTCCATGGCTGACCTCCATTACTCTTCAACTTGTTGCAAATATGATGTTGCCTTCAGATTTATGATGAGCAATCTAATGACAATGACAAGCCCTAAGCAAATGTTGAAAGATTTGAGATGACAAAATGCAATACTAAGCTACAATGCAACTAGTAAGCATCTAAACTATGTCTAATCATGCCTATGATAGTAATGTAAGATGATAAGATTGTATGAAATGACAAGATTGCAGGATGACATGCGATTGCCTAAAACAAGATTGCATGAGATGAGATAGCATGAGGTGACAAAATGAGAATTTTTTTTCCATTTTATAGAAAATGGAATTTTGAGTGAATGGCCAAGATCAAAAGTTGACACATGCCCTAGAATCAATGGACAAGATTCAATTTGACAACCCACAATTAGGGTTAGGGAAACATTAGATAAAGTTCAAAATGGATGGACAAGATTGATTTTTAGGAAATCAAATCAAGGATTGATAATGCATGTGACAAGAGATAAGATTGGCACAGAAAAAGAGGTGGCTAGAAAATCAAATAATAAAATGGAAATTATTTAATTTTTGGAGGAAAATACTATTTTGAATTAAAAATTAATTTAATTCAAAAGGTGGGACCACATGATAGTAAATAATTAATTCAAATTATTTACTAAAAATAGGGAAATGCCAAATTAAATAATTAAAGATAATTATTTAATTAGAGAAGGTGACCAATAATTAAATAAATTAAATAATTTATTTAATTATAAGAAGCATTAAGAATTAGTGACTATTTAATAATCATGAAGAATAAAAAGACATGAATTGATTAAATAATTATGAATTATTTAATTAATAGTTGAAAGTGGACCAAGGACATAATTGAAATGTCTTAATTATGCTAGGAAGAAAAAGGTGAAAAATAGAGCTTGCAAACCTAGGTCATTTTTAAGTGTCTACATTTTTCCCCTCTTTGTCATAATGCAACCTGTCGCATTGTGACAAAAAAAATAAATCACAATCATGCCCCAGTGAAGGTACAAAGTATCTATACCCCCTCAGGAAAATTTTCAAATTTTGACCTGACGACAAAAAAATTTGGAAAGTGTCCCGGTAAGTTAATGTGATGACCAAAAAGAGAATGGCGTAGACGGTTCCAAATTTTGGGGAGTTTAAAGCAACCAAAAGGGCAGTAAAAGTTGGTCAAAAGAGCTTCCAATAGTAAAAGGTTTGAAAAATGCCATTTTGACCCTATAAATAGGTTGAAAATGGGGTAAAATCAATTCATTTTCACTTTTCACCTTAGTAATTTTGAGAGCTCAGAACGAGGAGGAATTTAGAGACGATGGTGATTCCAGTGATCGAATATCATCGGGAGATCGTGTGGACCTATAGGCAGCCAACGGTACGTACCTCTATCTTACTTTGTCATTTTATTGTTTTACGTGCCATTTCTAGGGTTTTCGGTCAACAACGAATGCGATGTGATGCATGTGCATGCGGGTAAGCTGCATTCGCATTCGCATTCAATGCATTTGATGCGTCACAATGCAAATGCAAAGGGCCATTAGGTTAGGACATTAATGTGTGACACATTTGCAATAAAGTGTGATGCATTTGCAAAAACACACCGCAAATAAGAGCTACAATGCCGCATATGCCATTTTGTGACACATTCGCTAGTTCAAGTGACACATTCGAATGAAGTGACATATGCAAGAAATCATGATGCAAGTACTCTGCCATGACGCAAACGCGAACGAGAATGACACAATCGCTAGATCAAGATGCAATTAGTGTACGAAGTGGTGCAAATGACTTTTTGCGACACAAATAATGCTTTTTTGTTAGATAAGTGATAATGATGATTTTCTAATATGATGCTAATGTGTGTTTTGACATCTGCAGAGACAGTTAGCACTGATTTATATGTGTGAGAGTAAGCCATCCACATACAAATTTCAGGATCAGCTGTCAGACTGAGAGCGGCAACGACTGATGCAACTTGGACTTTACTATGTTGCCTATATTCCCATTATCCTAGAGAATAAGGGGCTTCTTATGGCACTTTGTGAGAGATGGCACTCAGAGACCTGCTCCTTTCACTTGTCGACGAGAGAGGTGACTGTTACGCTTGAGGATGTTTATCAGATTCTTCGTCTACCGATCCGAGGAGAGCGGATAGTCTACAAACCACAACATAGTTAGCAGACTTTCACAACATACTATCATGATCAAGGTGTAGGACTGGGTATTGAGGGTTACAAGATCCGCTGAGAGTTTATGGAAGAGCATTACAAGCGATTTGATGCACTCTTAGCGACACTAATCAGGGGCGTACTGATTCCAAACCGCTGAGGACATGTATTTCCCATTTGCTAGGGAGATGTTCTTGTCAGGATGAGACATGAAAAGATAGTATATGCTTGGGGACCTTGCTTACTAGGTATTGTTGATGGTGTTTTTATGCACTTCTCAACGCAAGTAGTGCGTAGGTGCACTACCTCTCTTGAAAGACAATCTTCCACAATCGGATTGCAGAACACTATCCCAAGGTCTCTCGGATGTCAGGTCATGACAGTGCTCAAATACCTCAGTAGTTTGATGTGATTTGATGGAATCACAGGGCGGTCTTATAGGAAATACAAAGCATGGACACAAAGCATGGAAGTTGGATCTTGAAATGGAGTTCTTAGGATGGGAAGTTATTATGCATTGGCTATAGGTTCAAACATCAATCTTGGACTCCATTTTATTGTTGGATTTGGCTTTACAATGTGCAAAGAACCTTAACATAGGTCAATTATTAAAAAAAAAGGGAAAAAGGCGAGGGAGAGGAAAAGTTCCTAAGTTTGCAACTAGCTATGAATAGTGACAATGGAGTTCCTGCAATGGATAATTTCTCAAAACAATATCCCACTTAACCAAGGATTTCACAGTATCATGGAAATTGTGCTATCTTCTAAGGTCTGCAAATATTTTATCCTTCATCCACCACATACATGCATGAATCAAAGATAAATGTTTGGAGCAGCTTTGAAATCAAGTCCAGGCTAACTTTGCACAGCTATCTACCATCAGCAAACAACAAAAAGTATGGACAAAGAAATCATCAACATGGTGAGAAATTTTCATAATCACCCAACAGCATTCCTAAGATCTATCCAAAGAAATAAGATAGCTAACTAAACAAAAATAAAATCTAAGTCAAACATCTAACATTAGAGACTGAATCAAGTAACATGAGAGAAACAAAGAAAATACACCAAGTCAATGCCCTTTTCTTATAAATTTCTTCAGCATGCCTTTACAACAACTCAACTCTCACTTTTGCAAATGAGAGGAGTGCCCTATTTATTGTTTTAGAAAAGTCTAATGAATGGCCAAGATTCATTCTTATTGTGTGGCCAAGATTCATTACAAAATAGGGTTTCACCTACCCCCCAATATCTAGCAATTTAAAAATTACATTTTGTCTCTTCCCTATTTCGTCTTCTAGCTGATGGCACTGTAGCTCTTTCGTCATGTAGCGGATTGTTGTTTCTTGCTGTAGCTACTCTTTAGAAAGCTCTTCATCTTTGGCAGGGCTATCTTCTTGTCCCTTGGAGGCTGTGTATTCGATGAACTTGAGGACGACCTCCTGGAGTTTGTCTATTTTGATGACTTCACATCGCAGCGCCTGGTAGCTCCACTCCTTTGCATTTTATTCCAGCCTTTTCCAATCTTCATCATACTTCGAGCCCTGGTCTCTAAACAGCTCTGATTGATCGAAGGCACGAGCAACAAAACTCAGGAACTCTATTGTGATTTCTTCGGCTATCCCATCCTTCATCTTTTCCTGGAAGTAGGGTTTTATCTTTTCTGAGTCCATTTGCACAATGGGCATATCATAGCCCGTCATCAGCTTAAGGTATCGGGCGTATTCCGCCCGGATTTCCTTGATCCACTCAATATACGGATCCACCCTACTCAAGATTTGCTCCAACCTCTCCTTCCGGTTGTCGAAGTCTCTGCACCATACATCCATTAGCCAGTGATCTTTTTTCTTAAACGCAAGCTTCTCCTCCCACGTGGCTTCAGGAATTTGAAGCATAGCTTCGATCCTCAAGAAGGTGGAGTCGTAAGTTGCGGGGAAATTGGTGCAGAGTTTCTTTGTGCTCTCCAGAGATTGTATCAAGTCTAAGAACTTGTTGGCTGTCCGCATAGCCCTGCTGATTCCCATGCTTCCGACGTATGAGACTTGTCGGAACCAGTCCTCGGTGGTTTTCTCCAAGTTCTTTCTTCTTTCCATTTTGTCGATATGCTCTTAAAAATCAATTGAGGCACAGCCGTGGAGGTGGTGGGCAGGTCGTCCACCGAGGTCCATTGCTGTATATAATCCATTAATGCTGCAACCTGTGCCTTGAGCTCATCCTTGGAGATTTTATCCTGCTTTATCAGGTGCACCACTGTGGCCACCGACTCCTCAAGGTGCTCAAACTTCTACTTTCTGGTTGCGGTTCCCAAGTCAATGGTAGAGATTTTGTAGCTTACCCCAGCTTGGCCCATGGTGGGCGTTGCGATTTGTTCCGCTTAGGAGCCGGAAGCATCCATGGTTATTTTGGATCGGACCTTGGGCTTCTTCTCTTTCTTCATTGTGATCTAGGCTCGAGCCAAGATGGCCTCTAGCCTCACCCTTAGGTCCTTTAGCATAGGGGTCTTTTCTTTGAGCTGCTTCTCCAACCATTCGGGCACAACAGACTTCTCTTTGGGTGAATCATGGTCACCCTCGCCCCTCTCAATCAAAGGCAAGACCTCTGCTTCCTTTTCCTTTTGGGATTCTCCTTTCTCTTTGGTAGCATTCTCCTCCTCTTCATCAGAGTCATGAACGAACACGAGGCATTTGACAGGCAGTCTGGTGGATAGTTGCTAGATGGGAGTATCTTCTTTTGCTGCTTCTTCTTCTTTCTTCTCCTCAGTACCCTCAGCCTCGGGGCTTCTGACAACATGGGCCTCAGCCTTGGTTAAATCCTTTATCTGCTGTTCTTCTGGTGGCTGCCCTTCTTCACCATGTGGTGACCCTTCTGCCTTTGTCCCAACGTCCTTCAACTACTATGCCATCTCCTCCTCAAGGTCATCATCAAAAGTCTGAATGATTTCCTTAGCACTTGAGCCACCCTCCTCATTCCCACTCTCGGAAGAGCCTGTCTCCTCCTCCTCATAAACCACCCTATCGATGGTTTGGTGTTCGTACTCTGGGTGTTCATGATATTCATTAGCCTCCTCCTCAATAGGCTTGGAGGCTTCCTGTTCTCATTCTTCCAACTCCTTTGAGATTAGCATTGTGGCCTCCATAGCTGGCAGCCCTGTCGGTGGTTGTGAAGGTTGAGCGGTTTCAAGGACTTGCGCAAGGGCTGCCTGGAGAGTTGGATCGATCAAGATCTGGGAGAGCTCAGGGGGAAGGTTTTGCATGTGTCTTGTAAGATCCTCGGGCATAGCGGCAGTGGGAAGAGGTGCTATTATTGCTACCAGAGGGAGTGATGTGATTGGCGACATGGCAGCAGAAGAAGGGGGAGTGGTCATGCTGGAAGAGGAGTCAATGATTATTACTGACTCAGCTGGAGGTGAAGGGGCAAGATGGATAGAAATGTCCACTGCCAGCGGGGAAGTGGCAACCGCAGCCAGGGAGGCGGGCAGTGCAATAGGAGGGGTAGGGAGAGCCAAGGGAGGCCGCAATTCTTCTGCACCTTCTGTTTGTTTAAGCCTTTGGGGGGATGAGCCTCCCGCTTCTTTCCTCGTAGATGCCTTGGGGTCCGGAGACTACGCGGTCTCTGTTCCTTTTCTTTTCTGGGACCTGGTGACGGGAGGAGACTTGGAGGTCCTGCTAGTTGACGTGGTGGCAACAACATCTTCCGTAGCACTCGGCTCGCTTTTGAGCCCTTCATAAGTTAGGACCACTCCTTGCCGCTTTAAATGAGCCACCTACCCATTGATCCACTCCTTGGTACGAGTTAAGATCGGCTGGGTTATGGTGTCTAGGTCACCGACCTCCTATTCATCCCAGTCGATTAAGGGTATTGGCAAGTTGGCAACTGCAGGGCACCTTGGATGCATGATTGTGGACTCGACCTCCTCGACTTGGTCCGGTACCGAAAATAGTTGCACCCTTCTTTGGAACAATATCGTCATGCGCATGTAGTGCCTTGCGCGTACTTCTTTGTCATCTTGGCAGTCGGCCCAGAAATCCTCAATGTGATATTGATGGGCATAGGCCGGCTCCAGTGCTTTCCTGACATGGCCATGTGGGTCCATCCGTGGGCGAGTGGTGTGCTAGTCGAAATGGTACTCCTTTAGCTTCTTCTCGGAGTTACCAACACATTGTGATGTCTGCAGTCGGTATATGCCCTGCCAAGGGTCATGGGATAGGAGATCCCTGCTATATGCTTATTGCTGAAGATTGCCTGGAGGTGTTGGAGCTGCCGAGAAAGCTCCAGGAGGATGATTCTGTCGTTGGGGTCCCAAGGCAATCTATTCGGCGTTTTGGTGAAGCCCTGGCCTAAATATATGTGAATTTTGGATACTAGATAAAGAGGAAGGCGTATTGCTTTAAAAGTGCTCTGGCACTGTGGGAGACCCTCCTCTCGAAGTCCCGGGTGATCAACCTGATGATATGGCCAATGAATGCGTCATTAACCCTGCATAAATCTTTCTTGAAATTCTGGTACTGGAGCTGCGGATACTTATCAAATGGTTTGAGTCCTCGCTTTTGCCCCTGATTGGGTGCTATAAACAATGCGCTGTACTGCCTTTGATTAGCCAAGGAGTAGACAAGGTAGGAGGTCATATAAAACTTGGAGCTCTTCTTCACGTTGACAAACTACTCATGGAAGCAGTTGCTTATGATTCCTCCCCAATAAAATGAAACCTTTGTCGTGACGTCCTCATTTCCACGCAAGATATGTTCAATGAAATAGGCCATCCATTCCTGGAAGTAGGTGGTCGTTGGAAGACCCATGACCTTGCTCAACATGGTTACCAAGTTGTGGTAATCCTTGTGAAAATCGCTACAGAAGAGCTCCTAAGAAACCTTCGCAGCGTTGCCCCGTCTTTCCTTGAGCCAATGCAGATTTATAGATTTCTTGCATTTTGTCGGATTATCATGCCACGCCGCCTGACACTCTTCTAATGTGGGAACCTCCATCTATTGGAATGTGGGAATATGAAAGGTCTTGGTGATCCCTTCTGGCGACATGTTAGCAAGGATGTTTCTCTCCTTATCAACAATTGTTCTAGTATCTTTCTGATATGCTTCTCGGCAAGCCATGACCAATTCAGGCGCCATGAGAGATGGAGGGAAATCGACAGCCTTAGCTATCCCACTCTACCTTATCAATCTTGTGTTCTTTGTTGTCGGGTTGACCCTGACCCTCTGCGTGAATTCATCTATATCCGCCTGGCCAATGTTAATGTCGGTGATTTCCTTCCAATCCGTTGTGACCTTTGAGTGGAGCGGCTCGCCCTGGAATGAGTACTTCATCTGATGCTTGTCTTCCTTCCCTTGAGGGGTCCTTCCTGACTTCTTCCCCTTGTCCCCTTCGGCGGATGCCCCTGAAGTTCCTGCACCCGATTCCATATATTCTGCAAGCAAGGGCAAAGTTAGCACAATGGGTCATGAAAGCATTCATGTTAGTCCATATCTCGAAAATAACATCTATTTCAAATAATCAACTAAGCATATCATGAACTTTCATCTCTAGATGTTATTGACCTTCATTAAGGGCATTTGGACAATCCGGGCCTGGAGGACTGGACTTCCCTGGCAGGAATGCTGTTCAGAAAGGAAAACACGACAAAAGGCTCTCGGAGACTTTCTTTGGTCACATTTCAATATTTTAAGAGGCTCATGATGAAAAAGAGCAGAATTCAGCACGTGGGTCGAATTCAGTTCTCAGATTTAGGCTTGTTAGGATCGATTTAAGGGAGCTCAGAAGTCCCAAGCTGGAAAGCTATCAGGAGATAGCAGTTTGGAGAGGTAGACAGCTGATGAAAATCTGAGGACGGAAGTCCGGGGTCTGGGGCCTGGAGGGCCAAAAGGCGGCCGGTATTACGTCATTTCACTTCTGATGGCTCGGGCTAGCGACACCGGGATGGCAAGCGAACTTCGCCGTTTGGGATGGAAAACACCAGATGGAAGTCCGGGAGGGGAAGTCTGGCAACAAGGGCCCAGAGCCATCAGTTTTACATTGAGTTCAACGGTGGTCGGCAGGACAGAGTCCAGAAGCTGGAACGACGGGAGGGGATTTCCTATTTAGAATGGCAACCAAGGACGGGAGTCCTGGGACATGGGACCCGGCGAGCAGATGGCCGTTCAGAGTTTCAGCATGATTCTACGGTGAACGTCGGTCTGGGGTCTGGTGGTTAGACGGACTTCGGACAGCGAGGGGCAAGACCAGGCTCAGGAGAGGGGTCCGCCGTTGATCTTTAATTTACACCTTCGCAGCACATGGAAGGGTGAAACTCGGGGGCCGGAGGGATGGAGAGACATCGCCGCGAGGGCGGTGGAAAAAGAGGTGTGGAGACCCGGCGGCCGGAGCCCGGAGGGCCAAAGGACGGAGCTCCATCAACGCAAAAAAGAAAGCTGACAACGGGGAAGCAGGTGGGATCCAGAGTAGGGCCGACACTAAGGAGTTCACCGTGAGGGCGGCGGAGAACGAGGTAAGGACACCCAACGGCTAGAGCTCGAAGGCCAAAGGGATGCCGTGAGTTAAACCGTTAGGAGCCAAAGGCGGAAGGGAAGGCGGATCCCACAGACCGGGACGCCGGACGAGCTTTGCCATGGACGATGACAGAATAGCCAGGGAACCCCGGAGGTGAAACCCCGGGGTCCCAAGCCCGAGAGGTCCGGTGGACGCATTCTCAGTTTGAGGTTTCACGATGAGGAGGAGGCCAGGAAGATTTTGTAGTTTAGGCGCGGCGTAATGCAAACGAAATTTTGAAAGGAGAAGTCCGATGGCACGGGCCCGGAGAGCGACGTCGCCATCGGAAGGTGTTTAAAGTTTATAGTTGGATGGCGAAGGCGAGTCTCAGGCCCGAGACAGAAGTTTTTCCTGCGTGAAGAATAGCCACGGCAGGGAGAAACTCCAGATCGACGGGGAGGGCATTCCTAGAGGGTTTTTTGATTTTCTATCATATGGGTTTGGTGCGCAATTACATGTTCTACCATTTTATACCCTCCTAACAATTTGTTAATTCATTTAGATATCTCGAAATGATGAAATGAAGCTCAGGAATGGCAGATGGATGGCCTACCTCAAACATGCCAAGCGGGGAGATGTGGGATCCACCTACGTTTGTTGGAGTGATGCCGAGGGTGATGATCGCGACAATGCCGAAGACGGTGGGCTCCAAATGACAGCTTGTCTAATTCGCTCCAATCCTGTTTGATGAAAATGACTGGCCGAGTTGGGCATTTTATACCCCCAACCGCCATGAATGAGCTCATTAAATGTAGGTACGGCCGGAAAAAAGTTGGTGGATTTGAATAGGCCGACAACGGTGGTGGGAACGCTGAGGCCCGGCGGCTGGGGAGGTGTAAGACAATGGCTGCTTCAAGATTTCACGTAGGTTGATCGGCGGTGGCGGGAACCGGTTCAGGGCCCGGAGGGCGGGAAGCCTTCAGAGATCCGCTGTCCGGGACAGCAGAACTGTCCCAGAATTCTAGACTCGGAATTCTGGATGGTCAGGCTTGAAACGCCTTACGGCAGGCAGGAACTTCGAAGACTTCGGGCAGCGAAAAGGCCGGCGGGGCCCGAGCGGGACGCCACGGGAGGTTCGTAGTCGCGGACGACGGAACTCAAACAGAACCCCGGAAGCGGACCCCCAGGGTCCGGGGCCCGGAGGGCCGGATGCCGCCCAAAAATTTCAACAAGTTTAGCGGACAGCAGGAAGGGTTTCAGATCCTGAGGCCCAGAAGGACACCCAGTGGACGCCGCTTGGAACGGCGGTTCTAGCAGGGAAACCCGCAGAGGGAATCCTGGATGCCCGGGCCCGGTAGGGCCCGGGGTCGTTGGCAGGGGCAAACTGCCAGAGGGATTCCATGAGGCTCCGGAACGTAGCAAAACCAGAAAGGGGAGGCATTGTCTATTTATGATGGGACTTTGAAGCAATATCGACTATCCGAGACATCATAAAAAAGGAGGCACGCAAAATGAGGCGGCGACAAAAATGATCCGACAAGGTGAAAGAAAAAAGGGTCCCCGTTCCGAACGGGGTGTGTGCGCTAAGGGCACAACAAATGGCTTCCAAAGATGAATATGGGAGAACGAGATCCTTAATTGGGTCAGCTTACAGGACATCTCAGAAGTGTGTGCGGTGAGTTCATTCCTTTCATCAGGATAGTGACTAGGGTTACCAATTCAATCGAGCGAGCTACATAAATCGTCTAACACCAAAAGTAACTTGGATATTGCTCAGCTGCCAGTCAGGCATCTATAGCCCCGACGGAGTTTTCGCTACACTCTCATGGATATTGCTCTACTACCAGCCGGACGTCCATAGCCCCGATAGAGTTATCCGAACACCCATACGGTCATTTATTTCTTTTTCTCAGAATTCTTTTGTTCTTTTGCTATGATATTTCACTTTTCTTTTATCATTTAGTTTGACCGAGTAAGCATTGAAGCCTACAATGGGTTTGAGACTGCAGTGGTCACTGGAGCAGATTTGAGATTTTTCACTTGCTCGGGTGTCATAACAACCATGGTACAGTCCTTTAGAAATTATTATTATGTGCTTTGTGCGAGATCCGAGATGTGTGTAAGAGGACCCAGCTAAGGGTCAAGTTCTAAGTAGAGTTCAAACAAGGAAATCATTCACGGGCAGCTTTCAAAGACCGATAATCGAGAGTGAATGTTTAGCCAAAGAACACAAAGAACGGACAACAAAGTAAACCGCTTGTTAAGCGAGCACGACCACCACAAAGGAGCGGGAAACAACTTTCGAAACAAAGCTGCCGGGAGGGAGAAAATAAAAGAGTGACACAAACAGAACGCCAGCAAGCCAGAAAGAAAACTACCTTAACCTATATACAAGTTATTTACAATGATGAACTCGAACGAGCTCAGGCCTGGAAGTAATACTTCAGGTGCTCCCTGTTGACTGGCAACGGGCCGTTCTCACCAGTTAAGGTTTTTAGGCAGAAGACATTATCTCCCAAAATCTCAGCTATTTGAAAGGGGCCAAGCCAGAGCTTGTCGAATTTGTTGTGTCCCCCTTTCTTTTCATGGGCCTTGTCCAAATACAGGACCAAATCTGCAATTCTAAAGGCCTTGATCTTGGCTCGATGGTCGAACCATCTTTTAACTACACCCTGATGTTTGGCAAAATTTTCTATTGCATGGTTTCAGACTTCCTCTAAGTGTAAGAGCTCAGCTAACCGAGCTTCCCTACAATCTCCTCCCTCATAAAAATTGTTGATGAACTGGAGAGTAGGAATCTTTAGATGGATGGGGAATATAGGTTCTAGGCCATAGACAAGGTGGAATGGGGAATCACCAAGGGCAGCCTTGTGGTGAGTGTGATCAACCCAAAGGGCGAAATGGAGCTGGGTATGCCAGTCCTTGGGATTCCTATCTAGCAGCTTCTTGATCACAGTAATCAGGTTTTTATTCGTGGACTTGGCAAGGCCATTGCCCTGGGGGTAGTAATTAGATGAGAATTTAAGGGAAATCCCATAGTCAAACGCCCATAATGAAGCAAACGCAGGTCCATTATCACATACCAAAGCATATAGACAACCAAAGCGATTTAAAATAAAACTTTCTAGGAAATTAGTAACTACTTCAGTTGTGCATTGCTTACATACTATTGCTTCCATCCATCTAGTACAGTAATCAGTAGTGGTAAGAATGTACCTGTGTCCCACAGATGATGGAGGGCTTACCAGACCGATGAAGTCGAGACCCCATTGTGCAAATGGCCTTACCTCCAGCACAGGCTGTAGTGGAACATCATCATTCTTTTCCCTGGTGGCAGTAGTCTGGCACGTGTGACATGAACGAACATGGCAATGGGAATCCTTGAAGACGGTAGGCCAATAATATCTTGCTCTCAATATTTGATGTGCTGTGGAAGAACTGGAGCCGTGGCCCATACCAAATTTGTTGTGGAACTCTTTTAAGACTCGACCTGCTTCTTCCTTGCCAAGGCATCTCAAATAAATGCCTTCATGATTCTTCTTGTAGAGAATGGAACTCTGCAGCATGTAGCCATTGCTTTTCAATCTAAGGGCCCGCTTTTGGACTCCTTGTAAGTGTGGCAGACACTTATGGTTCAAAAGATAGTAGATGACATTCTGGTACCACTCTCCCAGGGAGACATCCTCAAGCTGGTACTGCTGCACAGTGAGTTTAGGTCCAGGTTCTGCTACTGTTTCGGCAATTGTGTAGGTGAGTGCCTGTCCTCTCACGAGTTTCATCGGTTGGATCTCCATGTCATACTCTTGGAGCAGGGTGACCCACTTAGCTCTTCGTTCGCCCAATTCATTTTGCATGAGCAACGTTTTCACTGCCGGGTCGGGGACGATGGCAAACACCTTATTGCGTAGAATGTAGTGTCTAAATTTCTTCACTCCTCTAATGAGAGCATATGCCTATTTTTTAATGTTGTGATATCGCAATTCAACATCCTTGAGGGGGATACTCATAAAGGTGATCGGATGCTTGTTTCCTTCATTGTCCTTCTGGGTCAACATGCTAGCACATGATTGCTCTGAAGTAAATGAGTAGATATAGAAAGGCTTCAGATAGTCTGGGCTAACTAACACAAGCACCTCAGTGATGGACCGTTTGATTTCTTCGAAGGATTGTTTGGCATCTGGCGTCCATTCAACTTTGGCATCTTGTTTGAGCATGACATTGAGAGGTTTAACGATTTCTGTGAAACCTGTGATAAATTTTCGGACGAAGTTGATCTTTCCAAAGAAAGATTTTAATTCTTTCTTACTGCCCGGGGGCTGAATTTTGAGTAAGGACTCGATGCGCTCAGGATCTATGGAGATTCCCTACTCAGAAATGATATGCCCAAGCAATCTGCCTTCAGTCAGTCCAAAAATGCACATCTTAGGGTTAAGGGAAACCCCAAACTCCCAACACCTCTGAAATACCCTGCATAAGTCGAAGATGTGATCACCTCGCTTTTTAGAGAATATGGTCAAATCATCCATGTAGATGATTATACATTTTCCAATCAGGTCCTTGAAGGCGATGTCCATGGTGCATTGGAAGGTGGCGCCGACGTTGATGAGCCCAAAAGGCATCCTCCTATATGCGAACGTTCCCCACTTTGTGGTGAACGCCATTTTGTGACGATCCTCATATTGTACCATTACCTAGTTATACCCGGAGTATCCATTGAGGAAAGACATCATCTGGGAGTCGTTGATGATCTGCAGCACCTCATCCAATGAAGGCACTAGATAGTTGTCTTTCTCTGAGGTGCGGTTCAGATTGCGAAATCTACACACAATCTAATCTCCCCATTCTTTTTTCAAACCGGAACCAAATTGGCCACCCATGTGGAGTGCTTGACTAGAAAAATAATCCTTGCTAAGAGCAACTTTTGTACCTCTTTGTAAACGATAGGTTCCAGCAAGGCATTGATAGGGCGCTGCCGCTGGCGGAATGGCCTCACTTCTGTCTTAAGAGGGATGGTGTGTGTGATGACAGAAGTGTTATAAGTTTTCAAATCTTCGTAGCTCCATGCCACCACATCATGGTACCTCCGCAACGCATCCATGATTCCCTTCCTTTCCTCTGGCGTGCACACCTTGCCGATAAAAATATTCTTGATCTCCTCGGCTATCCCAAAGTTGTGAGCATTGCACTAGTTGCTTATGGCCTCCTTTTTTGTTTGCTAATCCTAATCTCTGATCTGGTCCAAGTCGAATATGCATTCCAACTAAACCATGCCTCTGGGGATTGTGTTGGTTTTTAGGTTAATAACCCCCTCTATGTCCAGTTCAGCTTCCTGTGGATCAGCTTCATCAATTATTTGAGCTGCGAAGACATCAAAAGTCATAATGAATTGAAGGATATGCTTGTCATCATTGAATACTTGCAGGTGGGTAACATTATCTAGGACTGATAGCATGGACGTTAGCTCAACAGTGAATTTCTTGAGCCTAGACAAAGAGAGGGGTTGTAGAGTGCTAGCTGCTTGAGCCAAGGCATCAGCTGTACGATTCTGAGCATGAGGGATCAATTGTATATTGAATGCATCTAAGCCCTCCAAGAGATCCCAAACCCTATGTCTATAGTTCGTAAGTCTCCGATCATGACAGGAATACAACTTCCTGACCTATTTAACTACGAGCTCAAAATCCTCAAAAACTTGCAACATTTTTACATTCTTCTTCAAGGCCATGAGAAGGCCAAGGACTAAGGCCTCGTATTCTGCTACAGTGTTGGTGCAATAGAATTGCAATTTGTGGGCAGCTAGAAACATCTTACCTGTTGGACTGATGAGTTCGAATCCAGCTCCAGCTCCTTGCTTGGACTTTGATCCATCAAATCAGAGCATCTAGCATGCAAAAGATTCCTTTTCTTCGGGTCTGATTAAGCTTCTGTTCCCTTTCAGCTGGGTAGCTGGCCCTGTGACCTTAGGGGAATTTTTTGGTTTAATGTATTGATCAACAAGTGGCTCTACTAGTGCCTCCTTCGGCATTTCTATTTGGGGAGCAGTTGATTTTTTAACATGTGCAACTGCTGCTTAGCACAAGCAACAATCAAACTTGGAGTGTGCAGCATTGTGAACCCTACACCAGTTCAACAACAAGAGATCCTGTAAATTCATTCGGGCCCCTAGGCTGAGTTGATCCCTTGTACACTTTTTCATGAATTCTTGGAAGCCATTGAGTAGTCCCCAGTCGTTGCCCTTATCAAGCTCATCATTGGTTTCTATCAACACTTCTGTGTCCCGGGGCATTCGTGCAGAACCGGTCGAAGGACTACACAATACCAGTAACACTTTGTCTGCACCCTTTTCCTGAAGCTCAACCTCATTTTGGTGGGTGAAAGGGCGATAATTCCCTAGGTCAGTCTCGGCGAACAACACCTCATTGAGATTATTGTATTCCGTGATCATGTACTTCATACGGGGTTCACGGTCGATATAGATTTGATTGGGAAACCCCTTCCATGGTAGCCACATGTGAGAAAGATCTGTGGCGGTATATTCATTTAGTGCCTTAGTGAATTCCCTTCCCAAGATGATTCCATATGCATCGGGAATGTCAGTGACTTGAATATCAATGACCTATTGTATCCGCGGGTCTATAACAATCTGCATCGGGATACCGTTTATTCCACCCACAATGTTGATCTCTGTTTTGTCTAGCTGAGTCACCTTCCTCTTTGAAGGTGTGGGGTTGATGCCAAGAGCCTTGCATACTGCCAAGGGCATGACATTGGCAGATGCTCCTGAATTGAGCAGACAGTTGTGTAGGTTCTTCCCGAAGACCCTAATGGTGGTTAGGAAAGGGGGAGTTTTGGGTCTCCCCTGGAAGATGCCCGTAGGCGTGTCCATGTGAGCTATCTGACCTTTGTTCTTATCATTGTCCATATCCATAGTTTTCCTAAGCAGCTGGTCCTTGGAAAGATGCCTATTAGCTCTTTCTGGCTCATTTTCAATTTGTCTACTTGACGACTGATTCACGGGAACATCCTTCCTTTTCCCGGTATTATCCTGTATCTCCATTTCTTTCCTAGGTTCTTCAAAGGTAACCCTCTTAGCTGGTGTTTCTTGTGTTGTACTAGAAGACGGAGTCCCGTTAAGAACCCTAAAAAAGGCATGCCTTACAACAGGGACTTTGAGTAATTCGAAGGCTGATAAAATAATTTTTACCTTCTTGAACTCTTCTGCCACATATTCACCCATTTGTTCAATTTTTGAACTAAAAGCTTGGCCTATAGCAGAACTAGGAAGTTGGGCCTTTGTTTATCCAGACGGATTCTGGGATTGGCTTTGAGGCTAATTTTGTGACTGGTTTTGAGATCCGTTCTTGTTGAGGTATTGGGTGGGTATATGAGGAAGCCCAGGGTTATTACTGGCATTTGGATTAGGCGGAGTGGCGAAATTGTTTGGTGGGGTAGAAGTTGTGAAGGGTCTGCCCACCTGTCTATTCCTAAGGAAGTAGGGAGTCGACCATTGATGGAACATATGGACCTCATCTACAAATGACTCTTCTTCATCTACTAGACCATTATCTACTGAATCAAAGAGCTGAGCCAAAGTTTGTTCATTACTTACTTCTTGCGCTTCTTCATCCTCAATAGGAGCAGGCTCGACTTCAGGCTTGTTACGGTCACCTCGCGGGAATGACGCTTGATTAACCACGAGACAGGAGGAGTCATATGGCTCGGATGGGACAATGTTCCTACAGCCAACATTGTCTACTGCATTTTGCACCTCCACCTGGAAGATTTTAGCAACTATTTGGAACTCAGGACAATCCAACTTAGAATGTTTGCTGGTTTTGTGAATTCGACACCATCCGAATAAGGCTGCCTCGGCAAGGTATACACCACTGGTCATTTTTTTTTTTTTTTTCGGTTGATCGAAAGGCATAGGGACACCACCATTATTGGGCCTAGTGTTCCATGTGCGATTCTGCCTTTGAGAGGGTCTCCTTTCTGTATTTTGATTGGCGTTCTGCCCCCTATCATAATTCTACCCGGAGGAAGTGCCTGCTTCTCGATTATCCCTACTGTCCCTATTATCTCGGTTATCCCAATTGAGATTGGCCTGGAAGTTACGTTGGGAGGCCTACAACTGATTATTCTGGACTTTTAGGTGCCATTTCTATGGACATTTTTTATTATCTCAGCCTCCTCTAACTTGTCTTTCACCCGCTTTTGGGCGACATGGAGCTGGATTTTGGAGAAAAGCGGGCGGGGCTGCCGGCTGATTTTGATAGGCCGGAGGAAACTCCAGTCCCGATAGGTACAATGGCACCTAGGGCTGCTGGGAATATGCCTGCTGTTGTGGAGCAGCCTGAGAATAGTTATACTACTGTTGAGGCTGCAAATAGGAAGGCGCAGGAGACGCATAATTCAACGACTGCCCTAGATGGGGTACCATAGGAAATTGAGGTACTTAGTTCATGAGAGGGGTTTGGTGGGCAAACACCTGATTAAGCCCCTGAATCTGCATTGGGTGGGCTACCGGCCCCAAAGAAGGTAGCGGGCCAGAGATATTCTGTCCCAAGTCTGCACTGACGACGACAGCTTCCGCATAGGCGGTCACCAGGGTAGTGAGTGGTGGGCACATCCTTTTCACCAAGGCTGACATGAGGTTGTCCAGCGCCGCATAATAGACCGGGAGAGCTGCCGCATCATTATGGAGGTACGGGTCCTGAAGCCTTGTGTAGGCTCGATGGAAGCGGTTGTTGAAGGAGCCAATAGGTTCGTTGACTTCCCTCCTGACAGACATGAACTGTTGGTAAAGCTCTGAAGGGCTGATGGGAATCTTGTATTTCTATAGGAAGGAATTCTTCATCAGGTTCCATGAGGTAATGGATCCCCTTACCAGATTAATGTACCAATAGAAGGCCTCTTCCCTTAATGAATGTGGAAAAAGGTGACATGCAACGTCCTCGTGGTCAACTTGCATTTCGGTGATCGCTGTCTCAAATATTTTGATGTGTTCCTCAGTTATTCTTTGTAGGTCACGCGGATGGAACTTCAAACAAAAGCCCTCCGAATTCTTGGGCATATCATTGTAGGTCGCAAAATGTATTGGCGAAGGGTTATGTGCTAACCAAACCATGGAGGGTGGCCGAGGTGGTGCTTGCTGTTGGAAAATGAGAATTTGGGGCTGTATTTGCAACACAACAACAATCTGAGGCTGCACTTGAGCTATGGCTACTTGGACTATGCCTTGGGCTAGAAGGATTGGGAGAGGAGCAAACCCCTGGCTGCTAGAGATAGGAGGTGCAAATGCAGTTTGAGATGATTGGGTGAAAGATGAAGGCCAACCAAATGAAGGTGAGGGTGGAATGGAGGTAGATGGAATGGAGGAAGAGGAAGAGGCAATGCTACTCCCTTGAGCTCACTTTTCCCTCGTAGGAGGTTGCAATTCTTCAAATTCTCCCTTGTTTGGTGTTGACTGTAGAACTCTTTGAAATCTTTCCAGGGAGAATGATTTGATTCGATCCAGCTTCACTTTTAACCCTTAACTTTGCATTTCCACTGTGGCCCTGCTTCTAGCGCCAGTTCTGTTGATGGCGTTAGGAGGAGGAGGGCATAAAATGAATCATTTCCAACCTTCAACTTTGCATTCCCAACGTGTTAGCCCTCCTTCTAGCGCCAGTTCTATTGATTGTATTAGGAGGAGGAGGGCATAAAATGAATCACTTCCAACCTTCAACTTTGCATTCCCAACGTGTCAGCCCTCCTTCTAGTGCTAGTTCTGTTGATGGCGTTAGGAGGAGGAGGGCATAAAATGAATCACTTCCAACCTTCAACTTTGCATTCCCAACGTGTCAGCCCTCCTTCTAGCCCCAGTTCTGTTGATGGCATTAGGAGGAGGAGGGCATAAAATGAATCACTTCCAACCTTCAACTTTGCATTCCCAACGTGTCAGCCCTCCTTCTAGCGCCAGTTCTGTTGATGGCGTTAGGAGGAGGAGGGAATAAAATGAATCACTTCCAACCTTCAACTTTGCATTCCCAACGTGTCAGCTCTCCTTCTAGCGCCAGTTCTATTGATGGTGTTTTTATGCACTTCTCAATGCAGGTAGTGCGTAGGTGCACTACCTCTCTTGAAAGACAATCTTCCACAATTGGATTGCAGAACACTATCCCAAGATCTCTCGGATGTCAGGTCATGACAGTGCTCAGATACCTAAGTAGTTTGATGTGATTTGCTAGAATAACAAGACAGTCTTATAGGAAATACAAAGCATGGACACAAAGCATGGAAGTTGGATCTTGAAATGGAGTTCTTAGGATGGAAAGTTATTATGCATTGGTTGTAGGTTTAAACAACAATCTTGGACTCCATTTTATTGTTGGATTTGGCTTTACAATGTGCAATGAACCTTAACATAGGTCAGTTATTAAAAAAAAAAGGGGAAAAGGCGAGGGAGAGGAAAAGTTCCTAAGTCTGCAACTAGCCATGAATAGTGACAATGGAGTTCCTGCAATGGACAATTTCTCAAAACAATATTCCACTTAACCAGGGATTTCACAGTATCATAGAAATTGTGCTATCTTCTAAGGTCTGCAAATATTTTATCCTTCATCCATCACATACATGCATGAATCAAAGATAAATGTTTGGAGTAGCTTTGAAATCAAGTCCAGGCTAACTTTGCACAGCTATCTACCATCAACAAACAACAACAAGTATGGACAAAGAAATCATCAACATGGTAAGAAATTTTTATAATCACCCAACAACATTCCTAAGATTTATCCAAAAAAATAAGATAACTAACTAAACAGCAATAAAATCTAAGTCAAACATCTAACATTGTAGACTGAATCAAGTAACATGAGAGAAACCAAGAAAATACACCAAGTCAATGCCCTTTTTCTTATAAATTTCTTCAGCATGCCTTTACAACAACTCAACTCTCACTTTTGCAAATGAGAGGAGTGCCCTATTTATAGTTTTCAAAAAGTCAAATGAATTGCCAAGATTCATTCTTATTGTGTGGCCAAGATTCATTACAAAATAGGGTTTCACCTACTCCCAATATCCAGCAATTTAAAAATTACATTTTGTCTCTTCCCTATTTCATCTTCTAGCTGATGACACTGTAGCTCTTTCATCCTGTAGCGGATTGCTATTTCTTGATGTAGCTACTCTTCAGAAAGCTCTTCATCTTTGGCAGGGCTATCTTCTTGTCCCTTGGAGGCTGTGTATTCGATGAACTTGAGGACGACCTCTTGGAGTTTGTCTATTTCGATGACTTCGCATCGCAGCGCCTGGTAGCTCCACTCCTTTGCATTTTCTTCCAGCCTTTTCCAATCTTCATCATACTTCGAGCCCTGGTCTCTAAACAACTCTGATTGATCGAAGACACGAGCAACCAAACTCAGGAACTCCATTGTGATTTCTCTAGCTATCCCGTCCTTCATCTTTTCCTAGAAGTAGGGTTTTATCTTTTCTGAGTCCATTTGCACAGTGGGCATATCATAGCCCGTCATCAGCTTAAGGTATCAGGCGCATTCCGCCTAGATTTCCTTAATCCACTCAATATCCGGATCCACCCTGCTCAAGATTTGCTCCAACCTCTCCTTCCGGTTGTCGAAGTCTCTGCGCCATACATCCATTAGCCAGTGATCTTCTTTCTTAAACGCAAGCTTCTCCTCCCACGTGGCTTCAGGCATTTGAAGGATAGCTTCGATCCTTAGGAAGGTGGAGTCATAAGTTGTAGGGAAATTTGTGCAAAGCTTCTTTGTGCTCTCTAAAGATTGTATCAAGTCAAAGAACTTGTTGGCTGTCCGCACAGCTCTGTTGATTCCCATGTTTTCGACGTATGAAACTTGTCGCAACCAGTTCTCGGTGGTTTTCTCAAAGTTTTTTCTTCTTTTCATTTTGTCGATCTGCTCTTTGGAAAGCAATTGAGGAGTAGCCGTGGAGGTGGTGGGCAGGTCATCCACCGAGGACCATTGCTGTATATAATTCGTTAATGCTGCAACCTGTGCCTTGAGCTCATCCTTGGAGATTTTATCCTGCTTTATCAGGTGCACCACTATGGCCACTGACTCCTCAAGGTGCTCGACCTTCTGCTCTCTAGTTGTGGTTCCCAAGTCAATGGTAGAGATGTTGTAGCTTACCCCAGCTTGGCCCATGGTGGGCATTGCGATTTGTGCCGCTCAGGACCTAGAAGCATCCATGGTTATTTTGGATCGGACCTTGGGCTTCTTCTCTTTCTTCGTTGTGATCTGGGCTCGAGCCAAGATGGCCTCTAGCCTTGCCCTTGGGTCCTTTAGCACAGGGGTCTTTTCTTCGAGCTGCTTCTCCAACCATTCGAGCATAATAGACTTCCATTTGGGCGAATCACGGTCACCCTCGCCCGTCTCAATCAAAGGCAAGACCTTTGCTTCCTTTTCCTTTTGGGATTCTCCTTTTTCTTTGGTAGTATTCTCCTCCTCTTCATCGGAGTCATGAATAAACACGAGGCATTTGACAGGTAGCCTGGTGGATAGTTGCTGGATGGGAGTATCTTCTTTTGCTGCTTCTTCTTCTTTCTTCTCCTCAGTACCCTCAGCCTCGGGGCTTCTGACAACATGGGCCTTAGCCTCGGTTAAATCCTTTATCTGCTGTTCTTCTGGTGGCTGCGCTTCTTCACCATGTGGTGACCCTTCTGCCTTTGTCCCAATGTCCTTCAACTGCTATGCCATCTCCTCCTCAAGGTCATCATCAAAAGTTAGAATGATTTCCTTAGCACCCGAACAACCCTCCTCATCCCCACTCTAGGAAGAGCCTATCTCCTCCTCCTCATTAACAACCCTGTCGATGGTTCGGTGTTCGTACTCTGGGTGTTCATGATATTCATTAGCGTCCTCCTCAATAGGCTTCGAGGCTTCTTGTTCTTGTTCTTCGAACTCCTTTGAGATTAGCATTATGGCCTCCATAGCTGGCAGCCCTGTCGGTGGTTGTGAAGGTTGAGCGGTTTCAAGGACTTGCACAAGGGCTGCCTAGAGAGTTGGATCGATCAAGATCTGGGAGAGTTCAGGGGGAAGGTTTTGCATGTGTCTTGTAAGAGCCTCGGGTATAGCGGCAATGGGAAGAGGCACTGTTATTGCTGTCAGAGGGAGCGATGTGATTGGCGACATGGCAGCAGAAGAAGGGGGAGTGGTCATGCTAGAATAGGAGTCAATGATTATTACCGACTCAACCGGAGGCAAAGGGACAAGATGGATAGAAATGTCCACTGTCGGCGGGGAAGCAGCGACTACATCCAGGGAGGCGGTCGGTGCAACAGGAGGGGCAGGGAGAGCAAAGGGAGGCTGCAATTCTTCTGCACCTTTTGTTTGTTTAAGCCTTTTGGGGGATGAGCCTCCCGCTTCTATCCTCGCAAAGGCCTTGGGGTCTGGAGACTGCGCGGTCTCTGTTCCTTTTCTTTTCTGGGACTTGGTGACGAGAGGAGACTTGGAGGTCCCGCGAGTTGACGTGGTGGTAGCAACATCCTCCGTGGCACTCAGCTCGCTTTTGAGCCCTTCATAAGTCAGAACCACTCCTTGCCGCTTTAAATGAGCCACCTCCCCATCGATCCACTCCTTGGTACGAGTTAAGATCGGCTGGGTTATGGTGTCCAGGTCATTGACCTCCTGTTCATCCCAGTCGATTGAGGGTATTGACAGGTTGGCAACCGCAGGGTACCTTGGATGCATGATTGTGGACTCATCCTCCTCAACTTGGTCCAGTACCAGAAATGGTTGCACCCTTCTTAGGAACAATACCGTCATGTACATGTAGTGCCTTACGCGCACTTCTTTATCATCTTGGCAGTCGGCCTAGAAATCCTCAATGTGATATTGATGGGCATAGGTTGGCCCCAGTGCTTTCCTGACATGGCCATGCGGGTCCATCCGTGGGCGAGCGGTGTGCCAGTCGAAATGGTACTCCTTCAGCTCCTTCTCGGAGTTATCGACACATTGTGACGTCTGTAGTCGGTACATGCCCTGGCCAAGGGTCATAGGATATGAGATCCCTACTATATGCTTGTTGTTGAAGATTGCCTGGAGGTGTTGGAGCTACCGAGAAAGCTCCAGGAGGATGATTTTGTCGTTGGGGTACTGAGACAATCTATTCGGCCTTTCGGTGAAGCCCTGGGCTTGGATATATGTGAATTTCAGATACTGGATAAAGAGGAAGGTGTATTGCTTTAAAAGTGCTTTGGAACTGTGGGAGACCCTCCACTCGAAGTCCCCGGTGATCAACCTGATGATATGGCCAATGAATACGTCATTAACCCTGCAATAATCTTTCTTGAAATTCCAGTACGGGAGCTGCAGATACTTATCAAATGGTTTGAGTCCTCGCTTCTGCCCCTGATCGGGTGCTACAAACAATCTGTTGTACTGCCTTTGATCCACCAAGGAGTAGACAAGGTAGGTGGTCATATAAAACTTGGAGCTATTCTTCACGTTGACAAACTTCTCATGGAAGCAGTTGCTTATGATTCCTACCCAATAAAATGAAACCTTTGTCGTGACGTCCTCATTTCCACGCAGGATCTGTTCAATGAAATAGGCCATCCATTCCTGGAAGTAGGCAGCTGTTGGAGAACCCATGACCCTGCTCAACATGGTTACCAGGTTGTGGTAATCCTCGTGAAAATCGCTACGGAAGAGCTCCTGAGGAACCTTCGCAGCGCTGCCCCGTCTTTCATTGAGCTAATGCAGATTTATAGATTTTTTGCATCCTATCGGATTATCATCCCACGTTGCCTGACACTCTTCTAATGTGGGGACCTCCATCTGTTGGAATGTGGGAATATGAAAGGTCTTGGTGATCCCTTCTGGCGACATGTCAGCAAGGATGTTTCCCTCCTTATCAACAATTGTTCTGGTATTTGTCTGATACGCTTCTCGGCAAGCCATGACAAATTTAGGTGCCATGAGGGATGGAGGGAAACCAACAGCCTTAGCTATCCCACTCTGCCTTATCAATCTAGAGTTCTTTGTTGTCGGGTTGACCCTGACCCTCTGCGTGAATTCATCTATATCCACCTGGCCAATGTTAGTGTCGGTGATTTCCTTCCAATCCATTGTGACCTTTGAGTGGAGTGGCTCACCCCGGAACTGGTACTTCATCTGATGCTTGTCTTCCTTCCCTCGAGGGGTCCTTCCTGACTTCTTCCCCTTGTCCCCTTCGGCGGATGCCCCTAAAGTTCCTGCACCCGATTCCATATATTTTGCAAGCAAGGGAAAAGTTAGCACAATGGGTCACGGAAGCCTTCATGTTAGTCCATATCTCGAAAACAACATCTATTTCAAATAATCAACTAAGAATATCATGAACTTTCATCTCTAGATGTTATTGACCTTCATTAAGGGCATTTGGACAATCCGGGCCCAGAGGGCCGGACTTCCCTGGCAGGAATGCTATTCGGAAAGAAAAACACGGCGGAAGGCTCCCAGAGACTTTCTTTGGTCACATTTCAATATTTTAAGAGGCTCATGATGAAAAAGAGCAGAATTTAGCATGTGAGTCAAAGTTAGACCTCGAATTTAGGCTTGTTAGGATCGATTTAAGGGAGCTCAGAAGTCCCAAGCCAGAAAGCTATCAGGAGATAGCAGTTTGGAGAGGTAGACAGCTAACGGAAATCCCAGGACGGAAGTCCAGGGTCCGGTGCCCATAGGGCCAAAAGGCGGATGGTATTAAGTCATTTCACTTCTGAGGGCTTAGGCTAGTGACACCAGGATGGCGAGCGAACTTTTCCGTTTGGGACGGCAAACATCGGACGGAAGTCCTGGAGGGGAAGTCTGTTAATAAGGGCTCAGAGCCATCAGTTTTGCCTTGAGTTCAATGGCGGTCGGTAGGACGGAGTCCGGAAGTCGGGACGACGGGAGGGGATTTCCTGTTTACAACGACAACCAAGGACGGGAGTCCCGGGACATGGGGCCCGGCGAGCAGACGACCATTCAAAGTTTCAGCGTGATTCTACGGTGAACGGCGGTTCGGGGTCCGGTGGTTGGACGAACGTCGGACAACGAGGGGCAAGACCAGGCCCGAGAGAGGGGTCCGCCGTTGATCTTTAATTTATGCCTTTGCAGCACATGGAAGGGCGGAACTCGGGGGCTGGAGGGACGGAGAGACATTGCCGGGAGGGCGGCAGAAAAAGAGGTGTGGAGACCCGGTGGCCGGAGCCCGGAGGGCCAAAGGACAGAGCTCTGTCAATGCAAAAAAGCAAGCCGACAACAGGGAAGCAGGCGTGATCCAAAGCAGGGGCGACACCAAGGAGTTCGCCATGAGGGCAGTGGAGAACGAGGTAAGGACACTCGATGGCCAGAGACCTGAGGCCAAAGGGATGTCATGAGTTAAACTGTTACGAGCCAAAGGCAGAAGGGAAGGCGGATCCCGTAGACCGGGACGCTGAACGAGCTTTGCCGTGGACGACGGAAAAACAGCCAGGGAACCCCGGAGGTGGAACCCCGGGGTCCCGGGCCCGAGAGGTCTGGCGAACGCATTCTCAGTTTGAGGTTTCACGGCGAGGAGGAGGCTGGGAAGATTTTGCAGTTTAGGCACGGCGTAATGTAAATGGAATTCTAAAAGGAGAAGTCCGATGGCACAGGCCCGGAGAGCGACGTCGCCGTCGGCAGGTGTTCAAAGTTTATAGTTGGACGGCGAAGGCGGGTCTCGGGCCAAAGGCAGACATTTTCCCTGCGCGAAGAATAGCCGTGGCAGGGAGAAACTCCGTATCGACAGGGAGGGCATTCCTAGAGGGTTTCTTGATTTTCTATCATATGGGTTTGGTGCGCAATTACATGTTCTACCATTATATACCCTCCTAACAATTTGTTAATTTATTTAGATATCTCGAAATGATGAAACGAAGCTCAGGAATGGCAGATGGATGGCCTACCTCAAACACGCCAAGCGGGGAGATGTGGGATCCACCTATGTTTGTTGGAATGATGCCGAGGGTGATGATCACGATGATGCTGAAGACGGTGGGCTCCAAATGACAGCTTGTCCAATTCACTCCAATCCTATTTGATGAAAATGATCGGCCGAGTTGGGCATTTTATACCCCCAACCGCCATGAATGAGCGCATTAAATGTAGGTACAGTTGGAAAAAAGTTGGTGGATTTGAATAGGCCGGCGACGGCGGTGGGAACACTGGGGCTCGATGGTCGGGGAGGCGCAAGATAATGGCCGCTTCAAGATTTCACGTAGGTTGATCGACGGCGGCAGGAAACAGTTCGGGGCCCAGAGGGCGGGAAGCCTTCAGAGATCCGCTGTCAGGGACGGCGGAACCGTCCCGGAATTCCAGACGGTCAGGCCCAAAACGCCCCAAGGTAGGTAGGAACTTCAAAGAATTCAGGCGGCGAAAAGGCTGGCGGGGCCCGAGGAGCGGGACGCCGCGGGAGGTTTGTAGTCACGGACGGCGGAACTCAAATAGAACCCCGGAAGCGGACCCCCAGGGTCTGGGGCCCGGAGGGCCGGATGCCGCCCAAAAATTTCAACAAGTTTAACAGACAGCAGGAAGGGGTTTGGACCCCGAGGCCCGGAAGGACGCCCAGCGGACGTCGCCTGGAATGGCGGTTCCAGCAGGGAAACCCGCAGAGGGAATCCCGGATGCCTGGGCTCAGCAGGGCCTGGGGCCGTTGGCAGGGGAAAACTGCTAGAGGGATTCCGCGAGGCTCTGAAACACAACAAAACCAAAAAGGGGAGGCATGGTCAATTTATGATGGGACTTTGAAGCAACATCGACCATCTGAGACATCAAAAAAAAGGAGGCACGTAAAACGAGGTAGGAACAAAAATGACCTGACAAGGCAAAAGAAAAGAGGGTCCCCATTCCGAACGGGGTGTGTGTGCTAAGGGCACAATAGGTATGTTGTATCATCAGCTCCATGAGGTGGCGTATGGGAGAGCACAGAGCATTGGGTGCGGGACGATGCTTCTGATGGTTTAGGCATGGGAGCACGTAGCTATTTTTCATCTGCCCATCCAAAGACCTCAGTTGGCAGATGGCATGCCATACGTCTATTGCTATGTGGGAACTTTATAGTAGACTCAAGTTGGTGAGATAGGTTGATGGTGTCATCAGATTGATACCATGATATCATTCATTTGGAGACCTTACAGAGACTGCAGGTAGTTGGAGGATGAGGCCGACCATCTCAGTTTTTGTAGGAAGTTCAGATATTTGATTCACAGGACTGTGCAGAGCCAGTTGATTATCAAGATGTACCTGCCTCAGAGGGTACTATGACAGTTTAGCGAGCAATAGGGTGTTCCGATGGTTACAACCAAGTATGCCAGGTCATCTAGAGAGTTAGCCTGGGGTCCACCGATATCTGTACCCTTTGTAGAGTAGCAGATTGAGGGGCTGGTAGTGCAACAATGGGTGTGGAGTGGAGGGATTGCAGATTCGAGGACTATGACTGATTATGACTTATGGTGGCAGACTCATTGTCCAGTCCCATTAATGGATCCAGATGGACCGACACTTGTTGATAGGAGATCTGTCATACCATGTGTGCCACGAGGTGTTCAAGGAGGAAAATCTAGATATAGGGTGAGAGGTAGAGGTTGAGGGAGAGATGGAGGTAGGGGGAGGGAGAGACGAAGATGACGGAGATGACGGGGGGGATTGTGGCAGGAGGAGGGTGAGACAGTGAGTGGCATTGGATGCTATCCTTGAGATAGCCAAGGAGGAGGAGAGAGAGGAGGAGCAACGTTCAGAGGAGCATGTGGCCGAGGAGGAGAGACATGAGGAGCATGTGGCAGAGGAGGAGGCCTGACAGGAGGTGGAGGTGGAGCATGAGATGCTGAGAGATGAGGGAGTCAGAGGAGAGGAGGGCATTGGGGAGGATGATGACAGGGATGATGATGATGCCATAGATGAGGCAGAGTAGCTACTGTGGTGGAGGATGGTTGAGGGAGAGGAGGAGATACCTTCAGGCTCACCATTGCCACATGATGTGATGACAGATCAGTGGGTGGTGGATTTGCAGTGGATATTGGATGTGAGCATAACATAGGTCAGGGCACTACAAGAAGAGCTAGAGGTGGTTAGGGTGGAGTAGGATTAGGTATTGATCTGCCAACAGGAGTTGGATCAGTGGTGCATGAAGTTTGCACATTTATGCACATGACCATTAGGTGACATGGCACGAGAGTTTTCCATGGTTAGCGCACATCTTGGATGATATAGGCTATTAAATGAGCAGGAAGTGCCACCCAAGAGGAGATACCCTACTTTGACGTGGACACAGATGAGGATAGGAAATGGTAGTAGGTCAGGGAGTGGCAGTGGCAGCCAGAGGTAGAGAAGTGCAGGGGGATCTACCTCCTCAGGGAAATCTTTAGGGCACAGGTCTAGCCATTCCCACAGACATGCCTCGAGTCACATGTCATCTAGATCAGAGCATAGGTCCATGCACAACTAGCCTCCCATGGTAGATCCGTCAGTTACAACAACATTGCAGCCCTTAGTAGCCATTCCATCAGTATAGGCCATAGTGACAGATCCTTCAACATCACAGGAACAGGTGACAGTTACAATGATGGCATCCATTACTTTGACAGAGCATCGGTCTCCTAGATCTTCTCCTCGAGGGGATGAGGGGAGTTTAGCATAGCCATGTTTATTATTACCTTTCATTAGGACATTACAGACACATATGTTGTGAAATTTATATTTTGACCATCAAGCCCGCGAGCTCATATTTTTGTGATATCTCATTACTCTATCCCGTGACATGATTTTTGAGATGATATACATATATGATGCAGTTTTGATGTGGCCTATATGTATTATGTGATGTGATGTGATTTTATGCATTATGATGTATGTTTATGTGATGACTATTATGATGATGCAATTATGATTATCATGTGATACTTATGTGGATTATGCATTTATGATTCCTATGATGATGATGTTATTTATATGCCATGTCATGTATGACTTTGTGATGATTATTTATGATGCGATGTTTATTTATATGTCATGATGATGCTATGCCATGGATATTGATGATATGCATAATGTATCTATTTGAATGGACGCCATGTTTATGATTATGTTAATGCATGACTATGTATGTATGATACCATATGTGATGCCATGCATATGGTTTTGATAAGATAAATGATGTATGTACGGAGCTAATGCAATTCCTATATGATTATGTATGCATTTATATTTTTGTATGTCATAGGATATCATCATGAGATGGAAAAGATGGGATGACAAGACAAAAGGAGATGAATGTTAGCGCGAAGACCAAATCCTTCAACATATTACAATAGGACTTTAATAATTATTGCTCTTAATCATCATTGGGCAGATTATTGAAATGGCCAACAAACACCATGATATGACATAGATCAAGGTGTGCAAGGTTGTACCATCACATGAGACAAGAAGTCACAGACAAGGATGATCGTGACTCATACTAAGGGCATAGTTGCCCCAATCTTTTCGTCATAACCAACCATAAGAAAAAAGATAGGAAAGGAAAGTCATGAAATGTTGTTTCTCCTATAAATCTAGTTGATAGGACATCCTCAAGGAACTAGCAACATGACTTCCAGAAAGATAAGACAAGACAATCATCATGATACGTCACTGCTTCTCTAAATCCTATTGTCAGGACATCGCTAAGAAACTAGTAATATGACTACCAAAATGATAAGACAAGACAATCATCATGATACGTTGTTGCTTCTCTAAATCCTATTGTCAGGACATCACTAAGAAACTAGTAACATGATGAAAGAGCCAAAGACAAATTCCAAGTGTGTCTGAATGCCAGGTGTTTTAATGTCAAGATGCCATGTTTGACGATGTCGAATGCCAAATGATGCCAAGTTTGTTGAATGTCAAGGATGTCATGTTTGACGAATGTCAAGGATGTCAAATTCGGGAAGGACACATCCTGAATAATTCTAATGTTAGGAGGATCAATCCTTAAATTCCAAGAGGATCCAGGCTCGAAATGCCAAATGACAGTGACAGTACCTAGGAAGGACACATCCTAAGGTACAAATGACAGAGGTTGTTCTTTAGAAGGACACATCTGAAAAATAACCAGGAGTTGATTGTTTGATTGATTTTGACTAAGTTTGACTTGTTTGGACAAAAATTATGTGAATTTTGACTGGAGTTTTGACATGGAGGTTGACTATTGTTGATCAAAGTTTGAATATTGTTGACTACATGTCAGTGTTGATATGCTAATGCGTTTGAAGAATAATTTCTAGAGTTTGGTTGCAGTATTTTGATTGTTTTGAGATGATTTGTTTGAATTGAAGATCTTTGACATGTGTGCTAGTGTAGTTCCATGAACCCTAATGGACTAACCTAGTGCAGCCTCGAGGGATCATCGATTGATGGCCTTGCCTATGTAATACACTCAGAGACCTCGTAGTTCAACATGACCAATGACTTTGTCTTGATGACCAAAGATTGAGCCATGATTTTTATTTTGACAAACCTAAAAGGACTGACCTAATGTCTCGGGGGCTCCAAAGTAAGCCTTTCCTATGTAGCAAATGTGCAGAGACAACGTAGTTCGGATAAATGACCAAGATTGATTGACTTGATGGACTTGACAAGAAATGACTCTATTTTTGGGTTTTTGAGATATTTCTATTTTTTGGATTTCTTTAGGACTTTTTTCAAATTTTTACATCTTTTTTCAAGACATTTTATGATTTTTTTGTCTTTTTAAAAGACTTTTTAGGATTTTTAGGATTTTTTTCAGGACTTTTTACTATTTTATGATTTATTTCAAGACTTTTTATGATTTTTATGATTTTTTTTGGACTTTTTCAATTGTTGAGACCATGTGCAGTACCCACTTCAGTCAGATGATGAAATTTTTCCCCTAGTCAGGTCCAAGACTAGCCAAGTAGACAAATGCAAAAAGGACATGTTGGGGGGGGTGACAGATGAGTGATATGCAGGACTTGATGTCAATCATTATCAACCATGGGAGAAAATTATAGGGTTTTGGTGATGGATGCCAAGGTGGTGTCGGAAAGGTGATTGGTTTATTATGGATTAAGGTAGATAAAGTGACAATAGATGGTAGAGCAATGACCGACTACGCATGGTGCCTGTTTGCCAGGTTTTCACCATGGTACTTATCCAAAGTGCCTGTTTACCAAGTTTTCACTTTTGGATAAATTATTTCTCTTTACTACTTTATCCTTTTTTTATTTTTTTGGTGTCACCAAGATGCTTGTTTGCTAGGTTTTCAACCTGAATTTTTGATGCTATGCATAGAATTTTCAAAGATGTAGACTACTGATAGGCTCTATCAGTTGTTCACTGTCTGGAGTAGCTAACTAATATGCTCCAGAACTGAAAGAGGATATGATGACATAAGGACCTAGCCAATTTGGTTTCAACTTGCCCAGTTTTTCTTTGTCAGCCTAATTTTTAAGGTTCTGCATGAGAACTAAATCACCGATGTCAAACTTCCTGACCATGACTTTCTTGTTATAACTGTGATAGAGCTGATTATGATATGCCTGTAGATGGTTCAGGGAATTATGTCTTCTTTCCTCTAGCATCTCCAGCTCATGTATTCATGACTGTTTGTACTATTCATCATCTACCAGACCCTTCAAGGAGACTTGTAAGGATGGAATTTCAACCTCGATGGGCAATATTGCTTCAGCCCAAAAGACAAGGGCGAATGGAGTGGCTCTTGTAGGCATGCAGATGTTGGTACGGTAAGCCCATAGAGTAGGGTTAAGTTGGATGTTCCAGTCATGGCTAGCATCATTAACAGTGTTTTTGAGAATTTTAAGGATGGTTTTATTGGATGCCTCAGCTTGACTGTTTCCTTGGGGGTAATATGGCATGGAAAAATGATGTTGAATATGGGAAAACTCACATAACTCATGAACGTCTTGGTTTTTGAACGAACGTCCGCTGTCTCTGATAATGGGCTATGGGATACCATACCGACAAATGATGTAGTTAAGAATGAATTTAGAAATTTGTTTTCCAATTATGTGTGTAAGGGGGATGGCTTCAATCCACTTAGTAAAGTACTTAGTGGCGGTGATAATGAATTTTTGGCCATTGGAGGAGGTAGGGTGGATTTTTCCCATGAGGTTGAGTCCCCATTGTGTGAAGGGCCATGGAGATATAATCGGTCAGAGTTCTTGTGCTAGAGAATGAATTAAATAACTATGTATCTGACATTGGTACAAGCCCTGACAAAATCAAGTGCGTCTTTCTCAATGGTCGAAAAATAATTCCCAAGTCTCATTATATTTTTGGCTAGAGTAGAACCACTTAAATGAGACCCACATATACCCTCATGTACTTTGCATAAGGTTTTGCATGCTTCATTGGTGTTGAGACATCGAAGGAGGGTGTTTTCAAAGCTATGGTGGAAAAGGGTGTCACTGATGATGGTGTATTGGGTGACTTTTTGGATAAAGGACTTTCACTGGTTGCTGGATAAAGTTGGGGGGAAGGACTTGGGACTTGAGATAGTCATAAATGTCTTGTTACTAAGGAGAATCAGGATCAACAAGCTCATAGACCATCTTTGATTCTAGGATATCATGTGTAGGGACCAACAATTTTTCTACCAAGAACTCAAATTGTGGCATATTACTTGGTATGTCTAAGAGAGAGCCAATTGTAGCCATTGCATTTTCTACCTTGTTATGTGCTCTCAGAACTTGTTCAAAAGTCACCATGTGAAAATATGTCTAGAAGCTATCAACCATTCATTTGTAAGGAATTAGTTTCTCATCCTTGGTGTCATAGTCATCATTAACTTGGTTGATGACAAGCTGAGAATCTCCATAAACATGAAGTGTTCTGATTTTCCATTTTATGGCCATTCTAAGCCTCATGACAAGTGCCTCATATTTTTCCACAATATTTGTGCATGGAAAAGCAATGTGGAATGACTTGGGGATGGAGTCTCCTTGGGGTGTGATAAAAAATATTCCTACCCCCGAGCCATGACTGGTATGAGACCCATCAAAGTATAGCCTCCAAGGTGACTTAGGTTTTATATGGAATATGGATTCATCTGGAAAGTCTACCACTAATGGATGATCACTTTGCATAGGTGAATCTGCCAGTTGGTCTCCTATCACTTGTCCTTTTATGGCTTTTCTTTCCACATATTGAATTTCATACTCACTCAAGATCATGACCCATTTTTCTAAACGTCCTGTCAGTGTTACACGACTCAAAATACATTTCAGGGGGTCAATCTTTGCTACCAACTATGTCCTATGATTCAACATATAGTGTCGTAGCTTTTGAGCAACAAAGACAACTGCTAGACATGCCCGTT
>VDFB02252616.1:86187167-86198682 GCA_007258455.2 Sequoia sempervirens | reverse complement strand
AATCTACATATGGTTAGTTTAAAATATAGCAACATTTCAACATCCCTATGGAATAATAATCCATGTTAATCATGCCATAAATGAAACAAGGGAAACCAAATAAAAGCATACAAAAACATGACATTAAACCTATCCCATAGTGGATTGGTGTCACATGTGCTAGTGACCCTTTCCCAATCCTTGATTGATAAGCTAGTGATGAAATTGCTATGGATATGGAGATGCTAAATGGACAAGATCAAATCTCAAAGAGAATTACCTTGCATCAAGTTGTGTAGATGATGGATATGATGAAGTGAAGTGGACAAGATCAAATCTCAAATGAAGAGAGTAACCTTGCATATAATTGTGGAGAGATGGTGAAGGATTTGATAAGAGATGAAGCCTCTATTTTATAGATTTTCAAAATGCTAAGTGTTGAAAATGGACCAATGTGGGACAAATATCAAGCCAATAAGATAAGACCACTTGTCAAGTGATGATAGGTTGATGTATGTGCAAGATTTGGGAAGAGTGCCCATGAGAGGGAAAATTTGAATTCAAATTTGCAATGAATGCTGAGTTTGACCTTTGTAAGGGGACATGTAAGAGACATGTAAGGCCTCATAAATGCTATGTTGAGTGTACATGTCCACTTGGGGGGAGATTCAAACTTGGAGAATATTCTCCCTTTATGCCAAGTTGAAAATAAAGATTTTGATAAATCAATTAAATACAATTTCATGTGCAAGTGGCCAAATCTAGAGAATGCAAGTGGGTGAGATTAGCCTTTAATCAAGGTTAGATTAAATAGATGATGATTATGTTGATTTAATGCTGATTAGGTGAGTTGACCTTTAAGACTTAAATATTTGATCTATTTAAATCAAAAAAGGATGGAAGATGCATGTTTGAGATTTTAATTAAACAAAGCTTGATTTATATAATTAAACTATGATTGAGCTTTTGATGATAAGAACTTGATTTACTAGGTGAATGGATGTGATGCATTTGATTTATTTATTGAGCAGATGAATATGCATAATGCTAATTTGACGTGTCTACAGGTTGGATTGATCAAAGGTGAAGAGGAAAACAAGCATGATGACCTCATTTCATGATACTAAGTGTTTTTAAACACTGTAGTGTTTGTTCAACACTCTTAGAGGATTCACTATTCCTCTTAAGGAAAAAATTGTTATCTTTCATGCTTAGGACTTACTAGTTTCATTTTTGGCTCTAAAATAACTCTTTAAATTCTTGTTACAAAAGGAGCTTAAAATGAACTTTACGACACAAACTAATTATATTTTGTTCGGGGCTAATAATTGAACAAGGAAAATTTTCACACTTCATTTGGTGCTATAAAAAGGAGTCATTATTGATTTGTTGGATTAAAAAGAACATGTGCAACTTTGTTTTGTGATTTCTTACTCAAACTAACACCATTGAAAAGATGTATGTGCTTCTCTTGCGTCTCACGACAATCTTGAGAATCAAAAGGATTTTTGGTAGTCTTACATTGGGATAAAGTGATTGCCTCCACACTTCATTTTGGGAACTAAAATTGAACAAACAAAATTTGCACGTGTGAGTGGAACCTATTGCATGTGTTCTCCCTTTTTTTCTAAATGAAGGTTGATCAAACTATGAATAGGTTTACTCACTTTCATTTATCTTAGAGGGTCTTCCTTGGGGAAAAATTAGTCACCCAAGGGAACGACCCAACTGGTAACACTCTAAAGCCAAGAGTATTTCTAACCAAGATATAAAAGTGGGTACTAGAAAAAAGGCTAGTATCACACGGTTGGCTTCGACGAGAAGGGAAGCAATGGTCTCTCCCCATGTTGGGTCAATTCCTACAAATGAAAAATCTGAACTAAAACCCTTGTAGAAAGGCCAAAATCCTTATCTATTTGTTGATGCAAGAATTGACGTTCTGAAGTTGCCCCACACTTTTATGGTTTTTAGTAGAAATGGAAAGTATTACATGGGAGTTTCATGGGTACTGATGCTTGGTTGCCCCAAAATAAGTGTTGAGTCATGGAGGGGAGCTAGTGGGGTTAAACATCTAACCATTCACTAAAAATAAGCGTACTTGGACTTTTCCAAGTGGGGACTCAAAAAATATAGTCTTTCATATCCATAGGATTGTGCTTGTTATTGTTTACAAAATACTTTGCTTGTTTGAAAACATTTGGAAACAAACATTTAACATTGTCATCAAAAATTCAAACCCTTTAGGAAGTAAATACAATTGACCAAATTCATGTGTTATTGATTTCCCTTGGGATTTTATCCTTAGAGGTTTCTAAACACTTGGATTATATCTCAATTTTCTTGTTAAACTTAACAATAGGTAACCCTTGCCTTAATTTCATCAAAATTCCACATAATATACCTTGTGGAATGAGAAGAAGTTGAGACATTTGACATCTAGTTTGAAAAACTAATCAAAGAAGTGTTTGTGGTAAAAAAAAAAGTCATTAAGCAAAGACTAAAAAAATTGGACCCCACACATGTGTCCCCAATGATTTCATGCAAGATCAAGATCAAGAAATCAAAGGTAAAAGCTCTTAGTCCAAAAGATCACCAAAAGAGTCTCTCAATGCTATACAAATTTAGACGAAGATTTATTTTTAACTTCTATAGGAAAGCCTCAAGGAACAATCCTAGATTGTACTCATTTTATTATTGTCAAAATTCTAATCTTTTCCATAAATTTGAACACCTTGTTTAGAGAAAAAGCATGTTCTTCAAAATTGAGGTCTAGTAAACAAGTGTCTTTTTATGTAAGCCTAGGATCAAAATCAAACCTTTATCCATCCTTGAACATCAAACCAAAATCACCTCACCATCATCTTTTGAAAAAACTTCAATTTATCCTCCATGCTAGGATTTTTGGGAAAAAACAAAATCATCCAATCCTTGAAGAAAAATCCTTGAAAATCTTCGGATCAAAACATCAAATCTTTTTTGGCTAGGTATGTGTAGATGCATCCTTTTGCATATGCTTAGTCAAATTATCAAACTATCTTGTTTAGCTAGGTATATGTAGATGCATCCTTCTCCATATGCTTGGTTAAATTATCATCTTGTTTGAATAGGTGTATGTAGATGCATCCTTCTCTCTACACATATTCAAATTATCATCCTTTGAGAAAATATACCCCCTAGATAATCATCCAACATCTTAGGGTCGATTTGTTCATAAATCCAAATTCAAAGGAAACCAAAAATTAAGTCAAGGACAATCCAAAAGTCCTAAAAGTCCTAAAATTCTAGCATCCCCTCATGATTTCTCAAAATTTCAAACATCCAAATCATCCATATTTTACATCATTCTCATCATATCACCTTTGATCCTTAAAAACATCCTAAATTTTTTCTTTTGCATCCTAAAGTTAGATCAATCCAAAGAATTAGAGATTCATCTCCCATATTCTTAAAATTTTATCTCTATTTTATGGTGAAAACTAGATCTCAACACAAGAGGAACATGGAAGCCAACAAAGAAACATCCATTTCAAGTGATCTAAGCCAAACAAATTCTAAAATTATTCCCATTGGATTAAGTTTGACAAAAATTTTGTTATCATCGCAAAATGCACAAGAGGAGGGTCAAATGGAGGATCTACCAATAATCCCTTTAGAATGTCACACGAGGAAATCACCAAAATGATTCAAAATCTAGAGAACCATAATATTATCAATATCATGATGAGACTCAACCCTTCACTATACATGGTTGAATTAGCAAAACAAGGGGCTAAACTCCCCTTTGATGTCAACGTAAGCACTATAGTGGAGCCAAATTTTGGGTCCATGCCCCAAATCTCATATACCATCCCCATCTCATCTACACCCTCATTTAGAAACATCACTCAAAATATTCTGCAAACAACATCATCTATTGCTCCAACTCAACCCATTGTTAACAACGGAAGCACATTTGTTAATGCATTACAAACACACCCCCTCATAAACAATTAGGATTTGGATGCGAACACCATCTTGGGACAAACCATACCCCAAAATCCATCACATCCTTATGCCCTTCTCAAATTTCATGATCCAAACAACCCATCATCATCATCATTCCATGCAAAACCCCAAACCTCTCTCCCCATGACCTCACAAGGAGAGGGTGACATATTTGGACCAGGAAGCATTTTCGACACTACACCATTTTCTCAGGAGATTACACCCCTCACATTTCCACCACTTCCACCATTGACATTAATATCCACAACACCTCTTGGTTTAGGAATGCCCCCTTTACCAAATATCAATAAACAAAATCAGATCAACCCACAGAGCATCAATCAAAGTACCATATCAAATCCTCAAAGCTTGTCATCAATATCACAACAATAGATGGAAACTACTCCAATAACACAAACCACCACCATCACATCATCAACCACCCCCCTAACATCTCAAAACATGGTCTATCAAGGACCAAGCACATTAATCACACCATCTACCACTCAAACCCCAACCATCAACACAACAATTCCTCTCATCACCACAACACGCACCATTCCAAATCCACCTCCACCACTACCACCATAAATCTCCAATAAATAAATCTAATATAGTATTGTGTTGCAATCCACTCAGTAAGCTGCCTATCAAAAGGCACTCTTGCAAGTACAAAAATAAAAAACTATGCAGTTAATTGCTCAACAAGCCACACATGTTGTTTAAGCTACCCAAGCTGCATTACAAACACAACACACACAAAAATCACAACAGGTTGCACAAGCTAAAGCCTTATTGCAACAATAGCAACAAGTCACTTAGCAAGGTGTACAAGCAATGCAAGCTGCTCAGGCAGCACAAGCTGCTAAAGTAGAACAAATTGCACAAGTTGCTACACTAGCCCAAGTACAAGCTCTAGCTCAAGCTCAAGCCCAAGCTCAATACCAAACCGAACAAGCTCAAGCATATGTGTAAGCACAAGCGCAAGCATAATATCTTTCACAACAACATGTAGTGCAACATCAAGCATATTAGAAAGTGTTGAAGCAATATCAAGAACAACAAGAAGCATCTTGATTGACCTCCCAACAACGAGCATTTTTAGTACAACAACAAGCACAACAACAAGCTCAACAATAGGCACTAATAACACAACAACAATAGGACCAACAACAAGAATTGTTGATACAGTAGTAATTGCAAGCATACTTGACTCAGCAGAATATGCAAACACCATCTATCAACATATTGACCAATCCACCCATCCCACCAGCAAACGAACCACTTCAAAACACTTTCATCCCACCCCCTAATCCATAAAATGATGTGATAGCACAAATAAGGTTGCTCTCACAACAAGTGCTCGATCTTCAATTAGGGTGAACCACAAAAACCCTCAGCAACTTGTGCCCTTATCCATTTGATAGGAGCCTGGCAATGAAACCATTCACAAAGGGATTTTAGATCCCAAAGTTTGACAAGTACCATGCGATATGAAACCTTGAAGATCACATTAGGGAATTCTAGGTTTATTACATGGAAGTCACATATGACGATACCTATCTGATGCGGCTATTTCCTAGGAGTTTGTTTGGCCATGCCATGGAATGGTTCTCTCACCTACCTATAGGAATTAAAACATTCCAAGAAATCATAGATGCATTCATCAAAAACTATGCATGAAATATTTCCATGGATGTTAGTCTAGAGTAAATCTTAGCTTTGAAACAAAGGAAGAATGAATCATTTGCTTCATTTCTACAATGATGGCAATCCAAGGCCAATCAGAGCAAATGGGTCATGCCCGAGGAAACACAAGTGTGCACTATCATATCCAACCTTGATGGCCTCTTAGCATTCCATCTCAAAGTCTAAGGGATCACCATGTATGACTAGTTGATTTCCAAGGAACTAAGTATCGAGCGAGCCCTTATGACACAACTTGGAGGATCAACTTCATATCCCAAATAGTAGAACAACTACCCATCTACAAGCTATAACAACAAACCTCGCACATGGGCAAGAAATGAAAATGTTACCAACAATGGTGTTGTTGATGCCAAAGTTCTCATCAGTGCCCCTTGACAAAACACACCCACATCGCAACAAAAAATCCAAAACCACCATCAAAATAATCATCACAACAACACAACAACATAATAACCCAACAATCAAGCAATCAAAAGCATCAATGATCAAAGGGGACCGACCCAGTGAAACAAGAACTCCCCAAGTAGAATTACACTACCCTTCGGGAACCACTCAAGGTCATCATGAAGAAATTGATAAATGAAAACCTCATCAAAGCCCCCAACTATGAGAATCATCAAGAACCAGATGTGAAACCACCCTGGTACAACATGAACCAGCTTTGTGAGTTTAACAAAATCAAAGGGCACACCACTTATAGTTGCATGAGGTTGAAGAACCTATTCCAAGACCTCATTGATCAAAGAATCATAAATGTGGACAACCAACAGGAAATCAAAACCTCAAAATATACACAAATCCAATGCCTAACCACAATAAAGGGAACAATAACATTGATAAAGGGAAAGATACCTTCAAAAATGTCAATCATGTGTATGATCATGTCATCGCTTCCCTAGATGATTATTATGCTACCATCACCATCAAAGGAGCCCATGATGATTGTGGAGTCACCACAAGAGGTGGAAAAACAACCATTACAAGATCATCTCATCCAAACAGAGTACTCACACCCAACCATAGATCTATTCCCATAATGTCCTTGATCAACTAAAAAGAACCCCAACAAAAATCTCCATCATGGAGTTGCTAAAAATTTCATCCAACCACAAGAAAATCCTTGAGGAAGAATTGGCTTCATCAACTGTCCCCACAAATCTTGATGCTGAACAATTCCAAACTATGGTTGGAAACATCATCACCCTTGTAGACATGCAAAATTGGCATAATGCATTTAATTAGGTCATATTCATCCATTCATCAAATAAATCAAGTTTATTTGATCAATCTCCTAAAAGTCATTAATTTAAATTAAATAAATGATATTTATTTAATTTGATCCTAACATCATCCTCCTTGATTAAATAAATCAAACTTTTATTTAAATAAATCTAAAATCACCTTTCATCTCCCTTTGATTTAATATAAATCCCTAAATATAAGTCAAATGGGTCAAAGCATCTAACATCATCTAAATTAATCTAATCTAATCACCCATCACATCCTCTAGCTTTTCCCACTTGCACCAATAAAGCATTTTAATTCATTTATTAAAATCATCATTTTCCCTCATCAAAGCATCTTTTGAGAATATTCCTCAAGTTTTAATTTGAAAACAAGTTGACATGTACATCCAACAAAGAATTTAAGAGGTCTTACACATCTCTTACATGTTTCTTGAAAAGGTCAAACTCAACATTTAACTCTCAAATTCAAATTTCAAATCTCCCCCTCTTTCGCACACTGACCAAAAACTTTCACATTCCTCAACCACTCACAAGGTGACAAGTGGTTCCATCGCATTGGATAAAACTTTATCCCAAATTTCTATCTTTTGAGCACCCTTAGAATTTGAGATTCTATAAATGGAAGCTTTATTCTTCAACAAATCATCCACAATCCTTATGCAAAGTCACTCTCTTCAATGGAGTGTTGACTTTTTCCACTCCACAATCTTTAGATCTTTCTCCACAACTTGATCCACAATCCTCATACAAAGTTACTCTCTTAAATGGAGAGCTAATTTTGTCCACTCCACAATCTTTAGATCTTTCTCCACAACTTGATCCGCAATCTTCATGCAAAGTTACTCTCTCCATATTGCGAGCTAATTTTTCCCATTATCATTTGCAACATCAAGCTTGTCAAGAGTTGGGAAAGGGCTACTTTTCACATCAAATTAGAACCAATCCACTATGGAATAAGTATCCATTATGCTCTTTTATGTTCTTAATTATTTGTTTTATTTACATTGTGAGACATGATGGATTATCTCATAGAAGCACTATGGTATTTTCATAGTTTGAACTAACCATGCTAATGTGTTTTGAAGTTTAAGTTTTTTTGTATATTTTTGGTGCTCACATATGGGGCTAGAAGGAGGGACTATATAATGAGGATGACCCAAAGAAAACTGGAGTCTTAGTCCTCCATATGATATGTTGTGTTTTTATTTTTGTTGCATTTTGACGAACATATAATGATGGTTTTGAAGCATAAAAGACTTTTGAAATTACTAACAATGTTTTGAAGCATGAAAGACTTTTGAAATTATTGCCTTTGTTATTGGCTCTTCTACCAAAAGTAGCGTGATTAACAACAAAGATCTTGACTATTATTTAGCCTTGCTAAACTCTTTTCCACCACAAAATCTCAATAATTTTAAGTGTGACAGTAATAGTTTACAACTGTAATAAGTATTTTGTTTGAACATAAATTTGCGTCTGTCCTTGTGTTTTTTTTTGGAAAAAAAATTTAAAAAAGGATAGAATAATGGAGTGTGTGCCAGTTAGGGGATTCCCATGAATGCAAAAAAAAAAAAAAGTTAACTGGAGATAGGGAAAACACAGAAGTATTTTTCCACGATGGTAATAGCATTACGTTAAAATTCTAATCTTAATGTGTGAAATTACCTTGTCTTTGTGTGGCTGTAGGATTTGTCTTTTTCCTATTTTGCTAATCTTGTACACTAGAGTGTTGTCAAGGTCATTATTATTCTCTTATCAGCAAGATTTTTATTATATTTTGTCATCTTGAATTCAAGTAAAGATGTGACTTTCAGATATCTATTTATGCATTTGATGACTAAAGACAATAAGTATTGCTTTTAACTCTTATCTACCAAATTGAAACATTAGAAATTTATCGGTGTTTATTTTCACGTGAGCTGAGAACGCTGCCCATTTTCTATTTCCTTCTGATTTTGAATATTACATTATTATGTGAGATACTTTTGGGTTTGAGTTATGGTGTTACTTTATGTGTGCTCTACTGATATTTGAAAATATAAGATTGGCATATACAACAGTGTGGTTAGGTGAGTTTGAGATTTGATGTCATTGGGTCATGATAGGTTATGTTTCACTGATTTCATCTTTCCTAGCTATCAACTATTTCTTTGTTGCCTCCGCCTTCTTGATAATTAATTGCATCATTAAATGCTACATGGTTTTGTAGGCTGGAAGCCGATGCATAGTGCCAAATCTTATCCCTGTTGAGCTTGGATTGCACTAGATGGTGATACATCTACATCAAGTTGAGGTTGAGATTGAATTTCCTCTGATGCTGGGCTCTCAGTCTATTACTTAGGTGCATGGGTCACAACTTTACACCTATGAATTACATTAGAAATGATAGCATAAGCTTCTAAGTTTCTAACACATGGTGTTTTCCTGAAATTGTCAATGTTGGTCAAAAGTTGAGTTAAAACATATGCCTACCAATTGCATTTGTCTCCATTCATTCGTTTGCAAACAATAATTTATTTTGACTTTAAACATTTTTTGCAAAATCAAAGGTCAACACGTACCAGTCATGGCCATCTATGCCAAAAAAAAATTTCTCTTATTCCTGACACGTCTCTTTCAAACAAAAGGTTTAGGTTGGTCCAAAAGGTTTGATCATTTTTTTTTTTCATGAATCTGATTTCCATTGATATTCATGCACTCAGATTGATGACTTTTGATAAACTCATAGAAGTAAATAGTGATGTTCATAGAATAGATGTCTTTGTCCATTAATTATCCATTGAATGCATTAGATTTAGTGTGTCGACGATCACTGGAAAAAAAATCCTTTCTGATGAGTAGTTAATGCATTAGGTAGGTGTGTGAAGTTTTCCCTTTGTTCATATCTACATCACCCATGATTAAACTTCAAAGGACATTCGTCTCATTTTTGGCCAAGTCGTAGACATCGGTCAACCCAATAAGCAAAAAAAAAAGCCATAGTAATATCATATGGCCGAATGTACTCCCAAGTTTGTTGGTTCCAAAGCTTTGGGCAGAGAAGGAAAGAACTAAAAATATTGCAGAGATTTTTCACCACTGCATCTGCACAAACGTTATAAAGTCAGACACCCATGGATGACTTTAATCCTGTTTAAAAATTATATGTGTGAAGACGTCATTTACTCACCATGGTTGAGTGACTTCTTGATCACTGCTAAAGAAAAGCACAACACTATTATGAAATCTGATGGATTTATGGTAGATCAAGAAGTACCATGGTGTTGGTAAGGTCTAGATATCCTTTTCCTATTAATGATATAGGCGTAAGAAGTCTTTGAAATCACTTTTAGCATATTTTCTGAAATTTGTGGCTTTGATGGGATGACTTCCTTTTGGGGTGCTATGTTAAACAGGAAAGTATAGTCAACATTTCCAAGTCATAAGTCACTTGAGTAGTGTGCATCGCATAAGTGTCTTTGAATCATGGGTTTGCCATATGGCTATGCATTAAACAGTGCTTTTAAATCTGTGCAAAACATTTTATACCAATTACCTCTTTTTGGCACAACTGAATGGTGTACAAATCTATTTTTTGGTACATTGCTTGAAATGCACAAATTGCAAAAATTTGGTATTTCTTTAGTTCAAAATTCTATATAATGCACAAGCAGGGAAAGGACATTCCTCTTTTTTTTCATATAGTGGACTTGACATATGTTGAATTTAGATTTTATTTAAAGAATGATAAAATCAATCTTTATTTGAGGAAATATGTTTTTTTTGTTTTAATTCCAACTATTTCAAATAATTCCTTAAGATAAATCTCATTCCTAAGAGTTTATTTTATAATGTTTGTAGGTTAAAGTTGAGCATTGGAATCAAAAAAAAGAAAAACAAGGTTGGAGCAAAGAAATGAGCATCAAACTTACAACTCAAAAGTGTTTTTTAATGCTTGGGGATTCCGCCTTATGCCTTAATTTTTTGTTTAGGAAGCTAACTCATTTGGTTTTGGGCTTTAAAATGAACATTTCAAAATGCTTGGAGATTTCATCGTATGCTTTAATTTTCTGTTTTAGACTAACTCACTTGTTCTTTGGGAATTAAAACAAACATTTCAAAAGTTTTCAATTTTCATTGCAAAGGCGTTAAAATGAACTTTAGACAAATTGACTAGATTTTGTTTGAGGTTAACCAATTGAACAAGGAGACTTTAAAATCTCATTTTGGTTCTTTAAAATGAATTGAAATCATTGCTTTGCGGACTTAAAATGAACATGTGCAACTTTTTTTCAATGATTTCTTACTTAAACTAACATTATCGAAAAGGACGTATGCACTTCTCTTGCACTTCACAACAATCTTGAGAATTAAAAGGCCTTTTTGATGATCTTAGGTTGAGCACTTCATTTTAGGTTTCAAAATTGAACAAAACACTTTGCAAGTGTGAGTAAATCTATTGCATATGTTCTCCCTTTGTTTCTAAATGAAGGTTGATCGAACTATGAATATATTTGCTTACTTTTGTCTATATTAGAGGGCATGCCTTGGGAAAAAAAGTACTCACCCAAGGGAACAACTCAACCGGTAAAACTTTGAACCTAAGATTCTTTCTA
>VDFB02252616.1:86044350-86187067 GCA_007258455.2 Sequoia sempervirens | reverse complement strand
GATGTATGTCATGGGGATGGCTTCCACCCACTTGGTAAAGTATTTGGTGGAAATTATGATGAATTTGTGGTGATTAGATGAGGTGGGAGTTATTTTTCCAATGAGATCGAGTCTCCACTGTAAGAAGGGCCATGGTGTAACAATAGGATGGAGCTCTTGAGTTGGAGCATGGATGAGGTCCCCATGCTGTTGACATTGTCGGCACCTTGTGACATAGTCATGTGCCTCTCTTTCCATTGTATGCTAATAATACCCCATCCTCGGCAATTTCTTTGCTAGGGTCATTCCACTCGAGTGTGAACCAAAAATGTAGTTATGCACCTTAGTTAAGGCAATAAATGTCTCCTCAACATTCAGGTAGCATAATAAGGTTCCTTCTATGCTCCTACAGTAGAGGGTGTTTCCTAGGATGATGAATCAGGATGCCTTTTTAACAAAGGTTCATTTTAAGGTTGAAGGTAGGTTGGTGGGGAGGACTCCTATTCATAGGTAGGTGTAAATATCATGGTACCAAGGATCACCAGGACCAACAATTTCACACACAAATTCCAACTCTGGTACCTCGAATGCAAGCATGAGAAGCTACTCTACCAAGAATTTGTGTTTTATGACACTACGAGGGATGTCTAGTAAGGATCTAATGGTTGCCATGGCATCTATTGCTCTATTGTTGGTTATGGGAATCTACTCAAATGTGACATCGATGAATGATTCCTTAATACTTTCTACCAGCTTCTTGTATGGAGTTAGCTTATCATCCTTTGTTTGATATTCACCATTCACTTGATTTATGATTAGCTGAGAGTCTCCATATACTTTGAGAGTCATGATGTGCCACTACACTACTATTCTAAGGCCTATGGTTAAAGCCTTGTATTCTACAATATTGTTAGTGCAGGGGAATGCTAGTTTGTAGGACCTTGGTATGCAATCTTCTTAGGGGGTGATGAAGAAAACATCGGCCCCTGATGGGTATGTGCAGGATCATCATGGAAAAAATAGTCCCTATGGCAAAAATTAAAAATTAGAGTTAGGTAACTTGACATGTAAATTTTGAATAAGCATTCATATTATTTCAAAAATATGTAAGAATATAATCTATAGAAACTTGATTGTGTTTTCTAAACTACTAGGTTTATTTTTAAAAAAAATCTATTTGGTGAAAATTTGAAATTTTAATGTAGTAGTACTTAAGTTTCAAGGAAAAACTAAGAAGTAGGTGCCTCGCTTTGACCACCCTAACCACAATGAAATGGGATAATATTTTTTTTATAAGATTTAGATATAAGTAGAGGACTCATAACCAGATGTGGATACACAATTTTTGTAATTTTTTCTAGTAAGTAATTAATTACATCTTTTATTACAACTCTATAAAAATATAAAACCGTGATGTCCTAATTCACCCTAACTTTAAGTTTCCTCAAAAAAATCAAGGAAATTCAAACTTTATTTTTTAATCCTATATTATGTGAAGTATAAAATGTGACATCTTTCATATTCAAAAAATGTGATACCATTTGAAAGTTATGATGTTTTTCAATCAACCTATCACCAGGGACTTTAGTCAATTCAAACGTAAAAATTGATAATAATTATTTATTAAATTCAAAGTAAAAGCATAATTTATAGTGGTGGAAAGTTGAGAATCTCCTAAAGTCCATTTTTGTTTTATCAATTTTGGGTAAAAAGTCATCAGTCAGATACCCTACACATACCCATAATATTGCCACTTTGGTCTATCATGATCCTCAAGACATACCTCGATCCATGTTGTATGTATGATCCATCAAAGTAGAGTTTCCGCTGGTTCCGCCATGTCGTAGGTTAAAGATGGATTCATCTAGGAAACTCTAATACAAGTGGGATTCTTTGAATAGATTAGTTTTTGCAAGACTTATCTACTAAGTGACTTTGGCCTTGATTTCTCCACTCCACATATTCAATCTCATACTAGTACTGACCCATTTGGCCATTCTCTAGTGAGCATTGCTTTGACAAAGTAGTACTGGAGATTTGTTTTTGTGATTAGTTTCTTTTATTTTGAGTGCCAACATGTAATGTAAAAATTTTGTGAAGCATAAACTACTACTAGACATGCTTTTTTAATGAATTAGTAATTTAACTCATGCCCAACCATTGTTCTATTGATGTAATAGATGGCCCTTTCTATCCCATTTTCATCATGTTGAGCTAGGAGAGCTCCAAGGGCTACTATTGTTATTGACACATATAGGATCAATGGCTTTCTAGGGATCGATGGCATAAGGACTAATAGTGTAAGAAGATATTCTTTGATCTTATTGAAGGCTTCCTCATACTTATCATCCCACTTGTATAGTATTCCCTTGTGAGGTAGGTGAGAATACCATATTTTCTTATTTGCTAGTTGTACGATGAATCTTCAAATGGATTGAAGCCTTCCCTAGAGACCTCTCAATTGTTTCAATGTTTTGGGTACTCCCATTTCAAGGATTGATTTTACCTTGGCACGATCTACCTAAATACCTCTTATTGACACTATGTAACCTAGTAGCTTTCCTAATTGTATGTTGAAAATGCATTTCTTTGGATTTAATCAAACCTTGCATTCCTCCATCCTATCAAAGATAGCACTTAGGGTTGCTATGTGATCCCCCCTATTTATAGATTTGGCTAGTATGTAATCAACATAATCTTCAACAATTTTTTGGATTATGTCATGGAAGATTAGTGTCATAGCTCTTTGGTATGTAGCACCAACATTTTTTAAGTTCAATGTCATCATATTCCAGCAGTAAGTGCCCCATGGACAAGTGAAGGCCATTTTGTGTTGGTATTCTTTAGCAATCATTATCTAGTTGTATGCTAAGAAAGTGTTCATTAGGGAAAGCATTTCATGTCCCACCATCATGTCCACAATAATGTCAATGTTGGGAAACAGGAAACCGTCCTTTGGGCATGCTTTGTTTAGGTCCCTAAAGTTTGTGCAGATTCAAATGCCCCCATCGAGCTTTGAGATAGGTATCAAATTAGAGACCCATTCTGGATAGTCAATTGGCTGAATAAATTTTGCATCAAGTAGTTTTTGTAGTTCTAGTTTGACCAATAAAGCAATTTTTGGATGCATTTTCCTATTTTTTTGTCTCATAGGTTTTGCTTTAGGATATACTACTAGGTGATGTACCAAAGATTCCAGATCAAGCCCGAGCATATCTGCATAGCTCCATGTGAAGTTAAATTTACGTTCTCTTAGAAAGGCAGCTAGGAGCTCATGTTCTTCTGTCAATAATGATTCTACATAAAAGGTGATGTTTGGTGTCTCTTCTATTCCAAAGTTAACCAGATTATACTTTTCAGCTAGGACTGCTAATTTTTCTTGATGGAGTGCTCTAAGTGGAAGATTGAACCACCCATCCTCAGGCACCTTAGAGAGGTTTTCACCATTGGATGCATCCTTTTTTTTTACTTTTTTCAGGTCAGAGAGTGCCACAGTGTGGTTTTCACTCAAGGACCTAGATATTATTCTTAATTTCTCACTTTTGTGATTGATGGATTTAATCATTTCCCCATAATAGGCCCATGTATCTAGCTTGATGATGAACCTAATTTATGATCCCCACATGGAATATTATCCCATAGTCCCATGAATTTTGAGAGAAACTCATCATTTTTGAATGTGTCAAGAATTGGTGGTCCTCATTGGTCATAATCGATGAGTTGGGGGTAGACTAAGTGGATTTCATAGTCTTGATAGTCTAACTCAAAGGACAGGGTGCTAATCATAAGAAGGGTGGTGTCTTCGAAGAGCATTGGTAGGTTGGTTATTGGATCCTCATCATCACTACTACTATAGACATCAGTTATGTCAAATGTGAAGTTGTTTATGACTCAACCTATAGATATAGGTAAGTGAAGTTTGACAGTTGATTGCTGAGGAGGATTATTGACCTTTCTAACTGGAGCACTTTAGCCACATATGGTTATACTCAGAGGGGTACATCCAAGGCCAATATTTCTCATTCACGTCTCTGGAATGATGGGTATTAGAAGCCCATTGTTGTTTTTCCTTAGTTTCTAGGTTATGTCATAGCCCATTGTGAGCATCATTTGTAACCATTTGCTTGTTTCATCCATTGGTAGATTAGGTACTAGTCAATTATCTTGGTATAGGAGATGAGATGGATCCTCCTCTATGACTTCTTGGCCAAGATATCCCCAACTTCTAAAGTTGGGATATTCTTCGGGGGATGTTCGAGAAGTGGAGGCTTCATTTGACTATGGATGTCCTCGTGATCTAGGAGATTGTGGTAACTCTCCTACCACAAAGGCACTTTTTGGGAATCGTATAGTTTACAACCTTTATCTTGGATGATGACTTTGATATCAGAGATGGTGGGGATGGTGGGAGTGGTGTGTTCTCTATCACAGAAGTGGAAGCGAGAGTGGCTAGGTCAATGTATGGTGTTGATGGGCCTTCATCATTTTTAGGTACTTGAGGTATTTTGTAGTATTTGGCCTCTAGGTTCTTGTAGTAGGAGAATGGTTCAGGATCTCCATGGATAGTGACCTCTTTTCCTTCAAATGTGAATTTGACACATTGATGGAAGGTTGATGCTACTAATTGCATTGCATGGATCCACGAACATCCCAGGAGAATGTTATAAAGCAAGTCAAGGTTTAGGACCTGACAGGTAGTTTCCATGATAGATGGCCCTACTTGAATAGGGAGTCGAATTGTGCCTTGGGACACTCTTTTTTGATGATCATATGCTCTAATTGTAATACCTTTTCCTTTTTCAATGGAATCCACTGAGATTATTAGGTTCTTAATGAGCTTGAGGGAACAAATATTCAAGCCTGCACCTCCATCCACCAAGACTTGCTTGAATTTATTTTTCTACACTAGGATTTCTAAATGGAGTGCATAGTTGTGAGATGGTTGAGACGGAAAATATTGATTGGAAAATGTAAGGAGATTAGGGGTTGTGAGCACCACAAATCTGTAAAATAGCTTAAACTTCAAAACACATTAGCATGGTTAGTTAAAACTATGCAAATACCATAGTGCTATGAGATAATCCATCATGTCTCATAATGTAAATAAAACAACTAATTAAGAAAATAAAAGAGCATAATGGATACCTATCCCATAGTGGATTGGTGCTACTTTGATGTGAAAAGTATCCCTTTCCCAACCCTTGACAAGCTTGATGTTGCAAATGATAATGGGAAAAATTAACTCTCAATATGGAGAGAGTAACTCTGCATGAAAATTGTGGATCAAGTTGTGGAGAAAGATCTAAAGATCAAGGAGTGGAATAAATTATCTCTCCATTGAAGAGTGTAACTTTGCATGAGGATTGTGGATCAAGTTGTGGAGAAAGATCTAAATATTGTGGAGTGGAAAAAATTAGCTCTCCATTGAAGAGAGTAACTTTGCATGAGGATTGTGGATGATTTGTTGAAGAATGAAGCTTCCATAATTTATAGAATCTCAAATGCTAAGAGTGCTCAAAAGATAGCAATGCGGGATAAAGTTTTAGCCAATGAGATGGAACCACTTATCACCTTGTGAGTGGTTGAGGAATGTGCAAGTTTTGTTCAATGTGCCAAAGAGGGGGAGATTTGGAATTTGAATTTGAGAGTTAAATGCTAAGTTTGACCTTTGCAAGAGACATGTAAGACCTCTTAAATGCTTTTGTTGGATGTACATGTCAAATTTTTTTCAAAGTAAAATTCAAGGAATATTCTCAAAAGATGCTTTGTTGAGGGAAAATGATGATTTTAATAATGAATTAAAATGCTTTATTGGTGATAGTGGGAAAAGCTAGACGATGCACGATGGGTGATTAGATTAGATTAATTTAGATGATGTTAGATGCTTTGACCCATTTGACTTAGATTTAGGGATTTAAATTAAATCAAAGGGAGATGAAAGGTGATTTCAGATTTAATTAAATAAAAGTTTGATTTATTTAATCAAGGAGGGTGATGTTAGGATCAAATTAAATAAAGTTGATTTATTTAATTTAAGTTGATGAATTTTGGGAGATTTATCAAATAAACTTTATTTATTTGATGAATGGATGAATATGGCCTAATTAAATGCATTATGCCAATTTATGTTCTATAGGGTAATGTTCAACATCAAGATTCTATAGGGGCGATTGAATAAGCCAATGCTTCCTCAAGGATTTTCTTGTGGGTGGATGAAATTTTAAGCAACTCCATGATGGAGATTTTTGTTGGGGTTCTTTTTAGTTGATCAAGGACATTATGGGAATAGATCTATGGTTGGGTGTGAGTACTCTGTTTGGATGAGATGATCTTGTAATGGTTGTTTTTCCACCTCTTGTGGTGACTCCACAATCATCATGGGCTCCTTTGATGGTGATGGTAGCATAATAATCATCTAGGGAAGCGATGACATGATCATACACATGATTGACATTTTTGAAGGTATCTTTCCCTTTATCAATGTTATTGTTCCCTTTATTGTGGTTAGGCATTGGATTTGTGTATATTTTGAGGTTTTGATTTCCTGTTGGTTGTCCACATTTATGATTCTTTGATCAATGAGGTCTTGGAATAGGTTCTTCAACCTCATGCAACTATAAGTGGTGTGCCCTTTGATTTTGTTAAACTCACAAAGCTGGTTCATGTTGTACCAGGGTGGTTTCACATCTGGTTCTTGATGATTCTCATAGTTGGGGGCTTTGATGAGGTTTTCATTTATCAATTTCTTCATGATGACCTTGAGTGGTTCCCGAAGGGTAGTGTAATTCTACTTGGGGAGTTCTTGTTTCACTGGGTCGGTCCCCTTTGATCATTGATGCTTTTGATTGCTTGATTGTTGGGTTATTATGTTGTTGTGTTGTTGTGATGATTATTTTGATGGTGGTTTTGGATTTTTTGTTGCGATGTGGGTGTGTTTTGTCAAGGGGCACTGATGAGAACTTTGGCATCAACAACACCATTGTTGGTAACATTTTCATTTCTTGCCCATGTGCGAGGTTTGTTGTTATAGCTTGTAGATGGGTAGTTGTTCTACTATTTGGGATATGAAGTTGATCCTCCAAGTTGTGTCATAAGGGCTCGCTCGATACTTAGTTCCTTGGAAATCAACTAGTCATACATGGTGATCCCTTAGACTTTGAGATGGAATGCTAAGAGGCCATCAAGGTTGGATATGATAGTGCACACTTGTGTTTCCTCGGGCATGACCCATTTGCTCTGATTGGCCTTGGATTGCCATCATTGTAGAAATGAAGCAAATGATTCATTCTTCCTTTGTTTCAAAGCTAAGATTTACTCTAGACTAACATCCATGGAAATATTTCATGCATAGTTTTTGATGAATGCATCTATGATTTCTTGGAATGTTTTAATTCCTATAGGTAGGTGAGAGAACCATTCCATGGCATGGCCAAACAAACTCCTAGGAAATAGCCGCATCAGATAGGTATCGTCATATGTGACTTCCATGTAATAAACCTAGAATTCCCTAATGTGATCTTCAAGGTTTCATATCGCATGGTACTTGTCAAACTTTGGGATCTAAAATCCCTTTGTGAATGGTTTCATTGCCAGGCTCCTATCAAATGGATAAGGGCACAAGTTGCTGAGGGTTTTTGTGGTTCACCCTAATTGAAGATCGAGCACTTGTTGTGAGAGCAACCTTATTTGTGCTATCACATCATTTTATGGATTAGGGGGTGGGATGAAAGTGTTTTGAAGTGGTTCGTTTGCTGGTGGGATGGGTGGATTGGTCAATATGTTGATAGATGGTGTTTGCATATTCTGCTGAGTCAAGTATGCTTGCAATTACTACTGTATCAACAATTCTTGTTGTTGGTCCTATTGTTGTTGTGTTATTAGTGCCTATTGTTGAGCTTGTTGTTGTGCTTGTTGTTGTACTAAAAATGCTCGTTGTTGGGAGGTCAATCAAGATGCTTCTTGTTGTTCTTGATATTGCTTCAACACTTTCTAATATGCTTGATGTTGCACTACATGTTGTTGTGAAAGATATTATGCTTGCGCTTGTGCTTACACATATGCTTGAGCTTGTTCGGTTTGGTATTGAGCTTGGGCTTGAGCTTGAGCTAGAGCTTGTACTTGGGCTAGTGTAGCAACTTGTGCAATTTGTTCTACTTTAGCAGCTTGTGCTGCCTGAGCAGCTTGCATTGCTTGTACACCTTGCTAAGTGACTTGTTGCTATTGTTGCAATAAGGCTTTAGCTTGTGCAACCTGTTGTGATTTTTGTGTGTGTTGTGTTTGTAATGCAGCTTGGGTAGCTTAAACAACATGTGTGGCTTGTTGAGCAATTAACTGCATAGTTTTTTATTTTTGTACTTGCAAGAGTGCCTTTTGATAGGCAGCTTACTGAGTGGATTGCAACACAATACTATATTAGATTTATTTATTGGAGATTTATGGTGGTAGTGGTGGAGGTGGATTTGGAATGGTGCGTGTTGTGGTGATGAGAGGAATTGTTGTGTTGATGGTTGGGGTTTGAGTGGTAGATGGTGTGATTAATGTGCTTGGTCCTTGATAGACCATGTTTTGAGATGTTAGGGGGGTGGTTGATGATGTGATGGTGGTGGTTTGTGTTATTGGAGTAGTTTCCATCTATTGTTGTGATATTGATGACAAGCTTTGAGGATTTGATATGGTACTTTGATTGATGCTCTGTGGGTTGATCTGATTTTGTTTATTGATATTTGGTAAAGGGGGCATTCCTAAACCAAGAGGTGTTGTGGATATTAATGTCAATGGTGGAAGTGGTGGAAATGTGAGGGGTGTAATCTCCTGAGAAAATGGTGTAGTGTCGAAAATGCTTCCTGGTCCAAATATGTCACCCTCTCCTTGTGAGGTCATGGGGAGAGAGGTTTGGGGTTTTGCATGGAATGATGATGATGATGGGTTGTTTGGATCATGAAATTTGAGAAGGGCATAAGGATGTGATGGATTTTGGGGTATGGTTTGTCCCAAGATGGTGTTCGCATCCAAATCCTAATTGTTTATGAGGGGGTGTGTTTGTAATGCATTAACAAATGTGCTTCCGTTGTTAACAATGGGTTGAGTTGGAGCAATAGATGATGTTGTTTGCAGAATATTTTGAGTGATGTTTCTAAATGAGGGTGTAGATGAGATGGGGATGGTATATGAGATTTGGGGCATGGACCCAAAATTTGGCTCCACTATAGTGCTTACGTTGACATCAAAGGGGAGTTTAGCCCCTTGTTTTGCTAATTCAACCATGTATAGTGAAGGGTTGAGTCTCATCATGATATTGATAATATTATGGTTCTCTAGATTTTGAATCATTTTGGTGATTTCCTCGTGTGACATAGATCCTCCATTTGACCCTCCTCTTGTGCATTTTGCGATGATAACAAAATTTTTGTCAAACTTAATCCAATGGGAATAATTTTAGAATTTGTTTGGCTTAGATCACTTGAAATGGATGTTTCTTTGTTGGCTTCCATGTTCCTCTTGTGTTGAGATCTAGTTTTCACCATAAAATAGAGATAAAATTTTAAGAATATGGGAGATGAATCTCTAATTCTTTGGATTGATCTAACTTTAGGATGCAAAAGAAAAAATTTAGGATGTTTTTAAGGATCAAAGGTGATATGATGAGAATGATGTAAAATATGGATGATTTGGATGTTTGAAATTTTGAGAAATCATGAGGGGATGCTAGAATTTTAGGACTTTTAGGACTTTTGGATTGTCCTTGACTTAATTTTTGGTTTCCTTTGAATTTGGATTTATGAACAAATCGACCCTAAGATGTTGGATGATTATCTAGGGGGTATATTTTCTCAAAGGATGATAATTTGAATATGTGTAGAGAGAAGGATGCATCTACATACACCTATTCAAACAAGATGATAATTTAACCAAGCATATGGAGAAGGATGCATCTACATATACCTAGCTAAACAAGATAGTTTGATAATTTGACTAAGCATATGCAAAAGGATGCATCTACACATACCTAGCCAAAAAAGATTTGATGTTTTGATCCGAAGATTTTCAAGGATTTTTCTTCAAGGATTGGATGATTTTGTTTTTTCCCAAAAATCCTAGCATGGAGGATAAATTGAAGTTTTTTCAAAAGATGATGGTGAGGTGATTTTGGTTTGATGTTCAAGGATGGATAAAGGTTTGATTTTGATCCTAGGCTTACATAAAAAGACACTTGTTTACTAGACCTCAATTTTGAAGAACATGCTTTTTCTCTAAACAAGGTGTTCAAATTTATGGAAAAGATTAGAATTTTGACAATAATAAAATGAGTACAATCTAGGATTGTTCCTTGAGGCTTTCCTATAGAAGTTAAAAATAAATCTTCGTCTAAATTTGTATAGCATTGAGAGACTCTTTTGGTGATCTTTTGGACTAAGAGCTTTTACCTTTGATTTCTTGATCTTGATCTTGCATGAAATCATTGGGGACACATGTGTGGGGTCCAATTTTTTTAGTCTTTGCTTAATGACTTTTTTTTTTACCACAAACACTTCTTTGATTAGTTTTTCAAACTAGATGTCAAATGTCTCAACTTCTTCTCATTCCACAAGGTATATTATGTGGAATTTTGATGAAATTAAGGCAAGGGTTACCTATTGTTAAGTTTAACAAGAAAATTGAGATATAATCCAAGTGTTTAGAAACCTCTAAGGATAAAATCCCAAGGGAAATCAATAACACATGAATTTGGTCAATTGTATTTACTTCCTAAAGGGTTTGAATTTTTGATGACAATGTTAAATGTTTGTTTCCAAATGTTTTCAAACAAGCAAAGTATTTTGTAAACAATAACAAGCACAATCCTATGGATATGAAAGACTATATTTTTTGAGTCCCCACTTGGAAAAGTCCAAGTACGCTTATTTTTAGTGAATGGTTAGATGTTTAACCCCACTAGCTCCCCTCCATGACTCAACACTTATTTTGGGGCAACCAAGCATCAGTACCCATGAAACTCCCATGTAATACTTTCCATTTCTACTAAAAACCATAAAAGTGTGGGGCAACTTCAGAACGTCAATTCTTGCATCAACAAATAGATAAGGATTTTGGCCTTTCTACAAGGGTTTTAGTTCAGATTTTTCATTTGTAGGAATTGACCCAACATGGGGAGAGACCATTGCTTCCCTTCTCGTCGAAGCCAACCGTGTGATACTAGCCTTTTTTCTAGTACCCACTTTTATATCTTGGTTAGAAATACTCTTGGCTTTAGAGTGTTACCAGTTGGGTCGTTCCCTTGGGTGACTAATTTTTCCCCAAGGAAGACCCTCTAAGATAAATGAAAGTGAGTAAACCTATTCATAGTTTGATCAACCTTCATTTAGAAAAAAAGGGAGAACACATGCAATAGGTTCCACTCACACGTGCAAATTTTGTTTGTTCAATTTTAGTTCCCAAAATGAAGTGTGGAGGCAATCACTTTATCCCAATGTAAGACTACCAAAAATCCTTTTGATTCTCAAGATTGTCGTGAGACGCAAGAGAAGCACATACATCTTTTCAATGGTGTTAGTTTGAGTAAGAAATCACAAAACAAAGTTGCACATGTTCTTTTTAATCCAACAAATCAATAATGACTCCTTTTTATAGCACCAAATGAAGTGTGAAAATTTTCCTTGTTCAATTATTAGCCCCGAACAAAATATAATTAGTTTGTGTCGTAAAGTTCATTTTAAGCTCCTTTTGTAACAAGAATTTAAAGAGTTATTTTAGAGCCAAAAATGAAACTAGTAAGTCCTAAGCATGAAAGATAACAATTTTTTCCTTAAGAGGAATAGTGAATCCTCTAAGAGTGTTGAACAAACACTACAGTGTTTAAAAACACTTAGTATCATGAAATGAGGTCATCATGCTTGTTTTCCTCTTCACCTTTGATCAATCCAACCTGTAGACACGTCAAATTAGCATTATGCATATTCATCTGCTCAATAAATAAATCAAATGCATCACATCCATTCACCTAGTAAATCAAGTTCTTATCATCAAAAGCTCAATCATAGTTTAATTATATAAATCAAGCTTTGTTTAATTAAAATCTCAAACATGCATCTTCCATCCTTTTTTGATTTAAATAGATCAAATATTTAAGTCTTAAAGGTCAACTCACCTAATCAGCATTAAATCAACATAATCATCATCTATTTAATCTAACCTTGATTAAAGGCTAATCTCACCCACTTGCATTCTCTAGATTTGGCCACTTGCACATGAAATTGTATTTAATTGATTTATCAAAATCTTTATTTTCAACTTGGCATAAAGGGAGAATATTCTCCAAGTTTGAATCTCCCCCCAAGTGGACATGTACACTCAACATAGCATTTATGAGGCCTTACATGTCTCTTACATGTCCCCTTACAAAGGTCAAACTCAGCATTCATTGCAAATTTGAATTCAAATTTTCCCTCTCATGGGCACTCTTCCCAAATCTTGCACATACATCAACCTATCATCACTTGACAAGTGGTCTTATCTTATTGGCTTGATATTTGTCCCACATTGGTCCATTTTCAACACTTAGCATTTTGAAAATCTATAAAATAGAGGCTTCATCTCTTATCAAATCCTTCACCATCTCTCCACAATTATATGCAAGGTTACTCTCTTCATTTGAGATTTGATCTTGTCCACTTCACTTCATCATATCCATCATCTACACAACTTGATGCAAGGTAATTCTCTTTGAGATTTGATCTTGTCCATTTAGCATCTCCATATCCATAGCAATTTCATCACTAGCTTATCAATCAAGGATTGGGAAAGGGTCACTAGCACATGTGACACCAATCCACTATGGGATAGGTTTAATGTCATGTTTTTGTATGCTTTTATTTGGTTTCCCTTGTTTCATTTATGGCATGATTAACATGGATTATTATTCCATAGGGATGTTGAAATGTTGCTATATTTTAAACTAACCATATGTAGATTTTCACATCCACACAACCTACATGAAAATCAGTTAGGTTATGAAAAAAAGAGGTCAAGAAAATAGAAAACATACTAAATAACCATTTTTTTTTTTTAAAACACATGTCATAAATAAATTTTTACTTTCTACTTCCCTCCAATGGTGCAATCCATGAAGGCATCACAATTTGAAATTACCAGCAATGTTGTATAGTGCTGCTTACTAGTCTATGTCACTCTGTAGGAAAACTAGTGAGAATGAAGGCATCGCTATTCTGGTCAGTGGTGCAATTTGGATTTTGAACAGATTCTAGTGAGCTAAAAAGATTCAATGGTGTTGTTTAAAAATTTAAATTCTGGGCGTGAACTATGGTGCGTCGTAGTTTGCAGTAGTGCGATATGGCGACACTGAGTTCTCAGTGGTGCTAAATAATGATGCTGAGCTTCCAATAGTGGAGTTTCTTGTAGGTGTAAAAACATGGAAAAAAAACATGAAATTTAGTGCAAAAATAGGATTAGATTTTCAAGAGTGCCCTCCTTCTAGCACCAAAATGTGAACCAAGATTCCCAACCTGCACAAACACAACAAACAATCAATAGATTAGATAAAATGCAAGGTCAGAACCATGATTCCTTAAAAAATCCATTTGAATGCAAAAGAAAAGGAATGAAATGAAGAACACAACAAACTTAAAAAATATATATCAAATCATATTCTAATACAAATAAAACTCTTAATCTCTTGAGGAAGTTGGTGAAAATTTGATGTGAAAATTATCCCTTTGCCAACTCCAATGATGTGATGAAGATGATTGATGATGAAGAGTGATCCACTTGATGAAGACCTCCAATGTGGTCTAAGATAAAAATTTGCATAACCTAGCTAAGATTGGATGAAATTGGATGAAAATTGCTTTGAATTTGAGTATAGTAAGTTTACTCAAGTTGTGGATGATAAAATGAGAAATAAAGCCTCTTATTTATAGAAAATCAAGTTTAATAAATGTCCAAAATGGAGAAATGTGGGACTAAGAATCAACCAATGGCAAGATGCCACTTGTCAACATGTGAATGGATGAAGGATGTGCAAGTTTTGAAGAATGTGTGAACAAATACAATTAGGTGGATTTTGTAATTGTTGAAATGGCACGTAAGAGGGAAAGGAAATACATTGAATGCCACTTGGCTCAAGGAAAAATGACTCACTAGGTGGAGTAAATGCCTTGTTGGAAGGACAAAGTCCACTTGGATTTTGAATTCAAATTTGAGGAATATTCCATTTTTTATGCCTTTTGAGAGAAAATGGAGATTTAATAAATGAATTAAATCTATTTTCATGAGGATCAAAATGATGTGACATATTGATTTAGATTTTATGGATTTATTTAAATCAAATATGAGAAGAAAAGGATTTAGAGATAGTTAAATAAATATTTTTTATTTATTTGACTAAATAAGGTGAATGCTAGATTAAATCAAACAAATGTTAATTTATTTAATTCAATAGGATGACTTTAGAGAGTTAATCAAATAAAATGAATTATTTAATTAGACAAAGATAATTAGATCAAGTTGATTTATTTAATTAATGAAATAGAATGACCTAAATTTAATCAAGGGAATTTGATTAAATGGTTAGACCGAGGGATGATTTAGGATGAAATGGTGTTAGTAGTCAGGATCACATGTGCATCACTAATCAATGCATTTTCTATGTTTACAAATAGTAATATTAATTTAATTCTATAGCTAATCCTAATTGAACCCTAACTATAATTAAATATTAATCTTAACACTAACTCTTACCCTAATTTAATCCTAATAGAATCATAATCCTAATTATATGTAACCCTAATCAAAACCTAACATTATTTGAACCTTAATTAAAACCTAACCCTAATCCTAAGTGAACGCTATTCCTAACCCTAAATTAGTCCTAACCTTAACCAAAATGTAAGCATTATTTAAGGCTAACCCCAACCCTAACCCTAACCCTAACCCTTATTGAATTGTAATATTAATTGTAACCCTATATGAATCCTAACCTTATTGATCCTAGAAACCTCACACAAATCTAACCCTAACCATAACTGATTTGTAAAACTAATTGAACCCTAACCTTGAAAAAATTGTAATCCTAAGCTTAATAATAATGTTATATAAATTATTTTTAAACTATGTGAAAAAAGTTAAGTGTAAATATAATTCTTAATTAGAATATTTTTGAAAGATAGATATGCTAGTTTTAAATAGATTAATTTAAATTTATTATATTTTCTTTCTATTTAATTTTGCAATTTTAAATTACTATATTTGTGTACAATAGAATCTTTAGTGAAATCTTGAAATTATACTATTTATTTATAAATATATATTTATTTTGAATAAATAGAATATAAATTGAATAAATAGAATATGAATGATTTTTGCTTTTTAAATTTTTTTTCATTTTTTCAAAAATATTAAATATTTTTTAAAATTTAAATACATTAATTTAGAAACTTATATTTATGTGTAATAGTTAATTCAAATTTCAAATTTTTTAATTTTGAATACATTAATTTAGAATTAAAAAAAAAAAAATAGTTATTTTTCATTCTCTCATAATTTCATTTTATTTAATTTTAAAAAAAATATCTTACAATGATATGAAATAATATTTCTAATTTTATAAATATTTTCCATACTTTTTAATTTTAAGTGTAATAATTTAAAAACTTACTTTTATATGTAATAATAAATTTAGGGAAAATTATTTTATACTTATTTTTTTACAATTTTTTTACCTTTGTTTTAATTATATCTTATCTTTAAAAATTATATTTTTTACTTAGAAAAAATTACTTAAATAAGTCCAATGAACTTGTGCATTCATTTCAAATAGATAAATATGATATGGTATGAGAGGCTAATATTTTAAGTGAAAAAAAAATCATTCCCTTTTAAAAAAATTTAAGTCAAAATTAAATAGAACAAATCAAAATTGTAATATTAATTTATATTCTCTTATTATTAAAATTTTATTTTCATTTCAAAAAATCCTCTCTTTTCTTACAAATGATCATTCACATTTATACTAAAAATATATTTTCTTAAACACAAATCATCTCAAACATTTTAAAGGACAATGTGAATATCACATTTCCTCATTGAAAAATTCTTTTCTATAACACAAATTATGTCAAACTTTTTAAAAAACATTATAGATAATTTCTAAAAATAAAACATCTCTTTTTCTTTCTATATTTTATGTTTCGTAATTTAACATTATTTTTTAATATATTATATTTATAAATATTTATTATTTTGATTGGAAAAAGATTAAAGATAGTAGGTTTCCACAATCCATATCATAGATTTATATTGCTTCTGGATTCGATTGTGTAAGAATTTTTTAGCATCAACGTTTCGAATCACACTCTGTGATCCATCATTAGGATGAAAGAGAGCCAGAGGAGAAAATGAATAATTGCAGACTCAGACTGAATAAAAAGGAAGGGGAAGGAGGAAAAGATGGAAAAAGATTACTTAAATAAATTTATATAAAAAGAAGCCTCAAAGATATCCTTGTTTTAAACTTCTTTAGATGGTAATATAACCTTTACAAAAAAATCCTTTTGTTTTCAAATCATAAAGTTTAAAGAAACTTGTTATTTTCACAAAAAAACCTTATTGTTTTCGAATCATAAAATTCAAAGAAACTTGTTATTTAAAAAAAACAGGTTTTATGAGTAAAATTTCTTTAGAAAACGCAATTTAAAATCACTTCTCCGTGAAAAAGCCTCCAGAATTTAAACCCGACACATCACAATGGTTTGCAGATAGATTTTTCAGAAAAGATTAAATTTATCAGAAAAACTTCCGATATTGTTAAAAACTTTTATCAACTAATTAGTTGCATGCTGATTAACTAAATAATCAACTCCATACCACTCATAAAAACCAATTGCAGTGTGCTAACAATTAAGTCATCCCTGGGTAGGCAGCAGGAAGCCAATAAAAATAATAAATGCATAAATACAGACATGCCATTAAAGTAGGCCCAGAAGCAGATTTCACCCTCTACTCATCTGAGTTTAATAAACCCAAGAAAGAAATAAATAACAGGTAAATAATATTTCCCATAAACCCAAACGCCTCCCTGAAAGCTGCAACGCATGTTTCATGGGGGCCTTGGCAATCTGCAATGAAATGTGAGACGAAAGTCACATTCTCAAGGCATTGGCTTGTTCAGCACAATTATTTCCCTGTCATCTGTCATCATACACCATATCAAGTTGGTTATGGAACGACCAACTAAGGGAAGTAGTCACCTATCTTCTCCACCATCGCTCCCTTCTTTCCGCTGTTCCTATTGCAACATTTGATTGAAGTTAAAATAAATAAATAACCAAAACCTGCGAAAAAACCCTCCATGGCAGCGCCATGTCTCTCTTTATCCTGAAGCATGAAGGAATAAAATGTTAGCGGTGTGGAATAGGCTACGCCCCACACTTATAAAGAAAACACCAGCCGTTACTAATATCTGAAGCCGCCACTACGAAGAGAATCGGTAGAAAATAAAAATTAGTCGCTGAAAAAAGATAGCCGTCGGCCAAGAATGGGAGTGTCATTCCTGAGAGAATTAAGAAATGAAACGGTAATTAGCATGCAACTGTTTCATACGAATACTCCATTTTAATTCATGGCGCTGCAGACGTTGTATATTGAAGGCGGCTTCAGATCTTATACAGGCGGCTACATTCAGATTAATATATTAATATACTCCAATACAGGCAGCTGCCTGTCAATTTTTTTAAAAATGCAAAAAAAGTTAACAAAGATTTTGATGTCACTGTAGAAGCCTCTCGGCTTAATAAGAATAACGAATACAGTCCCAACGATTACAAATCCCCAGCCATGGTATAAGACATAATAATAAATCCATCATTTACCAGAAGCAAGTTCAAAACACCTAAAGTTCCACCTTTCATCAACGCAAAAACAAGTTATCAACATCTTCATATTAAAAGATGAATGTGCAACAAATACAATGTGCAAAATAGAATAGTTCAGAGGTTTATATCCATGAAAGAAACCAGAATATTATATACGCTGCTATACCATTAATCGTGTACGAAAAAGTTAAATCCAATTTCAAAACCAATTATAATGAATTTTTAGATCGAGTCTTTTTAAAGTTGTTTACATGTAAGAAAACAAATGTGTCAGAAATTACAAGAACATTTATAAGAGATTCGACACTTTAAAATAACGAACTTACCAAATCCAAAAAGTTAACCAGCTTTTTAAACCTATATAATTGACATGTAAATCTACCTTATGACTTAGCCCGATCCACAAACCGCTGCACTATTGTCACTGAGCCATCGAGAGAGGCCATAAGGATGGCCCAAAGTGCCATTCCCCTTGGCCCAGAACCCATCCCAACAACCCCTCCAAAAGCAAGGCTTCCCATGATAGAATTCCATGGGTCCTCCTTTTGTCTCACATAACGCGCAGAATGTTTTATTGAGTAAGCCAACACATGAGCAGCCGTAAAATTACACGCAGACCGTGGAGTATTCATTAGTGCCGCTCGGGTTCCAGCAGTGAAACGCTCCCGCAACCCGGAGCGAGAATTGTATGATTCTATGATAAATTCAAAGAAGGCACTGCATGCGACTCCTATGCCCAAGGCTTCCCCAGCTTCCTGTGAAATCTTGTCCAGGCATAGCTCTCGTGGGTACTCAGCCCTGCTGCTCATCATGAAACCCTACGCTATCCTACTCTGCAACAAAAAAATTCAAACGTTTAGATAAAAAAAGGCAAACCCCTGCTATAAAAAATGATTTTCCAGATGAGAATTGCGCCCATAATAATGATTTTCCAGATGAGAAAGGCAGAACAAAAATAGAGAAAAAACTGAGTACCAAATTTCTACAGCAATAATTGAATTTTTATTGAACTTCCTTCGTAAAAACAGATTCCAATAGCCTGTCTAAATCAAATAGGAGATAATGAAAGCAAACAGAAGTAAAACTAAACTATTTCCTAATCTACATTCACTTACAACAATAAATATGCCAACTGGTACGTTTCACTTCCTACGAGAATAAAAACTGAATTGAAGTTTATTTTTCATTTTCACCGCCTGCATGGAAGGGATAAATTATTCGTTTACTTAACTGCAGTTTTACTGACTACTGCAGATATACTCAAACATGCAGATAGGACTGGCGTCTGAGTTACAGCAAAGGAGATATTATCCATTACATGCTATAATCACCCATTATACCTCTATTTATACCCTTTACCTCAATTGGGTCGGCCATAAAATAAACCGACCTAGAGATGAAAGAGACATAGAGATAGGTTAAACCTTTTTATTTAAAAAAAACTAAAAATAAGGAAACAAGTCAGCTTAAAGCTGATTTTATTTAAATTCAGCAATCATTAACATTTATTTATAATTTTAAATTATTATCTAATTAAATAAGAAATGAGTAATTCTTTAAAGCAAAAAAATAATAATAGATTTAGAAAAGACTAGATACTAAGAATAAAATAGTACATTAATATAAAAAATATAGAGATTTTAAAGATGGAAAAGATAAAGGGGCAATCAACTAAAATGATAATATTAATGATATAAAACTTAATCAAATAAATAGATCAATAGAAGATAATAATGAGTTGAGAAGATAATAAGGAATAATTCTTTAAAGCAAAAAGTAAGAATTTACTTAGAAAAGACAGGTTATTAAAATAAATTAGTACAATAATACCAAAAATATAAAGACCAAAAAGATAGAAAAGATAAACGAATTAAAGAAATAAAGAAGAAAAAGGTAAAGGAACAATAAACTAAAATTCTATTATTAATGATATATATCTTAATTAATTAAATAGATAAATAAATAAACAAGTAAATTAAAGGATTAAAATGATGAGACAAAAGATTTTGAAGAATAAAAGATAAGTTAAAAGATATTAAGAGATGATTCTTTTTGTTTAAATGTTTAAAATATTGTTTTGTTTATTCATAATTGTTAAGGGTTTTGAGAATCCTAATATATAAAAAAATTTAAGACTTTATATATAACCTATTATAAAAGGGATATTAAAGCTCCTATGATATACATATAATATATGTACATATATATGAGATAATCATGAGTAATATTTTAAACATTTAAATAAAATTAGAATATCTTTTTAATTAGAGTCATATTATAAAATCTTTGCAATTAAAAGATGAGATAGTATGAGTAATTTTATAAAGTAAAAAATACATGAAACAAGAAATGTAGGATAAAAATGAGTGAAAGTAAACCAAGTTGGGATAAAAAGAGGACAAAGGGGAGAAGGTTACACAGGATTCAAGAAGGGAAATTAAAAAAAGGAAAATAGATGAGAAAGAAGATGAAAGGAGAGAAAGACTAATTAGGAGAGAAATGTTGATTAGACTTCAATCACCTCTTATGATTAGAGCATTTTGAAGAATATGACCTCTTCTCCTTCCCCCTTAAACCAAAGTGGTGGAAACCCTATGTTGATGATACCAATATATGTTGGCCACACAGTTTAGAAAACATCAAAAAGTTTTATGCCCACCTTAATAGTTTGCACGCTTGCATCTCTTTCCCCAAAGGCATTGACTCTAATAACCAACTCCCCTTCCTTGACATTTTACTCACAAAAAAGCTAGACAGATCCCTAGCTCATAGTGTTTTTGGAAAAACCATCCACACCAACCTCTATCTTCACTCTTCCTCCCACGAACACCTAGCCCAAAAGTCTTGCATCCTTGAAACCTTGACCATGAGAGCTTTTAAAATTTGTGATGAAGAAAATTTAAATTGTGAGCTAGATTATATCTACCACATCTTCCTCTTAAATGGTTATAAAAACAAAAATATATCTAAATCTTTCAACCTAGCTAAATAAAACTTTTTCTCCAAACTCAAGCTTGGAAAACCCCCCATCCCTCCTAATGCCACTCTCCCCTACATTGAAGGTTTATCTTAAGAAATATAAAAAATCCTCCTCAAAAACGGAATTTGTTACACTTTCAAACCTATGCAAACCTTAAGAAACCACATCCCTTCTCTCAAAGATCCTAAGAGAATGTACCTTGATTTTGATTTCTACAAGGTGGTTTGTTCTTCTGGCATCCATTACATTGGTGAAACCAAACACTCTTTCAAAAAAAAAATAAAAGACTATTGTGTAGACATCAAGTATGAGTACATTATCAAATTTTCCCTAGTTGACCACTCCTCCTCCACCAAACACCACATTTGTCTTGAAAACACTCACAACTTATCCATTGAAAACAATTTCTTCGAAAGGAAATTTAAGGAATCCATTGAGATCAATGACCACCCCTTGAACCTTAATAGAGACGAAGGGTGGAGCCTAAGTAACTCTCAGAAACCTTGTCTATCTAACCTTAAAACCCTTCACCCACCAACCTCCTAGCTCCCTCTCCCCCCTCCTTCCCCCCTTTTCCCCTTTTCTCTTTCTCCTTGGCTCCTCCACCTCTCTGATATTTCTCCCTAGTCACTTGTGGTTCTTAGTTTCTTGGTCTTCCTTTATTCTTTTCCTCTATTCTCTCTCAAACTTTCTTTGATTTTGTCTCTTCCCTTTCTAAATTCCTTTTCTTCACTCCTCATTTTCCCCTCTCTCTTCTCTTCCCCTTTCCTCCCTTAAAACATTCCTTCAAGCCATTTTAAGTCAATTTATCTTCTTGAGATTAATCTTATCTTTGTTAATTAAAATACTCTTTTAAATGTTATAATATAAAAATATTAATCTTGATTTGAATGTTCATTTCTATATAATCCCAATTAACCCTTTAATCTTATCAATTTGTCTTAATTGATTTTCTTTTCTTTTTAATAATTTCTCTTAAAGAATTCTATTATGTTTTAAAGAGATTAGAGAACGTATATATATTCATTCCTTTATTTTATCATTTATTCTTTTTAAAATCAAGGCATTTTACTCTTTCTTTTATTTTTAAAAACATATTTACAAGTTTATTCTTAATTTTTCCTTTTAAAGCCTTTATGAAGTTACATTATTTTAAAGTTGTTAAATTTATTTTTTATTTATTCTTATGTGTACATATATGTCCTAATTTATTTTCATTTTTGAATATTTTCTAAACCTATTTTTGGAGTCTTCTTTATATTGAATTTAAGCATTTTAAGTTATTAGTTCATATTTAAAATATACTCTTATTATTCATACATGTTTTCTTTTCCCTTTCCCTTTTTTTCTCTAGATAATAATTTTTCCTTTAATTCCTAACTATTTTAGAGTTTTTAAACCCTTTATGAAGTTACATTATTTTAACATTGTTAAATTTATTATTTATGTATTCTTGGGTGTACATATATGTCTTAATTTATTTCTAGTTTTGACTTTTTTCTTAACCTATTGTTAGACTCTTCTTTATATTCAATTTAAGCATTTTAAGTTAATAGTTCATATTTAAAATATACTCTTATTATCCAAATATTTTTTTCCTTTTCCTTTCTATTTTTGTTCTCTAGATAAGAATTTTTCTTTTAATTCCTAAATGTCTTATAGTTTTTAAACCCTTTATGAAGTTAAATTATTTTAAAGTTGTTAAATTTATTATTTATTTATTCTTATGTGTACATATATGTCTTAATTTATTTCTAGTTTTGACTTTCTTCTTAACCTATTGTTAGACTCTTCTTTATATTCAATTTAAGCATTTTAAGTTATTACTTCATATTTAAAATATACTCTTATTATTCAAACATATTTTCTCTTTCATTTCTTTTTTTGTTCTCTAGAGAATTAGCCGATAGGCTATTATAGGTGAGAATTCAACCAGAAAAGTCTTACTATCTGATGTCGGCTTAGACTATTCTGGTTGGATTTGGTTTTGAGTGCTCGCTCTCACCAAATCTCGGGAAGAAGGATGCCAGTAGCAGTGGTTGCAGTTAGGGGTTTTAAAGGTTCTTCAAGTACGTTGTATACTTTGTTTCCCGTATTGACTATTTCCGTGTCAGCAGGCATGGCCATTCCTCCTATATTCGCGTTACCAGGTATGGTTGGGAGCCCGTTCACGCCGTTCTACACCATTCCTCTGGTCTACATGCATGGGAAATCCCATTGGAATCATCTGCTGTTTGATGTCGAGAAATTTCTCGGCATTCTTCGACGGACGGATGACTCTTCCAGGCTAAAAAATCAAACTCGTCTCGATCACATTTAATAAACGTCTGCAATAACAATAATGGTGGGGGGAAAACACATTTTGGTATATGCAGAATCTGCCTAACCGGGTCAATTCTCATTATGGTAGTCAGGCGGTGTAAGTGGGACGACCACCAAAGTCATCGGTTTGGCAGAGGGTGCAGGTATGGGAGCCCTAAAATAGGGATGGACCCCCTCTATCTCTGCACAGAAGGATGATGATTTTGCAGGAGAACAAAAAAAATATTGAGTCATGGTGGGGGTGTTGAGGATTCTTGATACGAAATGCTTGGGGGATGTGTGGAAGTTGGGGAAAATGAAAAAAGAGGTGTGGATTATGTTGCAAGGAGGGGAAAAAAAAAGAGAAGGTGAAGAATACAGAGAAGAAAAATAGGCAAGTGCTATTGTGGTTCAGAAGGCTCTCTCGAAGGTAGCCATTCCATTTCATTAGCTGATACATTGCACCTATTTGCGGAACAACTGGGTAAAAAGGCATGATGTCCATACTCTCAGAAAATTGGAGAGAATGAAGTGTTGATCAACTGGATGCAATTGCTTCACTCTTCTGAAGCACAACACCCACAAAATCAATAAGTCAAATGGAAGAAAGGTGCTTTCCTCCTCCCATGCCTCATAAAATTAGGCCTATAGGTGAAAATGGTTTTGTTTAGCTATAGATTTTACCAATAAATTACCAAATGCGAAATCCCACTGGAAAAGTTTGTAGACTTCAATTGATTTGCATCAGCGTAACTAATTTTGTGGTCTCAAGTCTGAGTTTGTAAAATATAATAAGACCTTGAAACCTAATCGAAATTAGGGTTTTGTTTATTTGATGGTGTGGTAAATATATTTTTGTCTCGAGCCGAAACTTAATTGTATTGAGGTTAAGATGGGGAGGACCTGCAGCTTAGCTGCGGTGGTTTTAGCCATGTTTTGTTTTGTCATGGCTCCAGCTGTGGGAAAATTTTGTAGTGGAGAAGAATAGCTTGGGAGTGACTTCGCCGGATTATGTAAAGGGTACGCATGGCAGCATTATTGGTAATTTTGGTATTCCTCAGTATAGTGGAACAATGGTTGGGACGGTGAATTATTCCAAGGAGAACCAGAATGGCTATAAGACATTTGATACTTTTAGTATTTCATTTAAATCTCATCCCGGAGGGCTTCACACTGTCGTTCTTGTACATCTTGGAGTTTAGTTTTTTCCTGTGTTGCTGGTATTATTTTTCAATTTGTAAGATTAAGATGTTTGCTTTTACGGTTTGGTTTATGCTGTCTTTCCACAAATTAATTTTGTGAATCGACCCACCTCGGCTGCAAGGAAAATAAATCTGTTAAATAGGTAGATCAATCAGGAACTTTTCTGGTTTTTGCACTATAGGCTATTTAAGCTTAATTGAAAGGGTAATTATTATCAATTGTATATGAATTATGTGGTTTTATATTGCTTTGCTATCAACATTAAGAGTCCCATTGTAATCTGATTCTGTTTTACATCTCTCAAAATTTATTGGGTTTTCGCAATGGATGTGTTAAGTAGAGCATTTAACTCAGTTTCAACTCTCTATCATGTCTCTTGGGGTTTGAACCTAAGTATTTTCTTTGAAAATTCATGTTCTTATAACATAGGATGGAGCTCATCCCATTCGACGCAGTGTAGTCCTATTTTGCTTAAAAAATTTAAATCCTTTTCAACAAATCCATTTTGTGTATATCCTGCAATCATTTCATTCGCGGAGACCACATCTTTTCAGGTCCAATCATAGTGGTCAGCAGCCCAAGCAAGCATTGACATCCTATGCCTAATCGCATGTGCACATCAATGGCTCAAGTAAGCCTAAATGCCTTTTCTCCTAGCTTTAATTCCTCTTCAATTCTTTCCAACAATAGCTCCTATAGGTCTGCTTCCAACCCTATGGGGGAAATAGGGGCTTATTCTGTGGATTCTTTCCCAATCCCCGGAGGAGCCTCTAATGGGCTTGAGATTGTTGCACTGCAAAAGCTTTAGATCAAATATTGAGTCTCTTTTGTTTGGCAGTGACATTGATTGCAGTGATGCTGAAATTGTGGAGGGTCATGATGTACCTGTTCACCAGTGCATTTTGGCAGCCAGGAGCACATTTTTCAAAGAAAAGTTAATTTTTGGTAACGGCCAGGCTGGAAATTCAAAGATACGATATGAATTGAAGGATTGGGTGATGCAGGGAAATGTTGGCTATGAAGCCTTTATGATATTGCTGGGTCATTTGTATAGGTGGAAGGTGAAGGCATCACCTCTTGAGTTTTGTACGTGTGTTGATGCCAGCTGTGCACATGATGTATGCAGGCCTGCAGTGGATTTTGCGGTGTAGTTGATGTATGGGGCATATGTTTTCATGATACTAGAACTTGTATCACTCTCACAGGTTGGTACTTGTTTCTTTGTCTTTTAGTAAACTAATTTGAATTGATTGTTTAAGAGAAAGAAAGGAATTATAGCAATGGTAAAGTAGAAAAATGGGACTATGACTACAACAAATTACAACAGCTAATCAAGAGTGCCAAAAAAAATTCTGCAATTTTGATGTTTCAGGTGTTGGGTGGGCTATTTGCAGGACCAACATTTTTGTTGTTCCCTTCAAGTAGTAATTTGTTATTGGTATTTGACAGAGGACTTATTTAGGATGTATGTGTAATTCAACTATCTTGCTCGGGCTTTACTGGGAATTACTAGTGTTAGTATTTTGTAGGTTTGTTTCTTCTATTCCATTTTTTGCCTCAGTTACCAAGAGTTTGCACTTTGCATTCAACATGCAGAACTCTCTGTATTTGTTTTTTGAACTTTTTCCTAGAGAGACTTTATACCCGACATGCAGATTTTCTCCTTTATTGAGAATTTACTTAAATTTATTCATTTCTTTTCAACATGTAGGCAGGCTTCCAACTTAAAGAATCTTTGTCAAGCTATGGTTTTGGACCTTGGTAGTAAACATTGAGATTTGCAACTCCTCTTTAGAGAGATCCCACCGGGCATTGCTGTGCATGTTTTGTGAAGTCAAAAGAGTACAGTGACTATGTGGAAAGAAATGAATTTATTATTCTTATGGGACTGCAAAATGTTTCGTATTACTCTTGAAAGAAATATCTAATAAGTAATAAGGCATGACTGGACTAGATACAAAATGGTCATATGCATAAATTAGTAAATACTAAAAAACAAAGATGAAGGAAGTTATATGATCTCTGTAGATGGCTGAAAAGTTGTGAATTGAAGCACTGCTATAAACATTATCTGTAAAACCCTCAAGATAGTCTTAAAATGTCTCTAAGCTGAATATAACCTACAAAAAGTTTAATTTCCATCAGCCCAGAACCCAAAGAAAAATTAGCAAATCATATTGTTTTTTGAAGATCATTGAAAAGTAATCTATGTGATCAGGCATCTAATTATTGTTGAATCCATATACAAGTCTATAGATAAAAATAAATCAAAAGAAGGTGGACAGCTAGAACAACTATAAAGGTAGCTAGAAATAAATCAATATAATGACATCTTGTACACAATTTTAATATATTTTCCATTTTTGAATTAACAAGCTCTCTCAATCATGAGTACTGCTATCTATTTAGTTCATTCAATGCTCCTTGCTTCGTTTAGTTTCAATTACTACACTCAAAATTGCTTGGTACCTTGTTGCAGGTTTATAAAATTTCCCAGACTTTCCACATTCCACCCAACACAAAAGCACATATTGTGCCTAAAAAAAATGAAGCTTAGATCACCCAGTCAAGCTCAGTCCAAGCAGCTGCCCAAACGAGCCTATTATAAGTCAGTTCATAAGCCTGTTACAAGGAGGTGATGATGTCTGATAACTGGTCCTACAGGCTTCAAAAATTCACACAGAATTCAGTTGAATCAATAATTGTAGTTGAAGAAGGCAGTATTAACAACAAACTATGTTTTATATTTGTAATTTATTTCGTGAATCAATATGTTAGGGCCTTTTTCACTTAAGAATTTCCTTGCACTTTTCGATTTTGCATTCCTATAGAATGTATTACAAGGTCATAATAGCATACATGTATTGGATCATGACTTCCTTCTTGTATTTAGTAATTTATGCTTCCTCGTATACATTCTTTTCATAGTCTTTTGTCTACTTTTTGCATGGAGTAGATTTGAAATTTTATATTGCTGCTGATATAGTTATATATTGGAAATGCGATTTTGTACTTATATATTCGAAATGGGAATTTAGTAGATATTAGATTTTTTTTAGATTTGTTATTAGTGCTGAAATAATCTTGTAAAAATGATATTTTACTGCTTTTTGTCTTTTACATGGAGATGTAATTTCCAAAGGTTCACTCAGGTTGAAGATTCTTATGTCTGTAGTCTCATTTCATCACTGGGGTTACATGGATTTTTAAGCTTATTAGCTGTTGATCTGAATACCAATAAATTCTCAGCTCTACAAAATTAGTCTTACGAAAAGCAATTTACATTTTCTTGTAATATTTTTTCCCTGCCCTTCAATATATTGTCAGAGTATATCCTGCTATCGGCGTAACCATTGCACCTCGTTGGGGTGCAAGTGCTAGTAATAAGGATGTGTGTGAGTGTACGCGGACAGTGCGTGCATGTGTGTGTAATATACTCTTATTAGCTTTGCATTCTTATTTTTACTTTCCATATTTTGCTATTTATAAACAAATAGATAATTTAATTCAAACATTTTTTCTTTTTCCTTTCCTTTTTCATTCTCTTAGCCAATTTTAGTCTTTTTATAGCTTTCTTTATTATCTTAAGTTATTAGCTCTCAATTATAATATACTCTTGTTATTCATGGCCTTATATTCATACTTTTCCTATCCTTATTTTATTCTCTATATAAGAATATGGATATTTAATGTGGTACAAAGATATATATCTATTTAATTCATCACCATATATATCATTGATAATAGTATTTTAGTTGATTGTTCCTTTTATCATTTTTCTTATTTATTTTTACAATTCTTTTATCTCTTCCATCCTTTTGATCTCTATTATTTTTACATTTCCATTAACTGCCCTATACGTTTTGATGACAAATATCCTGCATGTATACCCACTATCCCGACTCTTTACAAACACTCCAAAATTGAGGGCACTACTATTATTGTACTATCAAAATGTCCCTCATATAGCTCATATACAAATTATGAGTTTATAGAAACCAAAAAATACCATACTTAGCCCCATACTATTCTTCATCTCCCATGGCCACTCGCACCTTCCTTGCTTCCATTGTGTCTACTACCATAGGTCCACACAATGCACTGTGCATTGGGTTAGTGGCTTTCCCTTCAATATCCCACGAATCCCACTCTCTCCATTCATCTCCACCATTGAGCTCCTAGACCTCATTTTCATTTGCAATCATTTTACCATCGAACCCTTTTGCTTGCAAATATGCACTGACCCACCCTGTCATTGGTTTTTTGGACATTCTTAGTGCCCTTAGTAGTAAGGAGATACTACAGTCTATCTCCCCATAACGCTTCTGCTATTCATTAGGGTGAAGAGTGTGCACCACCATAAATTTTGGAACCTCTAGATCATTACCAAAGGACATGTAGTAGTGTTGGGGAAGCATAATCAATAGGTTGTCATGTAGATTATCCAACACTTCATCAATTTCCCCGAGCCACACATGCTAGAAAACCATCTAGCATAACTTCTTGCTCCTCACCTTCGACAATCCCATGTAGAGAAGCATAGCCAAAAACATGGCTGGTATTTCCACCTTAGCCTTGAATCTTTGCCATGCCATGAGGAATTCTTTTCCCAACACCTTCTTTGTCACCCATATTATCAAAGGATGTGTTGAGTTCAACAGACCCTTTAGTCTTTTATCCATTACTTCCCCATAGAAGGATTGTTGTTGCTTTGTTGTATTCAAGAGCATTAGTGTTTCCATGGCTATGCAACGCTCAGAGCTCAAGCCTTTCCCACTTTTGATTTCTTGGCACGCTATTCTTGCTTCTACTTCTATTTATGCTCAATCCCACCATCATTTTTATGATGAAACATTACGGATGTGTACCATTATGTCACTTGTAGTGCCTCTCTGTCAATGTTGTCATTGTGTTGTTCTCTGTTCGGCAAAGAGGTCAAGTACTATTTGATTTTCTTGTCATTCGTGTTATTTGTGAGATTAGTGCCTTGACTTATTATTATTTTTAATAAAATATTATTGTGGTTAAAGGCATTTTGATAATTTAATAATTGTTTTGATACATTTATAGTTTTGATAAAATAAAGTATTATTAATAATTTATTTGGTTTAAATAAATTAAAATTATGATTAATAAAATATTAAAATAAATCTGCTAGTTTTGACATGGCACAAACAAAATTAAATTAGAAATTAAAATTACTAAATTAAATATTATAAAAGTTGATTTTGGTGTGCAAATAATTGAAAGATTAAGTAAATAAGTTAAATATTTTATAAGAAAAAGGAATTTTGGGGTACAAGTATATAAAGATATTTTACATATTGAGGAGTGGCGGTTATGATGGTGAGGAAAAATAAATCAATGGTGGAGAGGAAAAATAAATAAACTAATTAATTCAAAGAAAGGAGTGCATGATGCAACGGGCATGATGGATGAGTAAATAAATTATTTAAATTTCAAAAGAATAGATTCGAGCATTCTTTTTGGAAGGGTCGTTTCCATGAGTGTTTTCTGGTTCTAAAAAGCTTTATTCTGGGTTTTGGGAGTTCGGGAATTGAGGTTGCTGCAGAGTTGTTGGGGTTCTTGGAGGAAATTGAAGTTGCATCTGGAATTCAACCTGGCAACACTTTCAGTCCAAGGATTTGAATTATTCTAGGTTCCATGATCTCTTCTCAATTTTTTAATATTTGCTCAGGAAACGATTATTGCAAGAATATGCTACCTGAAGTAATTAATTACTAGTTAAATTTCTGAGTATCCGATAATCTACTTTCAGCCATGGAAACTCAGTTCTTTTGGTATAATTTTCCCTCTTTCGACCTAGTCCTCTGTTCTCACTCTTTAATTGTTTTCAAAATTTCACTCATTTATCGAAATCCATCGGTGAGGCATATAGAATAATGATTTTTCTCTGTATAGAATTTAATTCGGACTGTAAACCTTGTTTCTTTGAGCTCCATCTTGACATTCAAATTGAAGCAATGGTTAGGGGTAGTTGTTATTTATTTTGTTTATGCCTTGCCTTTGTTTAGGTGTGACTGGGTTCAAGTTTGTGTACCTATGTATTATAGAATGATGGCTTTATCTACTCTTAGCTATAGACAAATAGTATTCATGTTAGAGTAACTTACTAGTGCATAGGAATTGGTAGAATTCATATTCTTACCTTCGAATTTGATTAGCAATGCATTCGATTCTAAATTGAAGTTTTGTAGATTTCACTGAGACTCAAATTAAATATCCCTTATATCCATTGGCTGTATCATTGAACAAGGAATCCCTTTATGATAGTTTTCGAGTTTATGGCACTTAAATTGTTATGGGTGTGATTTCAATGGTTGAATCTTATTCAAACCCATCCTTTTAAACTGTACAATTCTGGTATGTCATTTATTTTCCTGATGGTTCAAGCATAGATTCGATTTTGACCTTCTATTGATGATTGTGCTTCGATTTGTTTTCCTTGGCTTTCAAATTTCTTTCTATGGCCTTCAATTTTAATGAGGCAATCGGGTTTCATTTTCTAAGCAATTGATAGCCCCTGAATTTCACATTGAAATCTCTCTGAATAGAGATCGATTTACTTCTCTTCCTACAATTTTGTCATGCCTTTGATTTATATGCTTAGAACCTGTATTTCTTGGAGTCTGAAATAGAAGAGGTTGGTGTTGCGAGTTGTGAGTGCTCTGTGGTTTCTTCCATGCTTAAGTTCGATGCATGTAGATGACTATTATCGGTGTTAGATAAACAAATTCTGTGTTTGGAATTCGGTGATTAGTTGCATGATTATAGGTGAAGTATTGTTGTATAATATATGTGCATGATTTTGCATGTTTTGAATATGTAATTATTGGATAAATTACTGATTAGTTATTGATTTGATAACTGCATTTTGGTATGGGTATATATATATATATATATATATATATATATATATATATATAGTTAGATTCATATTTAATTGATCTATATATTTATATATATAATTTTATATAAAATATTATGATTTAAGAAAAGAGGACCTTGTCTTATATTTATTAGAAAACATAGTGAATTTGAAAATAATAAATAAATAAAATGAAGAGTAATTGAATTGATTTAGATTAATAGAGGGAATGTGGAAACGATGTATTTTGTGGTTGAATGTTTGGAATTGGTAGATTGCAATTGATAAAATAGAATTATTGACCAAGGTTTTGTATCTTCTTTTAGTATCTTGAGTTTAGTAGGAAATGATAGCATTAGTAATATGATTAATTCATTTGTTGAATAGGTAATTGTTGTGAAACAAGTTTATAGGATGATTAATTGGAGAAATTTACTAATATTGCATACGTATATAGATTTTTTCTTTATCATAAATAAAACTTCATTAGGAGGAGATGATTTTCATGAATCTCATGATTCTTGTCAGAGAGGTTATTCTTGTTATGAAATATAAATGGTTGAGGTTATTAAGGTGGTATTTTTCTAAAATAATCCATTTTTTGTTTGTGTGATGTCAAACAACTATAATTGTATCTTGTTATCAAGTGATGGTTATAACTATTGCTATGATTAATTGTTGTTCTAAGCCATGTGCCTTGATGAAGCTATGATTATATTGTGTTAGTCACTGAATGTTGAGTTCTTTCACAAATGTGTGTGGTTGAGTTGCTAATTTGCTCTGATTCATTGGTTTATTTGGATGTAATTTAGTGCTTCATTTTGAAATTTGGACTATATTGGTTAATGTTTAAGGGGGGAGTATATTGTACATAGTGGTAATGGACTTCCAGAGGTCAGGGAAATTTTTTACTTATTGTTGTTTTTCTCGTTGAGTACTATGTGAAATGTTGTTATTATACTTGACTTATGGTTATGTTGGTTCTATCCTTGCACTATGCAATTTGTTAACTATGGAGACTTTGTGAGCAAGAGGGTTCAAGCCTTGTGTTATGTGTATGTGTATGTGACTGTGATTTTGTGCAAATGGTTTTACCCAGTTGGATACTTTAGGTCTTCTAGTTGTTAGTAAGGGGAGTGGCTCTCAATGGGGGTTTGATGCACATAGTGGAAAGTCTAGGGTAACTGATTGAGATTTTTCTTAATCAGTGATAACCTAAAATAAATTAGGGGGTTGGGTAGTTCACATTAATTAGGATAATGCCTCACTAATGGCTCAAGTGCTTGTTTAGGCTTGAGATGAGTGGGAAAGAATGAAATTGCAAGATCGACTACTTGGTTTGATTGGAAGGTATGTTGATCTTGCATGAGCTTGTATGGGGGTTCGACAGTTGGTAGAAGTGGCTAGGGTAACCCAAGATGGGGGTCCAGTAGCTTAGGAAGGTTACACTAGGGTAACCCATAGCAAGCCATGTGATGACACTCCTCCCTATAACAACTTGAAATTCCCTTGTCTTGTGTTCACTTTGTGCTTGCATACCTTTGGAAGTGATGTCATTGTTGTGAGTGGTTGTGGTAATTGTATGTAGGATTAAAGTTACCTCTTTGTGTCACACTACTATGTTCTTGTCTACTTGGTGTGGGGACCTTATTGTCATCTCCTAGCATGGGGGGTGGACCTTAGGAATTCCACATGGTTGGGTGGAATGTTCTATGCACTCCATTTGGTTCCCTTCTCCATTGATCGTTCATGTGGTGGCTACTCTTGATGATGTGGACTACTTCACTTGTTCCAATTCCACTAGATCATCTTTTGTGTACTAGTATTATACTTCTGATGTACTCTCCTCACATGTATATGAGGAGACATTGTTATTCTTGATGTAAATATGAAATGATGCAATTACATATGCTAATTAATTTAATTGAATTGGGATATTATTATTTTGATGATATGATATGGAAGGCTCTTGTTGGTTGTTCATTATTAGGTGGCAGATTAAATGCATTTCATACTGTTAGATGATTTTTTTTTAGTGAGGTGATAGCAATGATTGTAATTATTGTAAGTTGGTTAATGGAGTTCTCATAGCATAGTCATGTAACCTTAGAGCAATTGGTTCAAAATACAAATTATTGTTTCATTTGTAATTTTATGTATATTGCACTTTAAAAGAAAAAAATGTCCAATTTTTGGGGTATGTTAGCATGTTGCCCTCTAGGGTTTTGTGATGGGGCATTACATCACTTTGGCTAGATTTTTTAGAGGATTTAACTACATGAGCCACTGGTAATTTAAGATCTTCCATTATAGTATATAGTTGCTACATTTATGCTTATGCACTTTCCAATATCAGACTTCTTCCTCTCATATCTCCAAGTGACACGTCCCATGAGATCTCATACTTGCATTAAATTATTTGAGCTCTCTAACTCACCTTTTGATTTCAATTATGGCTATCGATTTCTACCTCTTGTTCCTTTAAACTTGCCATTATTTTGACGGTAGACCCTCTCTTTGGCATCCAACACATGCTTCAAAGCTTACTTGATAATTTGTTGATCCTCTTTCCCTAGAGTGATGTCATCTTACCACCTTCACTTGATTATTTTGGCTTCTTGAGCCGTCAGTAATTTATAGATCTCAATTTTTAGATATCATTACTGTATTTCTCCACCAACTCTCTCATTATCTACCACTTGGTGATGTGCAGGATCGTGATAGGTCAAAAAGTGGCAATATGATGGGTATGTGTAGGGTATGTGATTGACAACTTTTTTTCACCCAAAATTGATGAAATGAAAACGATTTTTAAAGGCGATTCTCAACTTTGCACCAATATAAATTAAAATACTACTGCATTGAAATTTCAAATTTTTACCAAATAGATTTAAAAAAAAAAAAAAACCTAGTCGTTTAGAAACTACATTCAATTTGCTATAGATTCTATTCTTACATTTTTTTCAAATAATATAGATAATTTATTCAAATTTTTACGTCAAGTTGCTTAATTTTGATTTTTCTAAATTTTTCACCACTTAAGGGCCTATTTTTTCCATGATCATCCTACACATACCCACCTTTTGGTGATTTCTATGTTTGACACCCTTCTTGAACTCTATGACGGTGACATGAAGTTATGATGCTTAGAACATATCTTTGTTGTCACTAGCTACATCATATCTTTCTAGTGTCATTCACTTTTGGTATCAAATTGAGGGGTATTTTAAAATTCCTTCGCATTTTAGACGTAGTCCCTTTTTCTTTTCATTAGGCTTGAAGCCCAATCAGTTCCAATCCATCGAAGGAGTTCTTTTTGCAATTATCAAGCTTATTCAACGACCAAAATTAGGGTTTTCAAAGTGAATGCAAACCAATACGTGAAGTCATCACCCTGCTTCTCAATTGCTTAAAACTTTCTAAATTTTACCTACTCTTCCATTTTATTATTAGGGTTTCAAGTCTATATGCATTTCCTTTAATTTTTGACACTCATTCTAAATTACTAGCTTGTCTAATCTTTTTTTTTTGTGTGTGAATCAAACCCATACCCTAGTTGTGAACTTATATTTTGTTAAAAGGAAGCCCTAGTTTACAAAAACCCTAGAATCATGGCACCAAAATTTAAAGCATCTACATCTAAAGAACAACCCTCTAGTTCTAAACCTCTAGTCAAATATCTAGTAGAAGATTTTACTAACCAATTTAAACTCTCTACCTCTTAGAAACCTAAAGTCTAGGAATTTCTCCAAGGCAAGTAAATTTTAGAGGGGCTCTTAGAAAAATAATGCAATATTAAGGATGAAACATTAATCTAAACTAGATGGGTACATTTTCTTTGCTGGTTTGGCAATCAAAATTGTGGCATTCATATGGGTAACCCCTAGAATTTGGATATGGGGAAGCTAATAGTACTAAATGTCTACATGTATGTGGACCTATCAAAGGAAGTGGCTGAAAATTATTACCTAGTCACAAGAACTATAAGAACATATGATGGAATAGAAATGATGAAGGTTAAGGGTATGTGCAGGATCATCGTGCAAAAAACAGGCCCTTAAGTGGCAAAAAATTCAGAAAAATCAGTGTTAGGAAACTTGACGTAAATATTTGAATAAGTTATCTATATTATTTCAAAAATATGTAAGAATAGAATTTGTAGAAAATTGAATTTAGTTTCTAAAATACTAGGTTTATTTAAAAATAAATAAAATCTATTTGGTGAAAATTTGAAATTTCAATGCAGTAGTACTTAAATTTCAGGAAAAAATAAGAAGTAGGTGTCATGTCCCACCCTAACCATAATAAAATGATAATATTTTTGTAATATTTTATATATAAGTAGAGGACTCATGTTAGGATGTGATGCATATTTTTTGTAATTTTTTTCCAAGTAAATAATTAATTATGAATTTTTTATTACAACTTTTAGAAAATATAAAAACTCGTCTGTCTGACCACCTTAACTTGGTCAAAAATTCATGAAATTTATTTTTTATTTTTTAATCCTATAGAATGTGAAGCATGGAATGTGACGCACATTTGATTCAAAAAATATGATACCGCTTTGAAAGTTATAGATGTTTTTCAATCAGCCTATCGATCAAGACTTTAGTCATAATTCTAATAGAAAATGAATAATAATTATTTATTAAATTCAAATTAAATCATAATTTATATTTTTGGAAAGCTGAGAATCTCCTCTAAAAACCCTTTTTGTTTCATTAATTTTGGGTGAAAAAAAAGTTCCTTGAGCCAAGCACTTCACTCCTTGATGAAAATAAAATTTTATTGAAGGCTCTTCATGCAAAATTGTGGCTCCTCCAAGAGGGAAATGATGGCAGATAACAAAATCTGGAAATGAACGTTGCATGAACAATGATGCTCGAATCTCCTTGATAAAGATTGATTAGCTCCCAGAAATGTAGCGCCCTCCCTTCTCTCCAACTAACCAAGACTTCTGAAATTTTATAGACTTTCTAATGGCTTCGACATAAAAATTGAATCCCCTTAGTATGTTGTCCCTATTGCTCAAGAACAAACTTCTATAATGAATTTGTATGTAGCCTCATAGTCACTCCTTTGTCTTTAAAAACCATTACCAAGTCTCCTTAAATATGGCGCTCCAACAAACAGGAGAGATAGTAGCTTTTAGGGACCTTCATGATCAGATAAATGAAATCTACCAGTTGTTACTGAAATTGGAAATGGTTGAAGGTAGGTGCCCAGATTTCTAGTGAAAATTTTCTTTCCACAATACCTAGAGGAATGGTCATGAACCAACAACTTGCTCATAAATCGATTCTTCAAAGAAGACTTTAACAAGATGATTTGCAACCTCTCAAAATGCTCATGAGCTGATATAAAAAATCTCTATCTTCAAATTTGGCCAAAGGCCACAAAATTTGCAATGTAGCACAACTGAGAAGTCTGAAGTAACCTCTCCCACAACTGCAATAATTCAGGTGATATTTCACACCCTCAAAATTGCTATCAATAGGAAGTTTCCATTTCCTATGACAATGAAGTAATCTGCAGAAACCCTAGGCTCCACAAGATGAGACAACAACAAGAACATCCAAATCTGCCCGCCTAGAATGGAGCCCAAGATGTCTATTTATTCTTTTTCCCCAACTTCTCTAGAAGCTTCTAGAATATTATTTTATTTTATTTAAGTGACTTTATAATATATTTTAAAATCAAGTCACTTTATTAAATTAGTCAAATATAAGGTCAAATTTTAATTTTAATTTTATTTGATAACCTTATAATTAATTAACTTAATACCACTTAATGATTTAATTAAAGTAACTAATTAGTCATCCTCTCAAAAATCATTATTTTGGACAACTTAATTAATTAAATTAATTAAATCAAATTACCTCCAAAAACAAGGACATTACACAAAATCTTGAGGATGTATGGAACAACTGTCTCACCTCATATATTACAAGGGGATGTGCCAGAAAGAGTTGATTTACTAGAGGTAATGTGGTAGCTGGGAAATGTGGAGAACAACCATTTTAAGGATTCGGGAAAGGGAACCTTTTTCCCTACATACACATGTTTCTCTAACTTTGTAATGAAAAAAGGAGGATGGAATAAAATAAATGATGTAATCAAACCTTTGGAAATGAAGAGGGTAGAGCAAGAAACCATGATCATGACGGATTCATCGCATGGTTGAAAGCAAGAGTTAGAAGTTCAAAGTTCATCCATAACTTGTACTTTCCAGTAGATGTGATAAGAAGCATTTTTAATATGTAGAAATAAGATGACAAAAATACGAAATGGATTTCCTTTCATAAGTTGGAGAGGGAACTTGAATCTAAATATTGTCAATACTTGGATCTACCACACAAAAATGATGAAATGTAGAGAATCGGGTATTTTTCTCAAAATTTTCAACAAGTTGTTGGACAATTAAAAGGTGAAAGGGAAATTAAATACAAGGGGAGGGTTTTTGTAGTAGAGGAACAAGGTGTTTAGGGGAAATACCTATGATGGAAGAAAGACAATCCTCTCATCTCCTAAAGAAGGTAATTTTTTTAAAAGGAGGAAGGACAAGCTGAAGAAGAAGAAACAAGTAACACCAACCTCTTCTTAGGAAGAGGAACAAATAATCCCCCCACTAGTGCATCAAATTCTACCACCATCAACTCCTATGTCAATTGGTCCTATAATTGTTGATATTGATCCACCACCTAGGCAATTATCACCACCTAGGTAGCCACCCTAAAAGAAGAAAAAGGTTGAATCAAGTGCTTGGTAGATTATGAGGAAGAATCAGAAGATGAAATATTGGTCACTAAAGAAGAGATGCAGTAAGGTATGATTTATCCATCCAGGTAGATGGTACCTCAACAATTGGCTTATATTGAGTAAGACTAACCTGGCATGCATGAATAATAAAGATGTTCTTAGAGAAGAGACATGTACAAAGTAAATGGAAAATAACTCATTTGTCAAGTTACTTGCCTTCATGGAATTTTCTTGGAGAGCCAAGAAAGATGATAATGTTAATAACTTTACAAAGAAGAGGAGCCTCCACCTAGAGTTTATTGATCAGGTCATTAAAGCCAAAGTAATAAAGGATATGAAAGAAATTTTTCAAGAAATAACTACACAAGAGGGCAGAGACATAGTGGGAAAAAATGGTATCCTCCTATTACCAAAGTGGGACCTAGATTCTACTATTTCTTTTGACACAGTGAAGAGGTATGATAGGAATCTATACAATTTTGATGAAGAAGCAACCATTGCATTGCAAGAATTTGCATCCAGTAAGAAGTGGGATAATTTCAAAATTTGGGATTTGGTCCCAAATGCGAAAAGGATAGAAGTTGCATAACATGTTGCAAACTATAGGGGGGGATTAATCATAAAAGGTGTGTCTGGTAACTCATCTTTTAAGGTTTCTACCATGTTAATGAATGTTGCATAGTTTACAAAAGAAACAGTTGAATTAGTAACAATAGAATAGAAAAAAATTAGAAAAATGTATAATGATTTATTGATTGAATATGACAAGGGCCAACGATAAATAATGGAGCTACAAATTAAGATGGCATTATTGAAAGAGAAGATGCAAAAATTTTAACTTGGTGTGTCTACGCAAACAAATACTACTTCTCCTTCCTCTTCACAAGATCCAAAACCATCTTCCCCCATCCCTTCGACAAGTTCTTCATGGGAAATTGTGCCTTCCAACATGGGAAATGTGTCCATCTTAGTGGAGGAACCTAGTACATCAGAGGCACAACAAGTAGTGGAAGTCAACAAAGAAGAATTACTTGAAAAGTTGAAGTAATATGAAGAAAATTCCAATTAGCATGATAGGATGATCTTTGTTAGAAACTAAAAAATATTAATTATAGTGTTGTCCAACATTTTAATAGAGTATTTAACAAGAGATTAATTATCATCCATGCTAATTATTCCTCTATGGTTGATGCCATAAATAATTTTGACAGAGACAAAGAAGTGGAAATTCCACTCATGGAGAAATGGATCCCAAGACTTCAAGATTTGAGTCTAATGTTTGTGGGATCAAAACATGATGTGAATAATCTTGGTAACATCCAACCCACCCTCAAAAATGTTAATGGAATTAAAAATTTTTAGGGAAATGTTGAGCCTTTGGAGGCTAAAATAAGGGAGTTTGTTAAGAACTTTGATGAAATGAATCATGGTCTTCTTACTAATATATTAAAGGATAATGGTGAAATCAAATATCTACAAGATTGGAGAAAGTAGGAAAATGAGGTAATATCAAAGCAAGAAACCTTGATTTGTGAAAGAAATGACATAGGCATGCTAGAGAAGAACATAGAAATGCTTGCTCAAGCATGAATTTCTCTAGAAGAATTTGATAAGGAAGCAAATCAAGTTATAACCAAATATGCTCCTTATAGGTTAAAGGCTAATAGTTTCATAACATTCAATTGGCCCACAAAGGAAGACTTCCAATCATGGAAGGATAAGTGCCTTGATGTCTTGGAGGACTAAGATTTTTCTATGGGATATAATTTATTGCAATTTTGTTCTATTAGTCTACAACAATGGTGAATAATGGTTGGGAGAAAAATAGTACATGGCTTGGAACTAGTATAGATTAGGCCTTTGATAAAATGAGGATAAAATATTGTTTTATCCCTAATTTCAAATTGTCTTCTTTCTCTCTCTTCACTTTATTATTTTTTGTTATTCAAGCTTGGTGTATGTCGAACAAATTTTGAAAGCATGTGGATATATTGCTACATCAAATGAAGTGTACCTTTTGGAAGGCAGGATAAAATGTACATCAACAAATATAAATGGTTTTTTTCCCATGTGACATTTCCTTCCATTTTAATTGCAAATATAATTGCAAAAGGGAATATATGTTGTAACTTTCCAATGGGAATAGGACATGTGTACATTTTTCATGAAGCTTGTTTGGTTCTTCATTTCTATAAGAAGGAATTCAAGGCTAGAAGTATGGGTTGGTTATTGATTGATCACATAGAGAATTTTTGTAATGAGAATACATAAAACATTTTAGAGTTTTGTCTTAGGTTTTGAGTGTTAATATGCATTAATTTTTTATGACAATTCTAGGAACTGAATATAGAATGATGCAAATTCAAATCCATTTTTCTCCTGTTGTACTCATTTCATGAATTACATTTCTTAGGTGAAGCTATAGGTTCATGTGATTCGAGTACAAGGATCTCTATAAGAAGTTGTGTTTTGGGATACAATGTTGAAATGTTGTAATGCAATGTTGCCAAAGCTTTATGATTCTGTCTTGTTTTTTTATCCAATTATGTTTTTGTTGAGATTGACTTCGTTCCTAGGTTAAGACACTAATCCAAGTTGTCTATTTATGGTATATATCCTTGGTCGTTCAATATAAAATCCAATTTATAAAAAAAAAAATTAAATGAACTATAATTTCTATTATATTATGTTAAGTTCTTTCAATCTCACACTCTAAATGTTGAGTGTTGTAAGGAGTTTCTAGATTCTAGAAAAAAATTATTTATTGAGTCATTATATGAGAATTTATCTATTGTTTGCAATGTATCTAGTTAGTGAGTATATAAATCTTTAGGTACATTGTGGGATTACCCTCTTAGGTCTTGTAGAGCTTGAAGTGGAGGAGGAAAGCATTACTACTTTCACTTGTTCATTGGCCAATCTCTTTAAGGTTCTAAGGATTGGAAATAACAATTCCATATGCTCCACTAAAGATCATATTGGTTCTTCAAAAAAAACCAACATTAGAGAATCATTCACCCAAGGGTGAATAGGTCTTGCTTCAAGGTTCTAAAAAATGAAATTGCATATTTTTGAGTTGATTTTTATGCTTTCAATTTTTGGATGAAAATGGATGATTGTAGATTTATAATTTTTGAAAATGGGGTCTAAATGTAAGCATAAAATAATGCTAAATGAAAAGAAAAAATACCTAATTGACATGCAATTTTAATTCAATTTCTGATTTAAGTTGTTGATTATACAATTTTATCTAAATATTATGTAAAATGAATGAAACTTTTAAATTTTCCATATTTTAAAAATGCAAAAATGCAAACCTAAAACCATAAATGAGGTGCAATTTAATGCAAGTTAAACAAATGTAAATGAGATGTAAATGAGTGCAATGCAATAAAAATTAATTCAAATCTTAGATCTATGGCTGAAATGGACTCCAAAATCATAATGTTATGATGCTTAAAATTCAGGTTCACAAAAAATAAAATAAAGGGAAATAGGTGTATCAAAAATAAAATTGTGTATGATGGACCTATCTTCCTTCATTCATTAGGAAATGAGATCTCCACAAAGAATTTACTAACATCCATTAGGTGAATCAACTCAATGTGAGAATCTACAGGTTTTCTTATGACTGAGGACAGGTGTACAAGGCTAAAAAACAATTTTGGGAGATAAACTAAAGATAGAAAATAAACCTAATTATGCTAACTATAACTTTCAACATCAAGTTAAACTATATGACAAACATAACAATAGACTCTCTATGGATCTGAGAAGGTCTAAATGGCATTTACCTATCACCAAAAGGTGATTTCAAGAGGAAAATTAGGACTCATTCACCCAAGGGAAAATAGGTCTTTTGTTAGGTATTTTTACAATATTTTGCGAGCCTCTAATCCTATTCACTTCTAGATTCCTCGGGTTTGAATGTCATAAAGTTGAAAATCATATCCATAAGTGACATTCCATGATTTGATAATAAATTTTACAACTTTGACAAATTTTCCAATATTTCTCTTCAAGAGGTCTTCAATCCTTCTTCAACCTAAATATATAACAGCCTTCTTCCTCACTATAGTATATAGTTGCTTTATTTATGCTTATGCACTTTCCAATATCGGACTTCTTCCTCTCATATCTCTAAGTGACACGTCCCATGAGGTCTCATACTTGTATTCAATTATTTGAGCTCTCTAACTCACCTTTTGATTTCAATTATGGCTATCGATTTCTACCTCTTGTTCCTTTAAACTTGCCATTATTTTGGCGGTAGACCCTCTCTTTGGCATCCAACACATGCTTCAAAGCTTACTTGATAGTTTGTTGATCCTCTTTCCCTAGAGTGATGTCATCTTACCACCTTCACTTGATTATTTTGGCTTCATGAGCCATCGGTAATTTATAGATCTCTATTTTTATATATTATTATTGTATTTCTCCATGAACACTCTCATTATCTAACACTTGGCGATGTGCAGGATTGTGATAGGCCAAAAAGTGGCAATATGATGGGCATGTGTAGGGTATGTGACTGACAACTTTTTTTACCCAAAATTGATGAAATGAAAAGGATTTTCAAATGCGATTCTCAACTTTCCACCAATATAAATTAAAATACTACTGCATTGAAATTTCAAATTTTTATCAAATAGATTTAAAAAAAAAAAACCTAGTAGTTTAGAAACTACATTCAATTTGCTACAGATTATATTCTTACATTTTTTTGAAATAATATAGATAATTTATTTAAAAATTTATGTCAATTTGCTTAATTTTAATTTTTCTAAATTTCTCACCACTTAAGGGCCTATTTTTTCCATGATGGTCCTACACATACCCACCTTTTGGTGATTTCTATGTCTGACACCCTTCTTGAACTCTATGATGGTGACATGAAGTTATGATGCTTAGATCATATCTTTGTTGTCAATAGCTACATCATATCTTTCTAGTATCATTCACTTTTGGTATCAAATTGAGGGGTATTTTCAAATTCCTTCACATTTTAGACATAGTCCCTTTTTCATTTCATTGGGCTTGAGGCCCAATCAGTTCCAATGCATCCAAGGAGTTCTTTTTGCAATTGTCAAGCTTGTTCAATGACCAAAATTAGGGTTTTCAAAGTGAAATCATCATCCTACTTCTTAATTGCTTAAAACTTGCTAAATTTTACCTACTCTTCCATTTTATTATTAGGGTTTCAAGTCTATATGCATTTCCTTTAATTTTTCACACTCATTCTAAATGACTAGCTTGTCTAATCTTTTTTTTTGTGTGTGCATCAAACCCATACCCTAGTTGTGAACTTATATTTTGTTAAAAGGAAGCCCTAGTTTACACAAACCCTAGAATCATTGCAGCAAAAGTTAAAGCATCTACATCTAAAGAACAACCCTTTGGTTCTAAACCTCTAGTCAAATATCTAGTCCAAGATTTTACTAACCAATTTAAACCCTCTACCTCTTAGAAACCTAAAGTCCAAGAATTGTTCCAAGGCAAGTAAATTTTATAGGGGCTCATAGACAAATACTGCAATATTAACGATGCAACATTAATCTAAACTAGATGGGTACATTTTCTTTGCTGGTTTGGCAATCAAAACTGTGGCATTCATATGGGTAACCCCTAGAATTTGGATATGGGGAAGCTAATAGTACCAAATGTCTACATGGATGTGGACCTATTAAAGGAAGTGGCTGCAAATTATGACCTATTCACAAGAACTATAAGAACATATGATGGAATAGAAATGATGAAGGTTAACAGGAAAGATATTGTTGAGGTTTTTAGATTCACTAAGTGGAGTGAGGATATGGTCAAAAATGATGAAAAAAAATCAGGGTAGAATATGAGAAAGTGAGACATACTTTCAAAATATTGGTCTTGTAGCACTATTTGGCCACTATCAAAGGGAAAGGAAAGATCATTTTGAGCCCCCTAGTCAAGGAGAAATTCCCTATCAACTATTTTATCTCTTATTTTTAGTAGACGTTCTACTCCTTGTGTCAAATTATTTATTATGACCCTACCACATGCATGCCAATGGTAAAGATCTATATGATTGCACACATCCAACAACCTAAGTGTTGAACACTCTACTATTATGGAGGATACTTGGCATAAAAGATTCATGAGGGCTTAGTCAAACTAAAAAATTGTGAGTATGGGGTTAGGTTCTATTGGTACTCTATGTTCATGCACATGTTTCTATTCAAGGGAACAACATATTTTTGTAAGGATATTATATTGGAGAAAAAATAAGGTAATATGGATCTTCCTATCCAATGTTGGACCAGACTCCTAGATAAGGATGATAGAAAATATAGTTATGTCGTGTTTGAGAATTTGTTTAGTTCCAAGCTAAGGAGAGTTTTAGTTTTTAACATGCAAAGAATTCTTGACAGTTGTACATGAATTTTCAAGGCCTAAGGATAGGAGCAAAAACTTGAATATTGATCATATTTGGGGGATATTTCCCTTACCCAAGTTGCAAAATGTAATGAGCCTTGCTCAAACTGATCACAATTTGCCCCAATTTGCAGCCTTGTAATTTCTTCAAACACTTTGTATGCAATGTGTGGGTGGCTGATATGTTGTTTCCAGTTTGCCAGAATGAATGTGAAATGTTTTTGAAGGCTAAATAAACTTCTACAATTTTTATGCAAGCTTCCAAATGAAATACTATGCTTTCTTTCCATTTTAAATGCATTCAAATGAAGTACTAAGAAAACAAAATGCATCTACTACCAAGATATTTTTACAAACGTTTGACTTACAAACTCTAAATCTGATTACAAAGCTCCTTGATTGCACAATCACAACTATTATTTGAACAACTACTTATTACTCCTCTTCGAATACAATGCTGATGATCAAATAGCCAAGACTCTTGGCAAAGTACATTGACATAAAATATGGCAGTGGCTGATATGAATGCACACCTACAGCTATAGCTTATATCACCTAAATACAAAGCTAAATTGAATGATAGATAAAGGGAACCTGGTTTGAATGAAGTCACCTAGCCTTGTAGATGATGAAGCAACTCAAATTCAGGCCAAAAAGTCTTCTTGTAAAGCAAGTCGAACTCCTCCATCATTCGCCCTTGTTTTCTGGTGAAAGCAGATATAAATTAATTATGAGCTTATTGGTGCTCCAAAAAGTCTCCAAGAGGGTCATCCCCCTTCCTTGAGCCAAGCGCTTCACTCCTTGATGAAAATCAAAATTTATTGAAGGCTCTTCATGCAAAATCGTGGCTCCTCCAAGAGGGAAATGATGGAAGATAACAAAATGTGGAAATGAATGTTGCATGAACAATGATGCTCGAATCTCCTTGATAAAGATTGATTAGCTCCCATAAATGTAGTGTCCTCCCTTCTCTCCAACTAACCAAGACTTCTAAAATTTTATAGACTTTCTAATGGCTTCAACATAAAAATCAAATCTCCTTAGTATGTCGTCCCTACTGCTTAAGAAAAAACTTCTATAATGAATTTGTATGTAGCCTCTTAGTCACTCCTTTGTCTTTAAAAACCATTACCAAGTCTCCTTAAATATGGCACTCCAACAAACAGGAGAGATAGTAGCTTTTAGGGACCTTCATGATCAGATAAATGAACTCTACTAGTTGTTACTGAAACTGGAAATGGTTGAAGGTAGGTGCCTAGATTTATAGTGAAAATTGTCTTTCCACAATACCTAGAGGAATGGTCATGAACCAACAACTTGCTCATAAATCGATTCTTCAAAGAAGACTTTAACAAGATGATTTGCAATCTCTCAAAATGCTCATGAGCTGATATAAAAAATCTCTATCTTCAAATTTGGCCAAAGGCCACAAAATTTTCAATGTAGCACAACTAAGAAGTCTAAAGTAACCTCTCCCACAGCTGCAATAATTCAAGTGATATTGCACACCCTCAAAATTGCTATCAATAGGAAGTTTTCATTTCCTATGACAATGAAGTAATCTGCAGAAACCCTGGGCTCCACAAGATGAGACAACAACAACAACATCCAAATCTGCTGGCCCAGAATGGAGCCCAAGATGTCTATTTATTCTTTTTCCCCAACTTCTCTAGAAGCTTCTAGAATATTATTTTGTTTTATTTAAGTGACTTTATAATATATTTTAAAATCAAGTCACTTTATTAAATTAGTCAAATATAAGGTCACCTTTTAATTTTAATTTTATTTGATAACCTTATAATTAATTAACTTAATACCACTTAATGATTTAATTAAAGTAACTAATTAGTCATCCTCTCAAAAATCATTATTTTGGACAACTTAATTAATTAAATTAATTAAATGAAATTACATCCAAAAATGGGGACATTACAGTCCGCCCCTCCTGAAATTGCTTGTCCTCAGGCAATTCACCTCCTGGATCCCACAAGAAGAACTGCATAATGTCCCTATCATTTCCAAATAATTCCTGCAACATTTGCTCAAACTGAATCTATTGTACCAACTCAATACCATCACCAAGTGCTGCAGAAATATAGTCCCCAAGTGGAAGCAAGTCAAGACACTGGTCATCCTTGCCTCCAAACTTTGCGCAAGATAAACTATCATCCAAACTATCCATTACATGCACACCTGAATTGTGCATCCTAAATATGTCATGTACATGAGAATAAAAAATGAAGCTATAAACATTCCTCACCATGTATACTTCTGAAATCTCCTCTGTGAGTCCTGTTTGCAATCCCAATGCACTAGTAGGATCACAAATACTATCAACCATGCTCATCTCAAGACTGGAATCAAGAGAGCTATCATCATCGAAGCCATAGAGTGGATTGTCATACGACCAAGTGGCTTCCACCTCGAACAATGGATTGAGAATCATCTCATGTTTCTCCTGAATCACCTTCCCCTTTCTCTTACTGTCCAGCCCTCTGATGGAATGAAAACCTCCACCTGTAATTCCCCTCAATACATGCCTCCTACCATCAACCTCAAAAGACATTTCCATCTTAGGTACATCGAGGGTAAATACTCCCAAGTCCTGGAGCCACTTCATTCCCAAAATTATGTCCATTTCTCCTATGTTGACCACATAAAAATCTAAATGTAGCTCATAGCTATTCAATTTCAAGGTGAGATTAGCAACCTTTCTGGTGCATGCAAGAGTATATCCATCCGCAACTCAAACTCTGAATCCATCAAAATCCTCAACCTGAAGTCTTCACCTGGTTACAAAATCTCCATTAATAAAGTTATGTGTTGCACCAGTATCAAGCATGGCGGTGCAATGTTGTCCATCAATTGTCCCTCTGAACCTGAATGTAGTCTCATCCTGAACATTGGTAATGTATGCCATGGGAGCAGAAGTCTTCTCATCCTGATCAAGTTTTGAAGTGACCTACTGATCCACATCATCAGAATTGGAGTCCTCAAAGTATGCCCGCATGAAATGATTTGCCTTGCCCTTCAGCCTCAAAGGGAAATCATGATCCTTGTTGTATGGCTCCTTGCACCAATAGCATAATTTCCTCTTCCTCAATTCTTCTCGTGTCTCCTCATCCATCATAGGTGCTGATTTCTTTTTCTTGTCTGATTGTTGAGGAGTCTCATTGCTTGTTGAAGGGATTTCCTTATGCAAGCTCTTGCTCTTTGGTGTTGCAAACTCCATGCTCCTAGCCTTCTTCATTGCCTCCTAAAGAGTAGGCAGATCAAAAGCTGTTATCCATCCTATCATAGGCTCCAATAAGCCCTCCATAAATAACACCACTAGTTGTCTCTCTGAGATGTTGGGAACCATTACTGACAATCTCTAAAAGTCCCCAATGTAGTTCTCCAAACTCCCAACTTGCTTGAGTTGAGCCAAATCTCTGAAGTATGATTCTAGGTCTTTCTTGTCAAAGCGTTCCACCAATCTATCTACAAACTCCTGATAGGATGTGATATGATTATGTTGTAATGTAACTAACCCATGATACCACCATTTGTGTGCTGCACCCTCCACATGCAAAGTGGCATACTTGATGGCTTCCTCTTCTGTCATGGGTCGAAGAGCCAAAAAAGTATCCAACTTATGGATCCATGACTGTGCTGTAGATTTGCCACTTCCATCGAACATAGGTAATGTAAGCTTATTAGTAGCCTGCTTCAGATCCTTATTTTGATTCCTAGGTCTCCTCTCCTGTCGAGACTTGTAGTAGTCTATCCTTGTTTACATAAAATGATCGAAATGCATGAGCTCTCAGGCTTTCAGTGTCAATAGTTGCCATTCATCATGAGCAGCCATATATGCATCAACGAAGGTAGGCTCCTCAACATCTTCCACATTCTCTTCTGCAGCCCACTCTTCCCTTAAGAAGGTAGGTCATGATGGCCTATCAGTAGTGCGAGAAGATGCTCTTTGTACTCTCCTTGAACCTACTACACTCCTGTCATCATCTTGATCCCTGTTGTTCCTTGTTCTATTTTCCAAAATAACTCTGTTCTGTTGAATTTGCTACTGCAAGGAAGCTGAAAATCCTTCAAATGCTTGGGCCATTCTTTCCAACAATTCTTATCCTCTATCTCTATTCCTCCTTTCATTTCTAGGAGGATCATCTTCTCTTCTTTCCTCCATGGTGTCACCAATCTCTTGGTACCTTGCTGCAACAGCTGCTGATAAAGTGTCTTGTGTTTGTTTTCTTTCTTCTCTAGCTGCATATCTCTTGGTCCTATCACTTTGTTGCATAAATGAAGACAATTTCTAACCCAAAGGATGGCAGGAAACTGCTCTGATACCACTGTAATGAGCCTTGCTCAAACTGATCACAATTTGCCCCAATTTGCAGCCTTGTAATTTCTTCAAACACTTTATATGCAATGTGTGGGTGGCTGATATGTTGTTTCTAGTTTGCAAGAATGAATGCAAAATGTTTTTGAAGGCTAAATAAACTTTTACAATTTCTATGCAAGCTTCCAAATGAAATACTATGCTCTCTTTCAATTTTAAATGCATTCAAATGAAGTACTAAGAAAACGAAATGCATCTATAGCCAAGACATTTTTACAAACATTTGACTTGCAAACTCTAAATATGATTACAAAGCTCCTTGATTGCACAATCACAACTATTATTTTAACAACTACTTATTACTCCTCTTCAAATACAATTCTGATGATCAAATAGCCAAGACTCTTGGCAAAGTACATTGACATAAAATATGACAGTGGCTGATATGAATGCACACCTACAGCTGTAGCTTATATCACCTAAATACAAAGCTAAATTGAATGATAGATAAAGGGAACCTAGTTGGAATGAAGTCACCTAGCCTTGTAGATGATGAAGCAACTCAAACTCAGGCCAAAAAGTCTTCTTGTAAAGCAAGTCGAACTCCTCCATCATTCGCCCCTGTTTGTTGGTGAAAGTAGATATAAATTAAATGTGAGCTTATTGGTGCTCCAAAAAGTCTCCAAGAGGGTCATCCCAATTCCTTGAGCCAAGCACTTCACTCCTTGATGAAAATAAAATTTTATTGAAGGCTCTTCATGCAAAATCGTGGCTCCTCCAAGAGGGAAATGATGGCAGATAACAAAATCTAGAAATGAACGTTGCATGAACAATGATGCTCGAATCTCCTTGATAAAGATTGACTAGCTCCCAAAAATGTAGCGCCCTACCTTCTCTCCAACTAACCAAGACTTCTGAAATTTTATAGACTTTCTAATGGCTTCGACATAAAAATCGAATCCCCTTAGTATGTTGTCCCTGCTGCTCAAGAACAAACTTCTATAATGAATTTGTATGTAGCCTCATAGTCACTCCTTTGTCTTTAAAAACCATTACCAAGTCTCCTTAAATATGGCGCTCCAACAAACAGGAGAGATAATAGCTTTTAGGGACCTTCATGATCAGATAAATGAAATCTACCAGTTGTTACTAAAATTGGAAATGGTTGAAGGTAGGTGCCCAGATTTCTAGTGAAAATTGTCTTTCCACAATACCTAGAGGAATGGTCATGAACCAAAAACTTGCTCATAAATCGATTCTTCAAAGAAGACTTTAACAAGATGATTTGCAACCTCTCAAAATGCTCATGAGCTGATATAAAAAATCTCTATCTTCAAATTTGGCCAAAGGCCACAAAATTTGCAATGTAGCACAACTGAGAAGTCTGAAGTAACCTCTCCCATAGCTGCAATAATTCAGGTGATATTTCACACCCTCAAAATTGCAATCAATAGGAAGTTTTCATTTCCTATGACAATGAAGTAATCTTCACAAACCCTAGGCTCCACAAGATGAGACAACAACAAGAACATCCAAATCTGCCTGCCTAGAATGGAGCCCAAGATGTCTATTTATTCTTTTTCCCCAACTTCTCTAGAAGCTTCTAGAATATTATTTTATTTTATTTAAGTGACTTTATAATATACTTTAAAATCAAGTCACTTTATTAAATTAGTCAAATATAAGGTCAAATTTTAATTTTAATTTTATTTGATAACCTTATAATTAATTAACTTAATACCACTTAATGATTTAATTAAAGTAACTAATTAGTCATCCTCTCGAAAATGATTATTTTGGATAACTTAATTAATTAAATTAATTAAATCAAATTACCTCCAAAAATAGGGACATTACACAAAATCTTGAGGATGTATGGAACAACTGTCTCACCTCATATATTACAAGGGGATGTGCCAGAAAGAGTTGATTTACTAGAGGTAATGTGGTAGCTGGGAAATGTGGAGAACAACCATTTTAAGGATTAGGGAAAGGGAACCTTTTTCCCTACATACACATGTTTCTCTAACTTTGTAATGAAAAAAGGAGGATGGAATAAAATAAATGATGTAATCAAACCTTTGGAAATGAAGAGGGCAAAAAAGGAAACCATGATCTTGAGGGATTCATGGCATGCTTGAAAGCAAGAATTAGAAGTTCAAAGTACATCCATAACTTGTACTTTCCAGCAGATGTGATAAGAAGCATTTTTAATATCTACAAACAAGATGACTAAAATATGAAATGGATTGTCTTTCATAAATTGGAGAGGGAACTGCAATCTAAAGATTTTCAATACTTGGATCTAGCACACAAAAAGGATGAAATGCAGAGAATCGAGTATTTTTTTAAAAAAATTCAACAAGTTGTTGGACAATTGAAAGGTGAAAGGGAAATTAAAGACAAAGGGAAGGTTTTTGTAGTAGAGGAACAAGGTGTTTAGGGGAAATACCTATGATGGAAGAAAGACAATCCTCTCATCTCCCAAAGAAGGTAATTTTTTCTTAAAAGGAGGAAGGACAAGGTGAAGGAGAAGAAACAAGTAACACCAACCTCTTTTTAGGAAGAGGAAAAATAATCCCCCCACTAGTTCATCAAATTCTACCACCATCTCCTCCTATGTCAATTGGTCCTATAATTGTTGATATTGATCCACCACCTAGGCAATTATCACCACCTAGGTAGCCGCCTGAAAAGAAGCAAAAGGTTGAATCAAGTGGCTTGGTAGATTATGAGGAAGAATCAAAAGATGAAATATTGGTCACTAAAGAAGAGATGCAGTAAGGTATAATTTGTCCATCCAGGCAGATGGTACCTCAACAATTGGCTTAGATTGAGTAAGACTAACATCACATGCATGAATAATAAAGATGATCTTAGAGAAGAGACATGTACAAAGTAAATGGAAAATAACTCATTTTTCAAGTCCCTTGCCTTCATGGAATTTTCTTGGAGAGCCAAGAAAGATGATAATGTTAATAACTTTACAAAGAAGAGGAGCCTCCACCTAGAGTTTCTTGATCAAGTCATTCAAGCCAAAGTAATAAAGGATATGAAAGAAAGTTTTCAAGAAATAACTACACAAGAGGGAAGAGACATAGTGAGAAAAAGTGGTATCCTCCTATTACCAAAGTGGGACCTATATTCTACTATTTCTTTTGACATAGTGAAGAGGTATGATAGGACCCTATACAATTTTGATGAAGAAGCAACCATTGCATTGCAATAATTTGCATTTAGTGAGCAGTGGGATAATTTGGAAATTCAGGATTTGGCCCCAAATGCAAAAAGGATAGAAGTTGCATAACATGTTGTAGACTATAGAGGGGGATTAATCAGAAATAGTGTGTCTAGTACATCAACTTTTATGGTTTCTACCATGTTAGTGAATGTTGCATAGTTTACAAAAGAAATAGTTGAATTAGTAACAACAGAAAACAAAAAAATTAGAAAAATGTATAATGATTTATTGATTCAATATGACAAGGGTTAACGACAAAAAATGGAGCTACAAATTAAGATGGCATTATTGAAAAAGAAGATGCACAATTTTTAACTTGGTGTGTCTACGCAAATAAATACTAATTCTCCTTCTTCATCACAAGATCCAACACCATCTTCCCCCATCCCTTTGACAAGTTCTTCATGGGAAATTGTGCCTTCCAACATGGGAAATGTGTCCATCTTAGTGGAGGAACCTAGTACACCAGAGGCACAACAAGCAGTGGAAGTCAACAAAGAAGAATTACTTGAAAAGCTAAAGTAATATGAAGAAACTTCCAATTAGCATGATATGTTGATCTTTGTTAGAAAATAAAAAAATTAATTATAGTGTTGTCCAACATTTTAATAGAGTATTTAACAAGAGATTAATTAGCATCCATGCTAATTATTCCTCCATGGTTGATGCCATAAATAATTTTGACAGAGACAAAGAAGTTGAAATTCCACTCATGGAGAAATGGATCCCAAGACTTCAAAATTTGAGTCTAATGTTTGTGGGATCAAAAAATGATGTGAATAATCTTGGTAACATCCAACCCACCCTTAGAAATGTTAATGGCATTGAAGAATTTCGGGGAAATATTGAGCCTTTGGAGGCTAAAATAAGGGAGTTGGTTAAGAACTTTGATGAAATGAATCATGGTCTTCTTACTAATATATTAAAGGATAATGGTGAAATCAAATCTCTATAGGATTGGGGAAAGTAGGAAAATGAGGTAATATCAAAGCAAGAAACCTTTACTTGTGAAAGAAATGACATGGTCATGCTAGAGAAGAACATAGAAATGCTTGCTCAAGCATGAATTTCTCTAGAAGAATTCGATAAGGAAGCAAATCAAGTTATAACCAAATATGCTCCTTATAGGTTAAAGGCTAATAGTTTCATAACATTCAATTGGCCCATAGAGGAAGACCTCCAATCATGGAAGGATAAGTGCCCTGATGTCTTGGAGGACTAAGATTTTTCTATGGGATATAATTTATTGCAATGTTGTTCTATTAGTCTACAACAATGGTTAATAATGGTTGCGAGAAAAATACTTCATGGCTTGGAACTAGTATAGATTATTCCTTTGATAAAATGAGGATAAAATATTGTTTTATCCCCAATTTCAAATTGTCTTCTTTCTCTTTCTTCACTTTATTCTTTTTTTGCATTCAAGCTTGGTGTATGTCGAACAAATTTTGAAAGCATGTGGATATATTGCTACATCAAATGAAGTGTTCCTTTTAGAATGTGGGATAAAATCTACATCAACAAATATAAATGGTTTTTTTCCCATGTGACATTTCCTTCCATTTTAATTGCAAAAGGGAATATATGTTGTAACTTTCCAATGGGAATAGGACATGTGTACATTTTTCATGAAGTTTGTTTGGTTCTTCATTTCTATAAGAAGGAATTCAAGGCTAGAAGTATGGGTTGGTTATTGATTGATCACATAGAGAATTTTTGTAATGAGAATACATAAAAAAAATTAGAGTTTTGTCTTAGATTTTGAGTGTCAATATGCATATGTATTTTTTGATAAAAATTCTAGCAACTGAATATAGAATGATGCAAATTCAAATCCATTTTTCTCTTGTTCTAGTCATTTCATGAATTATGAATAAAAGGATCAAGTTTTATTTGATTGGTATCATTTTGTTTCAATTATGTATGAATTTCATGTTTTTTTTAATTCAAAGAATTAATTAGACTGTTTAGGTGAAGTTATAGGTTCATGTGATTCGAGTACAAGGATCTCTATAAGAAGTTGTGGTTTGGGATACAATGTTGAAATGTTGTAATGCAATGTTGTCAAACCTTTATGACACTATGTCTTGTTTTTTTATCCAATTATGTTTTTGTTGAGATTGACTTCATTCCTAGGTTAAGACACTAATCCAAGTTGTCCATTTATGGTATATATCCTTGGTCATTCAATATAAAATCCAATTTATAAAAAAATTTCAAATGAACTATAATTTCTATTATATTATGTTAAGTTCTTTCAATCTCACACTCTAAATGTTGAGTGTTGTAAGGAGTTTCTAGATTCTAGAAAAAATTTACTTATTGATTAATTATATGAGAATTTATCTATTTTTTGCAATGTATCTTGTTAGTGAGTATATAAATCTTTAGGTACATTGTGGGATTACCCTCTTAGGTCTTGCATAGCCTGAAGTGGAGGAGAAAAGCATTACTACTTTCACTTGTTCATTAGCCAATCTCTTTAGGGTTCTAAGAATTGGAAATGACAATTCCATATGCTCCACTAAGGATCATATTGGTTTTGCAAAACCAACCAACATTAGAGAATCATTCACCCAAGGGCGAATAGGTCTTGCTTCAAGGTTCTAAAAAATGAAATTGCATATTTTTGAGTTGATTTTTATGCTTTCAATTTCTGGATGAAAATGGATGATTATAGATTTATAATTTTTGAAAATGGGGTCTAAATGTAAGTGCAAATAATGCTAAATGACAAGAAAAAATACCTAATTTGAGATGCAATTTTAATTCAATTTCGTATTTAAGTTGTTGATTATACAATTTTATCTAAATACTATGTAAAATGACTAAAACTTTTAAATTTTACATATTTTAAAGAATGCAAAAATGCAAACCTAAAATGATAAATGAGGTGCAATTTAATGCAAGTTAAAAAAAACATAAATGAGATACATGTAAGTCAGTGCAATGCAATAAAAATTAATTCAAATCTTAGATCTATGGCTGAAATGGACTCCAAAATCATAATGTTATGATGCTTAAAATTTAGGTTCACAAAAAATAAAATAAAGGGAAATAGGTGTATCAAAAATAAAATTATGTATGATGGACCTATCTTCCTTCATTCATTAGGAAATGAGATCTCCACAAAGAATTTACTAACATCCATTAGGTGAATCAACTCAATGTGAGAATCTACAGGTTTTCTTATGACCGAGGATAGGGGTACAAGGCTAAAAAACAATTTTGGGAGATAAACTAAAGATAGAAAATAAACCTAATTATCCTAACTAGAACTTTCAACATCAAGTTAAACTATATGACAGACATAATAATAGAATTTTTATGGATCTGAGAAGGTCTAAATGGCATTTACCTATCACCAAAAGGTGATTTCAAGAGGAAAATTGGGACTCATTCACCCAAGGGAAAATAGGTCTTTTGTTAGGTATTTTTACAATATTTTGGGAGCCTCTAGTCCTATGCACTTCTAGATTCCCTGAGTTTCAATGTCAAAAAGTTGAAAATCAGATCCATAGGTGAGATTCCATGATTTGACAATAACTTTTGCAACTTTGACAAATTTTCCAATATTTCTCTTCAAGAGGTCTTCAATCCTTCTTCAACCTAAATATTTAATACAAACATAACAGGAGGAAATTGTTTTTTTTTTTAAAATAGGGGTTTGCTTTGGTCAAACCCCATTTTGGTAATTAAACCTTAAATCAAAATAATGAAACATGAAAGACAAAATGATTAATTAACAACACTATGTTACCATTCAATAAACCATTGATAAATCTTTAAATTGAGGTTTGCAACTTGAATGAAATGACTTCAATGGATGTGGATCTTGATACTAGAATCTTGCTTGAAATAATTCTTCAAATACTTGACTTGATATTGAAACCTACATCACAATGATAGCTCCAAAAACATTCATGAGGGAAGAATAGTTAGACATGATGCTTGAATCTTTATTGTTGCAGTAAATCTATATTTAAAATTCTAGGTGAAACTTAGTAAAAGAATCTTGTATTTATAAGTACTTATCCTTAATTTCCAAAAAAGTAAACATTACAAGTTGATATCAAAATATTGATTTGGGGACATTGAAATACCACCAAAAACATAATTTAAATTTAGATAGAAAGGTCTAGGGAGTCTTCATTCATCCATGGGAGAATGGGCTCCAAGTCTCTATTCCTAGAACACACATTGCTCAAGGTAAACTGTTATGTGTTGGCACTAATTATTTTTGGATTTCCCCTCCATAAAATATAATTTTATGGGCTTGTGGATGCATAATAGTGCTTATTAAGGAATAATTAAGCTCAATTTAATTAAGATGGCACAAAAAAGTGTGAAAATGTAAAGGGATGCATTTTTCTATACTACACTCATATCATTTAGCAATTGTTCTTACATTATCCATCTATAATATTCTACAAAATAGATATCTCTAAAAACCTCCCATGATAGACAATTTACCCTACAAGTTGGAAATAACTTAGCTTTAATGCCATTCTAGTATTCAATATTATTGTTTTTAATTACAAATTTAAATAAATAAAGCAATAGACAATTAAATATAAAATTAAAATAAAACTCCAAACCCCTTTTAAATTTTAATTTCAAGATTGGATGAATGTGCCCATAGATTATGAAAATAAACACCAAAAGTATTCAATGAACTTGATCAAACTTGCACAAAATCTCCTAAATTTTATTCAACTAATAATTTTATATTTAATAGATGATAATATATTTCTAGAGGAGAAAATGATCTATCATAAATAGAAGAAAAATATATGGAATTATTCTAATAATATAAAAACCCAAAATTGGGAAAAAAAAATTCAATCACTGATCTACTCCAAAATGAATGATCAAATCCATCATGCTTGGGTTTGACCAAAAACACAATCTTATAACATGGAAACACTTGTTTATAAAAATAAAACACTTCTACAAGAGAAAATTGTAATCCGCGACATTCCACACAAAATTGAAAGAAAATCAAAAGAACTAGTCTAATAGCAATGCACTCCAACTTTTCCTATAACCTACCAAAAAACATAAAATAATTACAAAATAATCATGATCCAATTGAACTCATAAGTGAAATTCTCTCTAATAACCTAATGGGGTTTTCCCACAATCTCCAATCTTCATTAGTTTTTTATCCAAGAATGAATCAATCAAGAAAAAGATTAAACAATTTGTATAGAAGAGAATTATTCGATGAAACTCAAGTAATTTTTTATATTATCCTTGTATACTAAACACGACCCATTAGATCCCACACCCACACTGGAAAGAATAAACTATAATATTATACTTAGGATCATTTCTTATTCAAAAAATTTACCCAAAATAAATTTTCTACTCATTTGCAGCATGAGAAGATTTCTTGTAAAAACCCACAAAATCTTCTATTTTAGCTTCTATCCACCTTGAGAAAATCACTAAAACTATCACACCTTATTTTGGGTTTCTATCCTATAAAATAGTAAAATATATTTACTATTTAGCTTGTCCCTCATTAATATTCTTTGAAATTTTAAATTACTATGGCCTTGCAATGTAAATATTAAATAATTTTTTATTAATCAGGTATCTTATTCCATGGAAAATATTGGAACAAGATTTTTTTCCATAAAATTAAATTATTTTATAATTGAACATGGAAAGAATAACTAAAATTCTAGGGCTGATCATTTAATGACCCCAAAATAATAGAAAATAAAATCCTACAATATAAACAAATAATCCAAGATGTCACACAAAATACTAGAAATAATTTCATATAACTTCACCTAAAAGATACAATTACACAACAAAGAGGAAAAATAACTTAAATGGAAGGTTTGTGAGTATGGCCATGAGGAAATACTTGACACAAAAAAGAGTAGAGAAAATCCACATGGTTCGTTGGATTCATTGTAAATGAAAAGATTTGTGAATTCAAGCTTAATTATATATATGTCAATTTTATTTGTATATTTTTTTAGGGATAATTTGGATCCTTTTCTAAAATAATGCATTTGATGAGTTACTTATGTGTAATACTCATGTTTATTTGTATTATCTATAGGGGTATGTGGAGGATCATGATGGGCAAAAAAGTGGCGATATGATGGGTATCTGTAGGGTATGTGGTTTTCGACTTTCTTTTCACCCAAAATTGATGAAACGAAAAGGGTTTTTAAAGGATATTCTCCTCTTTCCACCAATATAAATTACACTTTACTTTTAATTTAATAAATAATTATTATTCATTTTCTATTTTAATTACAACTAAAGTCTGGATTGATAGGCTGATTGAAAAACATTTATATCTTTCAATCAATATCACATTTTTTGAATATGAAACATTCATCACATTCTATGCATTGCATAGTATAGGGGTATGTGCAGGATCATCATGGAAAAAACAGGCCCTTAAGTTGCAAAAAATTTAGAAAAAAATAGTGTTAGGCAACTTGACGTAAAAATTTGAATAAGTTATCTATATTATTTCAAAAATATGTAAGAATAGAATCTGTAGAAAATTGAATGCAGTTTCTAAACTACTAGGTTTATTTAAAAATAAAAAAATCTATTTGGTGAAGATTTGAAATTTCAATGCAGTAGTACTTAAATTTCTGGGAAAAAATAAGTAGGTGTATGTACGACCACCCTAACCATAATAAAATGATAATATTTTTTAATAATATTTTATATAATTAGAGGACTCATGTCGGATGTGATACATACTTTTTGTAATTTTTTTCCAAGTAAATAATTAATTATGAAGATTTTTATTACAACTTTAAAAAAATATAAAACTCATATGTCTGACCACCTTAACTGCTCAAAACTTCATGAAATTCAAATTTTTTTTTTAATCCTATAGTATGTGAAGCATAGAATGTGATACATTTTTATTCAAAAAATGTGATACCATTTGAAAGTTATAGATGTTTTTCAATCAGCCTATCGATTAGGACTTTAGTCATAATTCTAATAGAAAACGAATAATAATTATTTATTAAATTCAAATTAAAGCATAATTTATATTGGTGGAAATATGAGAATCTCCTCTAAAAACCATTTTTGTTTCATCAATTTTGTGTAAAAAAGTAAGTCAACCACATACCCTACAAAAACCCATAATATTGCCACTTTTTGGCCCATCATGATCCTAGACAGACCAGAGGATTAAAAAAATAATTGAATTTTATGAAGTTTTGACCAAGTTAAGGTGGTGAGGCATACGAGTTTTATATTTTTTAAAAGTTGTAATAAAAAATTCATAAATAATTATTTAGAAAAAAATTACAAAAAGATATGCATCGCATTGGGACATCAATCCTCTACTTATATCTAAAATATTATAAAAAAATAATATTATCATTTTATTGTGGTTAGGGTGGTCAGACAAACACCTACTTCTTATTTTTTCCCTAAAATTTAAGTACTACTACATTGAAATTTAAAATTTTCACGAAATATATATATATAAAAAACCTAGTAGTTTAGAAACTACATTCAATTTGCTACATATTATATTCTTACATATTTTTGAAATAATATAGATAACTTATTCAAATTTTTACATCATGTTGCCTAACTCTGAATTTTCTAAAATTTTTGCCACTTAAGGGCCTATTTTTTCCATCATGACCCTGCACATACCCATTAACAATAATCACATTCATACCTACATCTACCTTACTTGTTTACATATGTAAATAGGCTAATTTCATCATAGATTATAATTATAATTATTATATTTTTTTACTATTTTCTTTGTTAAAGGAAAGATACATTTATAATTATCACTATCTTTAAAAACGTACAATACTGATATTTTTAGTATACCATTCGTGAAAAAAACATATAAACACAATTCATAGAGTATAAATACCTCAACCTAATAAAAGAATCTCTAAAAGTGTAATTAGTTCTATGATTACAAAAAAATTATGGTGTAGTCAAGGATGGAGGGTCCAGGAATAAAACTTTCCAACCTTGTAGCAAGAGTAAACACAATGAAAACTGAAAGAAAAGAAATAACAATCACACATGGAAATGTAGATGATGATCAATTATTTACTGGAAATATGCCCTACCTTCCAGCTTATAGAATTATAGAATGATATGGCGTTAAGCCTAGAAATATAATGCAGGTTGAATCCCTTAACTATCACTTCTATCCCTATCTTTTATTAACTACCTAATGCAACTACATGATGCCTATATATACAAATTCCCAACAGTAGAAAAGGTTTGTGTTGGCCTCAAGAGGTGTAAAGCCCCAAAGTTGATGAAACATGTGAAGGTTGGCCAAACATATGAATTTCCTTTGATCCTTGGACAAACACAATATAGATTGGGATAAAGTCCCCTCACTGAATGTGCATCCTTATGAAATGGTTTCTTGAGCTCTGCAAGTCATAGGATAGGTCCACACACTTGAAAAGCCAAGACTCGTCAGTGAATGCTCTCTATCCAAATACAATTGATATTCTATTAGTGATAACTTTGCATTGGAATCTCCAAAACACTTGAATTTTGTATATGATGTAGATGTTGCAATGAAAATCATATATCCTACTTTGCAAGCTCTGATGTTACAATGCAGTACAATGTGGTATGAAATACTATGATTGGGTCTTGATAGATATCTATTGAAATGCAAGAAAACATGAATGCATATATTTTTAGTTGATGAAAGATTGCTTGAAACTTGGGATGATCCTACATTAGACACCTAAGGTTGAAGAAAAGTGATCCTCTCACTATCTTGGGGTGAGAGGAAAGCCAATGCGGTCCACCTCATCCTAAAAAATCCATGATGAATCCTCCTCCGGTCTTCCTTTCTATCTAACTAGATATTCTTTGTATATCATTCCTCTTGTAATGCATCCAATTCTATTGTCTAAAATATTCTCAATTTCCTCCAAATGATGTGCTATCTAGTCTAAAAAATCAACATCGCTATCCTTCGATGACTCTCCTTTATGATAATGGTATAGGTCTTCAATGTTGAATATAGGTGATATGCCAAATTCTTGCAATAGTTACACTTCATATGCATTTCTAGAATCAAACTTCTTGATGATCATACAAGGTCCAAACTTCTTCATCTTCAACTTATTATATGTTCCAACTGGAAATCTTTATTTTCTTAGATACACCATCAGTTCCCCTCCTACTGCAAACTCCTTATGTCTTTTCTTCTTATCTATGCATGTATTGTTCATCTTCTCCAAATGCTCCTTGAATTGAGAATGCATTGTTTCCATGAATCCTACAAATTATTTTGCCTCTGCACTCCTTTTATTGTCCATACTGATATCCCTTAATTCTGCTACTCCTATGGGTTGTTTTCCTATCACAATTTCAAATGGTGTCTTCCATGTGCTCCATTTTAGTGAATTGTTGTATGTAAATTCTACTTGTGGTAGTATTAGGTCTCAATTTCCTTCTTTTCCTTTAGTCAAACATCTCAACAAGTTTCCCACTTTTGTTTCTCCATCTATCTATGGGTGAAATTTTGAACTGTACTTCAATTTTTTCTTCATCTTCTTCCACAATATTCTCCAAAAATATCCAATGAACTTAGTGTCTCTTTCCAATACTATGCTTTTTGGTAGTCCATGCAATCTCATAATCTTCTTGAAAAATAGGTCTGCAACATGTACAACATCACTAGTTTTCTTACAAGGTATGAAATGCACCATCTTAGAAAATGTCGACAACCACAAATACAAAGTCAAATCCTCTCGGTGTTTTAGGTAATCCCAAAACAAAATCCATGCTAATGTCTTCCCATGGTCTCTCCAATACTATAAATGGTGTATACATCCCAATGTTCTAACTGTTTTCCTTTGCAACTTGACAAATCTTGCAACCTTGAACATACTTCCTTACATCCTTAAACAGTTGTGGCCAAGATCTCACTGACTAGTGTTATGGTCTTATCAATTCTAAAATGTCCTGTTGTTTCCTCCATAATACTTTTCCTTGATCAAATTCTCTCTCACTGAACTTTTAGGAATAGACAACTAATTTTTCTTGAACAACATACCTTCCTGAATGAAATAATCCAACCATCTACGTCTATCTGCTTCCATAGGTTCCTTGCAATCCTTCCATGCCTCAACAAAATCAATGTCTTCCTCATACATGTGCTTCACTTCCTCAAAATCCAATACCTCAATTCTCATCTTTGTGAATCAAACTCCTCTTGCTCAATGCATCTGCAACCTTACTTGACTTCTCACTCTAGTGCTTCAACACAAATGTGTAACTCTGCAAGAACTCTACCCATCTCATATGCCTCCAGTTCAACTTCCATTGACTATTTAGATATTATAAAGCTTGATGATCCATATACAACACAAATTCCTTAGGTAACAAGTAATGTCTCTACTTCTTCAAGGATTGTATAATTTCATAGAATTCCTAATCATAAAATAATTATCTTCTCTTGGCATCATTCAATTTCTCACTGAAGGAAGCTATTGGTCTCCCTTCCTGACTTAACACAACTCCTATTGAACTTCCACTAGCATCACAATCTACTTGGAATACCCTATCAAAGTCTAATAATTCCAACATAGGTTGTTTTTTTGTCTTTTGCTTCAACAACTCAAAACTCCTTTGTGCTCCAAATGTCTACTTGAACTCCTTCTGGTCACCCCTCATTGTCTCTATCATAGGTGTGCAAATACCATTGAAATTCTTGATGAACTTCTAGTAAAAATTTGCTAGTCCATGAAATTATCTTACTTCAACATTCATAGGTGTAGGACATTCAACTAAATTTCTCTAACCTTCTTAGGTTCCATCTTCAATCCACCCACACATATCACAATCTAAAATACATGAGTTTTTCCTCCATGAAACTACACTTCTTGATTTTTATTAAAAACTTCTCTTCCCTCAACCTCTGAAATACTTGTTTGATGTGCCCCAAATGTTTCCCCTTGGTCTTATTTAAAATTAGAATATCGTTTAGGTAAAAAATGACAAACATTCCCAAGAATTTCTTCAAGACTTTAGTCATCAGCCTCATAAATGTACTAGGTGCATTAGTTAATCTAAATGGCATGACCAACCACTCATACAACCCCTTGTTTGTCTTGAAAGTAGTCTTCCATTCATTCCCCTATGTGATCATGATCTAATGGTATCCACTCTTTAGGTCTATCTTGGTACATAATACTTTTCTCCAGTCAGACTATCCATGATTTCATCCATCCTAGGCAATGGGAATCTATACTTCACTATGATCTTATTGATAGCTCTTGAATCCATACACATCCTCCATTATCCATCTTTCTTAGGTGCAAGCACAACTGGTACTGAACATGGGCTCATAATTTCTCTAATCAATCCTTTGTTCAATAGTTACTCTATTTTTCTGTTTAGCTCGACATTCTCTCTCGGTGTCATTGGGTGAGCACCTTTGTTAGGAAAACTATCTCCAAGACTTAGATCTTTATGATGACTTATACTCCAGATCAATGGTAATCCATCTGGCACATTCTCTTATATAAGATCTTGGTACTCTACTATTAGTTTAGTGACTTCTTTCTCTAGTGATTCTTCTTCTCTTCTGATTCTCTCTACATCTAAGGCTTTACACTTCCTTCGAATCAAAGTAAAACACATATTCTCATGTCTCAACCCATCCATAAATTTCCTTCCATCTACCAAATTGATTCTAGCTATACCACATAACTCTCTTTCAAGTTCATCTTCCAAAGGTTTCAAGGCGATTCTCTTTCCATTAGATGTTATGGTATAGGTATTCTTTATCCCATCATGTATAAATTTCCTATCATACTGGGTGATCCCACGATACTAGTTTACAATTTCTGGGAGATCCTAATTTTTGTTGAAATCACATATTTTTAGAAAATATAATAATTTAAGCCTTGAAAAGTTCCATTTAAAGGATTCCAATTGAAGATGGTTTTATCAAACCACCTTAGATAGAACCCCCTTAGATAGAACCCCACTAGTTTTAAACCATACCTATAACAGAGTCTCCTTTACACTTGTCAAAATGTTGATAAAAAACCACTTTTGATTTACCTTCTGGTGGATCAAATGAATTCATTTAAAATATTTTTTTTGTAAGTATGTAGTCCTTATTATAAGCTTTCCAAAAAGTACAATTTTAAATAAATTAGTTTTATTATTATAATTATTTTTTATTTCTTATGAATATAGGTTTTTCACTGAAAAATCAAGCTCTTTGTTCCACACATGTGGAAAAATACCAGATTATCAATTTTTTTTTTTTGAAAAAATCAATGCACTAGATATTGAAGTCCTTGATCCAACAAAAAAAGGTAAAATTGAATTTTGATACATACAATTTTTTTATGTTGCATATAGTCCACCTATGTTTGAATTGTAATTCGTTTGACTTTGAAAGTTGATTAAGAAAAAAATATTTAATAAAACACTATGAAACCAAATGAAAGTGCTAGATATCATAGTTAGAAATCTAAATTTGAAAAAAATAGAATTTTATCCTTCATGGAAAAAAGGTTATGTTGTATATGGTGAGCATCACTCCTTAAAAATGGTGTTTACTAAAAAAACTAGTTTTCGAAGGAGATGGAAAAAGAAGTGCAATCTTCAATTCCAAAAATTTTGAAAAAAATATATTTAGAATCTAAAAAAAAAAATTCACAAATGACTAGTTTTCTTCATCTTCGAGTTGGGTATGTGCAGGATCATGATGGGCCAAAAAGTGGCAATATTATGGGTATTTGTAGGGTATGTGGCTGATGACTTTTTTTTACCCAAAATTGATGAAACAAAAAGGGTTTTTAGAGGAGATTCTAAACTTTCCACCAATATAAATTATGCTTTAATTTTGAATTTAATAAATAATTATTATTTATTTTCTATTAGAATTATGACTAAAGTCCTAATTGATAGGCTGATTAAAAACATCTATTCAAAGCGGTATCACATTTTTGAATCTGAAACATCGTCACATTATATGCTTCACATACTATAGGATTAGAAAAAGAAAAATAAATTTCATGAAGTTTTGAGCAAGGAGTAAGGTGGTCGGACATACGAGTTTTTATATTTTTTTTTTAAAGTTGTAATAAAAATTCATAATTAATTATTTACTTAGAAAAAATTACAAAAAAATATGTATCACATTAGACATGAGTCCTCTACTTATATATAAAATATTCTAAAAAATATTATCATTTTATTATGGTTAGAGGCGGTGAGGAGACACCTACTTCTTATTTTTCCCTGAAATTTAAGTATCTTGCATTGAAATTTCAAATTTTTACCAAATAGATTTTATTTATTTTTAAATAAACCTAGTAGTTTAGAAACTACATTCAATTTTCTACAGATTCTATTGTTACATATTTTTGAAATAATATAGATAACTTATTTAAATTTTTACATCAAGTTTCCTAACACTGATTTTTCTGAATTTTTTGCCACTTAAGGGCCTATTTTTTCCATGATGATCTTACACATACCCAGTTCCTCATGGTCTAGCCACTATATGTTCCTAAAAATGGAGATTTAGTTAGAAAAAAATAGTTCAGTGTCTAGTTTGGCCAAAAATTGTAAACGAGTATTGTGGGATCACCCTACTACTAAGGTCTACCTAACAACATATGACATACATCCATCAACATAATATCACACAACACTTCATCATGATATAATCCTATTTTTAATTTCACTAGACATTGCTTACTCACTAATATCTTATTCTCATCTTGAATCAAGCTATCCTGTAAGGATTCAGATGTTTTTTTCTTTCCAAATTCAATGTTGTCAACATTTCCTTAGAAACTAGATTATCTGTGCAACCACTATCAATGATAACTTTGCAACACTTACCTCCTTCTTTGCATCTAGTTTGGAACAAACTCTTTCTCTATGATGCTTCCTTAGGTACTTCCTTCTATTGGATTTGTGCTCTCCTTATGAATAATGATTCTTTCTTTTTAGGACTTCCTCTAGAACACTATGATTTATCTGGTCCTTCCTCCACATATCTAGTTCTTGAATTTTTTTCAATATTTGTTCCTTCTTGATGACATTTAATTTCTCATTGTCCTTCTCCTCCACATTTAAAACAACTTCCTTTGAATGTTCTCTTGTCATATCCCTTCTCATCTCTTTGGTATCCATTATTGTAGTAAGAATTATAGCCTCCTTTGTTGTGGTGGTAAGAATTTATGTCATTTGTTCCCTTCTAGTATGAATTGGAATCCCTTCCTTCCTTGTGGTATGAATATTTGGGGTATGTGTAGGATCATGATGGGCGAAAAAGTGGCAATATAATGGGTATTTGTAGGGTATGTAGCTGACGACTTTTTTTTTAACCAAAATTGATGAAATGAAACGGGTTTTTAAAGGAGATCCTCAGGTTTTCACCAATATAAATTATGATTTACTTTGAATTTCATAAATTATTCATTTTTCTATTTGAATTATGACTAAAGTCTTGATTGATAGGCTAATTGAAAAACATATATAGATTTCAAAGCGATTATCACATTTTTGAATCCAAAATATGCATCACATTCTATACTATACTATAGGATTAAAAAAAAAAAATTGAATTTCATGAAGATTTGACCAAGTTAAGGTGGTCGGACACATAAGTTTTATATTTTTTAAAATTTTAATAAAAAATTCATGATTAATTATTTACTTGGAAAAAATTACAAAAAAAAATATGCATCACATCGGACATGAGTCTTCCTTATGTCTAAAATTTCATAAGAAAATATTATCATTTTATTGTGGTTAGGTGGTTAGATAGACACCTACTGTATTTTTCCCTAAAATATAACTACTCTTGCATTGAAATTTCAAATTTTTCATCAAATAGATTTTTTTATTTTTTTAAATAAACCTAGTAGTTTAAAAATATATATTCAATTTTCTATAGATTCTATTCTTACATATTTTTGAAATAATATAGATAACTTATTCAAATTTTTATGTCAAGTTGCTTAACTCTGATTTTTTTGAATTTTTGGCCACTTAAGGGCCTATTTTTTCCATGATGATCCTACACATACCCTTTGTCCTTATTTTTCTTTGCATGTAGATTTTATCCTCTCAAATGTGACCTTCCTCTTTGAAATCTATCGCCTTTTTCTCTCTACCTTTGTTCATGTCTTTTTTAGCTTTTCCTCCACCTTTAATGTAAATGGATATGCTTCCTCTACTAAATTCATCCTGACCAAACTCAACTCTTCTTGAATGTTCATCCTCATACCATTGATATATCTTGCCACTTTCTCCTTGCTTGGTTCACTACATGTCTAGGCCTGATAATGATCTTCTGAAATTATTTAGTGTTTTCTTTCACAATCTTTTCTTTCTGTCTCAGATTTTGCAATCTCTTCAGCATCTCCAACTCATAGTCTATAGTTATAAACTAGTTCTTCAATTTTGTCACCATTCTATCCCATTTCATAATATTTTCTTTGTCTTTTATTTTTCTCTCCAATTGAACTTTCTTCCACCATATTGCAACATGCCCTTTTAGTTTAGTCTTCACAAATCTCACTCTCTCTAGATCTTCAATTTCTTCATATTCAAAGTATTATTCAATTTTATTTATCAAATGAAACAACTTTTAGGGTTTAGGTTACTGTATAGTTCAAAATCTCCATTCTAGGTCACTTTCTTATTTTTGAAATAGCCTTCAACATCTTCATCTTATCTTATTCTTCCTCTTCTAAGGTATCTTCGGTTAGATTTATAGCTTAAACTACATCATTATCACTTTCATCATTAGGTCTAGGTTTTAAGACCCTTCTTCTATCTTCTTCAACAACATCCAATCTCACTTTCATTGTTCACATGATTTCGATCATCTCATCCATATTCCTAGCAAAATTAGCAGAATTATGAATTCTCTTTGATGACATCTCTTCCTAGGATCTAGTCCAACTAACTCAAGTCTAGCAATCTAGATACAAAGTTGCAACTACCTCATAATTGGTGATCTACTAACAAACACAAGTAGGTTTCCTTAATTTGGAAATATTTCCACACAAATATCTTATAAAATTCCTTTCTCAACTTCACAAAATCATTCTGGTGCAACTACCTCAAGTCGGTCATTTATCCACCTTCTCTCTCCCAAAGTTTGTAAACTCGCTTTAATCTCCCAAGGGTTCGCAACTTTGCTCTAATACCACTTGGTGTAGTCAAGGATGGAAGGTCTAGGAATAGGAATATCCAACCTTGTAGCAAGAGTAAACAAAATAGAAAATAAAAGAAATGAAATAACAATCACACATGGAAATATAGATGATGATCAATTATTTACTAGCAACATGTGTTGCCTTCTAGCTTATAGAATTATAGAATGATATAACATTAAGCCTAGAAATACAATGTCAGTTGAAGCCATTAACAATCACTTATATCCCTATATTTTATTGAATACCTAATGCAACTACATGATGGCTATATATACTAATTCCCAACTCCAAAAAAGGTTTGTGTCGGCCTCAAGAGGTGCAAACCCCCAAAGTTGATGAAACATGTGATGGCCAGCCAAACATATGAATTTCCTTTGATCCTTGGACAAACATGATGTGGATCAGGGAAAAAGGCCGCTCAATGAATGTGCATCCTTATGAAATGGTTTCCTAAGCTCCACAAGTCACAAGATAGGTTTGCACACTTGAAAAGCGAAGACTGGTCAATGAATGTTCCCTGTCCAAATACAAGTGATATTTTGTTAGCAATAACTTTGCATTGGAATATCCAAAACACTTGAATTCTGGATATGATGTAGATGCTACAATGTGGTACAATATGGTATGAAATACTAAGATTATGTCCTAATAGATAACTACTGAAATACAAGAAAACATGAATGTGGATTTTGGTTGATGCAAGATTGCTTGAAACTTGGGATGCTCTTGTATCAAATTAGTAAAGTAAAATGACTAAGTCACAGAAGAGGGAAATGTGACATAGAAAAAATTAGCATTAGATTGATGAATAGATAGGTAATTTCATAAATATATTTCTATGGCTTCTTCCTAACTTAAATTATGACTTCTACCATATTTAGAAGGTAATAATTAGGTAGGGGTTTATAATGTACAATAGTGATATCATTATCATTAGGAATATAATTTATGAAAAATCCAAAATGTATAAAATCCTTACCTCCAATATCTCAACTCCTCTTATGATAAATTCATAGGAATTGGACTTGATCATCCCACTTGGAGGAAAATACTATTTTTTTTATTTTATACCAAATATTTAGATTCTTATGATCTAGTTGTCTTTGATCCTAGATTTACAATCAAATATTATGTAATGCTCTAAATTATATATGTATGAATTTTTCTTAAAAACTTGAATCCTTAAGAAGGATTATAAACTTCGTTATAATATTGAATTCATTCCTTTAATTCTCCATGGCCTTGAATTATACTTCCCAAATATTTTAACTTATGTGGCTTTACAAAATTTGCATTACATTTCTATCATTTTCCTTAGTTTTCTATTTCTCAAACCATCACTTAGTCTTATTGTTAAAAATCAACACTTTCTCCTACCAACTATAATGTAGTAAAAGAGACCTTAAATATAACTAGTAGGTTAACCTGAATCAATCATTATTTTCATTAACATTGGAGTTCAAACCAAAAAGGGTGTTAATATTGGCTAAAACCCTAGAAGGAAATCTAATTTACCCTAGGTTTAGATATTTTCTTTTCCAAGAAAAATTGATTAATTTAATGTGAATTTATTGATCTAATTTATTGTAAAATCCTAATCTAAAAAATGAATTATTCACATAGAAAAAAAAGAAAATTGATGGAATGGTTAAATATTTTAAAGAGGTAGAAAGAGGGGTACCTACACATGAATTTTGAGTCTAAATTTGATGGATGGGGGTGAGGGAATGCTTGATTTAAATTAATGGTTTTGAATGCTTAATACTAGTTTTGATGGTATAGGTCTACTCTACACTTTTCTACAACACAATGCTGACAAAAAATCTATATCCAACTTGAACACATGAGAATAGGGGAAAAGGTTGTGTTGTATAAGGGATTGATTAATTCAATCCCTATTTTTGTGTTTCCACCTTCAAAAAAAACAAATGATGATGGTAAAGAGGGCTCACTTTAGGTTGAGAAGACCTAAACTAGAAAAAAATTGTCTATAATAATAAACGATAATGAATAATGCTACCTTAAGTATGAAATCTCTATCAAAGTATTGCACACCATAACTTGCCACAAAGAGTTGATAATGGAATTGATTTTTTTTGAAAAATTAAAAAAGGTTAGTTCACATAACATGATAGATTATTGTAGATATCATGTAGAAAATAACTCATATACATCTTCGTTATAAGAGAATGAGTGAATGATTTTTCATGATAGTGCCTTGTTCATAATGCTTATAATATTGAAATAAGAGGAAAACTTATTTATATATGCATCCAAATTGATATTTTGTGTTATAGGCCGACCTGAGGTCACTTTAAAGTGCTCAAAGCTAACATTAAAATAATATTTATTGAAATAGGGTACCTTTAGGAAAAGGGAACCCTCACCCTTGTTTGGGTGTTTTTCTCCCAATTTTCTTAGGATGTCAAGGATTTTAATACGCTTTCCCCAATCTAACACAAAAATGAAAAAAATACTAATGTAATTAATGTTATAAAAAATACAGTATTAATATAGTGTGAAATTATCAACGGTAATAATTTTATGATGCTACTCCAACATTCCTTTCCTTCATCTTCCTCAATTAAATAATTTCTTAGTTCCCAAAATTTTGAAATTCAAACTTTCCTCTATTGAAATTCTTCAACTTAGTTGCCCATGATCTATCTCCTTGTATTTTTTCTAAATAATTTGGTATCCCTAGTCCCCATGATATAAATATTCTAAATTCCTAAACTATACTATATTAAAAGATCCTATAGTTCTCCCTACTTACTTGAATATTATCCTACATCTTAGATCCCTAAACCCTTGTCAGTTAATACTCTTAAGTATACGTAATTATTCTATAATAAGCTATTCCATATTCCTAATCGCATATCCCTATTGGTATCAATATCCAAATTTCCTTGAATTCCACCTCGATCCTAGACTAGTTATTGCTAAGGATTCATCACCACTCCTTCATGAAATGGATATATTTTTAGAAGGATAAAATTTCATCCTTCTTACATTGGTTACCTTAAAATCTTTATCTTCATTCCCTCCTACATTGAGTATCATTTAATTTAAATTTCTCATAATTCATGTGTCTTGTATTGTCAAGCCCTAATCATTGATCCTTGTCGTACTTTTCTATTATAGAAAATTTATATTCTCCCAATCATTATTTAAAGAGAAAAATATTTTAGAAATAACTAAGAAATATTATTCCCTAATTCCTCTCTAATCACCCTATTTTCCTAGGGACGTAGACCTTTCCATTCCCTTACATCCTTGTTGATCATAACTTATGTTTCCTCTAATCATTACCTCTAATATCAACACCTCTTTGTGTAATAGAACTAGAATAAGAATTTGGAGGAACTTACTTGTTTCTTATTTAGTATCCATCCTAGGAATGTATCCTTGCAACTTTATCAAGGACTATTTTTTCCTTGTTTGATGGAATACAATTATATTTCCGCAAAATAATCTCCCTTAGATTCTCAAAGTCATAAGTCATCAACTCATATTATTTTGGATTGGTAATTTGATCATATTTGAGAATACAAATAATTTCTTCATGATAAAAAAAATCATCATCTTCATCCAATGATCAAGGAGATTTAACATAGATGGTATGCTTGGAGACTTATCTTTCCATTGGGCCCATTACTTTTTTATAAATTATATGCAACATCTTCACATCCATGTTGATATTTCAATATTTTTACTCGCTTGATGAACAAAATTATATTTGAATGTTCAATATGAGTTAATTTTTAACAAATTGGAGACATACATTAATTATAAGTAGACATACATTCATATGGATTTACTAAGCTTTTCAAAAAATGAACACATTGATTATTTTTCCTTAAAAAATGAGTAAATTATTACTTCCAAAAATTGTAGGCCAATAATATTGGCTCATAATTTAGCCACCAACACTAGGGCGTCCATTCAGGAGTATGAAAATAAATTTTATGACTAGAGTATATTATTTTAGGCTTACAAATGAGAGTATTGTGTTCATAAAAAATGAGTCTTAGGTGTTATAAGAAATTTTAGGTAATAAAATTTGTTCCTAGAGATGTAAATGATCAATGAATACCTAATGCACCTGGTTAGAGGTATTGAAACTAAATATTAACTCAAAAATATATTTATTACCTTTGTTGCCATGTTAAAACCCTAAATAGGGTTTAACAAGAAAATTTGGAGTTTTCCGGGATAAATTCTTACCTAACTAATAAAAAATGGTTTTAGGGTCTAACTCAACCAAATAAACTTATTAAAGTAGGTTTTGTACTAGTTTGGAACATGTGTGGGTGTTATCTCTTAAAAACTCAATTTTGGAGACCTGGATGACTAATTAGCATTGATAATTGTCCATTTTAAGGATATATGTTTTATATTTGAGGTTGAAACTAAAGGAGGAGTTGTATCTCCATAAAGGGTATTTAAAATTATCTTTATGTTCCTAAAAACCTCCATAAAAAGTATTGTACCATCGAATTTATCCATAAACAATGCTACTAGGAAGGTTGCTTAGGACTAAACATGGCATATTTTGCATTTTGTGTGTCATTTCATTAAACCAATTGTTCCAAAACATTCGAGAAGGAAACTAAATGCTAGGGAATACCTCTTTTAATTTCCCAAGATGCTTGATAATTCCAAACTACATTATTGCAATATAATCTCTTAAGATCACTAACTGCAAAAATTGTCAAATTATGATTGCCTATTTCTTAGAATCTATGACACCTGTGAATGCTTTGTATGAACAAAAAAATATGATAGGTTCCATCTATAATAATATCTCTTGGTTTTTGAAATCTCCAATCTATTTGACTATGGTAACATGTGCATACAAAGATTTTGGCACCCAAAGTGCTTTCTTGTGCTTCTAGGGTTTTTTGCCTAAAAGGAGAAAGAGGGGCCAAAATGTAATGTAAACACTCAAGAATAATTCAATATGGATTAAATATTCCTAGTTGAGATTAAATGAATGCAAATAATTCATAAAATAGATAAATTTGATATGCAAAACTAAGAAATGCAAAGTGTTTGAAAACACATTATGATATACAAAAAAACCTCAAAAGATGAATAGAAATGCAAATAAAACAAAGTAGAAAGTTGTAAAACTAAATCTGTGCACTTGAAAACTTGTTGGAGACTAGAAATAACTCTAAAAAACTAGATATGTTGACTTTTTGATTAATTGGGACTCATTCACCAACCTGGGTGAATTAGACCTAGATCAAGGTTTCTACTCAAAAGTCTTTTTCTACAAAAAGAGTATTGGAATTTGCATTCTATCCTAATAGACACCTATAGTTGGATGCATTTCCCACTCATGGTGAATTAGTCCTTTTTTTGTTTTCCAAAAATTAAATTTTTGTATCTACACTTTATCACCTGCATTGCACTTCCAAATTGAATCCTGGATCTGAATCTTCAAAAACACCTGCAAAAAAAATAAATTATTTTCTAAGGGGGGGTTTTCCTTGGTCAAACACCTAGTTTGGTAATTAAGCCATGGAGGGATAGTAAAATATGCAAAAAACCCTAGCCCTAAGTGTGTCAAAGACTAGGAAAATATCAAGACAAAACCCTATTCTAATGTGCTAGAATAAGATGTTTAAATGAAAATTGAACGATGTAAGACTTCAACCTAAGAAACCCTACAACATTTTTAAATGAATATTAATGGCATGAAAACCTTAAATCTAAAGATAGAGAGAGAATGGAAGATGGAATAACTTTTAAAATAACTCTTTAGGCTTGATTTGATGGCTAGTTGCATCTTGTCAACCTAGATTTCTCCATGATTCTCCATAGGCATCCATGATCAACTCCTTGCAATGCAAGATCTTGAATAAGAAGTGAGCTTGAAGACCTACAAGAACCCTAATTTGATGTCCTAAAGCTTCAACTTTGCTATAGAAAGACTAATGAATCTTCTTGAGATATTCAACACTTGACTTTTGAATTTGCTTGGTAAAAAAGACTAGATGATGTGAAAAATGACCTAAAAAATCATATTTATAGGCATCAAAACCTAATTTCCTGGTATATAGACCTAAGAGGTCGACATCCATTGAAAATTTGAATTAAGTTAGCGATTCTCCCACTTAATATTAAAAATTACCCCAAAAGGGACTCATTCGCCACCCTTGGTGAATGGGTCCCACCAAAGGGCACTCATTCACCCAAGGTGATGAATGGGTCCCACATGTGGTTTTTGGAGGTGGGTATTTTAGATATGACTAATTTAAGCATTATTTGTTATGATTTGTATTATTTTTGAGTGAAATGGACCTCTGGATAAAAAATAATGAGCATTAGGGGCCTATAAATATAGTTTTTAAGGTGTTATTGATGCAAGGATGTCTAAAATAGGACCAAATTAGGTCACAGATTATACTTTATGAAAAAGAGTATAATTTATGTGTCCACAGTTAGCCCCCACTTTAGCATCCATATGACTCTACGTGCATATGAAAGCTAAAGGACTCCAAATAGTATACTTTAATTGCATAAAAGGATACTCATTCAAAATATGGGAGAATGAAGCCCTCGTGTATGTGCAAGATCATGATGGGCCAAAAAGTGGCAATATGTAAGTGATATGATAGCCCATTTGGCTAATGACCTTTTTCTTACCCAAAATTGATGAAATGAAAAGGGTTTTTAAAGGAGATTCTCAGCTTTCCACCAATATAAATTATGATTTACTTTGAATTTAATAAATAATTATTATTCATTTTCTATTTGAATTATGACTAAAGTCCTAACTAATAGGCTGATTGAAAAACATCTATAGCTTTCAAACATGCATCACATTCTATGCCCCACATACTATAGGATTAAAAAAAAAATTGAATTTTGGGAAGTTTTGACCAAGTTAAGGTGGTCAGACATATGATTTTTTTTATATTTTAAAAGTTGTAATAAAAAATTCATAATTAATTATTTACTTGGAAAAAAATTACAAAAAAAATATGCATCACATCGGGACATGAGTCCTCTACTTATATCTAAAATATTATTAAAAAATATTATCATTTTATTGTAGTTAGGGTGGTCAGACAAACACCTACTTCTTTTTTCCCTGAAATTTAAGTACTACTGCATTGAAATCTCAAATTTTCACCAAATAGATTTAAAAAAAAGTAAACCTAGTATTTTAGAATTCAATTTTCTACATATTCTATTCTTACATATTTTTGAAATAATATATAACTTATTGAAATTTTTACATCAAGTTGCCTAGCTCTATTTTCTTTGAGTTTTTTGCCACTTAAGGGCCTATTTTTTCCATGATGATCCTGTACATACCCCCCAGTATAGTTATCTACAAAACCATAACATTAGGAACCACATCTTGTAACACAAATTCATTAGCTATCCAAAAATCCTTTTATCTAACTTCTAGAAATCAAATTTGAGGGTAGATGTATGCCCCCCATTGACTACACTTGCTCTACGAAGGCCGAATCAAGGTAGCAATCTAGCCATGTTGAAATAGGAAAAATCATATCGTAGGGAATTTCCAAGTACCATTCCACATAAAAATAGACAGTTGATGATATTAGGTGCGGAATCATGATTCCAATGCATCAAACAATGTCAAAAACAGAGTTCCCTATCATTTGTTATGGTGTTTTGAAGAAAAGGTACTCTTAAGATAAGAATAACCCTAATTTTATACATAAGAGTAAAAGAAACGATGAAAAGAGTTAAAAGAGGTAAAAGGGGAGTAATTTTCCACTTACTATTTCATTTACCTCCTTGTAGTGTGGGAATGATAAGTGAGATAGAAAGATGTTGAGTAGATGAGATTATAGACCTGCACGAATGGATGTGCTTTGAGACTAGGTGGCATGTGATGAGCAACATCATGAGGTGAGTCAATTCTGTAACCTTTGCTTAGTTTTTTTGTAGTGATTTAATGGTTTTTAATGCATTTATAGGTTAATTTAGGATCTTGGAAAAAAAATTCAAAGTATCCCCTTTATTCGCAAAGTGTCTCTTTTGTTCACAAAGTATCTTGTTTCTATGCAAAGTGTCCCATTTCTTCACGAAGTGTCCTGTTTCTTTGTGAAGTGTCCCAAAGTGTTCTAAAGTTTCTAAGGCCTTTAGGAAAGCATAATAAAAGAACTTTGGCACATTTTCATGATAAATAATGTAAAAATTAAAGATTGTAGATGATTTTTAAAGTATATTGTTGTGATTTTGATAGGTACTTTCCCATTCACAAAAATGGCTAGGGGGTAGAAAGTTGAGATTTTTCAGAGATCTAGCCCTAGCACTATCAGTAGAGGAGATAGAGCACCTTCAAGCCATAGGAATCTATTGGGCATACCTCATGCTTCCCATGAGGTACCACAATGCTATGTCGATGGCTCTCTATGAGTGTTGGGATGTGGATACATGCATATTTCACCTCCCGATTAAGGAGATGATGATTACCTTAGAGGACGTACACCATATTCTCTAAGTTCCTATTCAGGGAGAATAGGTGTACTTATAAGGAGATCAATCATTTCATGAGTAGAAGGCTAACATGTAGTACTGCCTTTGTGGGCCAGTACACAATGAGAACATGAGGGCATGAATTGAGTTACTGATGCTACCATATTCATGAGCCCTAGTGGTGAGATGGATCATGATGCACATGGTGGCAATAGTACTCAATCTAGATGGACAAGCAACTCACCTTGATGGAGGATTAGTTTATTTGATTTATAAGATGACAGAGTACAAGAAGGTCTACACTTTGGGATGTTGTATACTGGTACACTTGTATTATGATCTGGGTAAATTTATTTTATGGGAGATAGAAAACATGGGGCATTACACACTTCTATAGGTTTGGTGCCTTGAACATATCACATGCACCATGCCTATTGATTTCCCATGTGCTACAGCCATAGAGTATCGTTGACTAGCTAGAGGAGGATGAGATCCTTTGGAGACCTTATCAACTGACACTAAAGTAGCCATATTGTATGGGGAAGCTGAGGAGGATGCAACTAGATAGATTTTTGGTTGGCTAACATGACTACGTAGTATGTCCCTTCTATTATGGTTGAGTCATGTGATAGTTCGAATAGGTGTAGACACCACCGAGGCCATGCCCCTTTATCAAGAGATCAATGCAGAGTCCCCAAAGACCAAGTGATACAATGTGGCTCACTATAGACCATGTTTCCCAGAGTGACTTTGATGACTTAGATCACAATCAACCTCTAGTTTCTAACACTAATGACGTCAGTAGCATAGATGAGTATGAGGAGTGGTGGATAGTGACACAACCAACTCTTGCATTTCTAATGGATGTCCCTATAGGTGATGTAGGACCAATGCCAGATGGGGGAGATGAGGTAGAGGACAGGACCAAGGAGGTATGATACAAGGTTGCAGACATATTCACTAATGTTATAGATGATGAGTATGATGAGGATGAAGATCTTGACTATGATGGCCAGGACAGAGGAAACAAGGATGAGGATGATGAGGAGGATTATGAGTATTAGGAGGAGCCACCCTTGAGTGAGAGTGATGAGGTAGTAGCTGGGGATTGACACAAGTGGAGGGATCACTTTCCCATCTATATGACGAGATCATGAATAGTAGTTGCAGTAGGCACCTATACTCATATTCATGGAGAGGTTAGCACATCCTCCATGCCCTCTGCATAGAATGATGTTGATATTGCTCAACCTACCAAAGATATAGGTGATCATATTTAATTGTATGCATGTACTTTAGTGCTTATGCTATATATATATATATATATATATGGGTATGTGTAGGATCATGATGGGCCAAAAAGTGCCAATATGATGTGTATGTGTAGGGTATGCGGCTGACAACTTTTTTTTACCCAAAATTGATGAAATGAAAATGGTTTTTAAAGGAGATTCTCAACTTTCCACAATATAAATTATGCTTTACTTTGAATTTAATAAATAATTAGTATTCATTTTCTATTTGAATTATGACTAAAGTCTTGATTGATAGGCTGATTGAAAAAAATCTATATCTTTCAAATGGTATCACATTCTTTGAATCTGAAACATGTGCCACATTCTATGCTTCACATACTAAAAGATTAAAAAAAATGAATTTCATGAAGTTTTGACCAAGTTAAGGTGGTCAGACATGTACGAGTTTTAATATTTTTAAAAAGTTGTAATAAAAAATTCATAATTAATTATTTAATTGGAAAACAAATTACAAAAAAATATGCATCACATTGGGACATGAGTCCTCTACTTATATCTAAAATATTATAAAAAAATATTTTCATTTTATTGTGTTTAGGGTAGTTAGACAAACACTTTTTATTTTTTCCCTAAAATTTAAGTACTACTGCATTGAAATTTTAAATTTTTACCAAATAGATTTAAAAAAAAAAACCTAGTAGTTTAGAAACTAAATTCTATTTGATACAAATTCTATTCTTACATATTTTTGAAATAATATAGATAACTTATTCAAAAATTTACGTCAAGATTCCTAACTCTAATTTTTCTGAATTTTTTGTCACTTAAGGGCCTATTTTTTTCATGATGATCCTACACATACCCATATATATATATATATATATATGATGATGATGTGTATTGATTGTGTATTGTTTCTTCCTTACAGGAGTGATGAGAAACTGGCAGGAGCTCTACCATCAGGCGACTACAGAGATAGTATTTGCATCCATTGACAAGGAGGAGATGGACCCATATTACATGCCCCTACCTATCATGGAGGAGGATTCAAAGCCAATTAGACCATTCATGAGGCTATGGGTAGCATATGAGAGTGTGAGGAGATGACTGCATAGAGTTGAGACTATAGGACAATCATCTCAAACTTGACTAGAGGTGGAGAAAGTATAGGTAGAGGTATCATGGCTACAAGCAGAGAGGCAGTAGATAGTAGGGGAGCATTAGGTGGCCCTTGGATAGATACAGGGCTTAGAGTTTGTACTCAAGCTTTATGAATCACAGTCATGATCACATATGACCTTCTCTAGATGTCCTCTGACTAACTCATAAGCACCAGAGCCTGAGAGGTTGAGTTCTCACAGACCTTAGTGATATTATATATTGTGATGATATGTACATAAAACTTTTGATATATATACATTTAAGCATTGGATGTTTTATGATTTTTCTTAATGTGTTTAAATTTTAAATGGAAATGTGATTAATTAAATAACCTTGATAAGATTACTTAATTAATGTCTTCATGTTTTAACAAACTTTATGTGATCTAAGTAAAACTTACTGTAATTTATTTTAGATACAACATAATCATTAAGTAAATTATGCTAAATTAAATATTTAATGATCTAACTTATCATAACACACAAGATGAATTGGAATAGTATGAAACCTAAAGTAATTAAAAATGAATTGAATAATCACTTTAGTGCTCAAGACATATGCATGATTGATTTGTCAAGAATGAAGCAATGCGAAAGCATATAGGATATGACCCAATAGCTCTAACAACACTACTTGATCATTCATACTATTCAAAGGGATTAGAAATAATACCAACACAAATGTGTGGCATTGATAGGTTCTTTAAGGGTTGTGTCATCTAGCTAAATTAACATGTATGCACCAGACCCAAAATTTTTGTTAACAATGTCAGGTCCTAACAAATTAGAACAGAATTTTTCATGTTCATTTGGGTCGACATTGATGAGCTTAAAATATGCTCATAATTTGAATGTTATGATAAAATTTTAATGTCTTTACTTTTGTTATTTCATGGCTATTTAAACTTTGTTGAAACCTTTTATGGGGATATCCTGTAGCATAATACTTTCATATTCCTACAGCTCATTGTGTTGACTTGATTGCATTTATTGCCCGTTGACTCCCTAAAATGGCTGGTATATCGTATAAAGTTTTTGAATGATGAAGTAGATTTAAAATGTGTGATTAATGAATAGATATCGTGTATGTTATACGCCTTTTCTTTCACATCTGTTACCTTTTGTTTCACAGGTTGTTGAAGAATGATCGAGTCAAGCGCAGCCGATCTCGGCCTTGCAGTAAAGTCCATTTCTTGCACGACTTCGAGGAAGCTCCGGTGAAGACTCTATGACCGAAACCATGGGAAAGAATTTTAATGATAGTCAATCTGGAAAGAGTGGAGTGCTAGATTCTCTCTGAATTGGGTTGAACGCATAAATTCATTATGAAGTTTGATCCTTGATTCAGGAATATACTTTACTTCCATGTCTTTCTTTGATAGGGTTAGTTAGTTAGTTGCTCTCCTATTTTTAAATAAATTTCTCCTGCACCAGAGAGACAAGGAGATGATAGTTAGAAAAAGTTAGAGGCATAGTGATAGTAGATATCATGTAAGAGTCAGTATAATAATGAGAAATAGAATCTGTATGATCAAAGACAGAGTTTGTTGTTAGTTTCCACATCAACAAAGCAATGTATACCATTCTGTTTTCATGAATAAAGTTCAATGAAGTCTGAGTTTAGTATATGTGTAATCAGTAGATGCTTGCTAAGGGGGCCCACTTAGTAAGTATCTGTAGCTAGTTAGTTAGTTGTTCTTTTTTGTTGATCTTCAGTTAGCTTTCATCTTTTGAAGTTTTTATACAAACTTAGTCTTGTATTGCTCCTGCAGCATAGAGAATCCATCCCTATGCTTGTTCCTGTAGCATAAGGTCAGTTTATGGTTTGTGCTTCAATCGTAGTTGTTATGGTTTATGTTTTAATCAAAGCATAGTTGAGTTAAAGAACTTTGCATTACCTTCCTGTAGCGTGGATAGAATTCCTTTCCAGTATTTATTTCTACTAAGATTTGACCAAAACTAGTTCTTAGTGCATATATTTTGCCGTGCCATTTAAAGTATACATCCCCTGGTTTGACAAGTAAATGAACGTCCATAGAGAGATATAAGTCACCTGTTGGAATGTCCAATTCCCAGGAAAGGTTTTACTGTGATTTTCATATCCTTTTGTGGGCGTGACCATTTTTGGTGCCGTTGTCGGGGATGGCGTCCAACTAGGAATTTGTTAGAGGTCATCTTTCGCATTAGTTTAGTTTGTTAGTCAAAAATTTTCAAAATATTTCAAGCCACCACTCACCGTATTGCATGCATAGAAGAAGAAGAGACGCACTGGGAAGGTTCCTCCCTGAAATTTTTTTTATTGAACTACCATTTGACCTAGCTAATAACGAACTTGAGGAAAATTCATTCGCTCTGTTATTCCAGCAACCAAACATGGCAAATAATCCACCTAATAATCCACCTCCTGCATTTGAGTTTCCTATTGTTCCCCAACGAGATACCGACAATCTTAAAAACATTCCATCTTCCTTGCTTCCAAAGTTTTATGGCTTGGTTACGAAGGATCCAGAAACTTTGCTGTTTGAATTTGATGTCCTCTGTCGCAGTTATGACTACAACACAAACGCTCATAAACTGGAGTTATTTCCTTCCACCTTGAAGGAAGGAGCTCTCAGGTGGTTCATGAGTCTGGGAAGAGGCGTTGTAGATAGTTGGGTAGCCATGCAGACGAAATTCCTTGAAAAGTATAAGGAATATTGTAAGAGTGCCAGCAAGGGTGATGACATATTCCAAATTCAGCAGAAGGAGGATGAAAGTCTGGAGGATTATATTTCCAGGTTTTTGTTTTCACTAAAAAGGAACTCAAGCCATACTCTCAACGAGGACTCTCAGAAACTACTCTTTCTAAGGGGAATCAGTGATGCCTGTATTGATGCCTTAGACCTGATGGGAGGAGGTGATATAACCCAACTACCTTGGGATGATATAAAGAAAATATGTCTTAACTACTCTCGAGCAATAGTTAAGAAAGGTCGAGGTCATCAAGCTATAGTGGGGAAGTCTTATTCTGGTGGAGTTTCCTGGATGGAGATAACAAATTTGCTATCTGATTTCAAGCAGGACATCATTAATAATATGGCTACACAACTGGACACTATGCAAACTCAGAAGAAACATGCAGAAGCTGAGGTAGTTTTGGCCGAGTTCTGTCCATACTGCAGACAGAAGAAGTGTGATTGCAGATGCAAGATGGTGGCTAATTTGGAAGCTAGGCAACTACCTACTGACTTCAAACTAGTAGAAGGTGATGATGATCAAGTGTTCTTTGTTGCACAAAGGAGACCATGGGCCCAAAGACAAGGTATGCCTCAATATCCTTTAACTTTTGGTAATCCTTATTCTGGCTATAATAAGCAATGGCAACATGCATATGGACCACCACCACCCTGGAATCCACCTCAACCAAGTTGGCCTAATTATCAGACCCCACAATGGAAATCTCCTCAAGGAGGTTGGCAACAGCCACAAGGGTAATGGACCCCACCTTCAGGAAATTGGCAACAAAATCCTCAATGGAGAGGTCCTCAGCAATGGAAAAACTAGTCTCTTGGATTTATGCAGCTTCCATAGCCACAACCACAAGCCCTCATGCTACCTCCTGTAGCAACTGCCACAAATCCTGGCCCTCCGAAGCAAACGCCTATGCCTGCCCAGCCGTTGCCCAATCCCAATAATAAGAAACAGCAGCAGCCACAACAAACTACGTATCTTGCTGAAGCCAACCAATATCAAGATTATGCCTTAAACGTTAATGACATCCATCTGAGCTCTGGAACTACTTTACCTGCTCCCAAACTACCTCTAATTACTGAAATACCAGATTCTCCCCTTGAAGAATCTACTGAACATGCTGTTCCTACTGAGCATATGCCTATACCCGATACAGTTTCTACAGAACTTGTTCTGCAAAGACAAGACAAACCACCTTTTCCTCAGAGGTTGTAGAGCACTGAATCTAAATCCATAGAAGAACCCACTTTTGACATTCTGGATCAGCTCAAGAATGTACAAATTCAAATCCCTTTATTTCAGGCTATTAAAGATGTTCCCATTTTTGGGAAAGCTATTAAAGAAGCCTATTTGAAGAAGCCTGGATGGAAGAAAAAGGATCCCCAAACAATTCATTTTTTAGGGAAATTGGCTGATATAATGTTGGGAAATGTAGTCATTCCAAAGTATATTGATTCCAGAAGTCCTGTAGTGCAGATACATATAAATGGCCAAGTTGTAAAAAATTGATTGACTTAGGTGCTGCCATTAATGTCATGATAAAAGCATACTATGGACTCCTTGAATATTTCAAACATTAGGTCTACACCCACAGTTTTGTAGCTTGCAGACAGCTCCACAGTTAAACCTGATGGGATGGTGGAAAATGTAATTGTCACTCTTGAATCTTGGGAGTATCCTACTGATTTCACAATATTATCAGTTAAGGAAACTTTAGGAGGGTATCCAGTTATCCTTGGTAGACCATGGTTAGCAACTACTGATACTTTTATAGGATGTCGTTCTGGAGATATGACCATTTCTGATGGGCAGTCCACAAAGAAATTGGCCTTGTATCTGCCTGCTAGACCTCAACCAGATTTGTCCCAACCTGTTTGGCCAGATGTGGGGGAAGAAACTAAAGAAGCCAATTCTTTGGCTCAATTAATGATGCTTCAAAATGATCCATTCTCATAATTTTAGAGTGAAGATGCTTTGCTTTTTTAAATTCTACAATTTAACCCTGATACGGGTAGTTCATCTGATCCAAGTGGCATCCATCTACAATGTTTCCTGCAGCAACCAAATTCTAAGAATTTATCATCTAAACTTTCAGCAATTTTTCATAACTTGCTTCCACAAGAGGTACAAACATTACTTGTAGATTCTATGAGTAATCTCACTAAGCAGATAGAATTGTCTCTAGATCATTGTTTGAATGCCAATAGCAAGTTGTCACAGTCTCAAGAGGCTGACTTATTAAAAATGCTACAAGAACAGCATAAAGTTTTTGCATGGGAATATGGGGACATGCAAGGAATAGATCCTCGAGTTTGTACTCATAGGATATATATCAAAGAAGATTGTTTACCAATTAGACAACCTCAAAGAAGAGTAAATCCAACACTTAGAGAAATAGTGAAAAATGAACTTCAAAAGTTGCTTGATGCTAGTTTTATTTATCCAATCTCTGACAGTCAATGGGTTTCTCCATTAGTCATTGTCCCCAAGAAAGGAGGAAAATGGAGAGTGTGTGTAAATTACAGGGAGTTGAACAATGCCACTAAAAAAGATCACTTTCCACTACCTTTTGTAGACCAAGTACTAGACTCACTGTCTGGCAAAAGATATTTTTCCTTTTTGGACGGTTACAATGGGTACAATCAGATAAAAATATCCCCTAAAGATCAAGATAAGACCACTTTTACCTATCCATGGGGAACATTTACTTATTCAGTCTTGCCTTTTGGTCTATGAAATGCACCAGCGACATTTCAGAGAGCAGTAATTAGTATATTTGCTGATATATCTCATGAATGTATGGAGATTTATATGGATGATTTCACTACCTATGGAGTCACATTTGAAGAAGCACTGATGAATTTAGAAAAGGTATTGAAAAGGTGTAGAGAGAAAAATTTGTCTCTAAACAATGAGAAGTATTTTCTAATGATGGAAGAAGGTATTGTTCTAGGTCATCATATTTCAAAGAATGGAATTCAGGTTGACCCTACTAAAATTGAAGTTATTATGAATTTACAAACTCCTGCAAAACAAAAAGATGTCAGAAGTTTCCTTAGCCATGCAGGGTATTATAGAAGGCTTATAAAAGACTTCAATAAAATTTCCAGCCCACTTTATGGCTTGTTAACAAAGGATTCCCAATTTGAGTGGATAGAGGCCTGTGCAAAATCCTTCCTGCAACTAAAGGACTTGCTTACTAAAGCCCGTGTTCTTCAAGGTCCAAAATAGAATTTGCCTTTTCAAATATATGCTGATGCATATGATTTTGGTATAGGAGCAGTTTTAAGTCAAAAAGAAAATTCAATTAAGCATGCTATCTACTTTATCAGCAAAAACCTTCAAGGTCCTGAGCTCAACTATACTGTTACAGAAAATAAATTGCTTGTAGTAGTGTATGCTTTGAATAAATTTAGACATTATGTCACAGGTTATCAGATATTCGTCCATACTGACCATGCATCAATCAAGTATCTAATGAAAAAACTTACCATTTCTGGTAGATTGGCACGATGGCTCCTGTTGTTACAAGAATTTGACATTACAATCATTGACAAACCAGGAAGAGCTAATGTTGTAGCTGAATTTTTATCAAGACTCCAATCAGCTACATCTGATGAACATGAGGTCATTGATGATAGGTTCCCAGATGAACACTTGTTCTCTATTGTTGCACATACTCCATGGTATGCAAACATTGCCAATTATCTAGCAGCAAACAGAATACCAGCTCACTTTTCTCCAAAAGAAAAGAAGTTGTTGATAGAGAAAAGTTTTAACTTTTCCTGGAATGAAAATTGTTTGTTTTATACTGGACCTGATCAAGTAATGCGAAGATGTGTAAGAGAAGACGAGACTTATGATATCTTGCATGCTTTCCATGATGAACCATGTGGGGGACATTTTGCAGTAAAAAGAATAGCAGTGAAGGTTCTTACAACAGGGTACTACAGGCCAACACTACACAAGGACGATGTGGCCTATACAAGGAAGTGTGACAGATGCCAGCGTATGGGAAGACCAACTAAGTTAGATGAAATGCCATTATATCCGCAGGTCATAATCACCCCTTTTGATAAATGGGGAATGGATTTTGTGGGACCAATTGATCCACCATCAAATGGTAAGTCATGCATTCTAGTTTGCATAGACTATGTCACAAAATGGGTCGAGGTAAAAGCTATGACTCATGCTCGGGATAAAAAAGTTGTTGAATTTCTGTATGAACAAATTTTCACTAGATTTGGAGTCCCTAGAGAGCTTGTAACTGATCAGGGAGCTCAATTCACATCGAATCTGATAACTGCATTAATGAATGGCTATAAAATCAAACATAGAAAGTCCAGCCCCTATCATCCTCGAGCCAATGGTCAGGTGGAGGTAACAAACAGAGAAATTGAGACAATCCTCACAAAGACAGTGCAGATCCATAAGAAAGACTGGAGCAATAGACTTCCTGAAGCAGTTTGGGCATATAGAAGTACATGGAAAACAACAACTGGGTTTACACCTTTTGAATTACTTTATGGGAAAACAGCCATGCTACCCATTGAATTTGAGCATAAAACCTTGCGGACAACTCTTGAACTCAATATGGAAATATCTGCAGCACAGAAGGACCATCTCTTGTAGCTAAATGCTTTGGACGAAATGAGAAAAGCTGCCCTGCAGCACACAGAAGTAATCCAACAACAAAGGAAGAAATGGCATGATCAACATATCAGAACTAGAAATTTTTTTGCTAGTGATTGGGCTCTGTTATATGATTCCAGATATCAAGAAAACCAGGGTAAGCTCACAACACGCTGGCTTGGCCCCTATGAAGTTGCAAATGTGTTCGACAACAGAGTTGTATAGCTAGTGACAATTGATCCAGACCACTTCAAATTGCTAGTAATGGCCACCGCCTCTGGTTGTACAATAAACCTGTCTCAAAGGAAGAATTTATGCAGCAGTTTGTTCAAGTTCCTCCCACTACTCTTTCTGCAGCCTCAGGCTTTAGCCTTTCTCCTGCAGCCTCATCGTAATTTCAAAAAAGCATGCCCATAATAAAGGTTTTCTTTTTAAAAAGAAAATCCATTTTTCTCCATTTTCATTTATCGCACCCATCTCACTTCTTTATCTTCCATCCATCTATCCCATCCATCCATTCCATCTGTTCAACTCATCCGCCCATGTCACCCATCCACTTCATCCGTACACATCAACATTAATTAAGATATCTTTCCCACTTGTCAATTCATGTAGACGCAGTCATCTTTCTTCACAAGTACGTGCAATTATCAAAGGTACGCCATATCTTTTCTTATCGCATATTTGATTTATTTCATTCTATTCATTTACTACTATGCATGTACCGGTCATTATTACCTGAATCTCTACCTGTTCTTTAGTACATGTGATGACACATGCCATACTTTAAGTAGGGGGTGGGGTAAGCCATCTTTTAAAACCTATCTTTTCGCCGCTGCCATAACTGCACAAATGACCTTTCTTTAGTACTTTTCTGGTACTTTCCAAATATGATCACATGTCCTTCTTTATTGCATATTTTTTCTTGTAAACTACGATTAAGACTGCTTGTTCAAAAAGTTTATTTTTGGAAAAAAAGAAAGAAATGTGACGGCACGACAGAAGAAAAACCAGAGCAGAAAGGGAAACAAAGAATTTGAATCTTCAGTAAGGAATTGAGTTCAGCTAAAAAAACTACAAATATGGGTGGTCAGTTGGTGCAACATGAGCCTGTAGCTCATGAATTGTTATTGCAAAATCCGCAAACAGTCCACGCATTCAGCCTCTGCGGATGGTTAAATTATTTCTTGAGCTTAAATGATTTTGATGAGGAGGCTACTGGAGAATTTTTGAGAACACTTTCTGAAGGGGAAGCTACTGTATGGGGTCTAACGGTTGTTGCAACTGAAGACATAATTGCTGAGGTAACTGGGCTTCTATCTGTTGGAGAAAAATTTTCTTCAGACGCTGCAGCTGGAAAGGCTGAGTTTTCAATGCCTGCTAATGGACCTCTGAAAGTCTCCAAGCAGGGGTGCAAGTGTGTATCGTTGCCTCCTCCTTATTCAGAGTATGCCGCTTATATAATCAGGTATTTAACCTATGAAGGTTGTTTCTCCTACCTGCATTCTCATCATTTTAAGTTATTAAGCCATATGAGGCATGGGTTAGTTGTGAATGTTCCGAATTTCTTGTTAAAATTTCTAGAACAAAGTGCCCATGGAACCCAACAGGGGAAAGATAATTCTGTAACTCACCATGGCTTTATCAAATTACTGATTGAGCGCTCTTTAAGAGATGTTTCACCTCTTTCCTGGCAACAATTCGTTGCCCAAAAGAGCTTGCAGATTCCACAACCCCCTAGGGTACTTACCCCACGGCCTTAAAGAAAGAAGAAAGAAATTGCATCTACCAGTAGAACAGGGCAAGGGTCATCTACTCCTGTAGCAACGGGTCCTGCAACTTTCGCACCGGAATCCTCTACTAGGGTACAAACTAGGTCTGCCACTAGGAGAGAGAAGGGTAAAACAAAGGCAGAAGGGTCCCCTGAGTCTGACCCTCGTTCTCAGAAAAGGAAATTCCCTTCTCCTGCAGCACTTTCTCCTACAGCCGTTTCTCCTACAGCAACACCTATTGCTATTACTAGTTCACCGTCATCCTCTGGTAGGGTAAAGCCCTTTGAGCAAACAAGAAAGAGGAAAGCTATCGGAACACCTCCTGCAGCCGCATCAGTACCAAGAAGAGTTTCCACAAGAAAACAATCTAAGACCTCCCCTACTTCATCTCAATTGGAGGTTATTGTGATTTCAGAAGGGTCTGTTGAGTCCGAATTTAATGTTTCTCAAAATGTATCCGAGGATGTTGCTCAAAGTTCATTTGTTCCTAAAGAGGAACAAATTGAAGCAAAAGAAATAGGGCATAATGAGCAAGGGTTACCAAATCTTGATGATTTAGCTACTGCTGCTATGCAATTTTTGGAGGAAGCACAGACTTCTCCACTGCAACAACAAGAAGAATTTATCTTGCAGCAAGAGTAAGAACAGATTGAATAATTGAATGTGCCTAGTGAAGTTGTATTTCACCCTGCAATTTGTAAAGCCATTGTTGTGTATAGGAGGGCGTTTTTAATTGAGTTTCTGGAATATGTTAAAGCTAATTAGGAAGCAGTTACATTGCAAACCCTGACTTTTCGACACATAGCCGAGACTAACATGCAACAAAGTCTATGGAAAATAGAAAAGAAGAAATTGAAAAAGGAAATTGAAAGTCAAAAACAAGAAATTGTTAAGTTGAAAGCAAAAATGGACGAAATGTTAAAAGTAACTAGTCAGATTATGGAATGTAGACCACCACCCAGAGTTTATGCTCTGTGCCTTAAAGAATATTTTTTATGGTTTCAATTGATGAGAATTTCCAGAAACCAAGATCCTATCATTCATACTGCCAAAGAATTTTATGAAGCATACCAGGCAGCCCCTAACTGGTTAAGGAATTCTCTGTGTGAATTCTATTTGCATGGTTTTTTAATACCATTTGAAACAGAATGGAATCCTCTTCTATATATTGGTGATATTCATTTGAGAGCATTTATGTCATGGGCAGCAAATGAGGCAAATTATGGCAGGCAGTGGGAAACATATGAGGAAGCTGAGAAAACAGAGCCTGTCCCATTATGCTCTCAAAGTTCAAACCCCCATGCAATGTTGAAAGATTGGTTTGCTTTGACATATGGTATTAATAATGTTCCAGCCAGAGAGAAAATATTTGATATCAGAAAGCAAGTATATGATGAATTCCAGGCACAACAATATTCGTTTTGGAGACTAGCATATACCAGAAGTGAGAAAAGATGGGAGAGATTAACTGTTGGGTTAAGAAAGTCAGAACCACATGGTCCCCTAAATTTTATAGCAGCTCTCAAATGAACCAGCAGATATATTCAATTGGGACTTCAAACAAGATTTGAACTGTGGCTACCACTAACATTCAGACCCCTATGCTAATGTAGCCCCTCTATCCTCACTAGGCCTCAAATCTTAACAATGAATTAGAAGACTAAAGGTATGAAAGGTGTCAGGATTTCATAGGATTTTATTATAAGTTTGGAAATCCATTCCAGAGTCATGCAGCAACCACAAACTTTAGAGAAACCACCAGGAAAGTTAATGCTGGAGGACCAGCATTGGGCTCAGTAGGGGGCAGTGATGAGCTTAAAATATGCTCATAATTGAATGTTATGATAAACTTTTAATGTCTTTACTTTTGTTATTTCATGGTTGTTTAAACTTTGTTGAAACCTTTTATGGGGATATCCTGTAGCATAATACTTTCATATTCCTGTAGCTCATTGTGTTGACTTGATTGCATTTATTGCCCCGTTGACTCCCTAAAATGGCTGGTATATCGTATATAGTTTTTGAATGATGAAGTAGATTTAAAATGTGTGATTAATGAATAGATATCGTGTATGTGCCATACGCCTTTTCTTTCGCATATGTTACCTTTTGTTTCACAGGTTGTTGAAGAATGATCGAGTCAAGCGCAGCCGATCTCGGCCTTGCAGTAAAGTCCATTTCCTGCACGATTTCAAGGAAGCTTCGGTGAAGACTCTGTGACCGAAACCATGGGAAATAATTTTAATGACAGTCAATCTGGAAAGAGTGGAGCACTAGATTCTCTCTGAATTGGGTTGAATGCATAAATTCATTATGAAGTTTGATCCTTCATTCGAGGATATACTTTACTTCCACATCTTTCTTTGGTAGGGTTAGTTAGTTGCTCTCCTGTTTTTAAATAAAGTTCTTCTCCTCCGCCAGAGAGACGAGGAGATGATAGTTAGAAAAAGTTAGAGGCATAGTGATAGCAGATATCATGTAAGAGTCAGTATGATAATGAGAAACAGAATCTGTATGATCAAAGATAGAGTTTGTTGTTAGTTTCCACATCAACAAAGCAATGTATACCATTCTGTTTTCATGAATAAAGTTCAATGAAGTTCTGAGTTTAGTATCTATGTAATCAGTAGATGCTTGTTAAGGGGGCCCACTTAGTAAGTATCTGTAGCTATTTAGTTAGTTGTTCTTTTCTGTTGATCTTTAGTTAGCGTTCATCTTTTGAAGTTTTTATACAAACTTAGTCTTGTACTGCTCCTGCAGCATAGAGAATCCATCCCTGCGCCTGTTCCTACAGCATAAGGCCAGTTTACAGTTTGTGCTTCAGTCGTAGCTGTTATGGTTTCTGTTTTAATCAAAGCATAGTTGAGTTAAATAAATTTTCATTACCTTCCTATAGCGTGGATTGAATTCCTTTCCAGTATTTATTTCTGCTAAGATTTGACCAAAACTAGTTCTTAGTGCATATATTTTGCCGCGCCATTTAAAGTATACGTCCCCTGGTTTGACAAGTAAATGAACGTCCATAGAGAGATATAAGTCACCTGTTGGAATGTCCAATTCCCAGAAAAGGTTTTACTGTGATTTTGATATCCTTTTGTGGGCGCGACCAGACATTGACGTTGTTCTAATTAGCAGATGGAACTAATTCACCCTTATGGAACAAATGGCAGATAACATTAAGGTTGTAATGATTATTTTTTCTTTTTCAATAAGCTTGAAGATGTTCTAGAGTTTTAATGTGTTCATCGAGCATCTCAAGTTGATGTAATTGTTGTTTTTGATAATGTGTATCATCAACAAGTCCTTGAAGAGCAATTCTTAGTGTAGTAATTTCTAACTCCAAGGGAATTATTGCTTCACCACCATAGACCAAATTATAAGGTGTGGTCCTTGTGGAAGATCAAACACTTGTATGATAAGCCAAAATCACATAATGTAATTGTCTGTGCCAATTCCTATGGTTTTTATTAATAGTTTTCTTCAAAAAAAAATCAATAACTTTATTAGTGGATTTAGCTTGACCATTAGATTGCGAATAATAAGGTGTCAAAAAAAATGTTGGATATTAAAGGTCTCCAAAAATATCTTCACATCATTATTCTTAAATGGTGTACTATTATCATAGACTAATGTGGAAGGGAGTCTGAAGCAAGCAATAATGTGTTCGAAGATGAAATGGCATATTACCTCAACTGTTGTAGATTGAAGAGGAATGGCCTCTACCCATTTTGTGAAGTAATCAACTATAGTGATGATAAAGGTATGTATAGTGGAAGAAGGGGGTGAAATTTTTCCTATAATGTCCAATCCCCAAACCGCAAAGGGCCATATCAAAAGTTGAGTTTAAATTTCACTAGCAAGAGCATGATGCAAATTGCTACGTTCTTGACATTTATGATATTTTCAAACATAATCAAAGAAATAACATTCTATTTTGTGCCAATAATACCCAATACATATAAGTTTTTGAACCAATGTTTTCCCTCCAAAATGTCCACCACAAGCACCTTCATGGGCTTGGTGAAGTGTCAAAGGTATCTCAGATTTGTTTAAGCATATAAGTAAGATACCATTAAATGATCTTCAATATAGCACATCAGTAAGGATTATATATTTAGATGCAATCTTTCATAAGCGAGCATGGAGGTTTTGGTTGTTGGATCAAGAAAGGTACCACTTTTCAAATATTTGAATATGGTATCATACCATTCACTTAAGTTTTCCTCATTTTTCATAAAAACCGCTTCCATTTCTACGTTGATCAAAGGTTTCATGGTAGGGTGAATAGTGAATGTGAATTATTTTGAAGGATCTTGAGGGGATATAAGAGAGGTTAAAATTTCCATTGCATCCACAATCTGATTGTCTTTTTGTGGGATGTTAGCAATGGTAAATGTCTGAAACTTCTCTATCAAGTGCATGATAAGATCTTTGTATTTGAATAATTTTTCATGCTTGGCTTGATATTTTCCATTTATTTGTTTAATTACTAATTGTGAGTCACCAAAGATCTTAATATATTTGACACCCATGATTAAAGAAACACACAACTCAAAAATTAGTGCCTCATACTTAGCTATGTTATTCATACATAGGAAATTTAATCAATATGACAAGGGAATAGGATTTCCTATAGGTGGGATCAATATAACCCCAACACCAAAGCCTGCTCTACACTTAGATCCATCAAAATATAATTCCCATGTTTTAGCTTCTATTGTAAACACACTATCATCAAGAAAAGAGTCATTGTTAGGTAACACTAGAGGAGAAGGAGCATTAGTTAAGTGGTTAGTCAAGGATTGTCCTTTGATTTCTTTTTGTGAAACAAAATTAAGGTCAAACTCAGTCAACAAAATTATCCATTTACCTAGATGTCCTGATAAGTTTGTTTTATTAAAAAGGTGTTTGAGAGGATCAATTTTTTTATTACTTCTATTTCAACATGTAGTAAATAATGTCACAACTTACTAGTAGCGAATACAAGATCCAAACATTGTTTTTCAATTGGTTTGTATTGTGTTTCATAATTGATTAATGTTTGAATAGCATAATAAATAGGATGTTATTTTCCATTGTCATCTTTTTGAGCCAACAATGTTGCAAGAGCATGGGTTGATGTGGCTATGTAAAGGATGAATGGTTTGTTTGGCATAGCGGGTTGTAAAACGAGTAGAGTTGCAAGGTATTCCTTCAAAATTTCAAAGGCCTATTTACAATCCTCATTCCAATCAAAATGCACATCCTTCTTGAGGAGATGTGTGAAAGGTAGTGTTTGATGGGCTAAGGAGATGAAAAAATGAAAGATGGCTTGAATTCTTCCTTGTAACGTGCACAATTGAGAAATGTTTCTAGGAGGTGTCGTATTTATGATACCATCAATTTTATTTGTGTCTACCTCAATGCCTTTGTGAGATATGATAAACCCTAAAAAATTCCCTCTATCTACTCCAAAGAAACACTTTTTCGGATTGAGTCTCATGTGTTGTATTTATCATTCATTCAAATATTTGTCAAAGGACATTCACACTATCTTGTCTTGCTAAGGATTTGGCAAGAATTTCATCAACATAATCTTCCAAGATTTTATGTATGTAATTATGGAATATAAATGTCATTTCTCTTTGATAAGTCATGCCTACATTATTTAATCCAAAAGGCATCACAACCTGACAAAACATTCCCTAAATAGTTTTGAATGTTGTCTTGTATTGATCTTGTGGGTTGATGAAGTTTTGATTATAACCAAGAAATCCATCCATTAATGACAACAAAGTATGTCCAATAGTTGAATCCATGATCATGTCAATATTAGGAAGGGGAAAATAATCCTTTAAGGAGGCTTTATTCAAGTTGTGAAAATTCGTACATATCCTAATACAATTATCAATTTTAGCAACTGTGACAATGTTTGAGATACAAGGAGAATAATCAATAGGTTAAATGAAACCTATGTTGAGGATTTTTTTAAGTTCTCCTTTGACATGCAAAGTTGTCTTAAAGGGTTCATTTTGCATATCTTTTGTCAAAAAATCTTAGAATTTTTAGCAAGAACAATGTTATGTGTTACTATCTTGGGTCTATTCCTGGCATATCTGAATATTTCCAAGCAAAAATTTTAGGAAAGTCATGAAGCAAGGTTGTAGTATCCTCTTGTTCTTCATCATCAAGGAACTTCCCAATCCTAGTAACCTTCTCTTTATCATCTATTTCCATTGGTATATCAAGTGTATCTCTTAAGGGGAGTGTATTTGGCTTAGGAAATTTAGGAGTATATGGTTCCATGCTCATGCTTCTCTCATTAGTATCAACATCTTTTTGCTTAGTGCTTTTCATAGCACAGGTAATTTTTCTCTTGGAAGAAGATGACTTATTAGAAGCAACTAACATTTGTTTCAAGGCTTCATCACTTTCAACATACTCCCAGGATGGTGGTGAATCCATATCCAAGAATTCAGGATGTTTTAGTGTAAGATTGATTCTTGTTTTACATGTGATGGTGTTGATATTGAGCGATGGGCATTGAGTTGCTTTTGTTATCTTAGAAAAAGAATACCCCAAACTAGTCTTTTTCTTTTGTGTATTAGTTCCTATAGGGACATGAATTCCTTGTTCATTCTTTCCACATCCTTTACCATTACATGCCAATTGTTTCATAAGCTCATAGCCTTGACCATAAAGTATTTCCATTTCCTTTAGATTGGGTGGTTGTTCATAATTTATCTCGTCAATTTTTTTTTGTGTAGGTTGTATTTTCTTCCAAAGTAGATGAGGTAGATGTTGGGGAGGATTCTTCTAAATTATGATTTTTCATAACCATTGGTTCTTCTTTATCATCCTCTATTAATGTGATTATTTATTCATCCATAAATGAAGGTGTGAATTCTAATGTACCCCAATCATCACCTAATAATTTAGACACTAATTATTCTTCTTGTTTATTGGTATCAAGAGGTTCTATATGAGATGTTGAAATTAAAGTCTTTATAGGACTTATTGTTCCCTTTTCAAGTTGTAAGCAACTTTTAGGCTTGGGGTCTATCGCAACTCTTTTGTTATAGACATATTTCATTATTCGATCAAGGGTAGAAAGTATCGCATGCATATCATGAATCCATGGCCTTCCCAAAAGAAGATTGTATGCAAGATCATAGGGCATGACATGAATACAAGTTTGCAAGGTATCCACTCTAATTGTGATAGGTAAAGTGATTCCATTGAGCGGTTGCTTTGTAATATTGTCAAATCCTCTAATAGATAAGGAATCAAGTTAGATTTGTGATTTATCCACACATAATCGATCTAGGAGCTTTACACTAAACACATTAAGGGCAAAGCCATTGTCAACAAGGGTTCATTTGATGCCTATTGTATTGTATTGAGAAATTATCATAAAATCCTCATTTTGCTTCATTAATTCTAATGGAGAGAGCTCATGTTGATGAAAGGTAATGCCTACATTAACTGCATTCACTCCTTATATAAGAGCTACCACATTAGTTGCATTTGTACTAGGAGAAACCACTATTTGTTGCAATGCTATTTGGAGCATAGAATGATAGATTGGTGAATTTTGAAGAAGGTCCCAAAGGGATATCTTGGCAGTAGTGCTCTTAAGTTGCTCAAAAAGATCATACTCTCTTAATTGAGGAGCACTAGGTAGTGTGGAATTGGGAAAAGGTAATGAGATTGGGGTTGGTTGTGGTGGCTATAGGTTATTTGTGGTGTAATGTGTGTGGGAAATAGCATCATGCTTTGGTGGGTAAAGGGTAAACTCGAGTTTAGGTGGAGGTTGAGGTTGATGTGAAGGTGGGTAAATGAAAAGTTGGGATTGAATTACATTGACATATTTTGTTTTAAGTAATTTCTCACAACAAACCTTAGTGGATGGCTTTTGTGAGATGATCTCCTCAAGGGCTTCATCTAACATATCAAATTCATCAGTACTAAAAGGTTTGAAAGATAAGTTATCATTAATTGGTTTGGGTTTGTGATCACAAGCCTTAGTGGATGAACTTAGTGAGAGGAAGCTTTGTAGAGCTTCATCTAACCTATCCAAGTCATCACTACTAAGAGGTTTGGATTGATAGAGTTTTCCTAAAGTGAAGCATTCTTTTGATTTTTTTATTGGATTGGTGAACATTTTTGTCTACATTTTCTGATGAATTTGATCTAAATGAACTAGGAACTAATGCTAAAAATGAACATTGTAAAAATCTAATGCTATCCATAAAATATATTAGATTAAATGATGCTAATGCGAATGATTTGAATGTAATAGAAAATAACTAAACATAAATAGAAAAGTAACTTAAACAAACAAAAGATTAAATACTGAAAACTAAATTATGAAAACAGTGATGTAGAATGTGTAATGGGATTGATTCGCCCAAAATGGAAAATGAGTCCCAGTAGGGGCATTTTAAAAATTTTCTAATTCCTTTGATAGTTTTCTATGTTTTTAGGTTTGTACAATGCTAATCTAAAGTGAAAACACAAAATTCCAATAGTTTGAATGATTGTAAATGCAATAATGAAATATATATGATCTTTTCACTAATGCAATGTTTGAAAACCCTAAGATGCAAAACATTGCAAAAAGAAAAATGCAATGTTGATACAAGCTAGCCTTAGAATGTAAATGCACTTCAAATCAAAAGTAAAAATGCTCTAAAGATGGGTTCACCAAAATGTATACAAATATTTTGGAACCCACAGGGCTTTCTTGTGCTTCTAGGGTTTTTCACCTAAAAGGAGAAAGAGGGGCCAAAATGCAATGTAAACACTCAATATTAATGCAATATGGGTGAAATAAGCCTAGATGAGATGAATTGAATGCAAAGAATTGATAAAATAGATGGATTTGATATGCAAAATTAAGAAATGCAATGTGCTTGAAAACATGTGATATACAAAAAGACCTAGAAAGATGAATAGAAATGCGAGTAAAACAAAATAGAAAGCTATAAAACTAATTGTGTGCACTTGTAAACTTGTTGGAAACTAGAAATAACTCTGAAAAAACTAGAGATATTGACTTTTTGACTGACTGGGACTTATTCGCCACCCTAGGCGAATTAGACCTAGATCAATGTTTCTGCTTAGATGTTTGTTTCTTCCAAAAGGGTTTTGGAATCTACAATCGACTCTGAGAGACACCTCCAGTGGGACTCATTTTCCACTCATTGTGAAGTATTCCTTTTTTTTTTCAAAAATTGAAGTTCCAGATCTACACTTTATCACCTACACTACACTTCCAGATTGAATCCTGGATATTAATCTTCGAAAACACCTATAAAACAAAATATATTTTTTTCTAATGGGGGTTTTTCCTTGGTAAAACCCCTATTTTGGTAAATAAACCTTGGAAGGATAATAAAATCTACATAAAAACCTAGCCCTAAGTGTGTCTAAGACTAGGAAAATCTGAAGTAAGACAAAACCCTATTCTAATGTGCTAGAATAAGATGTTAAAATGAAGCCTTAATGATGTAATACTTCAACCTAAGAAACCCTACAACATTTTTAAATGAATATTACTGACATGCAAACCTTAAATATGAATATAGAGAGAGAATGGAAGATGGAATCACTTTAAAAACAAGTCTTTAGGCTTGATTTGATGACTAGTTGCATCTCCTCAACCTATATTTCTCCACAATTCTCCACAGGAATCCATAATCAAATCCTTGCAATGTGAGATCTTGAATAAGAAGTGAGCTTGAAGAGCTGCAAGAACCCTAATTTGTTGTCCTAAAGCTTCAACTTTGTTGTAGAAAGACTAACAAATCTTCTTGTCAAAGATATTCAACACTTGACTTTTGAATTTTCTTGGTAAAAATGACTAGATGATGTGAAAAATGACTTAAAAAAACATATTTACAGGCATCAATACCTAATTGCTCCTTATTTAGACCTAAGAGACTAATCTCCATTGAAAAATTTAGTTGGTGGGTTTCCCACTTAAAATTGAAAATTCCCCCAAAAGGGACTCATTCGCCACCCTTGGCTAATGGGTCCCACTAGAGGGGACTCATTCGCCCAATGTGGTGAATGGGTCCCACATGTGGTTTTCGAAGGTGGGTTTTTGAGATATGACTAATTTAAGCATTATTTGTCAAGATTTGTATGATTTTTGAGTGAAATGGGCCTCTAGATAAAAAATAATGAACATTAGTGGCCTATAAATGTAGTTTTTAAGGGTTGATTGATGCAAAGGTGTCTAAAATAGGAACAAATTAGGTCACAGATTGTACTTTCTACAAAGGAATACAATTTTCATGTCCACATGTTTTAACCCACCCAAATGGACGTGTTAGAGTTGTTGGAAAATATATTTTGTGTTATGTGCATTGTGTGGGCGAGCTAACTACTCTAACACGTCCATTTGGGTGGGTTAATTTTCTAGGTAAAACTTTTGTTATATTATGAAAAGGCTTGTTAATCGTCCATGGAATGTATTTTTCAATACATTGGATGGCCTAAAGCCATCAACCACCTCATGCATTAATAAGTGAAGTACATTGTATGGACCTGGGCATTAATGTGAAGTGAAGCAAGTAACAATTTAAGGAATTTACTACCAAGGTATTAGGGATGTGGTTTGTGATGACTCATAATATAAAGATGAAATGGTTCAATAGAATAATTAGTATGAGAGAATGTAGAGAATTGTGGAGAAAGGGAGGGAAACAAAGGGAAGAAAAACAATTAAAAAGAATAGGAAAATAAATGGAAGGTGACAAGAAGAGAAAGGAAAATAGAAAGGAGGAAGCTTTTGTGCATTTAAACTAGCATACTCAACTAGTATTGTTCAACATTTTCATTTATTTTATGTGGTCTTATGAGTTTTTAGTGGATTTTGTAATGGGAATTAAAGTTTTCTCTTCTACATAGCCTCATAATTCAAATTGTTTTTCAATTCAGTGTAATATATTTGTATTTCCTTTAAACCCAATTTTTTTAAACATCTATATAAATATAGGTTTTGTTCTTAAACCCTAATGATTCTAGCATGAACCATGAAAATATGTTAAAATCCTATGTTATTGTTATCTCTATGTAAATGGAGGTTAGTTTGTATTAGTGATGACCTTTAGTCTCTATATATGTAGACTGGATTGATAGATTAAGAGAATTTTGAAATAGTGTGTGTATTTCAAGCCTGACTATGGTTTAAACTTTGTCTCTAGCCTTCAACATGTATTGAGTATTAGCTTAGACTTACTAGTTTTTACAACTTTGAGATTAACTTTAGTTTTCGAGTAGAATAGGCTCTTAACCATGTCATCTATTTTCAATAGGGATATGTTTATGGTGTAAGAAAAATCATTTTTAAGCCAATGAATTGTTCTATCCAATCCTTGTTGAATATAAAATATGAAGAAAGTTATGTTTTAAACTTAGGCGTATTAGTTAAGTTTTTTAAATATAGATAATTTTTGGATTAATCTATTTGTCTCTATTTTTGTGAATAGAGATATAAAATTTTCTTTGCCTTATTGGATTTCTTATTCTGAATAGAGATGTGTTACTTTCTTAGCCTTTTTAGCTCTATTATTGTGAACACATATGTGTTATTTTCTTAGCTTTATCGACCTTATCTAGGGAATAGGTTTGAAAACCCACTTTATCTATTGGAATTTCTATGGAAGTTTAGTATGTTCAAAACACATTTGAAACATTTGTTCTATATTACTATGATTTAATTATATTTAAAGCTAAGAGCATTTGATAAATACTTCTTCAATCATTTCTATTAATTTTAGAAATGAAAAGAGGTTTGATCTTTTGGTTTATAATATTATGTTCATTATTTGCATCGTTAGTAATAGAGGAAAAAGAAAAGAATATATTTTAGACTCATATTTCATTTATGATTATATTGGTGCATGAATTTCAAGACTCTTTTATAAGAGAGTGTGTATATATTTAAACGTGAAATAATTACAATACTCCTTTATAAGTGTAAGTGTGTGTGTGTGTGTGTGCTTATATTTAAATTTATGAACATAAATCTTAAATAATGAATTGTAATAGATTTGGTATCATTGATTATCATGTATATATCTATAAATTTTTACCTAAATAGACACACACACACATAAATACATGTATGTATGTATGTATGTAAGTAAGTAAGTAAGTAAGTGTGTGTGTGTGTGTGTGTGTGTGTGTGTGTGTGTGTGTGTGTGTGTGTGTGTGTGTGTGTGTGTGTAATTTAATGTGGAGAATGATTTGTTGTCTAGTTTGAGATAGAGTTGTATGTGAACACATGATCACATAATTACGTGTATTTAAATAAAATGTTTGGACAAAATAATGAAAAACTTTTTATTGTATTGTTAGCTCATTGTGTCTAAAACTATATTTAATCAGATATATCTTGCAAGACTAGAGGGTATCTAGAGGATTGATTGAGATTATATGCATTACATCACAAAAATAGATGTTAGATGGATTTTTAACAATGGTTTTACTTAGAACTACTATCCTCATGAAGAGTAGGGTCATTTCCAAAAGGATAATGTGTTGGGAACTAATAATTTATGGTTGGAGTTAGAGCACTTGGGTGGTGCTCTCCCTATTGCACTTAGATGCAGAAGACTTGGAATATCAAAGATAGACTATGATATTCTTCCTTTTGATGTATCATTATTGTGTTATTATTTTCATTAAGTGGTGATGACATATGTCATTGTATTTTATGATTATTGCTCTTGATTAGTAAGCATGAAGTTTATTATTGTAAAATTGAAATCTTATACTCATGATTCAAAAAATGGAATCAATGTGATTATTCATTTTAGCTTTAATTTATTATTACAATGATTATGAAAATGAATTTTGGTGCAATTTATATCTTCATGCGATGTAGTCATTTATTTTATCAAAATAAATAAATAAATATATATATTTTTAAACCTAATGGATGAGATGTGTTTGACACAAACAAATTAGTTTATGAGCTTGGTAGTGTTCTCATTTTCATAACAATTATCCTCAATATTTCCTAGTGAGATCTTTGAACATAGTTAGAAGAATGTATAACTAAGTTTTCATCCATTACAAATTTTATTTCATTTGGAAAATTTATATATGATGTGTTATAAGCAAGCATAGATTTTTCAATAAATTTAGTATTTTCCTCTTTCTTAATCCTAGGAGGATCCTCCTTATCCATTTTCAATCACTTAGGCTTTCCATGGTCAGGTGTTAAATATGTATCTCCATAAGCATCAAAACCCTCTATTGTTAGTATTGATAAGTGATGAAAGAGAGCATCAAAGAATGTATCACTCAACGTTATTTGATTCATGTAGCCTACCTACTTGGCAAGATTTTTTTCTTCATTTATATTTTGTGAATTGATTATTATTTTCATGTAAGTGTTGTGAGTGTTCTTGTAGAAGTTATTCTATGATATTTTCACCTACTCACATGTAGTATTAGATGGCACGATATTGCTCTAGAGATTTACATGTAATATTTGAATTCTACTTACATTATTTCTACTTGTGTATAGAAATATTTGATTGCCAAATTGATGTCATATCTTGCACACTTTATTAGTATTCACATATATGATGTCCATGCACATACACTTTCCATTTTATATGTTAAAAAACTAAGCAAGAAAATATGTTTTTATAAGTTAACCAATGATAGTTAAGGAGAATTCATAATGTATTAGAAATTTTTCTTGCATTTCTCATAGTAACAAATTTCTATTTACTGAAGCAAAAAATTGAGGTTAGAGAGGACAAAAGGAAAGAGATATAGATTTGACAAAGAAGGTGAAGTGCAAAAAGAGGCAAGAGATAAATTTGATTGGGGAGATTGGAAAGATCAATAAGTTTGTGAAAAAAAGAAAGAGGTGAGAATTTTAGAGGTTTCCATTTGAAAATAGGGAAAGCTTGTGTATGAATGTTAGCTTAAGATTGTAATTTCCACAATTTTATCAATTGAATAAAGATAATTTTTTTAATTTTTGTGTTGCAGGTGTGGATTGCAAATCATCATGCATTCTAACGTGAGCTGGTGCTAAGTGCAAATGCCAAGATAAGGTAATATGCATGACTCAATTATTTCAAGGATCATTTTCCCCTAAATTTTACACTTAGGACAAGGATACAACCTAATAATATTTTTTTATTAGACATACAAAAACACCATTCACTACTAACCATGTACATGCACACACATTAGTCTATCTACATAGAATGATGTTGGTTGATCAACACTAAAACCTAACATGGTTAGAGAGTAGAGTGTGGGTACATAGAATACATTCAATTGACACTTGTAGCTAGGTAATAATATCTCTATGTCAATTGAAGGTTAGGTCTAATGTTCCTTCTATTTCCATATGATAATAGTATCATTTGGAATAGTGGAACCTAGAGATGCCATTGATGACTGGTAGGTATTGAATACATGAATCAAACACAATGCAACCCAATTTAACCAATTAAAGTTTAAGCTAGGATCTACACTATAATGCCATCATTGTCCAACTAGATAAAATTTGATAAGTAGGAGGTATTTTCCATATCATGTCAAATTATGATATTGCTATGAGGTTTCAACCATGTAGTGTTTAAGAGTCAAGCTCATTGACCCATAGATAAAATTTACTCTTAAAAACTACATAGTTGAATCTTGCTAGCAATACCATAGATAAAATTTACTATTGTAGAACCTTGTATTCAACATCAATGGTTTTACTATTGTTAACTCTCTTATTTTCTTAATATCAAATTTAACAATATGACTATTAGTGTTACTAATTTGAACTACAATACTAACATTAGTATTCATTTATCATTCCCATATGTTTCTCCTCCCATCAAAGAATCAATAATGTTAATGCAATATAATTTTTGTGCAATATTAATATCATTTATTCATATTAATATTAGTGATATTACTATTTACAATAACATCATCTATTCATGATACTAAATCTTTATTTTAATATTATCTTCATCCCTAAATTCCCTTTTTCTTTTGATAATATTAATAATAGCATTGTTACATAACATCTACTTAAGTTCATGGCAAGAATAAGTTTAAGCATACTTGTTAGTGTAAATGTCTATATCATGCATATTATCATTGTTAATATTAATATTCATTTAACATTGATATTAAATTTATAATCACGAATACCATTAATACTATCACCTTTTTTTAAAATAATATTAATACTAATATTAATAGTAATCTCAATGTGTAATAATACTATTTTTATGATAAAATTTTCTCCAAGAATTAATTCATATTGATCTATTTAAAATTTGTTAATTTATAATTACCTAAATTTAATATTAATAATAAAATATCAGTGTGCGTGTGAGAGAGAGAGTGTGAAATAACAATCCTCATTTTAAAATAAAAATAATAGCTTTCATCTTTCTTTTTTTAATTTGAAAAAAGATAATTCTAAAAATATAAATCTCTTTTTTATTTGAAAAAAAAACTAATTCTAGACATCTAAATCTTTTTTTTATTAAAGAAAACAATAATTGATTTTTATTTATTTTTCTTATTTAAAAGGCTAATTCGAAAAGAAAAATCTTTTTTTTTTAATTTGAAAACTTATCTCAAAAAAATCTATTAAATGGAAATGATTTAAAAAGTCTTAGTTTCTTACATCCTAATTTAAAATTAATTTACTCTTTCCTTAATCAAAAATTAAAGATAAGGATTCCATTTGTTTTTTCCTTCTTAAAATATCCACTTGCACTTTATTTTGATAAGGAGAAATTTAGCCAAAGTATAACAACATTTGGCACCCATTTGAAAAGAGATCTGGTGCTCTTTATTTTTGTCACCTTGGATTTAGAGTATTTTATCATTTAAATTAAAATGCCTTTGCCCTAAAAGCTAGGCGCAAGACTTCTATCCCTATTTTCTTTTCCATTGTTTGCAGAGCAAGCTTGAGCGGCACCGGAGAGGGAGGCAAGGCATGAGAGGTTATATTTGTTTTAATTTCTTTTTGGTTGCAAGCATAGCAGAGATTTGGGCGTCCAAGTTTCTGTTAACCTTATTGCTCTTCTCTTATTCTTGGCATTTGAAGAGCAATCCAGGCATCTAAGGAGAACGTTTTGTTGGTTCAAGGAGTGACCCAGAGATGGAGGAGGAAGCATGGCGGAAGGAATGGCATGAAAATTTATTTTTATACTGTCACTAGGTTTCCAAACGCTCCAGATATATATTTTATTTATTTTAATTTTGTTAATTGGGGCTGGTCATTTGATTAAAGTAATGTCTCATAAGCATTCAAACATCTCCAGAAAGCCAATAGTAAACCTAGTTCTACAATAGCACAATGTGGTAACAAGGAAACTCTGTTTTCCTTCTTATGAATACATGTCGACCTGGATTTTATGGAAATGGCTAAGTTATGTTTCCAGTAGATGCCAACAGTTTTCAATCAACAGGCATGATTATGGAAAGATTTACATTTACATACTCCAACAACACTAGTTACACAGTTACAAGGGTTTGTCGATATTACTTTGAGTCACCTCTATCTCTGAGAGTTCCTCCTGGGAATATGGTTATAATAGCCTCACGTTGTTCTTCTCTTTATTTAATTTATCCCAAAACACATTTTACAGACTTCACTTCACTATGAGCCTGGAATAGTAATCATCAATGAGAGCATCCAGTTGAACACTCATACACTTCTCATTAACACTAGCCAAGGGAAGAATGTCCTAACTCTTAAACTATCTAGCTTTAATACTGCATAATATATTATCTTACAATCACTAAGACAGTGGGTAGGATGCTTTCCAAATTTCACTTAAATCTGCTACTACTCTAGGTTAGTAGAAAAACTTCCTGAATTTAAGAAAAACCAAATGCATAAGAAATCAACAATTTGAAACAAGTAGTCAATGGTGAGGAACATGCTCTCCACCCATCCTACTTGGCATTGCCAAGTGAAGAGTGACTCTAGCCAACCCCTGATCTAAGAGGATCCACAAAACCCTGGATGAAATGGACATAGGTATAATGTTCACACAATCAATCGACCTCATCATCTCCACACGACAAAGATAACCCCAATGTTTGGTTTCCACACAGTAAGAGGAAAACACCCATAAAATTCTACCTTCAATACACCGAGAGGAAAGCACCCAGAAAACAGCAGCTGGAACCCATAAAATTTTATTTTCAACAAAATAGGAGGAAGCAACCAGAAAATAACAGGAATCGTTAGAGTTTTGCAGCTGGCTAGGATTTACATGAACAAAATATGCAAATACATTTAGAGAATTTGGGACAATGAGAAGAACCAACCATAGGGTTTTATAGCTGGCTAGCATTTACATGAACAAATATGCAAATACATTTAGAGGATTTGGGACAATGAGCAGAACCAACATAACCTACCTTTGCTGGAGTATATGCAGCCATAGAAAAGACCTCTTACTCCAACCATTGAACGAGACCTCATCTTCCTCCAAAACCAGTTAAGTAAAATAAAAAAATTCCCCCCTTTCTCTCCCCCTTTTTAGGCATATGTCTTCCCCCAAAAATTGAGAAAACATAACCCCTTCTAGCTTTCACCATTTTTTTTAAAAGGCTAGAGCCTCAAGATTGATTAAATAACACTTTTTTTTCTGTGGTTTTTTTTTCCTTTCACCCTAGAAAGCTGGGTAGATAGTGAGTTCCAAATTTGAATAAGGGTTACACCATAAAATTCCACTTTAAACATCAAGAAACACTTAAACATCTACACCCAAGGACAAACACAAGAGGGATTTACACAATCAAATAACTAGCTCACCAAGGGACATAAAATTTAGTTCAACATTAATGTAGACAAGCACTTCACTTAACGAGGTGAAGTAGGCTGACTAGGGTATTGTGGATTCTCCCATTCGCCCATTGACTCTTGCACATACCTTCTTACTCATTTAAACTTTCAGTTTAACATGATATAAATAATTGACATGAAATATGCAATAACTCTATCAATTGATAATAATCAAATTTGCATACCTCAATCCTACTTTGGTGGCTCCACTCAGATAGCCAAAAATATGATTTTGAATGTTAGAATACACAAGTCTCACCATTCTTTGTTAGCAAATCTTACATTTCTTATTGTTATAATAATTAAATATAATCATTCAAATTCATCAATCTCGATAAGCTAGAAGAAAATTTAAGGCCACTCAAGCATTTAAAATTACACCTTCCCTTGACATTTTCACATTTGTTTTTAAGAGTGATCCAATTTGTGTCACTTCTTATTGAATTTGAATTTATTTAAATAAATCTAATATAAATAATTCATATTATAATTCCTTCGGGTAGCAATGCCATAGACACATATACATATTCAGTTTAAATATCCCCTTTTCATCTGTGATTAATAAGAAAAGAAACAACTAATAGGTCAATTACATATGAAACCCTAATTCTAGAGGTATCATAAATTCAAGAAATTTTTTCCATGAAAATACATTAAGAATTCAAATAAAGTTATCCTCTCATCATTAAGGTAAGAGTATTTTGATGACACCAATTCATTGTCAATGACAAGCGACACACATAGAAACAAATTTTCTTTTCAACTTAAATTTCAAGAGTAAATCATCGTAAATGAAATTAATTACTATATTAATTTAATATTCCTCCATGACACTTGAAATTATCCCTAATAATACTATTTATATAATATACCAACATTATATGCATATTCACTTGAAAAGGGGGAGTATTATGTTTACTAACAAAACCCACATATCTTTATTATCACTATAGAGGATAAGGCCACAAAATATAACTTATGGTACTAAAATCTGAATGCAACCTAGAGACATTTCCCTCATACTAACACATTGCTTAGGTATCAAAACCACATACAACACACGGTTCTCAACAAGTTCATATTACTATTACATATTTCCTTAATTTAACTCGACTAACAAACTATAATGGAATCCACCAATGGTACACAAGTAGTATAACTATTGTATGCAAGGTGAGGTATTACAAAGACTACATAATTCAATTCATTGAATATTTTTAATCTCTTAGGAATGAGAAACATATACTTACAAATCTTTCTACAAGTGAATCAATACACTATTCTTTCAACTCCATAAAAATATTTTTAAGTTTTTGTTGTGTACTCTACACTTTTGTTAACTAGTTCATTGAATTGCTATCAATACTACATTAAATGGCATTAGAAAAAGTGTTCCTAGTCTTGATAGAGGTAAATTGTGCTCTCCAACTATAAATAAGTTTGTGCAAGTGTCTCGTTGCAAGTGGTATTGCTATGAATATGGTCCATAGAGTTAGGAGAGGTGGTAAGAACCAAATAGAATTGTATGATAATGATCTAGCTGACATGGTGAAATCAATCTAGGAAACACTTGAGGTCATTAAGACTTCTTAGAGATGAGAAATGGTTGTGGTTGTGGATCTCAATAAAGTATAATTCAAATAGCAAACGACCCAAATAGTTATTTAAATATAGAGGATGAACTTAATGCAAAAGACAGACTTCCCATAGCCTTGATGAAGGGAGGGAATAGGATGATATTTGAATTCCTAAGCTACTAAAGAACATAAATCTAGTGGAATTGTTGGAATGGATAATTGACATAGATAATTGTTTCAATTTTTAATCATAGTAGACCTAAGTGAGTGAAATACACTCCCATGGAGTTTTAATGCCATGCTACCTTGTAGTGGGATGCGATTTAAGGTTATTGCATTAAGAGAGATTAAAAAATCTCATAGAATGATCTTATGATTTCCAGGTTGAAGGGTAGATTTATGTCTACCTACTATACATTCAATTTTTTCAAGAATTTGTAGGCCTTGTGCAAATAGAAGACATCTATGGAAGAATACACAAAAGAGAATTAGTGACTCATCAATCATGTTGATCATGCAAAGAATGACATAGAAAAGTCTTTAGGTACATAAATAGTTTCTAGATGGCATTTAATTTTTCTAGATTTATTCTATAGAGGAGGCCTATCATCTACGGTTAGAGGAAAAAAATTGTTCCACATAAGGAGAAGGAAGAAAGGTAAATAGGACCGTTGTGGGGAAACCCATTCCTAGAAGATTTTGGCTAGAATTTGAATTTGCATATTATGCCTTCTCATGTGTGTCCATTATCATAATTCTAGATTAGATATGGAGTTTTCTTACTGCCTTGTTTTCCTAGAGCACATGGTGGATATGGAGCAATGTACGTGTTATATTACTTGGAAAATGTAATTATAAATAGACATCAAAATAATCAAAACCTAGAAATCAATCAATAATAAAATTTATATAGATTCTAGCAGTAATAAATATCTTTGACTTAAAGAATTATCATATATATGTATACAATCACCGTGTATCTAATCTCAAGGTTGCAACCACAAAATTTGAGAAAAAATTGCTTTCATTTATACATTATTGTATTTCAACGTCTTTGTGGAAGCCTCGCATTTTAGGATAAGCCAGAAGAATGCAAGAAAAGGTTGTGGAGAATGAAATGCATTTTCTTATAATTTTTCAAGGCCTTTTAAATAAATCCTTTTTTAATATCCTGCAATCATTGCATTCCATGAGACTACGTGCCTTTTAGGAATTTTGTCAAACAATTGGTGTGCCTCATGTGTGGCTCAACATTGTATATACATGTCTACATGAGTAGAGGCAACTACTACATCTAATAAAAATCTCCTTTCCATAATACTTTCATGAATGCCTATGCCTTGCTTCAAACCTCTTATTTTGGCACAGACTAGAAGTATAGTGGAAAAGGTGCACTGGCAGGGTTGGAACCTATTTGTTTGCCTTTGCTGAAACATTACAAATCATATATCTTCCTTCGATGATGTAATTGTACAAACTGATTTGTATTTGGAAAGACAACGAAAGAGATCACTATAGGCTTCAAGAAATAAAATATCTTGTATGGATGCAACAAGATATTTGGGAGAAGTTTGAACTTGGTGTATTGTTAATGATGAAAAATGAATTTGCACTCATATTTCTTTTGGTAATAGGTCAAAATTTGATTGTAAATAATGTTGTCAAAAATTGGAATATCTTATAAATATTGTGTTACTATTAATTGAAAGCTACTATACAAAAGGTTTTTTTCTACTCCACAAACTTGAATACTATATTGTGGTTGATAACAAATTGAGAAAAGTGAATAAATGTCATGACTAATCTCATTAATAAATTAAAGCAATTTAAATAGAAAAATATAAGTGCCACTAAACTTATTAATGTGATTAACTGATATGAATTATATATGCATCAAATTAAATGATATTTAAAAATTACAGTTGAGAAGAAACTCGTGACCTAAATAGTTAAGAAAATGTTTTTTAATACTATTTTTATTATTGTTAATATTTTTATGGATCAACTTGGAATCAAATTAAGGATTTTTCATTTGTTGTCCAGTTGTTGTACCATGGAGTTATTGGCCTCTTTCATGACTAGTCCACCTTTTTATTAAGTGTGATTCAGTTCCCAACATCTCATCTTGAGTCGCATTGTAGGTGTATAAGGATCCTAGCTTGGCTTGGCTCTGCTGATATGGACTTTAGTACCATGTTAAACTCTTCACAGACTAGCTAGAAGTCAAATCTAGGATCTCTATTTGCTACTAGAATGCTCTAACACTAAGCTGCTAGCCCTTTTGGTGACCAAACCATCATTAATTTAGGTGCACATAATTTTATATCAAAAACTCTTTAAATCATATATCCTTAAACTATTATTGAATGAATTGGAAAAATAATTATTTTACAAGATTACTCAACAAACTACCAAAGCTAACATTATTTAAAACATTGATGCAGGAGCACCTCGGGAATTCTTAAATCAGCATCAAATTTTTAGTTTTAATTGATTTTTTTTTCAATTTCCATTTTAATGTGAACATTTTGACACATTGACATTTATTCTTAATTGTCCATCTTTAAATTCCAATTTTTCAAACAATTGTTCTTGCAATCGAAATTATATTCAAACTATCTAAATATCAAATTTAACATGCTGGAATTTCATGGATAAATCAAAAACACAAGAAAAATATGAGATCAAGTGCGGCATGGAATGTTGAGGTGCACCAAAATAAAAGTGGAAATTAGCACAAAGATGGAAAAGATAAAATGAATGAGGAGACTGTTGGAGCATTGTAATTTCCACTGGTTATTGTATAGCAGTCTCTTGCATTGAAACAACGTTATATATGCAATGTAACAGTTTATTATATGATAGGTAAAAGATGTATTGTATAGTGGATAAAACAAAATGTATGCCAATGTTCTGGAATCTTCCTGAAGCCTCCCGTGATCTCCAGAACTCCTCCATTTTCTGGAACCTTCCGAACACCTCTATAAAAGAGGACAATGTAAAAGCAAAGCAAGAGCAATGTAGTACAGCAGCACGTGTTAGGAGAAATTGTGTGTTCTACATCTGTGTGTTTCTGAATCTGTGTGTAGAAATGTGTTTCCCTGTTTGATCCATGTTCATCCACCTCCAAAGAAGTGGTATCAGAGCTGGTCGATGCAAAGTTGTAGAGGAGGCTGCCGATAATGATATATGATCGTAGTTATTGAAGAGGAAGCCATTGCCAGTCAAAGCTTCGATTGCAGAAGAGGAGCAGCAGCTGTGAAGCGCATTCAACCTTATTTTTTTAGTATGCAGCAAGGAAAGTCTCAGGCGCCGATTGCTCAGGTTTGAAGCAGCAAAAGGAAGAAGTATTATATGTCTGTTATAATGTTCAGTTGCATATACTACAGTTACATTTATCAGCTCATGTCGAATTCTTATAGCTGAAGCAATCTTATATTTGTTGTAGTAAGATGCTTGCTGACGATAAAGAGAATTATAATTAGAGCTACAACAATAAAAGTGGTGTGTTTGTTCAAAGGTTGTTGTTTTGATAGTAGAAAAGCCACAGGAAGAATTTTCCATTGAAATAGGAGCTGCAGCTCACCAGACAGAAATTACAGTGAATGGCTGAAGAAAAAGAAAAAAAAAAAGGTAAAGGGTTTCAAGGAATCTATGCAATATCTGAAGGTATAGCCCAAGTTTTACTATTGTTTTTATGTTGAAGATTTGAGCTAATTATTGCATACTGTAAGTAGTTAGAAAAAGAGAAGCCAAAATTATTTAAAGGGGGTGAAGCATGGTTGTTTTTCTTTTGTTGTGTCACCAAAGATTTGTGAATTCTAAAAGAAAGTAGATCACAGTTAAAGAGAAGATTGCATAGTTGAGTTGTTCGAGGAAAGAAGATTGTTATAGCAAAATCAAGTGTATAGTGTGAAGTTTAAATTATTTGTGTTGATGGGAAAAGAAAGGGATTTTGGAGGAAGAACTCAAGGAACTTAAGAAATTTAATCATCAAGTCTCAATAGAAAAGAATGGACAATTAATAAGAATTTATGATCTTGAAATTGAATTGCATAAAATTAAAGTAAAATATGAAGCATTACAAGAAAAATTGAAGTTATTTGATGAGATGAAAGAAAAGATGAAGAGATTAGAAAAGGAAAATTGTTTACAGAAGAGTGAAATATCAAAATTGAAAGAAGAGAATAAATGTTCGAAATCAAAACCATTGGTGTATGATGTTGCATGTGGTACTGAAGACTTGTGTTCTATTAATCAATCAATTGGTTCATGTGATAGTAAAGACTTGCGTAGTTCAGTTGATGAATCAGTTGTTTTGTGTGATGTAGCTGAAGTTCTTAATGATGAAGAATGTAAAAATAAAGATGATAATGTGTTTGCAAATCATGTTAATTGTGATGAAAAGAATGTTGGTTTGAAAATAATGAAGAAAATGGGATATAAAGGACAAGGACTAGGAAAACACGGGCAAGGAATGAAGGAGCCAATAGAACCAATTATGAGGCCAAAACATGAAGGAACTGGGTATGTAATAGGCAAAGGAAATAATACAAGCTCAAGTAAATTTGTTCAAGAAACACAATGTATTCAATGTTCTTATTGTAGTAGGAAAGGGCATACAAAAGATGAATGATGGAACTTACATCCTTGCAGTATATGTGGTTTAGGAAATCATTGTGAAAAAATGTGCTGGAATAAAAATTGGAAAAGTAAATCTATGATAGGATGTATGCAAATGGATTGTGGATGGAATTATGGATCAAGTTGGAAAAAGATTACAAACATGTTGAAAATGTTGTATAGATGTGCATATGTCAAAGATGATAGGAATCAAGCACAATTTGTTGGTCTTGTAAGACGTCATGAAAAATGGAAAAATATAGACAACAACAAGACTTCCAATTTGAAGTTCTAATAATCAAGGTTTGAATGACTGTCGCAGCAGTGGGACAAGTTGGTAAAGACTTGTAAAGAGATCCGCAGATCTTGAAAAAGCTTGAATACATGATTGACCAAGTCTACAAGCTTGAAAGACAAAATTTGGGAATTGTAAATATTGATCTAATAAGTAGTAGAAATTAGGGGGGAGTGTTGGATAAAACAAAATGTATGCCAATGTTCTGGAATCTTCCTAAAGCCTCCCGTGATCTCTAGAACTCCTCCATTTTCTGGAACCTTTCGAACACCTCTATAAAAGAGGACAATGTAAAAGCAAAGCAAGAGCAATGTAGTGCAACAACATGTGTTAGGAGAAATTGTGTGTTCTACATCTGTGTGTTTCTGAATCTGTGTGTAGAAATGTGTTTCTCTGTTTGATCCATGTTGATCCACCTCCAACAGAGACCAAAAGCTGCACCATAAGTTGGGAGAGGAAAAGATGCACCTAAAAATGGAAGATGGAGAGGCAACGTGGAAAATAGCAGCAGAAATTTTGGCATGCACATGGACATGGAAATTGAAGATTCGTCATAAAATTATTGTGTCTGGGGCAAAAAATAATATATGTGGAAGTAAATTGCAGCGCAAGAATTGGGGAAGAGAAGACAATAAGAAAATAAAGATAAATGATAATGCAGCCATAGGATAAATAGGGGTATGCAGAAAAAGAGAATTTATCAGAGAAAATTATAATTAATGCCAATACAAAGAAGATGTATAAATTTTTGTTGAGTATATATTAATAAAAAATTTGTATTTTCAATTAAATTTCTGGTGATTTTGAATTATGAAATGAGATTGGGAAATTGAATTTGCTACTTATTTCATCTATCTGACAAGACATCTCAATAATAAAATTTGTAATTTCAATTAAATTTCTGATGATTTTAAATCATGAAATGAGATTGGAAAATTGAATTTACTACTTATTTCATCTGTCTGATAAAACATTTGAAATTTGAACTGCATTAAACATAAATTTTAAAAATATTTATTTTTCACAATTAATATGTTTTTATTATGAAAAAAAATTCAACGTACTTACTTTGTTGTCAGAACACATGCTTTTATTATTGTCATGACATATACTAATCGTCATGACAAATACTAATCACTATAACATTCCAAATTGCAAATTAATGTATTTCTCTAATTTGCTTTAAGAAACAGGGAGAAAAATATAAATGAATCTGTAGTTTATACCTCGGAACACTAAGGAAAAAGTTGAATCCATTTGTGGAAGTGTGATAAATATATATTTAAGAGCATTAGACAAGAAATGCTAGATATACTTGTTTCCTTGGCAAGCTTGCCCAACAAAATAAGGGCAAAAATAATTTAGCCGATAGGATATATTATGTGCAAGGTTTCAGCCGTAAATTTGTCTCATGCCATTATACTACTCCCTAAATTTGCCTCATCCTGTCATACTACTCCTTGAAACTGTGTGGTTTTCAGTTGCTAACATTCCAACTCAAACTTTGATGTCTGCAAACTTATCTTTATCTTCACCGCCTTGTCCATACGGGGATTAGTTTTCTTTCATCTCAGTTTATAGAAAATTCTACTTTGGTAGGGTTTCGTAATAATTTGCAGCAAACTCTGTCCATCTTTTCGGGGATTAGTTTTCTTTCATCTTAGTTTATATAAAATTTTGCTTTGGTAGGGTTTCGTAATAATTTCCAGCAAACTCTATCCATCTTTTATCATTGGCATCGTTGACAGCACGACACAGTTTGTGCAGAATCTTGAGGTAAGTCACTTGCCACGGTTTCAGTGGGGTTTTTAATGTATGCGAGCAGGTCAATTTCTGTTGTGGTTTACTTCATTCTAAAATAATTTTGTTGTTATATTTCAAATGAAGACATTAATTCTGATTTAAATATTCTATTTACGCCGAAGGCGTCCTACGCTTAGCATTTTGAAGGCATTTTTACCTCCTATGGTGTAGATTGCTCGACAGGAAATCGCCTGTGATGAAACTAATCCCAACCGTTCATCATTTTTGGCCATTTTCTTGGCTGTTTACGCGCCTTTTTGCTGCTTTCCCCGCTGCCGTAGCTTTCCGCTCCAAACTTTTTGTCCCTGGTATTGGCCTTTCACTTCTCCACTTGCGTGACAGTTGAGAAGGAATTTGCAATTAATGTTTGCATAAATATCTGCGCCTACCATCTACCCTCACCGCCCTTGTTTGGTCTACAATATCTGCTCTGTAATATTGCAAGCCCTGCACATCTTCACTTGTCCTGATTTCATTGCGGTTTCACAAGAACCTGCGCAGGTTGTGATTCATAGGTCTGGGCTTCCTACAAAATCTTGAGGTAAGTTGGTTCTAATGAAGCTTTCTATTAATTACACGTTGTCCACAGTTTGAAATATCTAGGTAGTTACTTCTCTACACAGCTTCAAACCCAGATGCAAAATACTTCATAAATATACAGTTAGCAATAGACTCTGGTAGTGATTTTTGCAATAGGTTTACAATTTTTTTCCCATTCATAGACTCTGGTAGCGATTTCGACAATAGGTTTGCATCCTCTTCAGGAGGTTTTGGCTCTGGGTATCCTTTTATAGGGTTTCTATTATTTTGCTAGGAAAGATGGGTTTTTTTCCAATGAGTTTTCCCGGTAACAACATTTGTAGTGTTTCCCAGTCAAGGTGTTGTGTTCTTTATACGGTATTAGGCCTGTGGGATTTCTGTGATTGCTATGAAAAAGTTCAAGGAGACAGGACATTGCACAGTCGAAGTTGTTGCTTACTCTCCCACGACAGGGCTTGCAGGGCAGTTAATTGCTTCCCAGTCGTTGATTCCCAGGTACCTTAGATTTGTTCAATAAATATCTTGGACGCTGCCTGAGTCATCATGGTCATAAATTAAATATTTGTAGGCTGTCGAAGAAGACATTAGACCTGTCTTACAAATTGAATGCTATTAACTGCTCCTGCATACTTCAATCTCACCTAACCTGCTTACTCTCTTTCATCGCTACATTCATTTCTATCAGATATTTTCTTCATACTTATCTATCCTTTCGATGGGATTTTCATTGTAAAATTGACTGCCTTTGAAATCAAAAGATGAGCCAAAGAGTAGTTTATCTAAAATATTTTCTAGCTTTCATGGACTGCTTGATAGTTGTCATCATTGCTGTGGGAATCGCCTGCTTACCTCTCCAGTGAACAAGGTATTCATTTATCTCTTAATTCCTTTACAAATGTGTGTTGTGCTCTAAAATTCATTTTGGTCTCCGCTAACTCTGCAGCTCCAGTTCCTACTTCTGCCGAGATCAGTAAAAAAGCCAAAGCAAGTCTCCAACCCATCAGTTATAAGACCATTCCCACAATATTAATGATAGTATAGGTAGAGGAAGAATGGATACACACCACGCTCAATCTTCGCTAATCAAAAGCCAAAAGCTTACTAACAAACAAACTTAAAAGAACCATGAGACTGACCAGGCCTCCTGATAATCATATTAAGCAAAAGAATCTCTCATATGAAATGAGATGAACAAGACAAAATAATAGCCATATTCAAGTCCTTAGAGCAAAGGTCTCACAGTCGACAACAAAGGAAAATAAATCCTTATAGTTAGGTTTTTGTCTTTTTTTTAGCTGTTTTTGTAATACAATCTACTAAAAATCAAAATACACCCAGAAACCCATTGATCTCATCCAGCCCTGAACCACATGAAATTCTTCCTTCAATACAGAGGTTCTGCTAAACCTTCTTTTGATTTAGTGGCTTATTACATAAAAAATCAAAGCCCGCACAATGTTTTTGCCAAACATTGCTAAACCTGCAATGTTGTAATGTCTTTCAGCTTCAAGACCTGTATGGATTCGCTAGCACAAAACAAACTACTTCTCGAATGAACAAAATAGTTACAACACAAAATAGCAGAAATTAATTGAGAATCTTGCAAGAAAATAGTTACAACACAAAATTGCAACAAATCAAAACCAAAGTCTCTCAGGCAACAAATTATTTGTACGCTAACTCATCCCTGCACTCAAAATATCTGTAAATTTGGACAAATTGTTGGCTACATACCTAAGAACTCTCCATTTTACATTTCCTCCTCTCCCACGTACCCTTCTAATTGTCTTATTGCTTGACAGCTTTGTCATTGCAGGCTTTGAAATTCCACATAAAGCCCTACACGTACCCTACTGCATAAAACATGTGTCCAACCTATAGCTCTCCATTTTACATTTTCTTCTGTGACACGTACCTTTATTTATTCATCTTGTTTACTGTTCAGATTTTTCTAACTGAGAAAATTAACCATTTTACAGGTCCAGTGAGAAAATTTGGCAGCAGACCCAAGAATGGCGGTTGAAGGGGCCATGTTGTTTGTCGGAATACCTTAAAATAATGTCATTTCATGGACTGCATCGATCGTAGGATATGTACAAATTGGATTTGTTGAAAAGGCTTTAGAAACTATCAAGCAAATGCAATTGGCAGGTGTAAAGCCAAATTCCACAACCTTTGCCACTATCCTCCCTGCCTGTGCCTTTATGTTACTATATTAATAATTATATAGTGGATTCAATAATTTAGCCTTTATGTTATTAATTCTTATATGCATGCCATGTATTATGAATGGTTTGCACAAGGCATTTCCTCTTCCCCCGTTAAACAATACAGTGCATGATTGATATATATAGCCACTATTCAAATTTTCAATTATAAATTAATTTGCTACATATAGTTGATTGTAAACTCAGTATCAGTTAAGAAAGTTTTTAAAAAAATAATACAAGTTAAATAAAATAAGATACAAGATTGTAGATCTAAACTTCAACAAGACTTTGTATGCACTATGAAGAATTCAATTTCAGGGCTGATTGTATTTAATGATTCTAATTACAAATGATGATTAATTTTATGAAAAATAAAATTCTTTGAATCTGAATATTTCACATAAACACAAGATGATTAATTTAAAAAAAAAAAAAATTCTTTGAATCTGAATATTTCAGATAAACTCTCATAAAAATATACCAATGTTTTCCACAAATGATGCCAAGGTCGATAAAATAATTGAAAGCAAGTTCGGTTATCTGCAATCCTTTGAGGCCCTTTAATAAAGAATGAAAATGAGTCAACTGTACATGTGTGACAGACTTTATTTAACTCGTAAAATGGTTTAAAACTGTTGTCACAGTATTCACTGTTATTAACATATCATGCAATGCACTGCAGCAATATCTGGGAGGTCTGATATAGTCTTAGGAATGCACAATATCATCCTCGATTGTTCATCCTAAGTTTGTAAATGTCTGATTATGAATTTTGAGCAATAATCACTACACAACAGCTCTTCATCTTACCCAGAAAGGTCTTCCTTTAAATCTGAAATGATATTTCTGAGTGTGCTCTATTATTTCAGTCAACAGTTGAATATTATGCCACTATTCCGGGTTATCAGATTTATGTTCATTTCTCTTAGAATTGTCAATAGTTCAATCATCTATATATTTTTTTTCCAAATTTTAGTATTTTTAGTTTAAATCCAGAAGCCCCACAAAACATCAATTCTGCAGCATGTAGTTAAAAGCTTTTTTTCCCTTTGTCTTTGCCAGTCTCAATTTTCAGCCTGATGTATTTTTGGTATAGTTTGATGCAGAATTAATTTGACTCACTTTAGTGTTCACACACAACACATACCCAGATTGGAATTGTTCAATAGGCAATGCTATTTTGTGTAATTGCAAATGTTATCATCTATGCCTTGAATTTAATGCAATATCTTTCAAGTTTTCCTATTTTTTACATATCTATACTTATATGTAGAAAAATGATTAATTCATTAGATACAAGGCAATTAGAAGTGATTCAAAATTAATATATTATACATATTATAAATTTATAATTGATTCATATTATATGTTTTCATATTTTTGTTCATTTTTTAATATAAAATGAAATATATCAGGACTTTGTATCATCCTGCCCCTGTTTATTTCTTGATCATGTGTTCATTGATGTATATCTATGTTGTATCATTAAAGTGATTAAACATTACCAGAGCAAGTTACAACTGTTTACCACAGGTTGGGACTCTCTTTTCCTTGTCCTTGCCCTTGCTTGTGCACAATCATTGGGATGACTTGTAAACCAGCATTTTAGAATCACATGATTTGTAAATTATCGTTTTTTTTTTCATGTCAAAAACAAGAATGTTTCTAGCTTTTGTTCAACGAATATTAAATATTGTTTTTTTCTTATTGTATTTTTTTCTTTTAATAGTAAAGAAATCAAGCTTTTCATTTTCCTACTTGCCTTTTGCAGCATACACAGAAAGGGTTAAAATGCTTGTATGTGATGAAAGGAGAACTACTATACTTGTATTATAGAATTGCATGATTTCTAAATCACTCTATTATGTTGATTGCTTGTCAAAAGCAAAAATATCTGTAGATATTTATCACCTACAGTAGCTTGACAATTCTATCTTTTTATGTATGAAATGGCTATTCATGTCACTTTGTTTTTTTTAGGTATTGTTTCTTCTGCATTCATAATTTTGAATTTTACTGGAAGTTGCTTGTATAGTTCAGTTGTTACATCATTTGTTTTACAACATAGTGGCATGCAGATTAAAGTCAGTTTAGATTGGGACCCTCTGAATTTCAGTTCTGTTAGTTGTTGATTTCTCATTCAGAAAAATTTATTTGTACGCCAGTAGGTATTCAAAACAATGATGGAATTGCAAGGCTCGGTAGATAAGAAAGGAAGGAATTTATTCATGAGAAACATGAAGAAGCTATCCAAACTTTTCACGATGGAACCTGCTGTTAGTCTGCTCAATGTTGCTGTAAGATTATCAGGCTATTCTTTTGTTTCTTCCTTTAGGCTGGTGAAGTTACTAAGTCATTAATATGCGTTGTAGAATGGATGATATACTTGGTGAAATAAAGAAATTGTTTTCTTCATGCTAGAGTGATAAATCTTTATCATTTATTTATTTTATCTGGTGGTTTACTGTTTAAAGTGTGCATTGTTCTCAAACTGGTTCTCAGAACCTTATTTATCCTATACATGCCAAAGAATAGCCTTTCTCATGCTGGGGATGAGCCGTTTCTTGCATCTATTATATTGAGATTTTGTGTTTTTTTGTATTTCATTTTATGTTGAATTAATAAATAATAAATTTGAATTTCCTCAGAATCTTTTAACCAGGTTTTTATTTTTTACTTAAGAGAACAAAAAGAGGTGTATTTTCTATTTCAATCTTAATGTTTGTTCATATATGAGATTCTTCTTGAAAGCTGCAGAATCTATTGATCTGAGAAGAACATAGGTCATCCTTGTTGGGTCTCGAATTGAACTGAATTTAGTAATTTATCCAATTGACCTGGTTTTCTAGCTTGAATGCTTAAAGGTAGAGTATTCAAATATTGCTCTTTTCATATTGAATGAATAGATGCAAATATTTCTCTTTTCATTTTGTGATTAAATTGCTTAAGTGATAATTGGTATATTAAATGTCCATTTCATATCTTGTATTTCTGTCTACTGTTGCATGCCAAAGTCTATTTCTGTGGTTTTCTAATGCATTATGATATTACATGTTGCATCTGAATTACAATCGTCTTGGAAGGAGCTAAGTACATCTCAAGGATAACATAACCTATTCAAACAAGACAGAAAAAATGAACTAGTGGCATACTATTTAAGGTGATTACCTAGTACCCACTCTTTATTAAAAATATATCATCAGTCGAATGAAAGGATCACAATTTTCAATCTCACCGACATGAACTTTCCAAAAACACTAGTAGAATCATACTAACCAGTATATTATCTAATGCCTCTGATATATAGAGGTTAAAAGCATTTAAAAAGCTAGGCATCTAAATGAGTTAGTTGTATGAGATAAAGATTTACAAATGTTAGTTTGTGATTTAAAAAGCTAGGCATCTTAGAGTTGCTTGTGTTAGACCTTATCATTCCAATTCATGTTAATTTCCTTTTCTTTCATCCATAATTACATTTATATATGATGGCATGTTTGTTTGTGTTTCATATATGTAAATTCATGAGCACATGATGTCCTGTAAGCTAGCTTGACAGACTCGTTGCATGTTTCAAAGCAGATGATTACTGAGCACAATGTCCTCTATAAAACAACATCTTAGGGCCTTTTCATTGATAGTATTTGACCATATTAGAGCTAACTATACCATGGCATTTTCTATCATATGTGCCAAGCTATGATGTTTTAAACTTGAACTCTTGACTATGCTGGGTTATATTTCAATTGACACCCACTTGTGAATTCAGTGAGAGCTCTTCTTAAACATCCACCACCCACCTATTCATTTTTTTATTTAAATGGTTAAAGTTTTGCTTGCAGACATATAATTTCTACAGTCTATATTATTAGTATGAATTATTTTTACATTTGATACTGTGAATTTTTGTTCTCGACATTTAAGATCAAATTCTATGATTCATCAGCATTCATTTATCTTGGCTTACTTTCGACTTTCTAATGATAAATCATAAAATTTGATCTGAAACATTGAAAAAAAAATCACAAAATCAAATTAAAAAATAACTCAAAACTATAATTTTATTGTGGTTTGAACATAGTGAGCTCTACTTAATTGTCTGCCGGTTCACTGGTTTCAAAAGAGTTTATAAGTTTTTTTTTTATAACGTAAATTTATAGGACTTCCTCCTGCTCAAGGTACAATTTACCAGTCTTTATTACATCACACACACATGAAGGTAATAAATACTAATCTATTGAAAATATAAAAATCTGCAAAATCCCAGTCAATACAGTGGATGTCAGATCTTTTTCTCCTAATTCAATAAAACGTTCTTACTACTTGGTTTAAAGCAACTAACCCAGGTCTACTATTTAATAAACCCTGGAGTTAAATCACATGAGCAGATGCTCAAACCAGAACATGGAGAATTGTTGCTAGATTTTTTTTACCATTTGTGGAGTAGATAAATTAATTTCAACAGATTTCTTTGACCATTAAAGCATAAAAACATGGTGGTTGAGCTACCAACTGAGCTTCACAGAACAAGGAATATAAACATTTTGAGTCACTGATCGGTTGCATCAGTTTGCAAGGCTATGTAACTTTCACTCGTGAAAAATCAGCCGGTGATGTGGAAGTTCGTAAGGTTAGTTGAGATTTCTTTTTGGGTGGGCATATTTTAAGCATAGTGTCTATGCAGTTAGCAAAATGCTCGTTTGACTGTATTTATTAATTAAAGGAATATAAAAAATGCATTCAATTTTTATTTTCAATTAATTAATAAATACAGTCAAATGTGCATTCTGCTCATAGACGTTGCTTATTTTGAGTGGGGAGGCCATGCATATTTTTCATTACAATCCTCCTTTGCTATGCTTTTAGCAGTGACAGTTAGCATCTGCTCTGTTTTTGACAAGTAATGATATCTAGATTATGATTGATATAATGTCCATACATTAATTAGTGTATTAATAAAAAAATATAATGAATAGCTTAGATTCATGAGTGAAATTAAACTTTGTTCTTGTTGATTCAATATTTGATTCTTTGTTAAACTACTACCCTGAATTTTAGTTCTACTTGTTTTATTTAAGTTCCCTTCATTCTTTTTCTAACATACATTTAATTAATTCCTCAATATTAGGTGCCAATCTAAAGTACTTCTCACATACATTCATTTTTGTTTATTTTGTTTTAAAACAAGTTATTTTTGTGAGGCACAATTCCATGGATTGCTTTTGAACATGGCAGGTAAAACACAAGTTGAAGTGAGTAAGGGATTGTAGATGGAACAGAGTCATAATAGTGAGATCAACTATAATATGACAATTCATAGATGGCTCATGGCAATATCAGGGTATCTTTGCCTGATAGAGCAGAAAAAAAGACATGAAGCAGTCAAAATGTCTATGGTAGAGTCACGCAGGTAAGCTCGTAGGTGACAAAGATGTTATGGAAATTAATAAAGTCTACAAAATAGATCATTTTCAACTTCTATGTTGATTTGCTATAAATTTGTTATGCACTCTGTTAAAACGGGAATAATAAATAAGTATTTTACCTATTAATCTTCTGTATAAATTATTGATTAATAAATAAGTATTTTACCTATTAATCTTCTGTATAAGTTATAGATTAATGTACTAAATCAGCTGCTTAACCTTTGTACGGAAAAGGGATTTGTTGAAAAGGCTTCAGAAACTTTCAAGAAAATGCAATTGGCAGGGTGTACAGCCAGACTCTGCAACCTTTGCCAGCATCCTCCTTGACTGTGGCAAAATGGGATATTTTGAACAGGGTATTGACATCCACCAAAGCATAATGGAAACATCATAGACAAGGCTATCGACATCCACCAAAGCATAATTTGATCTCATGGAATGCCATCATTGCTGGGTGTACACAAAGGGGATTTGTTTTAAAGGCTTCAGAAACTTTCAAAAAAATGCAATTGGTAGGTGTACAGCCAGACTGTGCAACCTGCACCAGCATCCTCCTTGCTTGTGCCAAAATGGGAGCTTTGGAACAGGGTATGGACAACAATGTTACGGATTAGCAATCCCCCAAAACTCATGGCAACTATTGAGAGAATGTGGGACAAGATACTTCATGGCCACATACTTGATTTTCAGACTTCATTTTTTCTAGAAATTAACCAAAAAAACTATTTCTACTTTACAGCTGTAAATCAGTTTTCCCATTTAAGAAAAAACAAAAATAACACAAAATTCACTATATTGTCTTCGGCGTACCCATTGCACCCCAAGGTGCGATTGCTAGTTATAGCTGTTGATTTTTTGGCTGCAAAGGATTGTTTGAATGCATATTCTCAAGCATGAGAAATCATAGATTTCATTGAGGTGGCAGACATAGAAGCTGACAAAATCACCAGTGACGTAGCCGACATCTACTGCCTAGCTCTTCAAAAGAAAGTCAATGACATCGGCTATATTATGTGCGAGGTTTCAGCCGTAAACTTGTCTCACGCCATTATATTACTCCCTAAATTTGCCTCACGTTGTCATACTACTCCGTGAAACTATGTGGTTTTCACGCACTGACATTCCAGCTCAAACTTTGCTGTCTACAAACTTATCTTTATCTTCACCGCCTTGTGCATCAACAATAACCGCTATACTGCAACCATACGGGGATTAGTTTTCTTTCGTCTCAGTTTATAGAAAATTCTGCTTTGGTAGGGTTTCATAATAAATTCCAGCAAACTCTGTCCATCTTTTCGGGGATTAGTTTTCTTTCGTCTCAGTTTATAGAAAATTCTGCTTTGGTAGGGTTTCATAATAAATTCCAGCAAACTCTGTCCATCTTTTCGGGGATTAGTTTTCTTTCGTCTCAGTTTATAGAAAATTCTGCTTTGGTAGGGTTTCATAATAAATTCCAGCAAACTCTGTCCATCTTTTCGGGGATTAGTTTTCTTTCGTCTCAGTTTATAGAAAATTCTGCTTTGGTAGGGTTTCGTAATAATTTCCAGCAAACTCTGTTCATCTTTTATCATTGGCATCGTTGACAGCACGACAAAATTTGTGCAGAATCTTGAGGTAAGTCACTTTCCACGGTTTCAGTGGGATTTTTTTCTGTACGTGAGCGGGTCAATTTCTGTTGTGGTTGACTTCATTCTAAAATAATTTTGTTGTTATCTTTCAAATGAAGACATTAATTCTAATTTTAATATTTTATCTATAGCTGTTGATTTTTTTGCTCCAAAGGATTGTTTGAAGGCATATTCTCAAGCATGGGAAATCATAGATTTCATAGAGGAGGCAGACATAGAAGCTAACGAAATCACCAGTGAAGCAGCCGACAGCTACTGCTAAGCTCTTCAAAAGAAAGTCGATGACATCGGCTATATTATGTGTGAGGTTTCAGCCGTAAATTTGTCTCACGCCGTTATACTACCCCGTAAATTTGCCTCACACTGTCATATTACTCCATGAAACTACGTGGTTTTCAGTCGCTGACATTCCAGCTCAAACTTTGTTGTCTGCAAACTTATCTTTATCTTCACTGCCTTGTGCACCGACAATAACCACTATACTGCAACCATATGGGGATTAGTTTTCTTTCGTCTCAGTTTATAGAAAATTCTGCTTTGGTAGGGTTTCGTAATAATTTCCAGCAAACTCTGTCCATCTTTTATCATTGGCATCGTTGACAGCATGACATAGTTTGTGCTGAATCTGGAGGTAAGTCACTTGCCACGGTTTCAATGGGGTTTTGTATGTACGCGAGCGGGTCAATTTCTGATGTGGTTTACTTCATTCTAAAATATTTTTGTTGTTATCTTTCAAATGAAGACATTAATTCTGGTTTTAATATTTTATCTATAGCTGTTGATTTTTTGGGCTCCAAAGGATTGTTTGAAGGCATATTCTCAAGCATGGGAAATCATAGATTTCGTTGAGGAGGCAGACACAAAAGCTGATGAAATCACCAGTGAAGCAGCCGACATCTACTGCCAAGCTCTTCAAAAGAAAATCGATGAAGTAGACTTTCCTGCATGAAATTCTAGATGCAACAGTTTAATGCGTGCGTACAGCATTCAAGGAGATTTAAAAGGAAAGTAAAAGCAACACAGTTCACCTATTTCAGCTATCCCTCTTTTAGCAGCAATAAATTATTGTTTAATGCCCTAACAAAACTATTTTGTTCAATTTGTATTGGGCTGTTTGCAATTGAAAGAATTTTTTTGTATTTATTATTATTATTTTCTAAAAATGGGTATGTGTGCGCACACAGTTTTTGTGGACAACATTCCCTGTTCGTTCAAGACAAGTTGGTGAGTGACTCGAGTGAGATGAGGTCTGCTACCTTGTTCTTTATTGATTCTTACTATTTTTGTGCCTTTAAGACTTCCTTTTAAGTTCAATTTGAGGTGACTGTCTTAGTCTTTTAAGGTCTGTGATACATTCTTTATTTGCTGTCATGATTCTTCCAACAATACCTTAGACATCACTATTGAAACTTGCCACTATACTACTATCTATGTCACTGTCCTTTTACCTAGTGGAGTGCCCTAACAGAGGTACCTATGTAGATGTCTTTTTTCTGCAACAGTCTTCACTTGATATCTGCCATACACTTTGTCACACATTCTTGCCATGATATCATCTATACTTGATGGATATACACTGCCACCATTAATCCCTTTCAAACTTGTCATGATACTTTGATAGATTCTCATGCACATTTAGGTCCTCATTACACATGGAAGAAGGCAACAAACCTGATCCTCATATGCTTAATGGATGAACGTGCTTAATGACATAGCTGCACAATACTCCTTGCCACCCATTCTTGAGACAAGGCAAACAATTTTGCATTTGGAGTAGTATCTTGAATTAGACATTTTCCCACTGGTTTTACAAATGCAGCTAAGTTTTTGTAAACTGGTAATCATCATATTTGCATTCCTTTTCAGCAGAGGTTAAAAATAAAACATTCCCCTATCCTTTCTACACTTCCACTCCATATCACCACCATAGGTAATTTGACCTTTGAAATTCTGCTCCACACCTTTTAGAAGTACCTCATAATGTTCATGAACCCTTCCACACTAGAGGACTATCTCCTGGCTCCTTCATCATTTACAGACCCTTCTTCATCAGTTTGATGGGGTTATCATTTTGGTCTGCTGTCACTCATTATTCCCTATACTCATGAACTTCATTCTTGACAGGGGTGTCATTTGCATTCTCTTTTCTAAAAATGTCCAATTGTCTACTAACCAACACAATCAACAGATTTACTTCTTGAACGTTCAGACCTGCAACATCTCTTGTTTGTATTCACTGTCATTGATGGTCCTTTGCCACTGTCTACTTTGACCTGTTGAGAGAATCTGCAGTCATAATCATGAATAAAGCAAACACCAGGTTTGAATCTAACTCGCACATTCTTTCCCACCCTCCTTGAGCCACCAAATAGTCCAAACTACCCTTCTATTCCAAGAACACTTTCTGCTTACCACCAGTACTGTGCTCCTCTATCAGCCATGAGTCTCGCATTGTTTACCAGCTCGCAACTGGATGACTGAGTGCAAACAAAATCAGTCATGATCGTAGTGCAGCAGCATACATGGCCATGGAACCTAGCAACAAGTATACATGGTTGAAATGCAACATACCAAGGGAATCCAAACCATAATATGTCAAGCATTAAGTAATTGACTATGTTGTTTCTAAAAGGTAACCATTGATCATTTTCATAGATGCCTCAATTGTCCTATTGCATTAATCACCATGCCAAAGCAGGTTTCCAATGTCTGCAATACAAAATCATGAAACGATCTAAAAGAGAAGAATCACCATGAAAATTCAAACTTAAACTAAGCTCACTGGGTGGCCAAGCATGAACTAAGGCCACTTTGCACATATATCTAAAGATGTCAGAATTAAAAGTTCTGCTGAGTTATCCACAAATCTATTAAAAACTCCTTTTAAGGTTGTTAACTTCAAATAAACAACTATCAGATTCATTTCTTTCTTCAAAATTCAAATTGTTTCTTTTTTTGTTCTATTGTGTCCATCGAGTTAAAGAAGACCCATTTAAGCGAACAAAGCAATGTAATTTTATTTTGATAATCAGGCAACGGAATATAGGTTTTCTGTTATTTCTTCCCCTAATGCATTCAGCTGATCAAGTGCTAATAGTTTTTAGTTTTTTAATGTCAATGGAAAACATCATAATCTCCTCCAAGATTTGTTTTTTCCTTAAAAAGTAGTGGAAAAATCATAATTCCATCCACGATTATTTTCTTTTAAAAGTGATTTTTTTCTCAAATTGCAAAATCTTTGAGCAATAATTTACATGCATGGCTGGTAACCTTGATATATTTGTTATTGTTTGACTACTGAGTGTGGCTTACAGGATACTAGAGATTGACAATTTTTATATTAAAATAACCAGTATACCCAACAGCCCTGCACTGTGTCTGTTGCAGGGGCTGCTACACCCAAATGCAGCACAAAGAAATAATGGATCTCACCTGGCATACATGAGTCATTGGCATTGCATACAGATTTTGATCTTTTCTATCATGAAATGGCCTGTTTTGGTCATGTTTCCTATAACTATGGGATGAATAACAATGAGATTACTGGCTGTCTTCATGAGTTCATCCCAGGTTGAATATGCAAACATCTTGCATCAGAGGCACTTGGTTAGGCAGTAATGGTGATTTTTCATGCAGAAAAGAATCCAAACATGAGAAATCCAGGAGCAGGGAACAATGTAGGCAGTAGGAATCATACGGGGGAGTAAACCAAAATTAGATTACTTATGAAGGTAATATAGATTTATATAGGTACGTGGAAATTGCTTTGTCATGTAACAAACTGAAGAGTACACAATATGATAATAAGTTCAGCTATAACATACACAACTCACAGTTTGACATGTTTTGCATAAATATTTCATATAAAGGTCTGCAATTTATGATAATATTTAGAGGGAAATGTCATTCACAGCTGAATCTTATGATTACAAATCACATAGTTATGCATAAGCCTAAAGGTAATAGAAATGGGACTAGAAATCTAGGATAAAACAAAATTATCACAAGATCATATCAACTATTTCCAACATCTCACACGATACACAGCTCTTGAGAAGGTAAAAATACGACTTTTTATTGATTCAAAAAGTACAAACTGAGTACAAGTCTGAGAATGATATTATTTCTCAGAAAAACTGAGTTTCAAAAGTTTGATAGTTGATCATATAATCAGTTACAATGAAGTTTTCTATCATATGCAATGTTGCCTCCTTCCTTTACTTGGCGTTCACTTTGCCTATCTAACGAATCTCCACCTTCCATTCTCACACCCATGTGCGAGCGCCTCCAATTGCCACCCTAAACTGACCATCTCCCTCCACTTGTCACATTGAGAGCTTGCAAAACCAACAAGCTAATTTCTGCCCTTAATCTACCAAACAAATCCTCACCATCAATCCTCATGGTTAAATATTTATTTAACAAGCCTGGACTCCAAAGGACAATAACAAGAAAAATGATTCATTCTAACTTGTACATGTTGCCCATTTGAGCAACGTACATGCAATCATCGCAAACATCTAGCAATCATTGGAGCAATCTCACACAACAATGGAAGGAATGATCATTGCTTGAGTTTGCATTGCTTATGTTTTGTGTTTCCATTTATGTTCTAATTGGAGGTGTATGTTGTTGTCCAAATTTCACCATCACAGTAACAATATATGATAGGGGATTAAAAACCAAAATGGTTTATGGAAAATATATAAGGATAAATAGTGCATATGAAACATCTTGTAAAATATTTGTAAGAAATGTACTCGCATGCAATGCAGTGATTGGAAAACATACACAAAATGGATTTGTTGAGAAGAGAATGCAAGATTTGAGCTACCCACTTGAAACAAGTTGTATACTCTCATGGAAAAAGGCTTCCAAAAAATTGAAACAAATGCAATTGATAGGTTTAAAATCAACTTTTGCAACCTCTGTGTGTGTTTCTACAATCATTGCATTACATTTATTTGAGTGATTTTGTAAGAGAATTCACTTGTGCTGTATATGCATTTACACTTTGCTAACATGTCCCTCAGGCAACTGCAAAATCTAACAAAAAACTTGCTTTGTTTATGATGTAATAAATGTCCATGCCCTGTTCCAAGGTTGCAGTTCTGCCACAAATTAGGAGAATGCTGCCAAAGCATAAATTTTTAACTGTTTACAAATAATTTGAGTGATTTTGTAAGAGAATTCAGTTGTGTTGTATATGCATTTACATTTTACTAACATGTCCACCAGGCAACTGCAAAATCTGACAAAAATCTTGCTTTATTTATGCTGTAATAAATGTCCATGCCCTGTTCCAAGGTTGCAGTTCTGCCACAAATTAGAATAATGCTGCCAAAGCAGAAATTTTAACTGTTTACAATTAATTTGAGTGATTTTGTAAGAGAATTCACTTGTGTGCTATATCCATTTACATTTTTCTAACATGTCCACTACGCAACTGCAAAATCTGACAAAAATCATGCTTTATTTATGCTGTAATAAATGTCCATGCCCTGTTCCAAGGTTGCAATTCTGCCACAAATTAGAAGAATGCTGCCAAAGCAGAAATTTTAACTGTTTACAAATAAAATTTATTTTTGTCAAGTTTAGATTGGCTGAGGAATGAGTACCCCTCGCCATTGTGACTTGCTTGGTAGTGACATATAAAACTACCATAAGTAGGCATTCCCTAATTTGATAAAGAGCAACACTTCAGAAAGTAAAATCTGGACCTTTCTGAAATTGTAAAAACTATTCTATCATCCTTCCCTTGTGAAAAAACTATTAAGTCATAACTGATAAATACAATGAATGTCTCTTAAGAGACTTGTTAAACTATTAATTCTCATCTATCACTGTTGTCTAGAACTAGTCACTCATGTCAATAAGATAAATAAGCCACTAACCTTAGAGCCATCTTCAATTCATCCATTGCAGGGAATTGTTTAATTCGGGACAACATGGTTGGATCCAAAACCTTATCTGGAGTAATGCCATCTTTACATATACAAGGGTGACCTGGAATGCATTATAAATTTAGCGTATTTAACCATATTTGGAAATTTTACATTGAAAATAAAATTTGTATGTAGTTGTGAAGTTTTTGCAAATATAGAAAATCTACCAAAACCATTTTCAAATACAAGTCCCCTAGTCTTGCACAGAAGTTCATTTCTAATTTCTTTGACAATTAATCTTGAAGGTATCTGAGTTCCCCACTAAAGTAAACATTTGCCAACAAACTCAAATATAAAGCAGACTTGCAAATTAATCTCAGAAATTGAAGGCCAAGATTTTGAATCGAAACAAAGTGGCCTTGTAGAACAGCATAAAAAACTCCCTGTTGTTTTTCTGAAAAATATTAAAGTAAAAGGAATATCAGACGTGAATTGGCATATATCCATACATACAATATTTGATTAAAAAAAAAGCTACTTTGAGATAACGAAATACAGTTGCATCCCTTAAATATGCATCTCACCTGCCCAAAAAGGTGGAATATCACTCAGTAATATGTATAGAATAGCTGCAACAGTCCACACATTTTCCTGCAGACCATATTGCTTACATAAAACTTCCCTCTCTAAGAGGCAGACAGAGATCAATTCTAGAGTAATCTCCTCATCAATCAAATTATCAAGATCTCTCAACCATTTTGTTAGATGGTATCAAATTTGATAACATGGCAATATGAAGCTTTGTTTTGTGAACTCTGAAACAATCTTCTAATTTCTCATACTTATAATTCAATTTCTTCTGCAATTTTGTTGCCCTCACAACACTGTTCTGGGAGATTGCAGCAAAAGCAATAGCAGGATTACCCTGTCAAGTTATCCAAAAGAAATTGTAACCGAGGATGAAGCAGTTGTATCAACTTTTCATTAGCACCTTTTTTTGTAAATCATCAACATTAATAGGCTGCTCTATTCGATTATCTTTTCTTTTCGTTTTGCAGTGATTTGTACATTTTGACTTTTGGCTCCACTATGAAGTCAAAACAGTTCAACTAACAGCCACTAAAGGAAACTGTATGAAGACCTTCTGTGCCAGTTGGAAAGGGGCACTATGTCATAGTTCTGCATTAGTTGAACTCCATCACAAAATTGATGCTTCAGAATGATGGCATTATTACAACAATTAGTGATTGAATTATTACAACAATAAGCCAAAGTCAAATATCAGAATCGACAATAATTGGGTGACCGGTGATGGTTGAAGGTTGGTATTGTTGCATTGTTGTAGGGTGAACCTTAGCACTGCTCTTGCAAACACAATGTCATGGGTTGTTGCGAAAATTATGCGCACTTTGAAAGACTAGCACAAATTTAGATCCAAGAAGTATTGACATAATTTATGTCAATTGGCCAACATAAGATGTAAAAATTGGTGATAGTCAGGTGTCAGAGGATTGGTGCGAGATGGTACTGACAAGACTGATTCTGGTGTGGATGTTAAATGCTTAAAGGTTGAAGTTAAAGGCACTGATGTAGGGTAAACCTTAGTGTTGTGTGGGTGTTGATGCTTTTGATGCAAACCATAAGAGCACAACCCTTAACATGAAACTGACACAATATGGATTACTAATGTAGGTACTTGGCCTGTTTTAGCAATGTGGTGCAAAGTGAACGTCTTGTTGCTTTGTCTACAATTTGATCTTACTCCATAGGGGCCATACTACTTGAATCGAGATCTATCAGATCCTCAACTTGAGGAGTAGACTGATCAAGAAGAGGTGGAAATGAGGAATCAAAGTAGAGCTTGACATTGAAGGTAAGAAGTTCAAGTTTGTATATCTTGTTGCGAGTGTACTTCAACTTGCTGTCAATTGTCTGATCCATTGCTTGAGAGAACACAAAGTCTTATCCAACCATGGAATGGTATTACCACCCTTAAAATTGTTTTGTTAAAAAAAAAAACAGAATTGAATATTGTTGCATATTTCAATCTATAAATTATAAAAGGTACCACAGGTTTCTTTATTTTTACTGAGGTTCCACATGCATTCTGATGGTTGTGGTTATTGTAATGAGTTTTGAAAACACTATTTAACTGATCCGTTTCCATGATAAATGGTTTCGCAGGAAGCATACGAGTCTCATACTTATGCAACCTAAATAAGCAAACACAGGCAGACATTCATGTTTTGAATCCCCTGTTTTGAACAAACAGCAGAAGCATCACACAGGCAGGGCCTGTTTCAAACTTCACAAATGACACAGCGCAAAATTGCCAGCCATTTAGAAGACAATTCTTAACATTGTTAGGGTGTTCAAATTGAGTCAAAATTCATCAGCTCCTGGGAGGTTTAAAATAGCATATATGTCAAGTATTTGTTATTATTTTTACTGCAGTTGGTTTCAATGATATTTGCAAAGACATGGCCAATAACATTCAGCTAACTATATAATACAATCGGCGTATTCCTTGCAGCTCCTCCAGCTGCAAGTGCTGGTATGTAATCTTCTTTTGACTAAAAACTTTGAATTTAAACCTACAAAGTAGAAAAAAAAATTCTCAGATTACAAATCTAACACCCTATACCGAACTTTAGATGGGGGCAAGAAAAATAGCATGCATTATGAATTTGATATGCAAATTTAAAGATAGTCAACTATAAATAAATTCAACACTCAAAGCACAACGACCACAGATAACTTCATCACTCAGGGCACAACAAATACACGGAAAAACGAATACAGTCCCAACGATTACAAATTCCTAGCCGTGGTATAAGACATAATAAAAATCCCAGTGCTTATCAGATGCGAGTTCAAAACACCTATAGTTACACCTTTCATCAACACATAAACAAGTCATAAACATCTTCATATTAATGGACAAATGTGCAATAAATGCAAGGTGCAAAATAGAATAATTCAAAGGTTTATATAAATTATGAAATGCGTCAAAAAGTTACAAGAATATTTATAAGAGATTCAATACTTTTCTCATCTTCAATTCCAGTAGAGGAGAAAAACAATTCTATTCTCATCTTCATTTCCAAGAGGAGAAAAACAATCTTTTAAGAAAAAAAAAATACAACTTCTTGAATCCAAAAAAACAACCAACTTCTTACATATATAATTTCCATGTAAATCCATATATAATTTGCATGTAAATCCACCTTATGAGTTAACTCGGTCCTTAAACCGCTCCCACATTATGCATGAGCCATCGAGAAAGGCCCAAAGGATGCCACAAGTCGCCATTCCCCTTGGCCCGCAAGGCATCCCAAGATACCCTCCGGCAACAAGGCTTCCCATGATAGAATTCCATGGGTCCTCCTTTTGTCTTGCATATAAGACAGCATAATCTATTGAGCAACCCAACACACAAGCAGCAGTAAAACGACATGCATGTCGTGGAGTTTTCATTTGTGCCGCTTGGGTTCCGGCAATGAATCGCTCCCGCAACCCGGTGCCAGAAGTGTAAGATTTTGTGATAAATTGATATAAGGCACTGCTTGTGAATCCTACGCAAAAGCCTTCCCCAGCTTCCTGTGAAATGTTCTCCAGGAATGGCTCTCGTGGGTACTCAGCCTTACTACTCATCATGAAACCGTACGCTATCCTTCCTACGCTGTTAGTGGGCAGAGGCAAAACACAGAACACCTTACAGACTCGTGCTGCTGCGCAATATGACGTATATTGCTTACCAGAAAATGAATTACATCTGCCTCTTTTATAGAGGACTTTTTCTATAACAAGAAACTTCTAGAATATAGACCGATATGTTATATTTTTATTATTTTATCACGGTTGACATAATTATATACTAAAAATAGCAAACTAAAACTCACAAAAATTAGACGTTTTTAATGCAGCCAGCTTAGCTTTTTTTTTCCTTTTTTTAGCGCTTTGATTTATAATAATATCTCAACGGACAAAAATAGGCGTTTTTAATGCGAACTCGCTTTATTTGTGCTTTGATTTTTTGCAATATGCTCCATATAATTTTCAATTTGCCTCGCCAATGTCGTCTCCTTCGTAGATATGAACTGCAGAGCTTCAGACCAAGTAAACTGCACATGAAATCCCAATCCAATTTCGACAAAAATGTGCCGTGTATCTGGCATTTTTCAGAACCCAAATTCACCATCGTACAAAGCTGTGTTAATCCATTTTCTCCAACATTATTATGTTTTCTTTAGATCTAAGAAAACTTTTTGTTGCTCCAATACTTTGTCCCTTTCGGCCATGGCATTAACGAGGTCGGTCTTCAAGCGTCGGTCGATCTTCATATCTATGAACCTTGCCCCATATTTCTGAAATAAATACTGACGGATGTTTGTGTTTAATTGATGGATTTTGCAATTTTTTAACAATGGCATAGTATCACAACCATTTTAAAATCTAGCATAAGTAAGGCAGTGGCATTCAATTCCTTAATCGAAATCCATTTGTTTTAATTCCTGCAATCATTTTATCTTATTTTGAATGTATCTTGCAATAACGTCATTCCATAGGCAGCATTTCCATTCTCAAATCAAGTCATTCCATTGTGAACGTATTCTGCAATCATGGTTTTCCTGTCATTCTGAACATGCTGCCCAGCAATCAAGTCATTCCATTTTGAACGTATTTTGCATTCATGGTTTTCTGCTCTCAATCAGTCATTCCATTTTGAAAGTTGGGAGTACATGCATTTGAATTTTAATTTAATTTAGATTTACTTTACTTTTAGATTTACTTTACATTTAATTTAGATTTAATTTAGATTTTTTTAAGATTTGTTTTTCAGATTTTAATTTTAGTTTTAGATTTTAATTTAGTTTTAATTTTAATTTAGTTTCAATTTAATCTAGTTTAGATTTAGTTTTTAATTTAGATTTAATTAGAATTTAGATTTTAATTTTAACGTAGATTTTAATTTTTAGTTTAGTTTTTAACTTTTAATTTTAATTTAGCTTTTAGCTTTTAAATTAGATTTACCTTTTACTTTTAATTTAACTTTTAGTTTTTTGTTTAGATTTAGCTTTTAATTTTTAATTTAGATCTAATTTCTAATTTAGATTTAGTTTTTTAATTTAGATTTGATTCCTAATTTAGAATGAAGATTTAATTTAATTTAAGATTAATTTAGTTTCAAATTAATTTTAATTTAGTTTAGATTTTTAATTAATTAGATCCTAGATTAATGTTAATTTTCTTCTTAGTTTAGATTATTTCAGGGCTAATTTTGTTGATTGGTTTTTTGTGTAGGTTTGCATGTCAGAGACTTGAAAATTGAAAATATAAACACACATTTGTCAAAGAATGGAGATTTGAAACTACTAATGACATTTGGTGAAGAACGTTTCTTGAAGACTTGATTTCTTTTAGAAACTAATGGTCTTTTAGTATAGCAAACATTTTAATTGGTGTTTAAGAAGAACTTTGTTTTGTTGTGTTTGGTGCACTTGCACATTTTGTGTTACCCAAGCTAGTGTGTATGTATCCTCTTCCATTGTGCACTTGTGCGATCCTAGGTAATGAGAAATACACATTGGTCTACTTTTTTTTAGGAGAAGCTTCCTTGGGGATTTCATCACCTCAGCCTTTGTCCTTCAGCACATTTTCGGACGGGCTATATCAAAGGAGAGAGAACAAAAGTTGTACCCTAAGAGTGGCTAGCATCATTCGAAGCCAAACCACGAGACCCTCGGTCCTCCAAGACTTGCTGATAATGAGAGTGGGAGTGGGCCTCCTAGTTCTCAGGCTATTACAGATGGGCTCTCTATTCATGATAATACCTTACTAGAAACCTCTTGTTTTAGAATCCAAAATCCCTTTATACGCTGGTGTAGGAGGTCAAACCTCTGAAGCCATCCCACATTTTCGCAGTTCAAAGTAAAGATAGAAAATTCCTTGAGATCTTTGGGTCTTTGGGAAATTGAAGATTGGTGTGCCTGAGAAGTGAGTATCATGGAAAGGAGCTAGTGCCACCAAAATTCTAAGCTATCCACTTTGAATAAGTGCAACTAGAGAAATCCAAGTGTGAATCTAGTAAATATTGTCTCTGCCAGCCTAGGATTTGTGCTTGTATTGCAACAATCAAACAAAATTCACAATAAAAAACAAACAAAACATTGTGTTTTATGTGTGTATCTTTCAGACAAACAAGCAAACAAATATTACACCTAAAAATTGTAACACTTCACAGCTTCAAACTAAGAAAATTTTCCAAATGAAACAATCAAAATTAGGTCAAACTCTTGCCAAGCTCAGATTCAAACCTTTGAGATCCATTTTCAGACTAATTTCTTGTTGTGATTCTTGTTTAAAACCAAAAACTTGCTCAATTCACCTTGCATATCATCATTCCATTATTAGGTCACCATTTTAGGCACCTTAGCATCCTTATTACTTGCATATCCCAACATCACATTGGGCTACCTTTTTTAGACATTTAGGCTTCACACCTTGCGGATTTTAGGATAGAGGAACTATCTATACCTTGGCATAAATCATTGCTTCAATAAAATATTGTCATTTGAAAAAGTCACTTTTTAACTTAGTCCTTTGTCATTTTGGTGGTAATTTCCTACTCACAAGTCTGGTTGGGAAACTCACCTTGTCACTCTTTTCACTTGGCCTAGAAAAAGGCCATTTGTGAATCATAGTTGAAAACATTGGTTTTCCCTTGGATGGTTAGTGATACTATTCTTACATCTTTCAAAAGTGTTTAAACCCTCAAGTTCACTATAGCTATCCAACACCTCTTAGTCATTTTCATCCTCAATACCACAACATTTTAGACCTAAAAGAGCATTTTCATAACATCCAACATTATCATTATCACTTTTAGTATTTTTGTATACATTAGACATCTTTTATAGATTCAAAATACCAAAAATACCAAAAAAATAGTTATATTATTTTTAGGCATACCTTATTTCAAAAATACCAAAAAAACATAGTCTTAGTCTCATACTTTCCACCTCCATTTTGATCAAGTATTATATGGTTGAAACTAGATTGCAAAAGAAACATTGAGCAATGGATATTTTAATGATGACGACAACCTTTATAATTATACTAGCACCCTCAATTTTGAAAATACCACTAATGATCCTCACAAAAATACCAACCTTGAGAGTCATGACCACGACAAATTGGGCTCTACATTTTATAAACAAACAAAGACACAAGATCCTTTTGAACAATTCCTTATTAGAGACAAGGATGGAAATGTGTTCATAGAAGAAGTAGAGGTTGTCACACAAAATCCTGATGTTTCCTCTCTTGTGGATGAAATTGTCATGTTGGACCCCCAATGATATTTAACCAAGATTTTACATGAAGGAGTTAAAATACCTCAAGGATTTGATGTTAATACCTTATGAGCAGCAACATCACCCAAGAACAACACATGAACAAGCCAAGGACAATCTACATCACAACCTAGCATTTCCATATCCATTGGAACAACAACCCAAAGTATCACAACTACCAACACTTCATCCATCTTTGTGACACAATCTATGTCACAACCCATGACACAAACCACATCACAACCATTATTCACAACTCAACCCTTTGTCTCAATGTTTATTCCCTTTGGGTCATCATCTTAGACCATAGGGGCATCCACATCTAACATCCTTGGTAGACCTAAAACAAGAAGGGTTCTCATCCAAGGACATCAATCAAACACAAAGACCATCTCACAAGGTCCTCACGTCAATACAAATTTCTTACAAGGTCAAAACACAAACACCCCACATAGTCAAAATACAAACACTTCACATGGTTATAATCCTTTTCAACAAGGACAAAGATCACAAACGACACAACCCCTTAACATATACTATGGTTACACACATGGATCCTTTTTTGGAAACAAAATTATACATGGACATCATGCCCAACAAATGAAACATAGCTCAACCACTTCTCATATCACAACTTACACATCACGCATTCATTCTCATGGACACAATCAAAATCCATCACATACACACAATGTTCCAAACCAAAACATGTCATCTCAACAAAACATGGGACCACATAACACAACTATGAGACCTCATAACAATATTTCCAATAATCCCATAATAGATGCCTTGACTGCTCAATTGGATACCCTATACAAAAGTAAGTAGAAGGGATGCAAGTGTCAAAAGAGAAGACATACTCATCACATGATTTACAACCTTACCTATATGACACTAGCACATACATGCCTCCTTTCCCTTCTGATTATATTATCCCTACCTTTACTAAGTATAAGGGAAAGATAAATCCTCTCAAGCACATAGGAGAATTCACCACTACTTGTGTGGATGTCACATACAATCACTCCTACCTTTTGAGACTCTTTCCTAGAATTCTTACTAAGATTGTACTTGAATGGTTTGCACTAATACCTAAAGGAACTATAAAGTCATGGGATGACCTCGCCAATAAATTTGTGGAGAATGTGGATACCTTTTCTGCACTTGCAAAAAAAAAACCAACTATTAGCTCATCATTAGTAAACTTAAGCAAACCAAAACAAGCATCCCTATGAAATATTAGATCATGCTCCCTATGAAAAAGAAGTAAGATATCAAATAAACTAAGTGAAAGAATAAGAAAGTATGAATCAAACTCTATCCCATTGTGGGAGTGGTGCTCCTTTGATGTGGAAAGGATGCCCTTTCCTACCCCCTTGATAAGCTCCAGATGTGATGAAGACACAAGTCTCTATAGTGCAAATACATAAGCTTGTAAATGGATTGTGGAGTATATGTGACTTGTATTTATAGGTTGAAGGTTTGAAAAATGGAGAGATGGGAGGAATGTGGGATTAGAGAAGAGCCAATGATATTGTGACACTTGTCACATGGCTAGTGGAGGAAGGTGGAGCACATTTTAGAGAATGTGCATGGTTAATGCATATGGTTGAGGATTTGAGAGGTGTAAGAGAGATAGCATGTGTAAGAGGCATTAAATGCATATGGTTGAGATGTTTTGGAAAGAACTGGTTTGGGAAAGAAAGTCAAATAAGTGGAGTAAATGAAGGAATATTCCTTGGGAATATGCCTTGTGAGGGAAAATAAGGTATTTAGTTAATTAAAAAAAAATGATTTTCATGTGCAACTAGGGTAGTTGACCATGAGTTTTCTTTGACCAAGGTTGAGTCAAAACCTAGAGGATGGATAATGGTGATTAGGGGTTAATTAATTTAGATTAATTAACTTGAAAGGATCTAGGGGATTTGACATTTGATTTAAATGATTTGATTTATTAAATCAGATCAGATGAATTTTAGGACTTTAATTAAATAAATTGTTTTATTTATTTATGACGAACATTAGAAGAATTTGATTATAATTGATCAGATTTAGATGCATGATGTTGATTAGGATTATTTGCATGTATACATTTTCCCCCTCTTTGAAGCAGCGTACTAGTTGCCTTGGTTGAAAGAATGATGTTACCGAGATCGAAATTCAAAAATTTCTTTTTTTTTTTTGGATGCCCTAGTGGAAAGAAGTACTCTGGTACATTGCCCCCTCGAGAGATCAGGAAATTTTTTTTATTTTAGGGTCGATCTCATGACAAAGAGGTTCAAGATGGATGTATGGATGGTTAGACTAAAAGATCTATATGATAATGATGATGTAAATGAGAAAATTAAGATTAGAATAAAAAATTATAAAATTAAACAACAAATTGAATAAAAATTTGCTTGTGAGATGAGAGATTTCATATTTATATTAGTAGAATGTGTGAAAATTGAATTATTTTATGACATTATGTATAATAATAGATGCATGATCTATGATATGTTATTTGAATTTAGAATGAAGAAGTATGAGATTCAAGGAAAGTTCTGAAGATTTGAAGTCAAGAAGTCTATGATCAATGATAATTTTTATTATAATGATGAGAGATGATGATGATGTTCTTATTAGGGTGGGGACGTAAAGAGCATAACTTTCTTTATTTTAATCACACATAGATACGATGCATCGGGTATAGAAAACCAAGATGGCGTTGTACCTAGTGAAATGGACTTTGACTCAACAAATAGATAGGAGTATTCTTGTTTACACCTGACATACAAAAACCTTACTAGGATGTATTTCAAAAGGTTCAAACATCTTAGACTAAAACATGGAAACACATAGCCTATCAATGAAATAGTCAAGAAGTTGTCCAAAACTCCCTCCATACACACCTATTAAAGAAAGTATCACAAAGTTATATTACAAGAACATCGAAAAAGCACAGTAAACAAAAGAAATAAAATATAATGATTAATGCCCCATTCCTTTCTCTCTAAATCATTTTGATTAGAAATCATCGAGAGGTCATTGGAATGAGTGCAATAAGATAAATCAAAAAGAAAAAATCAACCAAACAAACAATTCAATGTTCTTCATATCTCTAGCCAAAGGGATTTGTTTTGAGGATAAGAATCCAAATTGATTTCACCAATAGATAATGCCCATTGTAGGAAGGATGCATTCTAGGAAATGTTAGTGTATGGTGGAAAGTTGTTTTGTTTAGGAGAAGTATCCAAAGTGTTTTTCCAATAGATAATGCCCATTGTAGGAAGGATACATCCTAGGACATGTTAGTGGATGGTGGCAAGTTGATAGGTTGTTCGAAAAGGCCATTGATATGAGGTTTGATTGACATGTTTGAGAATGATCAAGAGTTTGATTTTTCATTTAAAAGTTTTTTTCTTTTTTTTTGATTTCATTTGAAGTTTTCTTTTGTTGATTGTTGTGGTTCTTTTTGTTTGTATTGTAAAAGGATGAAGGTGACAATTGATTTATTGTGAATGGATAATTATTGTGTGTGAAGTGAAATGAGACAAATAGATTTTTTCAAATATTTGGATGTTTTTGGTGTTTTGAAGTGTTTTTGAGGTTGTTTTTAGGTTTTTCAAGATGTTTTACAAATGTTTTGAGTTTCAAATTTTCCAATGTTTTTTGTGTTTTATGAGAATTTATGAATATTTTTGGATTTTGTGTCTCAGGGCCTCATCAATGATTTCCTTGCTTATGTTTAAGCTCAAAGACAACGTAGTTCGAATACCATGTTTTTGATGTTTTTTGAATTTTTGACTTGTTTTTGGATTTTCATATGTTTCAAATGTTTTTTGGATTTTCACATGATTTTGACGATTTTGATATGGATATGCATGATGATATCAGTGATCTATTTTGGGATTTTATTGAAAACCAAGCTAAGGTTGATTGATCAAATTAATGGATTGATGATGATAACATTCTTGAGGATACACAACAATGCAAGGATAGTGTTAAGAAACATGAGGATTCAGAAGGATATCCCAAGATGATGATGGATTGATGATGATAAATGTGAATTTTTTTTTCCTTAATCATTTTGATTGTTAGCTTATAATTTTTTTAGTTTTGTGTGTGCCCGTGCTCAAGTGGAGTTATCAGAAAGGTGTGCAATGTGCCACATGGTGGCTGTGTGGCTTTCATCTTTTATCTCCCTTTTTAGAGAGAGTTCAAAACACACGTTGGCTCATTGTGGATTTTCAAGGGAGCTATATTCATGATCTAAAAATTCTCTACTCTTTTGACACATCACCTCTTCACTGCGGGTGGATTGCATATCCTACAAAGTGATATCCTTTTGGGAGTTTTTCAAAGCTGGCTGACATTTTTCTTTCTGTGTCGTAGAAAAATGCCCCCTTGTAATTTTCATGGCCTTTTAGGTCTTATTTCATGGTGTTGAGACTATGTTGCTTTTATTTTATGATGTGACATGGCTTGAACATGCTTATTTAGGTGCTAAAACTCAAAGAACATCTTGTGAAGGTGTTGTGAACTGTTGTAAGGCATTTCCACATTCTTGTAGACTCTATTTAATATAATTTACCTAAAAATCACATTTTTACACATTAACAATCCCTATTATGAAGTGTTGTAAAGTATTGTAACAACCTTTCACACTTTTCTAGGCATATTTTCACTATTTACACCTTTCTCATGCTTTATTTTATCTTTTTATGCCCTCATATGCTTAATTAAGTATATTTTTGCATATTATCCTGACAAACAACATTAAACATAACATTTTTCCCGATACTATTTTTTAGGTCCTAGGTGGGACCCATTCGCCATGGGTGGCCAATGAGTCCCCCTTGGCCCCAAATTCAAAATATTTCAAATTTCCTTTTGGGATTTTATTAAAAATCACTTGATGTCAGCTTATGATGAGGTATGAATGAATAGTAAGGCACAAGTTTCTATAAATAAGTGTTTTTCCCTTTATTTTGAGAGAGAGGACCTTCGTCTATCATCTTCAATCCATTATTCCTCCATCTTCAATTGAGCAACTTTGGTTTCAAAGCATTAAAAGATCAATTTTCATACTTTCAAGGGCATGTTCTACATGTTATGTTGCAAAAATTCAAGATCAATCATCATTGCAAGGTAATTCATTCCATTATTACATGCTTCACCATTTTGTTTATCAATTTGGTTTAATTACCTAAACAAGGTTTGACCATGAAAACTCCTACATGCCCTAACAATCAACAATTTTTCTTCTTGTGTCATTTTGTGTGCAAATTTAGGCCCTTGGAAACCTTTAAGCATTGGAAGATTACATTTCCAAGTTGTTCAAATCTTCCTTTTTCATTC
>VDFB02252616.1:85979515-86044250 GCA_007258455.2 Sequoia sempervirens | reverse complement strand
CAACATAAGATGTAAAAATTGGTGATAGTCAGGTGTCAGAGGATTGGTGCGAGATGGTACTGACAAGACTGATTCTGGTGTGGATGTTAAATGCTGAAAGGTTGAAGCTAAAGGCACTGATGTAGGGTAAACCTTAGTGTTGTGTGGGTGTCGATGCTTTTGATGCAAACCATAAGAGCACAACCCTTAACATGAAAATGACACAATATGGATTACTAATGTAGGTACTTGGCCTGTTTTAGCAATGTGGTGCAAAGTGAAGGTCTTGTTGCTTTGTCTACAATTTGATCTTACTCCATAGGGGCCATACTACTTGAATCGAGATCTATCAGATCCTCAACTTGAGGAGTAGACTGATCAAGAAGAGGTGGAAATGTGGAATCAAAGTAGAGCTTGACATTGAAGGTAAGAAGTTCAAGTTTGTATATCTTGTTGCGAGTGTGCTTCAACCTGCTGTCAATTGTCTGATCCATTGCTTGAGAGAACACAAAGTCTTATCCAACCATGGAATGGTATTACCACCCTTAAAATTGTTTTGTTAAAAAAACAAAACAGAATTGAATATTGTTGCATATTTCAATCTATAAATTATAAAAAGGTACCACAGGTTTCTTTATTTTTACTAAGGTTCCACATGCATTCTGATGGTTGAGGTTATTGTAATGAGTTTTGTAAAAACTATTTAACTGATCCGTTTCCATGATAAATGGTTTCACAGGAAGCATACGAGTCTCATACTTATGCAACTTAAATAAGCAAACACAGGCAGACATTCATGTTTTGAATCCCCTGTTTTGAACAAACAACAGAAGCATCACACAGGCAGGGCCTGTTTCAAACTTCACAAATGACACAGCGCAAAATTGCCAGCCATTTAGAAGACAATTCTTAACATTGTTAGGGTGTTCAAATTGAGTCAAAATATCATCAGCTTCTGGGAGGTTTAAAATAGCATATATGTCAAGTACTTGTTATTATTTTTACTGCAGTTGGTTTCAATGATATTTGCAAAGACAGGGCCAATAACGTTCAGCTAACTATATAATACTATCGGCGTATTCCTTGGAGCTCCCCCAGCTGCAAGTGCTAGTATGTAATCTTCTTTTGACTAAAAACTTTGTTATCCTGTCTAGCAGGAATTTAAACCTACAAAGTAGAAAAAAAAAAATCTCAGATTACAAATCTAACACCCTATACCGGACTTTAGATGAGGGCAATATAAATAGGATGCATTCCATGCAATACCTGTATGAATTTGATGCAAATTTAAAGATAGTCAACTATAAATAAATTCAACACTCAAGGCACAACGACTACAGATAGCTTCATCACTCAGGGCACAACAAATACACATAAATTCATCACTCAAGGAAAAATGGTAGTCTCAGCGATTACAAATCCCTAGTCTCAGCGATTACAAATCCCTAGTCATAGTATAAGACATAATAAAGAAATCCCAGTGCTTATCAGATGCCAGTTCAAAACACCTATAATTCCACCTTTCATCAACGCATAAACAAGTCATAAACATCTTCATATTAAAGGACAAATGTGTAACAAATGCAAGGTGCAAAATAGAATAATCCAAAGGTTTATATCCATGAAAGAATTCAGAATATTATTTGCGCTGCTATACCATTAATCATGTAGGAAAAAGTTTAAATGTAGCAAGAAGGAAAGTGGAAATTTCAAAATTAATTATAATGAATTTTTAGTTGGAATCTTTTCAAACTGCATATATATATATAAAAAAAAAAAAAATTATGAAATGTGTCAAAAAGTTACAAGAATATTTATAAGAGATTCATACTTTACTCATCTTCAATTTCAGTAGAGGACAAAAACAATCTTTAAAAAAAAAAAAACCAAACTTCTCGAATCCAAAAAAACAACCAACTTCTTACATATATAATTTGAATGTAAAACCACCTTATGAATTAACTCGGTCCTTATGCCGCTCCAACTTCTTACATATATAATTTGCATGTAAATCCACCTTATGAGTTAACTCGGTCCTTAAACCGCTCCCACATTATGCATGAGCCATCGAGAAAGGCCCAAAGGATGCCACAAGTCGCCATTCCCCTTGGCCCGCAAGGCATCCCAAGATACCCTCCGGCAACAAGGCTTCCCATGATAGAATTCCATGGGTCCTCCTTTTGTCTTGCATATAAGACAGCATAATCTATTGAGCAACCCAACACACAAGCAGCAGTAAAACGACATGCATGTCGTGGAGTTTTCATTTGTGCCGCTTGGGTTCCGGCAATGAATCGCTCCCGCAACCCGGTGCCAGAAGTGTAAGATTTTGTGATAAATTGATATAAGGCACTGCTTGTGAATCCTACGCAAAAGCCTTCCCCAGCTTCCTGTGAAATGTTCTCCAGGAATGGCTCTCGTGGGTACTCAGCCTTACTACTCATCATGAAACCGTACGCTATCCTTCCTACGCTGTTAGTGGGCAGAGGCAAAACACAGAACACCTTACAGACTCGTGCTGCTGCGCAATATGACGTATATTGCTTACCAGAAAATGAATTACATCTGCCTCTTTTATAGAGGACTTTTTCTATAACAAGAAACTTCTAGAATATAGACCGATATGTTATATTTTTATTATTTTATCACGGTTGACATAATTATATACTAAAAATAGCAAACTAAAACTCACAAAAATTAGACGTTTTTAATGCAGCCAGCTTAGCTTTTTTTTTCCTTTTTTTAGCGCTTTGATTTATAATAATATCTCAACGGACAAAAATAGGCGTTTTTAATGCGAACTCGCTTTATTTGTGCTTTGATTTTTTGCAATATGCTCCATATAATTTTCAATTTGCCTCGCCAATGTCGTCTCCTTCGTAGATATGAACTGCAGAGCTTCAGACCAAGTAAACTGCACATGAAATCCCAATCCAATTTCGACAAAAATGTGCCGTGTATCTGGCATTTTTCAGAACCCAAATTCACCATCGTACAAAGCTGTGTTAATCCATTTTCTCCAACATTATTATGTTTTCTTTAGATCTAAGAAAACTTTTTGTTGCTCCAATACTTTGTCCCTTTCGGCCATGGCATTAACGAGGTCGGTCTTCAAGCGTCGGTCGATCTTCATATCTATGAACCTTGCCCCATATTTCTGAAATAAATACTGACGGATGTTTGTGTTTAATTGATGGATTTTGCAATTTTTTAACAATGGCATAGTATCACAACCATTTTAAAATCTAGCATAAGTAAGGCAGTGGCATTCAATTCCTTAATCGAAATCCATTTGTTTTAATTCCTGCAATCATTTTATCTTATTTTGAATGTATCTTGCAATAACGTCATTCCATAGGCAGCATTTCCATTCTCAAATCAAGTCATTCCATTGTGAACGTATTCTGCAATCATGGTTTTCCTGTCATTCTGAACATGCTGCCCAGCAATCAAGTCATTCCATTTTGAACGTATTTTGCATTCATGGTTTTCTGCTCTCAATCAGTCATTCCATTTTGAAAGTTGGGAGTACATGCATTTGAATTTTAATTTAATTTAGATTTACTTTACTTTTAGATTTACTTTACATTTAATTTAGATTTAATTTAGATTTTTTTAAGATTTGTTTTTCAGATTTTAATTTTAGTTTTAGATTTTAATTTAGTTTTAATTTTAATTTAGTTTCAATTTAATCTAGTTTAGATTTAGTTTTTAATTTAGATTTAATTAGAATTTAGATTTTAATTTTAACGTAGATTTTAATTTTTAGTTTAGTTTTTAACTTTTAATTTTAATTTAGCTTTTAGCTTTTAAATTAGATTTACCTTTTACTTTTAATTTAACTTTTAGTTTTTTGTTTAGATTTAGCTTTTAATTTTTAATTTAGATCTAATTTCTAATTTAGATTTAGTTTTTTAATTTAGATTTGATTCCTAATTTAGAATGAAGATTTAATTTAATTTAAGATTAATTTAGTTTCAAATTAATTTTAATTTAGTTTAGATTTTTAATTAATTAGATCCTAGATTAATGTTAATTTTCTTCTTAGTTTAGATTATTTCAGGGCTAATTTTGTTGATTGGTTTTTTGTGTAGGTTTGCATGTCAGAGACTTGAAAATTGAAAATATAAACACACATTTGTCAAAGAATGGAGATTTGAAACTACTAATGACATTTGGTGAAGAACGTTTCTTGAAGACTTGATTTCTTTTAGAAACTAATGGTCTTTTAGTATAGCAAACATTTTAATTGGTGTTTAAGAAGAACTTTGTTTTGTTGTGTTTGGTGCACTTGCACATTTTGTGTTACCCAAGCTAGTGTGTATGTATCCTCTTCCATTGTGCACTTGTGCGATCCTAGGTAATGAGAAATACACATTGGTCTACTTTTTTTTAGGAGAAGCTTCCTTGGGGATTTCATCACCTCAGCCTTTGTCCTTCAGCACATTTTCGGACGGGCTATATCAAAGGAGAGAGAACAAAAGTTGTACCCTAAGAGTGGCTAGCATCATTCGAAGCCAAACCACGAGACCCTCGGTCCTCCAAGACTTGCTGATAATGAGAGTGGGAGTGGGCCTCCTAGTTCTCAGGCTATTACAGATGGGCTCTCTATTCATGATAATACCTTACTAGAAACCTCTTGTTTTAGAATCCAAAATCCCTTTATACGCTGGTGTAGGAGGTCAAACCTCTGAAGCCATCCCACATTTTCGCAGTTCAAAGTAAAGATAGAAAATTCCTTGAGATCTTTGGGTCTTTGGGAAATTGAAGATTGGTGTGCCTGAGAAGTGAGTATCATGGAAAGGAGCTAGTGCCACCAAAATTCTAAGCTATCCACTTTGAATAAGTGCAACTAGAGAAATCCAAGTGTGAATCTAGTAAATATTGTCTCTGCCAGCCTAGGATTTGTGCTTGTATTGCAACAATCAAACAAAATTCACAATAAAAAACAAACAAAACATTGTGTTTTATGTGTGTATCTTTCAGACAAACAAGCAAACAAATATTACACCTAAAAATTGTAACACTTCACAGCTTCAAACTAAGAAAATTTTCCAAATGAAACAATCAAAATTAGGTCAAACTCTTGCCAAGCTCAGATTCAAACCTTTGAGATCCATTTTCAGACTAATTTCTTGTTGTGATTCTTGTTTAAAACCAAAAACTTGCTCAATTCACCTTGCATATCATCATTCCATTATTAGGTCACCATTTTAGGCACCTTAGCATCCTTATTACTTGCATATCCCAACATCACATTGGGCTACCTTTTTTAGACATTTAGGCTTCACACCTTGCGGATTTTAGGATAGAGGAACTATCTATACCTTGGCATAAATCATTGCTTCAATAAAATATTGTCATTTGAAAAAGTCACTTTTTAACTTAGTCCTTTGTCATTTTGGTGGTAATTTCCTACTCACAAGTCTGGTTGGGAAACTCACCTTGTCACTCTTTTCACTTGGCCTAGAAAAAGGCCATTTGTGAATCATAGTTGAAAACATTGGTTTTCCCTTGGATGGTTAGTGATACTATTCTTACATCTTTCAAAAGTGTTTAAACCCTCAAGTTCACTATAGCTATCCAACACCTCTTAGTCATTTTCATCCTCAATACCACAACATTTTAGACCTAAAAGAGCATTTTCATAACATCCAACATTATCATTATCACTTTTAGTATTTTTGTATACATTAGACATCTTTTATAGATTCAAAATACCAAAAATACCAAAAAAATAGTTATATTATTTTTAGGCATACCTTATTTCAAAAATACCAAAAAAACATAGTCTTAGTCTCATACTTTCCACCTCCATTTTGATCAAGTATTATATGGTTGAAACTAGATTGCAAAAGAAACATTGAGCAATGGATATTTTAATGATGACGACAACCTTTATAATTATACTAGCACCCTCAATTTTGAAAATACCACTAATGATCCTCACAAAAATACCAACCTTGAGAGTCATGACCACGACAAATTGGGCTCTACATTTTATAAACAAACAAAGACACAAGATCCTTTTGAACAATTCCTTATTAGAGACAAGGATGGAAATGTGTTCATAGAAGAAGTAGAGGTTGTCACACAAAATCCTGATGTTTCCTCTCTTGTGGATGAAATTGTCATGTTGGACCCCCAATGATATTTAACCAAGATTTTACATGAAGGAGTTAAAATACCTCAAGGATTTGATGTTAATACCTTATGAGCAGCAACATCACCCAAGAACAACACATGAACAAGCCAAGGACAATCTACATCACAACCTAGCATTTCCATATCCATTGGAACAACAACCCAAAGTATCACAACTACCAACACTTCATCCATCTTTGTGACACAATCTATGTCACAACCCATGACACAAACCACATCACAACCATTATTCACAACTCAACCCTTTGTCTCAATGTTTATTCCCTTTGGGTCATCATCTTAGACCATAGGGGCATCCACATCTAACATCCTTGGTAGACCTAAAACAAGAAGGGTTCTCATCCAAGGACATCAATCAAACACAAAGACCATCTCACAAGGTCCTCACGTCAATACAAATTTCTTACAAGGTCAAAACACAAACACCCCACATAGTCAAAATACAAACACTTCACATGGTTATAATCCTTTTCAACAAGGACAAAGATCACAAACGACACAACCCCTTAACATATACTATGGTTACACACATGGATCCTTTTTTGGAAACAAAATTATACATGGACATCATGCCCAACAAATGAAACATAGCTCAACCACTTCTCATATCACAACTTACACATCACGCATTCATTCTCATGGACACAATCAAAATCCATCACATACACACAATGTTCCAAACCAAAACATGTCATCTCAACAAAACATGGGACCACATAACACAACTATGAGACCTCATAACAATATTTCCAATAATCCCATAATAGATGCCTTGACTGCTCAATTGGATACCCTATACAAAAGTAAGTAGAAGGGATGCAAGTGTCAAAAGAGAAGACATACTCATCACATGATTTACAACCTTACCTATATGACACTAGCACATACATGCCTCCTTTCCCTTCTGATTATATTATCCCTACCTTTACTAAGTATAAGGGAAAGATAAATCCTCTCAAGCACATAGGAGAATTCACCACTACTTGTGTGGATGTCACATACAATCACTCCTACCTTTTGAGACTCTTTCCTAGAATTCTTACTAAGATTGTACTTGAATGGTTTGCACTAATACCTAAAGGAACTATAAAGTCATGGGATGACCTCGCCAATAAATTTGTGGAGAATGTGGATACCTTTTCTGCACTTGCAAAAAAAAAACCAACTATTAGCTCATCATTAGTAAACTTAAGCAAACCAAAACAAGCATCCCTATGAAATATTAGATCATGCTCCCTATGAAAAAGAAGTAAGATATCAAATAAACTAAGTGAAAGAATAAGAAAGTATGAATCAAACTCTATCCCATTGTGGGAGTGGTGCTCCTTTGATGTGGAAAGGATGCCCTTTCCTACCCCCTTGATAAGCTCCAGATGTGATGAAGACACAAGTCTCTATAGTGCAAATACATAAGCTTGTAAATGGATTGTGGAGTATATGTGACTTGTATTTATAGGTTGAAGGTTTGAAAAATGGAGAGATGGGAGGAATGTGGGATTAGAGAAGAGCCAATGATATTGTGACACTTGTCACATGGCTAGTGGAGGAAGGTGGAGCACATTTTAGAGAATGTGCATGGTTAATGCATATGGTTGAGGATTTGAGAGGTGTAAGAGAGATAGCATGTGTAAGAGGCATTAAATGCATATGGTTGAGATGTTTTGGAAAGAACTGGTTTGGGAAAGAAAGTCAAATAAGTGGAGTAAATGAAGGAATATTCCTTGGGAATATGCCTTGTGAGGGAAAATAAGGTATTTAGTTAATTAAAAAAAAATGATTTTCATGTGCAACTAGGGTAGTTGACCATGAGTTTTCTTTGACCAAGGTTGAGTCAAAACCTAGAGGATGGATAATGGTGATTAGGGGTTAATTAATTTAGATTAATTAACTTGAAAGGATCTAGGGGATTTGACATTTGATTTAAATGATTTGATTTATTAAATCAGATCAGATGAATTTTAGGACTTTAATTAAATAAATTGTTTTATTTATTTATGACGAACATTAGAAGAATTTGATTATAATTGATCAGATTTAGATGCATGATGTTGATTAGGATTATTTGCATGTATACATTTTCCCCCTCTTTGAAGCAGCGTACTAGTTGCCTTGGTTGAAAGAATGATGTTACCGAGATCGAAATTCAAAAATTTCTTTTTTTTTTTTGGATGCCCTAGTGGAAAGAAGTACTCTGGTACATTGCCCCCTCGAGAGATCAGGAAATTTTTTTTATTTTAGGGTCGATCTCACCACAAAGATGTTCAAGATGGATGTATGGATGGTTAGACTAAAAGATCTGGGTATGCACAGGATCATCATGGAAAAAACAGGCCCTTAAGTGGCAAAAAATTCATAAAAATTAGAGTTAGGCAACTTGACATAAAAATTTGAATAAGTTATCTTTATTATTTCATAAATATGTAAGAGTAGAATGTGTAAAAAATTGAATGTAGTTTATAAACTATTAGGTTTATTTAAAAGAAAAAAAAATCTATTTAGTGAAAATTTGAATTTTCAATGCAGTAGTACTTTAATTTCAAGGAAAAAAAAGTAGGTGTTTGTCTGACAACCCTAACTACAATAAAATGATAATATTTTTTTATAATATTTTAGATATAAGTAGAGGACTCATGTTCAGATGTGATACATATTTTTTTGTAATTTTTTCCCAAGTAAATAATTAATTATGATTTTTTTATTACAACTTTTAAAAAATATAAAAAACTCATATGTCTGACCACCTTAATTTGGTCAAAACTTCATGAATTTTTTTTTTTTTAATCTTATAATATGCGAAGCATAGAATGTGAGGCATGTTTCGAATTCAAAAAATGTGATATTGTTTGAAAGCTATAGATGTTTTTCAATCAGCCTATCAATCAAAACTTTAGTCATAATTTAAATAGACAATGATTAATAATTATTTATTAAATTAAAAGTAAAACATAATTTATATTGGTGGAAAGCTGAGAATATCCTTTAAAAACCCTTTTTGTTTCATCAATTTTGGGTGAAATTTTTTTTGTCAGCCACATACCCTACAAATACCCATCATATCGCCACTTTTTGGCCCATCATGATCTTGCACATACCCATCTATATGATAATGATGATGTAAATGAGATGTTTTTTTAAGATGCTTAGAATAAAAAAACCTATATTATCCTAAACAACTTAAATGATAATGCAATGCTTGTGAGATGGATGAGATGGATGATGTTTCCTATTATTAGGATATGTATGAGTATGCAGGATTATTATGCTGACATTTTATGAATGCATAATAGATGCATGTCATGATAATATGTTAGCGTGAAAGAAGATAGAAGAATGAGAGGGATCGACCCTTAGTTCTGAGAAGATGCAGAAGTCCAAGAAGTCTATGAGTCATCGAGACTTTATTATATATGATGATGAAAGATGATGATGTGTTGCTTATCTAGGGATTGGGGACGTAAAGAGCATAACTTTCTTTATTTTAATCACACATAGATACGATGCATCGGGTATAGAAAACCAAGATGGCGTTGTACCTAGTGAAATGGACTTTGACTCAACAAATAGATAGGAGTATTCTTGTTTACACCTGACATACAAAAACCTTACTAGGATGTATTTCAAAAGGTTCAAACATCTTAGACTAAAACATGGAAACACATAGCCTATCAATGAAATAGTCAAGAAGTTGTCCAAAACTCCCTCCATACACACCTATTAAAGAAAGTATCACAAAGTTATATTACAAGAACATCGAAAAAGCACAGTAAACAAAAGAAATAAAATATAATGATTAATGCCCCATTCCTTTCTCTCTAAATCATTTTGATTAGAAATCATCGAGAGGTCATTGGAATGAGTGCAATAAGATAAATCAAAAAGAAAAAATCAACCAAACAAACAATTCAATGTTCTTCATATCTCTAGCCAAAGGGATTTGTTTTGAGGATAAGAATCCAAATTGATTTCACCAATAGATAATGCCCATTGTAGGAAGGATGCATTCTAGGAAATGTTAGTGTATGGTGGAAAGTTGTTTTGTTTAGGAGAAGTATCCAAAGTGTTTTTCCAATAGATAATGCCCATTGTAGGAAGGATACATCCTAGGACATGTTAGTGGATGGTGGCAAGTTGATAGGTTGTTCGAAAAGGCCATTGATATGAGGTTTGATTGACATGTTTGAGAATGATCAAGAGTTTGATTTTTCATTTAAAAGTTTTTTTCTTTTTTTTTGATTTCATTTGAAGTTTTCTTTTGTTGATTGTTGTGGTTCTTTTTGTTTGTATTGTAAAAGGATGAAGGTGACAATTGATTTATTGTGAATGGATAATTATTGTGTGTGAAGTGAAATGAGACAAATAGATTTTTTCAAATATTTGGATGTTTTTGGTGTTTTGAAGTGTTTTTGAGGTTGTTTTTAGGTTTTTCAAGATGTTTTACAAATGTTTTGAGTTTCAAATTTTCCAATGTTTTTTGTGTTTTATGAGAATTTATGAATATTTTTGGATTTTGTGTCTCAGGGCCTCATCAATGATTTCCTTGCTTATGTTTAAGCTCAAAGACAACGTAGTTCGAATACCATGTTTTTGATGTTTTTTGAATTTTTGACTTGTTTTTGGATTTTCATATGTTTCAAATGTTTTTTGGATTTTCACATGATTTTGACGATTTTGATATGGATATGCATGATGATATCAGTGATCTATTTTGGGATTTTATTGAAAACCAAGCTAAGGTTGATTGATCAAATTAATGGATTGATGATGATAACATTCTTGAGGATACACAACAATGCAAGGATAGTGTTAAGAAACATGAGGATTCAGAAGGATATCCCAAGATGATGATGGATTGATGATGATAAATGTGAATTTTTTTTTCCTTAATCATTTTGATTGTTAGCTTATAATTTTTTTAGTTTTGTGTGTGCCCGTGCTCAAGTGGAGTTATCAGAAAGGTGTGCAATGTGCCACATGGTGGCTGTGTGGCTTTCATCTTTTATCTCCCTTTTTAGAGAGAGTTCAAAACACACGTTGGCTCATTGTGGATTTTCAAGGGAGCTATATTCATGATCTAAAAATTCTCTACTCTTTTGACACATCACCTCTTCACTGCGGGTGGATTGCATATCCTACAAAGTGATATCCTTTTGGGAGTTTTTCAAAGCTGGCTGACATTTTTCTTTCTGTGTCGTAGAAAAATGCCCCCTTGTAATTTTCATGGCCTTTTAGGTCTTATTTCATGGTGTTGAGACTATGTTGCTTTTATTTTATGATGTGACATGGCTTGAACATGCTTATTTAGGTGCTAAAACTCAAAGAACATCTTGTGAAGGTGTTGTGAACTGTTGTAAGGCATTTCCACATTCTTGTAGACTCTATTTAATATAATTTACCTAAAAATCACATTTTTACACATTAACAATCCCTATTATGAAGTGTTGTAAAGTATTGTAACAACCTTTCACACTTTTCTAGGCATATTTTCACTATTTACACCTTTCTCATGCTTTATTTTATCTTTTTATGCCCTCATATGCTTAATTAAGTATATTTTTGCATATTATCCTGACAAACAACATTAAACATAACATTTTTCCCGATACTATTTTTTAGGTCCTAGGTGGGACCCATTCGCCATGGGTGGCCAATGAGTCCCCCTTGGCCCCAAATTCAAAATATTTCAAATTTCCTTTTGGGATTTTATTAAAAATCACTTGATGTCAGCTTATGATGAGGTATGAATGAATAGTAAGGCACAAGTTTCTATAAATAAGTGTTTTTCCCTTTATTTTGAGAGAGAGGACCTTCGTCTATCATCTTCAATCCATTATTCCTCCATCTTCAATTGAGCAACTTTGGTTTCAAAGCATTAAAAGATCAATTTTCATACTTTCAAGGGCATGTTCTACATGTTATGTTGCAAAAATTCAAGATCAATCATCATTGCAAGGTAATTCATTCCATTATTACATGCTTCACTCATTTATTTCATCAATTTTGTTTAATTACCTAAATAGGGTTTGACCAAGGCAAGTTACCCTCATGCCTTAAGAATCAACAATTTCTCTTTTTGTGTTGTTTGTGTGCAGATTTAGGTGTCTTGAAAGCTTAAGAATAATTGAAGATTGCATTTAAAAGTTGTTCAAATCTTCTCCTCTTCATTCAAAACAAATCATCAACAAAAAGTCAATTTCTAACTCGATTCCGACAGAATCTGAAGCGAGGAAAAAGTGCAGATCTAAAGGTACAAAATCATCTCCTCACTTTTCAGATCTTTGAAGGAGGAAAAATTCTCCAAGCATGGTGAATGAGTCCCATCTGAGGGCCTAAAAACCTTATTTCATCAGTATATATCTCCTGACAATCTGGAACCCGTTCTTAGAATATTTCATCAGAAAATGGACTAATTTGCCACAAGTGTCGAATGAGTCCTGTCAGGCTTAAGGAACATCATCAAAAACATTCCAGAACTCATTCCCATCCTTCTTCAATCCTCTCAGATGCATACTTTCAATTTCCTTCCTTTCTGTACAGTTTTAGATATTCATTTCTAAGTGTTTTTGCATATCGTGTGTTTTCAAAAAATTCATGTTTCATTAGTTTTGCATTAGTTAGCTTAGTTGCATGTATTTCATTGTATTTAGTCTTCATTCCATCATACATCATATAATTTGAATGAGCTTGTTAGCATTTTTGGATCTAATCTCTCTCCTTTTGGGTGAAAAACCTTATGAGAGTTAGAGAGTCCATTGGGTCCAAAACTCTATGGTTCACTTTCTTGGTTTTTGGGATGGAAGCTTTGAGTCGATGCCTTTGAGTGATGTGATCGGTCAACTAGACCTTTTTACAAGGCTATTGTTTCTAGGATTTGATCATTTACGAGCCTCTATCTTTGCTAAATATTTGAAAAACATCAATGCGACAACTAAGAATTGATGAGAAAAGATCATTGTGACCTAACAAAAGATTTTCTTGAAACCAAGATCAGACATGCAAACTAGAAAATACATTCCACAAGAGAAAAACAATAAAAAGAAGAGAAATTCACATGAAGATGTGCAAATGAGTAATATTCAGGAATTGAGAAATTACAAGAGATGAATTGCTTTATAAAAGCAATGTATGCATAACCCTAAAGGTAAAACCTAATGTTGACCTAAAATCAGCTCAACTAAATAAAACTTACTTATTAATTAAGTAAACTAATTATTACCTGAGTAAAATTAATAAAGTATAATTAAATAATTAATTACACCAACAAGATCTATGATCAAATCATGTGCCATTAAATATCAAACACTTGGCAGTATTGACTTTTGTGTTCAGGTAGTGTTTTTCTTTTTCTACAGCTATATAAGGAGGGCGACAACACAATGAGGGGTTGGAATTTCAAGTTTTAGTTTCCTTGGCTAAGGAATTTTTCTTTAGTTTTCTTAGGACATAGAATTATGTTTAGAAGCATAATTGCAAAGCTACTTATCTCTGGCATGTTATAACTTTTAAGGTTTAAACTATTGTCACATTGGCATCTGACCTTTTATGCAAAGTTTGTTTGATATTTAAAGCACAAACTATTCAGGAGAAATTGTTGTGACTATGCATGTATGGCCTTTTTCAAGCTTTATTTCTTAATATTATCGTTTTGAATGAAACAATGTGTCTTGCAAGCTGAATCTATATCTAGTTTAAATAGTTTATTTCCATGTATTCTCGTATGGTAGAATAGTGACTTGTGAAAATTGGATTATGTCATTGGACTTCTTTGCTTTTATGAAGGGTTGTTGTTTTACTATATTATGTTGTATTAGGAGAGAGAGCTTATGGAATTTATAAATGTTCTAAGTTATGTACCCTTACAAATATTTATGTTTGATCAAACCTTAATGAACACTACCTGGGGGAAGATTTGAATGTTTGTATTGTGCTTAATTGTTAGCCTTTGTTGTTTGTTCTCTTTCAAAACAATGAAGGGTTGTGGCATTTTGTGTCTAATTATATCAATCATAGAAATGGTTTCGTTTCAAATGTTGTAAAAGAGTTGTTGTATCACCATTTTCATGTTTTATATTTACATTTCTTTCTACCCTTTACTCCAAACCCCCAAAGAAGAGTTGGATTTCTATAAAAATCCTGAAGGTATTTAGTGAGGCACAAATTGATCCCCCACTCACTGAATTTCCCATAAGATTGTCAGAGAGGCGCAAGATTTGATGATCAATAGTTCTTTTTCTAGCATGCCTAGTGGGACAAGACATTTTCTGAATGCCTGATTAGAAGTCTAAAATATTTCTTGAATCAGGCTAAGGAAAAGAAACTAGAAGTTTCATGCCTAGAGTCCAAACAAGAGCATCTTTGAGAGGTCACTTCCAGTACTCTCAGTTACTTGCCTCAATACCTAGAAGGAGAAGACTTACAGGTTTTGTATCACCTGCAAGGAGCAATAGAGAGAGAAGTAAGAGCCCAGTCTTCAAAGCTTTATCATCTCTTGGGATTAGCTTGGAGAGCATATTTTTAAACGTTTCTCAAAGAAAGGAAACCTATCTTCATTGCTCTAACATCTAATTACCATCAAGAGAGCTATGTAGGAAGCCATGAGCCATGTTCTATTTGAAGGATTTCAATCTAGACATAGTAGTTCTGATGCATATGAGGTGGTGATGTATGTAGAGAATAGTCCAATTGATGTCGGGAAGCTTCTTCCTTGACCTATGATGCTAGTATTTGTAGAAATCTTAGATGTACCATGGGAAGAAGCTACTCCAAGCACTTCCACTGCATAATTGGTGTCGGTCGCTTCACATTCTATGTACATGTATCTCGCCACTCAAACAAGCATGGCATGCTCTTCCTCAATAGTGTCAGATATTAGTGACATGAAGAGTCTCATGCAAACATTTTCCAATGAGTTGGTTCTTATCAAGAGATAGCAAGTGATTCCTCTGAAGCAGACTACGCAAGCCTATGGCAGAGGAAATTCATCTTATCAACATAATCCATACCAAGGATCCTCCAAAGGAGGAGGTCAATAGACTGCCTTTGCAAATCAGATAATTCTAGTCACCATGCCATTGTAGATTGTCAAAGGCAATATGGGTAAAGAGCTAATTTCAGGCCAAAATAATTTGGTGGAAGATGAAAATGTTTGGTGCTTCCCATGTAGTGACAGTCATATGCCCCAAAATTTTCCAAGAGGGAATATGCAACAGAAGATAGTGGAACAAAGAAGCAAGGGTTTGCTTTTGAATTCAGATGAATACGAGTCTACCGAAATGGGAAATGCTCCCTTCAAAGCACAAATGCAAGGAATTTCCTTGGAACAAGAGCTGGATATTGCACCTAACCAAGCTCTATTTTCTTGGATGGAAGAAGAAGACGCAATGTTTCACAAATGAAGCTCCAACGACTAGTGTTCAACAAGTATAGTTAGACTATATAACACAAGGTCCAAAAGAAGGCTCACGAGGGAATACATGCAACAACCTTTTCTGTGTTTGCTACCATGACAACCTCCCCCAAAGGAAAAGCATGGTCCATTTCCCAACGTCTGACCTTTTCCATAGCCACATAATCTGCCATTGGTAGAAAAGGAGGTAGATAAGGCACCAAGCCCAGTCACAATAGAACGTTTCTTTTTGAAAACAAGTGAAGTGCCAATGTACAAGCCTAAGATCTAGCCAGTTAGGATGCTTAATGTAGTGGAACAACTAAAAAAGGTTCCCACAAATGTATCATTGTGGGATGTTATATCCATCCCCAAACAAAATAAATTACTTTGGGAAGCATTAAAGAAAGAAGAAAAAAGCCCACTAGCTGATGTAACTTAGCCATACAATCAAAGAGGAGACAAAGCATTTGTGCCACCCCCTCAGGCTTCGAAAGAAATAGCTTACACGAATGATGTAGGCATTGAAAAAGAGAAAGAGGTAAGCAAGCTAAATCCCACACCTTTATTTTTAACTCTTATTATGGGAGATAAGCTTTTGCATAATAATATGATTGATTTGGGGGATAGCATGACTGTTATGCCAAAAAAGTGGCAGATGCTTTGAAACTTAAGTATGAGCCCCTTGAGAAAGGAATCATGCAACTGGACGGGAAGAAGGTTTAGACCATTGGTTGGATAAAAGATCTATCTCTAACCCTCTTTGTGTGTTCAATAAAAACAATCACATAAGAAGTAGTAGTGATAGACATTCCCCTAGTTTTCAGAATGTGTCTTTCAAGAGATTTTATTGCAAAGCTTGGTGGATACTCGGTCCTTGACTAGTCCCACCTAATATTGAGAGCCAAGCACAGGGAAAAGTTGAAGATCCTATTTGAATATTTGCATCCCAAACACATTGCTGACAACACAAACCTATGCTTTGAACCAACACATACCTCCATCTCTCAACAAGAGAGATATTGTGTAGAAATGCTAGAAGATGAAGAAGATACAAGTGATCACACTCCTAAGGAAGAAATGTTGCTCTTGACCAATTCATTGAATCCGATCAATTCAACAACTTCCATGTGACGGGTCTAGGCACATATGTTATCTTTGATGATGATGAGGTCTTTCCAAAACTAATGAAGGATCGAGAGGAATCTAATGATCTATCTGATAATTGTCTATGGACCCTATATTTTGATGGTGCCAAATGTAAAGCTGGCTCCAGAGAGGGTGTCATACTAGTGTCTCCAACAAGATTGGAGACCCTCAAGGATTACCATTTTTAGTTCTCATGCTCCAAAAATGATGTTGAGTATGAAGCCTTAGTTCATGGGCTGATTCTAGCAAAACACATAGGCGCAAGAAGGTTGGAATCCTTCAGAGATTCAAAACTAGTGGTAAGCCAGGTTTATGGACAAGCAACTGCAAAGAACACAAGGATGATATCTTACATGCAGTGGGTTTGGGAACTGATCAAAAGTTTTGAAGCTTTCAACGTACAAGTTATTCCCCAATCAAAAAATAGTGTTACTGATTGGATGGCTTCTATTGGTTCACAAATTGAACCAATTTATGACCCGACAAAGCAAAGTGCGGTACAAATCATTGTCTGATCCTCAATCCCTGACAACAATCAAAACTGGAAATTTTTTGATGATGACATCCAAATCACTTCTTTCATACAAAAATTAGGGACAAGACTTCCCAAAGATCAAATCACCTAATTAAAAGGGAACATGCTTCCCCGAGGATTAATTTCTCTCAAAAATCTCTTCAATTGCAATGATGCAACGAATGTAAAGCAAAGATTTATTGTGGACACAAGGGATTATGAAGAGCTCTGCATCAGAAGCGAAAAAAAGCTAAAAATTGAGAGAGAAGTTCCTCACAAGGACAAGAAAAGACTGAAGGATATATGCTTCATGTATGATGGGGTTATTTCTTGGACCTATGATGATCTAAGAGGGTACAACTTGGGCATAATCCAACATACCATTGATTTGGTGAAAGGATCCAAACCCATTCAAAAAAAGAAAAGGCCAATCAATCGAAAAGTCGAAGCATTGATGGCACAGGAGCTCACCAAGCTGTTTGAATCAAAGATCATATATCCTATCAAAAAATCCACCTAGGTATCGAATTTGATTCCATTTCATAAAAAGAATGGTGATATCTGACTTTGTGTTGATTTTCAGGATTTGAATAAAGCCTCGTTAAAAGACCATTACCCTTTTCCACTAATGGAGTAGATTTTGTAGACTGTTGTTGGATTAGAGATGTTCACTTTGCTAGATGGTTTCTTAGGGTATAATCAAGTCTATGTAAAGGAATCTTACCAACATAAAACAACATTTACCACTAAGTGTCCTGGAACATTTGTCTATTCAAAAATTCCATTTGGAATTTTCAATGCTAGTGCAACCTTTCAACAAGTGATGGATATTGCTTTTGAAGGATTGATCAACTAGATTATCTTCATATATCTAGATGACCTATCATTCTTTTCAAAATCAAAAGATGATCATTTCGGTCATCTAGAAAATATTTTCCACAAATGCCAATAGTTCGGGATCTCTTTGAATCCCAAAAAATGTGTCTTTGGAGTACCCTAGGGTAATCTCCTTGGCTTTGTAGTATCAAAGGATGGAATAGAAATAGACCCCAAAAGGGTTATATATATAATGGAATTACCCTTGCTAGTGAACCAAAATGGACTGCAATATTTTTTTGGGGAAGATTAACTTCGTTAGTAGATTCATATTAGATTTCATCGGCATTGCAAGACCAACCACCCTGAACTCAAGAACTTACTTTTCCAATGGACTCTGGAAGGAAAAGCAGATTTCAAACAACTAAAGGTAGCCCTTTTCAAATCCCTAGTGTTGGTTAACCTATATTTTTCCAAAGACTTTCTACTCTATGTGTACAGTGGCCAACATAGTATAGCTTATGTGCTCACTCAGAAGTGTAGTGAAGATGATGGAGAGCATCTTATTGCTTTTCATTCAAGGACTCTAAAAGACTATGAAGTGAGGTATAATTTCTTAGAAAAGAAAGCCTTTGCAATTATCAAAAGTTTAAAGAAATTCTGACACTTGGTGTTGGCTAACAAGATCACTATTCTTGTAGCACATCCCAGTGTGTGGGAATACATCAGAGAATGAGATTTAACATAAAAGAGGGAAAATTGGATTACCAAGATCCTAGAATACGATGTGGACATCAGGCCAACCAAGCTAGTTTGAGGAAGATTTTTGTGTGATTACATTACACAAGAATCAAATCTCAAAGCTAACAAAGAGACCGATCAAGTCTACTTGAACCAATTCAAGTCTAAATAGTCTTGGGTGGTTGATCAAACATAGTATATGCAGAAGGGATATTATCCAACCAATCTTCTACTTCATAAAAGAAGGTACTACCGACTACAAGGCACTAGGTATGTATTAATTGAGGGTGTACTATTTAAGAGAAATTATGATGGTGTACTGCTCCGATGTCTTGAAAAGCTATAGGTGGAAAGAGTTCTCAATGAATTCCATCCATGTCTTGATGCTGCAAATTTCTCCAACAAGACTGCTACCTTAAAATTCATGCGAGAAAATTATTACTAGTCCTCTATGTCTGTCGAAGCACTTCATTTGGTGCAAAAGTGTACCCAATGCCAATTTTTGTCAGTAAAAGAAAGAATGTGGCTCTACCCCTAAGCCTGATTGTAACTAAGGAACCCTTTGCTCAATGGGATCTGGATTTTATTAGAATGATAAATCCTATTTCCAATGCTAGACATAAGTGGATCCTCATAGAAACTAACTACTTCACAAGGTGGAAAAAATTCGTAGCCCTAAAAAGTTCCACAGAAGGGGAAATTGTTAATTTCCTTGGAAACCTAGTAGCTAGGTTTGGCCTGCCTAAGACCATCATATCTGAGAATGCCTAAGCCTTTGTAGGATCAGGAATGTCATATTTTTTTGTCAGACATGATATTTTCCTCAATACTTCCTCAAATTACTACCCACAAGGGAATGGGTTAGTAGAATCAACCAACAAAAATTGAATTAGGTTAATCAAGCATATTGGGTTAGAATGACAAAGAAACAGGCACAAACACCTGTGAGCTGCTATGTGGGTGGATCAGATTACTCCCAAGAAAATTCTAAAGACTTCCCCCTATGAACTGGTGTACGAAAAGGAGGTAGTTCTAGCTATCTCCATAGAAATACCTACCTTAAAACTACTGAAAGCCCTATAAATTGAGGAAAGTGGTAGAATGGAAGTACAACTAGTGGAGCTCCTTAATCTTGAAGAAGATAGAGAAAAATCCCCCGAATCCATGATAAATTTCCAACAAATAGTGAAGCATTGGTTCAACAAAAGGACTTCTAACCTAGAATTCAAACAAGAGAGATTAGTGCTAAAGTACGATGAGTGCACTACAAAACTAGGGCAACACACAAAATTTGAAGTGCTATGGAAAGGACCTTTCCAAATCAATGCATGAAAGGAAATGAATGTGTACGAACTTAAAGATATGGAGAGAAATGTTTTAGATATACCAGAGAAAGGTATTTTTCCAAATTTGTTCTATTAGAATACACAATTCTTTTAAAAATTTAGCAGTTATGTACCATATGTAAATTTCTTTTTTGTAAATATGCTTTAATTTTGAGAATAAGCCATCTGAAAGAACACTAAAGAAATGAAAAGTTGTATTATGTTATATTCATCTAAAATTTTACATTATAATGCACGACCTGAGGCTTAGATTTAAACATGAGGCTCTCTCGAGCAAACCCAAAAAAGGGTAGTAAGAAAAATGAAGCAAAAGGGAGGTAGCAAGAAAAAAAAGTAAAGTAAAGCCTCTAACCATTGATGATGAAGCAAAAAGGGCTCATTATTGGGTTATTCTTCTTCTTATTTTTCTTCAGGTTACAAAAATGGGTTAAACACATGATGCACATGGTCCAAACAATGTAGGCCTAGGGTCTAGTCACCACGACTCTATACCAAGAAGTTCAAGTGCTTCCTCTAGGTGAGTCCCGAAATGCTCTCCACTATGTACTCCCACAATAGAAAAGTGGTTGCTACCTGAGAAGAGCAGTGGTGTGTCTCAATGTCCATAGTGAGGAAGTTGGAGAGGAAGGGAAGCTAAGGTACATCTATTCCAAAGTCCACGTGCCTACGAAGATCCATGGCACTTGGTATACTGATGTTGGGGATAGCCATTTAGACTACCTCATCGAGCCCCTCCATCAGTGAAGTGTCAAACATCTAGTGGCACATCTCAATTGTCATGGACTTGGACACATTCAGGTCCAGCAGTGAAACAACAAAGCAGGAAAGTATGTTCCAGTTACTCTGGAGCTAGTTCTCATAGTTGATGAAGTTCGTGCCAACTACCCATCTGAATGCAACCATGATAAGGTAGTCAAATTTCTTCACCAAGAACTTAATTCAGTCACTAGTGACCTCTCTCGCAAAGCAGTATTGTGGCCTTCGTGAGAGGAGCCGAGTGGGAGTGCCTAAGCTAGTAGACATTCTGATAAGTAGCGAAAGATGGAGGAATGGGAAATAGTGGCAAGCTTGCTAAACTTAAGAGACAATATTTTTGAATGAATGTTGAAAAATGTGGCATAGTTATATATAGAAAGGTGAGCTGGTGAACTCAACCAATGGAAAGTCCATTTTTGGCTAGACAACAACAGGAAAATTTGAAGGAAAAATAGAGAAAGATAGGTAAATCATATGGAGAATCTGATAGAATACCTTGAGAAATAAATTTGGGCATTGGGAGTAAATTCTCTTGTATGTCGATTATTGACATGTATCTTTTTCCATCATCAGTGCCAACCTGCTTAATAATGAGAAAATACATGGATTAGTGTGCTAAATATCTGAAAAATTTATGGGCTCGTCTTTTCAAGAGTACCTTGTATCACCTCAACACGTTTCACATAGCGAAAATAACACTTTTCAAGGAAATGCTTTTATTTGAGAAAAAGATGGCAGAGGGAATGTACTAATTCCATCCTCATGGTATGTTTGGCATTCTTGAAGGTTATAGATCTCCAATCCACACGTATCACCTCAGTGGCAACATTTAATTATCTAGTGATAGTGGTGTAGCCTTAACTACATGCACGAGTAAGAGAATTAATTGCACTCAAAAGTAGATTTCTCCAAAGAAGCAAAAGGTAAGTGGTCATTATCTCTAGAGAAGCTCTTTGCAACTTTCTCATACAACCATGGTGGAAGCAACGACCTCTAGTAGACAAGTCATAGCTTCAAGTAGAAGACTTGGTTATGTTGATGTTTTTGAGAGAAACTCATTCGACAACGCTCCAACAGTAGAAGGGTGGCCTTATGAACACTATAGAAGGGTCCAACATGATAAAAATATCAAAAGAGAGGTAGTGCAAGACATCATTGAAAGTGTTTTTGACCCTCAATTATCAGCTAACCCTAAAAACCTTAGGGAAGGGGTGTTTGAGAGGATGTTGGAGCATGAACCATTTGAGGATTTTTCTTTTCAACTCTAGAATTGTGGCCTACCATAGTTTATGCTACTTGCTATACATTTGTGCCTAGAGTTGGTGGATGCATGTGTGAAGAATTTTAACAGAAGTAGAAAGGACATTGAGAGTTGAGGGGTTAAGATTACTATTTCTTCTAAAGCCATACAAGATATCCTATGTATCCCTACAAGCTGGGTTGCTAAGCTTTTTGATTAAGAATGGATGGATTTCCTAGGAGAGGAAATGTTTAGGAAAACAATTTTCTATGAAGATGAGACCAAGGAAAGGCTACAGAGAGGGAAAATTCGTTGGCCTCTTTTGAACAATTTTTTTAAGGACACAGTCTATTTTCTCAATGTTGACCTTAGTTTTTGGCCTTGATGATGATGAGGAGGTTATCCCTTTCTAGTTTTCCCTAGCTCTTATGCTCAAAAGGGAAAAGGTTCAAAGGTACTATGATTTTGCTAAGGTAATATCTGGAAACATGAGGGAGAAATTGAAGAATTACAATACCGAGTATATAATATGGTATTCTTTTGTTCTGGCTCATTTGCTTTTACATCAGATTTTTGAGTGGCTAAGTAGGAATATACTAGTATCTAGGCTAGATGAAAGGGGTTGTCTCCAACCAGTTTCTATATCGACCCCTGTGCTTTCAAGGACAAGGGATTATTATTGGTTTACAAATAATTTTCTAAGGCTAGTACTTCAATATTTTTTGCCTCACCCCATTGGCTGTTTCTCTCAAGAGGTTGTGCAATAGATAAGAGATTCGCCAACCCCAATAGATTATTTCATGGGTGAGGACTTCACATTCATCAAATTTTATGGTTTTCCCAAGGAGGTGTTTCGACTCCCCAAATTTGTAACATACAGGGTCTTTCCATTGGAGGCATGCCATTAGGTAACCATCGTCGACAAGATTTATGGTGCTAGGAGGAACAAAACAAAGCTCTATGACCTTCCTCTTATAATTTCTAAGAGTTAGGTAATACTAACTAAACGGAAGGTAGAGGATGAGACTGCAAATTTACTGGCGACCTTAGGCTTGTTCCTCATTCGCGACAAGTGGAACTAGAATCCGAATGAAATTTATAGTTTGTGGCATGAGGTTTGGGATTATTTCCATAGAAGAACAAACCCAATTTGGGAGAATGCGAAGATATACATTGACCTAGCTTGCATTCCAAAAGAGCGACCAAAATGGTTAAGTTTCTATGAGCCATAGGTAGAGTATCAAAGGAATATTCTAATGGGAAAATATCTCAACGTGCAAATGAGGTACAAAGGATGGTCAGAAAGGAAAAAGGAAGAATTCTGGAGATTCTGACAAGAGATGAGGTTCCCAGGTGCCCCATTTGGTAACTTTCAGCCACTTGATGATGAATTCAAAGAATTATATGATAAAGAAATCAATTTTGACAATGGTAACCAAAAAAAAGACCATGAGATTGATGAGGAACAAGTTCCACCTTAGGATGCTAGACCTCAGGAGTCTTACAATCAGAGAGACTCGGGGTGAAGGAATTCACAAGCTCTATCTATCTCTAGCACCCAAAGTAAAGGTAAAAGGACTTGACGGTCTCCAAGAGGATCCCTAGCCACCACTGAAGGCCAAGTTTCAGAAGGATATACTACCAGAGGATTGGATTGTGCTAGTTCCAGTCATACAAAGTGAAGAAGGATTCAAGATCTAGGTGCCCCTAATGTACTAGTCCGACAAGAAGAAGTGGAGTTTTCCCTACAAAATGTTCCAACCACTACAACTCAGGTAAGTTTTTCTCCCCCTCTTCTTCCTATTTCTATATCTCTGGTCAATCCTTTGGCCCCTCCCATGGAAAGGAATCCTCCATGCTCAAACCCTGAACTAGTAATCCTAAATGCACCCCTTGCCATTTTTAATGAACCTATTGAAACCACCTCGCGCATTGAAGGAGCACCATCTTCCACAACCATTGTTGTGTCTTTAATTTCCCTATCAAGGGCCCCCATTGAAACAGCCGGTACCACCACTTTTCCTATCACTCTTGTTCCATCTACTTCTAGGAAGGCACCTCTCTATTAGCCTATTTCTGTGTTCACCCCTACTAGTTTCTCCCCTACTCAATTTGGTGTCCCACCCTTTTCCATGATCACTCTGCCTTTTGCATCCCCTCATGCTCATACATTCAAAATTTCCCTTACCATTACCCTTTTTGGGATGCCCCTTGGTGCTTCTATTGTAGCGTAGAGTGTCAATGTACCTCAGACTCTTCAGGGCCATTTTGATGCTACTAAGCAGGCCCGAAAGGCCCAGAAGCATAAAATATTATTGAAGAATGCCAAGAAGCCCAACACAAGGAAGATTAAAGCCTGCTTCAATGAAGAGAAGAACTCTATGCTTATTATTACCATGAAGTCGGTCATAACCAAGCTCAAAGGGAAAATTCAGATGGAGGAGTATGACATTCATGTTGTAAGCCTAGATTTGAATGAAACTCACCCACTTGACAAAGTGGTTCTAGCCAATGCAACTTAGAAGGTGGTATATGCTAACTATCAGAGACTAGACAAGAAATTAAAGAAGCACAAGGTAGAGTTGGAAAATGTAAAAGAAACCATAAGCAGATTGCAGAATGAGATCCGAGCTAGAGAAGCTGAAGTAGCCCACGTAAATAAAATTCAAGGGCAACAAGGAGATGTGTCTATATTTCTTGTGGAAGATCAGAGTGAAGAAGTTCAACTTTATGTTGAAATTGAAAATCTAAAGAGAGAGATAGATGGTGCCTGATCCTAAACTTTTGATGATCTTCAGAGGATCTAGGTGGAAGTAGAAGAGTCAAGACAAGAAGTTAGAAGACTAAGCTCAGAGTTGGAAATCATACATTGGGAGAAAGGTCAAATGGAAGAAAGCACAAGGGAAAGGGAGGCCCAATTTAACCAAGAGTTAGTTGTTTCACAAGGGTCTGGAGCCCTCCTAATAATGAAGAGGTTGATATCCATGCATTGGGAGCAGATTACAGCTGGTATTTCCATTCTTGGGCCTGCCTTACAACTTCTAAGGGATGTTTGGGAATTGAATGCTAAGGTTAGTCTAATGGTCAATCACTTTATGCAGAAATATTCATCTCAAGTGGAAAATTCACAAAGTTCCATTTCCAAGTTATGCATCACCACCGACTAGGTCTTGGAAAGAGTGGGAATTCCCAATTGGCGGATCACTTCTATCAAAGATAATGAGATCACCAACTATCATAGGGCTGCAACAAAGTGTAGAGACTATCAGACGGTGCTAAATAAGCAAGTTGAGATCACAAAGAACTTTGGAATCTTGGTTACTTATGGGATGCCTCCTCTTCTTTCTCTAGATGAAGATGCACTAACAATGGAGAAAGTCATTGATGCAATCCAACACAAAATCTAGACCACTGCAGAAATCTCAGGTTCAAGTGCAATGCCCACAGTGGATGATGTTGAGTGTAGGGTATATCCTCTTTCTTGACTCTATTATCACCTAAGAGCAGTTTCTTCCAAATGGGGTTTAATCTCTTTTAAATAAATTTTTGATCTCGAGCAAGCTTATAGGTAGATCCATAACCTTTTCCTACCAACTGATGTAGACTAGGAGGATCAACATGCCACTTTCATGAAACTACAAGAATAACCAGAGGCCTAGGTTTGTGCCTTCACAAGTGAAGACCCCCTGTGAGTTGTCAGAACTGTGAAGTGTTCTTTTCCTTAATCATTTTGATTTTTGGCTTATAATGTTTTTAGTTTTGAGTGTACTGACACTCAAGTGGATTTATCAGAAAGGTGTGTAACGCACCACGTGGTGGTTGTGCAACTTTCATCTTTCATCTCCTTTTCGAGAGAGATTTTAGAGCACATGTTGGCTCATCAGGTATTTTCAAGGGAGCTATATTCATGAGCTCAGAAGTCTATGCTCTTTTGACACATCACCTCTTCACTACGGGCATATTGCATTTCCTATAAAGTGATATCTTTTTGGGAGTTTTTCTGAGCTAGTTGGTCTTTTTCTATTAAACAGGCGTAGGACAACTGAGATGGGTTGGGTGAATCAATTGTCACACAACTCAAACTTAAAACTTCAACACTTATTAATTCCACAACCACAATTTTTTGTTATTAACTAAGAGCATGAATCACAAATAATAGAATGACAAATAATAGAATGCACATCAACACAATGAACACCAATTTTTTATGTGGAAAACCCAATGAGGAAAAAACCACGGTGAGGGTTAACTCACAATGTAGGAATGTTCATAGTCTGAGCTCTAACAAAAATTTCATCCCTTTTTTGCAGGTCCACTTGGAGCATGGAAGAGGAAAGGAGGGCTCAACTCTAGAGGCAACTCAAAGACACCATTAGACAATGATGATTATGTTCACTCTTACATGCTCTTTCTTGCTTTCAATCTTCAGTAGCGTAGGATATAATTTAAATTTCATTGTTCCAACTACTCCCACAACTTGTGTGGGACACTTGATTCTCATTTTCACTCCAATGAATATAAAAAATCATTTGTGGAATACTTGTTCAATTCTATACTCCCTTTTCTTGCAAACAATGTATTAAACATCGTGAATGAACAACATAATGAATGAAATTATTTTATCTTTTAATGCAATACTTAATGTTGTAAATCATATGAAGCAATTAAAAAAACATTACATTTTCTTAAAACCCAACTCAAATGTTTGCAATGGATAAAAAATCCACAGAAACAAACTAAAAATTTTCACATTAAAAATGAACTTGTATAACCAACTCAGCCAATTTTAGCTGTGTGAAAAATTGGCAACACTTTTGGTGACCTCTACTAGATGCTTTCCTGCTAAGTACTAGGCCAGTTCCCTTATAAATATATATTGGGCATGGAGTCAATTCTTCCCTTCTGAAACTCAAGAGTTCTGAAAAATCTAAAACTTTCACTTCAAACAGTAGCCAAAACCAACTCCAGAAAAACAAAACAACAAACAAACAAGACCTTGGTGGCCAAAAGCAAGGTGCAAAATCACTTATTGAAAATAGACCTACTGAAAAAATAAAGTGCTCCAAGTACTTATTGGTAGCAACTAGTGTACTATAATATAGGTGGTAGAATTAGAACCTCAGAAACAATGTTTCAAATGGATCCCATTGACAGGGATCAGAAGTACTTCTCTAGTTAGCCTTGACTGAGAATAATTATGCTCTCTACATTCTATAATGACATATGAGCCATCCCAGATGGCATCAAACTTGGTATGTCTCCCTGGATTATTCGTGTTCTCATCCCATTTGAGGACAAAGTCCCTAGCAACAATTTCTTTGAACTTTTCTCTTTTTTCAAAAGAGATTTTTATTTGAGCTTAATGAATTTCAAGCTTTCTCCATGCTTCTTTTATGGTTTCTTCCAGCTCCATTAATTGTGCAAGTCTCACCTCCATGGGTTGTTCTTCTAGTAGTTCAAGCCCCTTGATGTAACTCAAAGTTGGCAACTCAATGGAGATTGGTAATTTGGCCTCTTTACCATAAGTATGGACATACAGAGAGCAACTAGTAGCTCTCTTGGGTGTTATATTATTAGCCCAAATGGTTAACTTCAGCTTCTCATGCCATGTTTTTAGGTTGTCTTCAATGGCCTTCTTGATGATTTTGATCAAACTTTTATTGGTAGATTTTGCTTGCCCATTACCCTGCGGGTAATAATTTGATGAAGTGCTAAAAAATATGTTATTTTTTACAGACCAATCAGAAATATTAAGACCAATAAATGCATGAGTGTTATAAAAAATAATAGAGTCTGGAACACCAAATCTAGACACTAGGTCTTGATAAAAATTTAGAATAGAGGCTTCATTAACTTCTTTTAGAGCAACCTTGATCCATTTAGTGAAGTAATCAGTGGCAGTCCAGATCCATTTGTGACTAGCACTTGAGGGTGGATTAATTGGCCCAATAAAGTCAATCCACCATTTGGAAAATGGTTGTTTAACCTAGATGGGATTCAAAGGAAAGGTTGCAAGTTTCTTCTTTCCTCCGAACAATGCACATTTTTTGCATTTCTTTACCCAAGTAAAGTCATCCTTGAATATTTCCAGCCATTAATAACCAACCCTCATTATCTTAAGGGCTATCATTCTCACTACAAAGTTTCCTCCTAAAGGCCCATTATGGAACTCCTTTAACAACCTTTTTGTTTTATTAGGCTCAATGCATCTCAATAACACCCCCTAGTGATCTCTTATAAATAACACACCATCAACAACAACATATGGGATGGCTTGTCATCTGAAATATCTTCTTTTTTCTCTATCCAAGCCTTCATGGCACTCATCGGTCTACAAGTAATGAATCATTTGTTGTACCCAACTTGTGCCCAGAGTTGGTACAACAGTTTCCTCTTCATTGCTCAATACTATGGTAATATTTATGTCATCCTCATGGTTGTTTTCTATGTTTCTAGCCAGTTGTTCACACAATAATTTACTCATAACCAACTTAGTAATCTTGGTATCAATGTCAAATTCCATTACTTTCATTATCCATCTAGCTCTTTTATCATTCATATCTTTATTTAGCAAGAAATCTTTCATAGTAGGGTGAGAAACCAAAAAATGAATTTTATTATTTGACATGTTCCTAAACTTTGTAAGGCTCCTAACTACTGCAAATACATGCTTCTCAACAAAAGAATAGTTTACCTCATAATCATGCATCACTTAACTGAAAAAGGCTACAGGATGCTCCAAGCCATCATCATTTTGCTGGCATAACATGGCATAAATCGTATCAATTCCTCTGAAGGCATACAAGATAAAATCCTTGTTGAAATTTGGATTAATGAGAGTTGGAGCAGCTAAAAGGGCATCTTTTATTTGCTTGAAACTCCTCTTACCATCCATATTCCAATTGAAAGGCACATTCTTCTTTAACATTGTTGTAAGGGGATGTAGCATGGCTGCAATATTTGGTATAAACCTACTTACGAAATTAATTGTGCCAAGGAAGCTTTGCAAAAAAAAAATTGTGTGCTAGCAAAGATAACTCTAGGATGGCTGAAAATTGCTCTGGGTCAATGGAAATCCCATTTTTAGAGACAACATGTCCTAGAAGTTTTCCTTCATGGACAAAAAATATGCATTTCTTCGTGTTGAGAGAAACCCCAAACTCTCTGTTTCTTTGGAAAACCAGTCTCAAATGTTCAAGGTGTTCATTAGTATTCTTATAAAATAATGTAATATCCTCTAAATACACAAGAACAATATTAGTTACAAGGCCATGAAATTCCATGTCCATTGCCCTTTGGAATATCATCCCTGCATTAGATAAGCCAAAAGGCATCTTTCTGTAAACCATAGTTCCCCATTTAGTGGTGAATGTTGTTTCATATTGATCCTGTTCCTTAACTAAACTCTAATTGTAGCTAGAATACCCATCAAGCAAAGATGATCTTTTGGATCGTGACACCACTTGCAGAATTTGCTCCATCGAAGGGAGCAAGTTGTGGTCCTTGAGGCAAGCTTTATTTAAATCTCTAAAATCAACACACAATTTAATTTCCCTATTTTTCTTCCTAACTAGGACTAAGTTGGAAACCCAAGAAGTGTGCTTAATAGGGAACTTTATATTACTCTCAATCAACTTATTTAGCTCAACTTTCATCAAATGTTCAAGCTTAGGATTTAGGGGCCTTTTTTTTTTCCTAATAGGCTTCGCATTAGGTTCTAGTTCTATGGTATGTTGGGCTAGTTCAGGATTAAACCCCTTTAGATCTTTATATTCCCAAGTGAAAATATCATTGAACTCTTGGCATAACAAAACAAAATCTTGTTTCTGTTCTTTAGTACACACTTTTCCCAGTTTCAAAAGTTTACCTTTAAATATTTGGATGTCCTCATAATGTTCTTGTTTAACAATCATGCCACACTTGTCTTTTCTTGCCTGGTCATCAGAGTTTAAAATTGACTCTAATGTTACAAATCCTTTCAGCAACTTGTTTGATTTTAACTACACAATCAACTCCCCATACTATTTCTTCCATTTTGATTGGTTCTCATCTCCAAATTTAGCTTCCACTACCAAGAAGCTCAAATTTTTTTCATCACTATTAAAGACCTGCGAACTCACATTGTTATCTGGCACTGAGAGTCTAACCACAACTTTCACATATTGCTACATTTCTACATTATGAATCTCATTTGGAATATCAATTTTTGCACCTACGGTAGTAAGTCTATCAGCATGCTTGTTCTAAGTTCTAGGGATAGAAAGAAAATTAAATGCATCAAAATCTTCTATTAGGTACCATACCCGATACTTATATTTTTTAAGTACATCAATTTTTACAACATTCAAAATTTTGACTTGATTCACAACTAATTCTGAGTTGCTGTAAACCCATAAACACTTAATACCTCTTTTTTGAGCCCATTTGAGGCCATGAATGAGGGCCTCATACTCAGTTGTGTTGTTTGTACAACTGAAAGAAAATATCAAGGCTGAATAATATATATTTCCATAAGGTGATACCAACATTTCTCCTCCACCAGCCCCTATCCTACATCTTGAACCATCGAAATACAACTCCCAAAGTTGTTCTTCTTGCTGTTTGGGTTGTTCTTGATCTTTCACTAGGTTAGGAATCGATGCATCAGGTTTGTGAATCACATAGACCCCTAACTCAACCTCTTCTATGTGGCTAGATGGGTTAAAGTCTTGATTTTCAACATCCCATTCCTCTAAGTCTTCCTCTCTTCAGTAGATGAATTGAGATGCAAGGTCTTAGATTGACTCATTGACTCATGAGTGGCTAACAAGTTGGCATTCATAGAGTTGATAGTGTCTAGCTCAATATGAGCCTTGAATAATGGTTTTGATTCAATAATTACTTTAGTACCATATCAGGTTAGATAAAGAACAGGTGAGACCAATCGGCTGATAGGAAACCTCCTAATTTGGCTGTAAAATCCCTTAAAAGACAGAGTGCAAAATGGGGAGGCAACTCTATTACATGTATGTATTGGGAAATAGAAATATTGGGGCAAGTGTGTAGTGTAAGGGGAAGATTTTTTATGATACCTATTGTTTGGACAACAACTTCATCCAATTGCACAACACCTTTCAACACAGGTTCATAAACCAGTCCTAACTTATCTGCTAAGCTTTTTGGCATGACAGAGCTGCTAGCTCCAGAATCTATCATACAATTATGGATGAGTTTGTCACCTATAATCGGACTAAGATAGAAAGGTGGGGGTTTAAATTATTGAATCTATAGTCTCTCTTTAATCTTTGGACTGTTAGCAAGTACAATTCTTCCTTTTTCTGCATTCACAACATCTTTAGAAGAAATCTCAAATATTGCATTTTGTAACAAATATTTCTATCCTGTGTTGTGTAATGCATCCATAACAGATAAGTTGACTATAGCTTTTTTCAAATGCTCAACTACATTGAAAGAATTTGGATTAACCTTTTGTTGTCCCGAAGGGCTAACAATGTTGTTGTTTACCTTTTGTTGTTCTCTCTATAGAATATGCACCTTCGGTTGAGCTGTAGGAACATTCTGAGATGGAACAACATAGTTTTTACCACTCACAACTTGTTGAGAATTTCTAGCTTGTCGCGAGCTTGCAACTTTTTGTTCAGCTTCAACGAACCTCCGTTTTGACCTTGTGTTCATAGCAATGAATGAGCCTTACTGATTTTGGCTCTAGATATGATTGAACCCACAATATTCTACACTTTTCCAGTTCATTAGAGCAATTTAAAAATTTCTTGACTATTCTACATCTTCATTTGGAAAACTTTCAGGGACAACACAGTGGTTTTGCACTATGATGGCCTGATTTTCAAATCCACTCATGCAAGTAGCCTGGTTATGTGGCTGATTGTAGGAGTAACACCACTCATGCTCTTGGGCTAGATTTTTTTTGTGGAAAAAGCTCCCTTGATGGGCAAAAAACGTTTGGATCATAAGGCCAGAAAGGCTTGGGGTTGAAACCTCTTTTCTATCCTTGGAAATCACTCTCAAATGATGGCCTATTTTGCTGGTTTGGCTAGTAGGAAGCTTAATAAGGTCTATTTTCTTGGCCAACTTTTTTTTTGAGGCTCACAAAATTGTTACTAAAGTTCTTACCAAAGCTTTGTTGCATTATTTTCAACCCTTGGATTTCCTTATTTTGATCATCAATGATACTATTTTGAGTGACAACCCTATAACCTATAGTTGGGATTGGAAGAACAATACCAATGGGAGGAAAATTGATAGGAACAGGTGGCTGGATCTTGGGAAAAATAGGAGTGGGTGGTATAGGTGCAATTTTCCCCACTTGGATTTAAACCATAGATTTTAGAACCCAAATGCTTCTCTTGCACTTATGGGGTTTTCACCCAAAAGGAGAGAGATTAGATCCTAAAATACTAGAGGTTCATTCAATTAATGCCATGTATGATGTTATTATGTCCAAATGCAATGTTCTTGATTCAACTAATTGACAAGATTTATTGATTAAGTATGCTAAATTATTGAAATGCAAGTTTTCTGAAAACACATTGTGATATGAAAATTACTATAAAGTATGAAGAAATTAAAAGAAATATGGAGAATAGAAGGAAATGGATGAAATCAGAGTGCACCTAGAGGTAAAATGAAGTCACTGGATGGTTTTGGAATGTCCCTAAATTTTTTGAAAATGGTCAATGGGACTCATTCACCAAGCATGGTGAATAAGTCCTGCTTCTACTAAAATCTTTTGGAAACCTATTTTTGACTATCGGGAGTTGAAATATCGAAAAATCAATTTCCAGGCCTACATGTGGGACTCATTCGCCAAGGGTGATGAATCAATCCACCTATAGAAATTTGGAAAATTAGAGGGAGATTTTGTGGAGTTAGATCTATATTTCTACCTCCTACAGGTCTCTACTTCTAAAATTGTTAGATTCGGGTTTGAAAGTGACTTTTCCTTTATGATTTGTCTTGAATGATATGAGGATGACTTGAATAACCTTAGAATGCAATTTCCAATTATTTTCAAGCTTCCAAGAGACCTAAATCTACATACAAACAACACAAGAAGAGAGATTTGTTGAATGTTAAGGCATGGGGGTTTGCCTTGGTCAAACCCCATTTAGGTAATTGAAACAAATTGATGAAATAAAGGAATGAAGCATGCAAAATGGAAGTTATTACCTTTTCATTATGATTGATCTTGGATGTATATAGAAATACATGTAGAATCAACCCTTGGATGCTTTAGAATGCTAACTTGAAGACTTCTAATGGAGAAACCTTAAATTGCTTGACTTGAAATGAAAGATAAATGTTGAATTCAAGATGAGAGATGTAATAATGAGTGGATGGATGTAAAATGAGGTTAAAATCACTTATTTATACAAATCATGTGCCTTACTATCTGTTCATACCTCATCACAGGTTGACATGAAGTGAATTTGAGTAAAATCCTGAAAGAAATTTTAAAATATTTTAAATTTGGGGCCAAGGGGGACTCATTCGCCATCCTTGGAAAATGAGTCCCACTTGGGACCTGTTCTCACCTGAAATTGCACCCTATTGAACATGATGTTCAACACCTCAATGTAACATGGGAAGACCTCTAAAGATGTGGGTTTCTTGTAAACAGAGGTCAACCTTCGGAGAAGGCCAACTTCCTTTGGTGTCACCTAAACTACTGATTTTGTAAAGGGAAAGGGAGAAGGAGTGCATAAAAATAAAAATAAATCCTATGGTGATACACCGAACTTATAAGAACAATAAGACACTCAATTTACACTTGAATACTGATGATGGATATGGGACTGCACAACAAGTTCTGTAGATTATGCATTAATATGTCAAACAGGTTTGATTCACACACTTTTTCTAGAGAGGAAAAATATTTTTCACAGACTAGAATCCATATATGATTATGTAAACACAGTTTGTGATTTGTATAATGATACTTTCGCAAAGGAAGGCATGAAAGCGAAGGATAAAGTCATGAAGGAATAAAATAAATTCACAAAATAACTTGATTATGAACATGAAATGCACAACACTTTGCAAGAACAAGATGGTAATTTGAACATCAACAGTTACCAAGGAAAACTTTATATATCATGCTCCAAAATGAGTTACAGAATTTTGCTAATATGAGAGAGGACTATAAAAGTCACAGACTTAAAAAAAAGACCAGGAGAACTCCTTTACAAAGAGGAAAAAATGCCATATATAAAAAAGTGTGTCGGCCCCTTAGGGCTCATAAAATATTAGCCATCAGAAAGATCTCCCCTTAGATCTTTTAAATGGAGTTAATGCTACGTCCTCGCTGTCCTTGTCGGTGAAAAATTGCTCCAGGAATGGCCTCCGTGTTCACTTTCGAACTTCCCTGAAGAGCTACTTTGAATGCTCTAAAGCATTATCATTAATGTCAATTCCCCATGTGCCAGTAGATATTCCAGCTGTCACTGTGACTCATGACTTCTTCTTCCTTTCTGCCTGATTCCTGCTCCAAATCTTTCTGCGAGTTGACTTCTTCTGGAATTAGCATCAGATTTTCCCTATAGTCAGCTTCCATAGAGACAACACTACTACCTTCAAATCGATTCATCACCCTTGATCATAGAGCGGATCCATATCACAACATTCTATTGATCTTCTTCACAAGGATAGTCGTGATAGTCAAATTGTCAATGGTTCATCTTTGGCTCCTTCTGATTGGTCGAACAGATGCCACATGGTATTGCCAGATGGTCAAAGGTCCTTTAGAAAAAAATTGCATGTCAGTGAGACACTAATCATGTCTCCTTGATGCGATTATGCTCTCATAGCAGCCATCGGCGTAGCTTACAACTGTCGGCAAGAGTTCATATCGAGCTTAAAAGTCATACCGATATCCCTGAAACCATCGGCAAGACCATCACCTTCGGCATGAAATCTTACCAATGTCAAACTCTCTTGGCGAGCTCACTTTATTTCGGGGAGACATCCCTATGTCAGCGAGACATCATGGCGAGCTCCCTCATTCTCCCTAAGCTCCTTTCTTTCGCCGAGACCTCTTTGTGTTCAGTGAGACCTCACAGCGAAGCCCCCCCCATCATTATACTGTTGTGCTCCTTTGTCGATGAGAGACCCATGTGTTGGTGAGACCTCATGCAGAAGGCATAACCCTTTGTCGAGATCCTTCATTTCAGGGAGACTTCGCTATGTCAGCAAGACTTTATGCCAAAGGAAAAACCTTCGGCAAGACTATCAGTAGTCGGCCAGACATCATACCGAGATCCTTTCTTTCACCTCGAGCTTACTTTACTTAGGCAAGACCCTATCAGGTCGGCAATAATTCTCAGCGAGGCCTCCTTGTTCCGGCAAGAGCTTATTTTATTTCAGCCAGACTGTGGTTGATCGGCAAGACCTCACGCCAATGATGTCTCCTTTCGCTAAAACTTCATTTCTTGTCGATGAGACATTACCCTATCGGTGAGACTTCTCCCCCTTGTTAGCCCCTGTCGCCAAGACTTCAGCCTTTCAGCAATACGTTATACCAAATCCCCCACATTACACTGAAGGCATCCTATTTCAGCGAGACTTCATTTGGTCGTCGAGACGTTACAACGAGACTCTTTCTTTCTTCGTGATGAAATTTCTTTTCGTCGAGACCTCTCAGTGAATGTGAACCCCTCTCCCTGATGCCAGCCCTAGTGAACAACTTTCGACATGACTTTCGCTAGTCGGGAAGACCTCAAGCCGAAGCCTCTATCTCTTGGCGAGCTCGGACCCTCTTTTGGGGAGAGCTTATTCTTGTCGGGGAGACATCACGTGGTCACCGAGACTTTTCATCGAGCTCCAATCTTTTACCAACGTCGTCTCATCTCGGCAAGAGTCCACCCTATCGGTGAGGCCCTATCCTTTGGCCAGACCTTATGCCAAAGGCATAGCCCTTCGCCGAGATCTCATGGTGATTAAAATGTCTTGCCGACCTAGACATTTCAACAATGAATAGAACCTGGGCTGCTAGTCGGCAAGACATCTAGAAGGTCTTGCCGACTTTCTCCTTAAAGGAAAATTATGCCAAACTTGACTGAGGCCGACCCTTCAACCGAGCTCCTTTTTTTTCACATCAGGGGTATGATTTAATCATGCACAACAATGTCTCCATTTGGCCTTCATGAACACCTGAAACACATATGCCCTGCCTGATTGAGCCCATAGGTGAAAAATGGGTAACAAAACGCACAACCAAGTGTAAAGGAAAATGTCATATTTAATGTTGTTTGTCAGGATAGGAACCAAAAATACACTTAATATAAGCATATGAGGGTATAAAGAGATAAAATAAAGCATGATAAAGGTGTAAATAGTGAAAATATGCCTAGAAAAGCATGAAAACTGTTACAAGACTTTACAACACTTCATAAAAGGACTTGTTGATGAGTGAAAAGGCTTATTTTAGGTGAATTGCATTAAATAAAGTCTAGAAGAATGTAGAAATGTCTTACAACACCTTCACAAGGTGTTGTTCTTTGAATTTTAGCACTGAAATAAGCATGTTCAAGCCAAGATACATCATAGAATTAAAGAAACATAGCTCCAACACTATGAAACAAGACCTAAAAGACCATGAAAATGGGAAGGATCCATTTTTTGACTATACAGGATTAAAGAATTCTTAGCCCCTATAGCAATGTCTTATGCGTTTGGAAATTGAAACCCCCCATAGATTGAATCATAACTGATATTTCAGCATTCAAGGCTTTCAGGAAAAAGAGAAAACCATGTTCAAATGTGGGTTTAACAATTGGGGTATCCTATCCTAGGTTCTTTGAAACCTAAAATTGAAGTCGGCCATATGCTCATGTGGAGCACACTTGATAGTGCTCAACTGTTCAAGCAATGACAAATGGTTTGAATTTTCCATGAATTTCCTATGGAAACTATCGCCAAGTTGGTCCCAAATTCCAATGGAGTTGGTTTGGAGCTCCTTGAACCATTGAAGGCCTTTTCCCTTCAACGAGGCAACCAAAAATCTTATGGCTACATTCTCTTTTGTTATGTTGTGCACTAAGTACAACATCACCACATCTCTAATATGTTCAACTGGGGTAGTTTGGTTCTCTCCTGTGAAGTATAGTAGCCTCTTGAGTGTGCCAACTGGAATGTCATCATGTCTGGCCAGCAGTAACGGTCTACCCCTGTTGAATGGAGCAAAAGAAAATTGTCTAGCCATACGAGGTACTTGAGAAATCAGAGTTGGGTTCCTTTTTACCAAGTCAATGGGACTTAGCTTAGGAGGTGTATATTTTTCTCTTCTATCTAAATCACAAGTTCTTCTTGGAGTTCTACCTCTTCTTCTCAGTGGGGAGAGCTGTAAATATTTGAAAGGTGCTCGAATTGACCTTGTTTGGATTCTTCTCATAAGCTATCTTCACTAAATCTATAGTAAAACCAACATTCAGGAGTTTCCAGGTATACTTTTTGGACCTTTGTAGGAAGAAAATTCTACTGCACATATCAGACAATAGACTAGTAACTTAGAAATGACTCTAGAGTCCCACCGGGTGCACCAAAAACTATTGACAACCAGGATTACACCCTCAGTCAAGCTAGGCTTGGCTATCCTGTTGCAACATGGAAACACTCCCTAATTTGTGGGTCAATCAATTGGTGGGAGCGAATCTCTAGAGTGGACTAGTTCCCTCTTGCTAATCACATAAACTATAGAATTTTCAGGGGGAAAAGGGGAGAAGGAAAACTAAAAAATGAACCTACACCTAATGATGATCAACTAGATATTAAAGGATCTTGACAGAACTTAACTCATAACAATCTCTCCTGAAAAAAATAGTTTTCACAAATCACCTTAAGACATCTAGTTTAATAATATTTTGAATAAAGATTCATAGACCATTAATTACAATATGCAACCTGAACTAATTACACTTCTTGCCTACAACCCATAGTAACAAGAAAAAAGAAGGATTCTCAACTTTTGAATCACAAAAAATCATTCAAATCATTACTATAAGAACATGACAAGAAAAAGTGAAACAAAAAATCTGTTGCTTTTATTGAAATTGAAGGAGCAAGGAAGGAAAATCCAATTAAACAAGTTTACAAAACTCTTAGCAATGCATATGAGAGCAAGAAACTGAAATCTGGACCCTGAGAAATTCAAAATTTCTCAAACTTATAGTCGTCAAGTGACCTTTATAGTGTAAAAATAGAAGAATCAGGCCCATAAAGCAACTCATTGTACATTTTCGAGCTCCTTCAAAAAGCCTAAAAATCAGCCTCCCAAACAGCTCCAAAAGCATCCAAAATTATGGAAACTTTCCATCTCCAAAGGGTCCATCCCAAAAATCCTCAAAATCAGGTGCAAACAACTAGAAACTGAAATTATAAACTTCAATTTGGCATCCTCTATTCAAATTCGCCCAAGACTGAATTCAGGAATAAAATTTTTTGATGTGAACTAAAGTGCAACTCTTAACTGCATTTAGATAACATTTAATCAAGCATTTTATAGAAACACTTGCTTAATTAATGTTTTACAAAGGTATAGTCTTACAAAGCAAAAATAGAAGGTCTCCTTCCCTCATATGATTTTTTCAATTTGTCTTCAAACATTCTGATTTTTCCCCCTTTATCTTTAATCATTTTGATTTTTTTGCATTTAATCTTTGCAAAAAATCAAACATTATATGGTGCTCTCTTATACATTTGATTTTTATAGAAAAAATCATAAAAAATGTATATGCCCACCACTTATTATTACTTAACTTAGGAAAAAATGAAAGACCTAACTTTGATCTTCAAGGGAAATTGGCATAAAAAGTTTCCAAGGCAAAAGGGGAAAAATGGGGCAACCCTAATGAGGGGCCATGAGGATGGTGTATGATTTTTTATTTGATTTTCTATAAAAAATCAAGGAAAAATAAAATCCTAAGGCAAGGTTCAGCCTAGGCACATGAAGAATTATCAAGGCATTGAAAAACGAAGAAAAATGGTGATTAAAATCACATCGGCTAAGGCATAGGGAAAAACCCCTAACACAAAGCCAACCCAAAGCATATTTTTTCACCATCATTTTCATTTGGCCTTTGGGAAAATTGAGACTTTTCTTGCCCCGCCATGGAAGATTAGGGTTTTTATTTTGGAGCTTCCATTCAAGCTCTTCTCCTTCAATTTTTTTGATGCATTTGATTATGCACTCAATTGTAAGTTGCTTGACTATGTTTTGTCACATTTCTTGACTCCACTTGATGAGAAACAGTGATTCTTTGGCTGTGGCTACCACTATATTTTTAATGCATTTGTTCTTTTTCTGTGTCAACTCCCTTTGCTCTTCTTTGTGGTCACCAATGGAGACTTTCTTGGGCATTTTTGAAGCTCAAGCCGTGGGAATTGTTTAGCTGCTCCACAAAAATATTGAAGGTAACCTTTGATTCCTCCATTTCACAAATATTTTCCTCTTAAATAAAGCTTATTCAAACTTTCTCGTACAAAAAAAAATGAAGCTTTGTGTGACTTTTGAGCTCGTCCATTACATAGGCCGCAACCACCACTATGTATTATCCTTTATTTTCTGTTGAAAAAAAAACTCATGGGCTCGACCCATTCTATGAAAATGAAATCACTTTTTAAATGATGACATTTCTGGATACATGCTTTTCATTTCATGGGTTTCCAAAACCCTTCATGGTTGTGGGCCTATAGCTATTTATTCCACCATTTTGAACACATTTTTGTGTTATTAGGGCTCAAACCCTTGATGTTCTCTTTTGTATTTCACTTTGATTTAGAAACCCTAAATGGGTATTGTGGCTCATGAAAGCAAAAAAATGGCCTTTCTAGGATGCGGGTATGAGAATGATAATCAGGGTTTCCTTCATTGTTTGAATTTGAATTAAACTCCCATTTATACATTTTCTAGAAAATAAACTATGTAAAATCATATGGGGTTTATTCTAAACTCGAGTTAACACCATTTCTCGTGCACTCATTTGAAACCATGGCTTGACAATTAGCTTGCTATAGCATAATCTTCTATTTTGAAAGAACCAAATGACATCATGCAACATACAAATTTTACTTTAAAATGTACTATATATTGACATGCTTTATTTCTTATCATGCAATCATTTTCTTTCAGGCACTGAAGTGTTATTGTAGGTCACTTTTGTTGCCTGTTTTCACTCATTTGATGCACTTGAATGATTCATAAAAAACATGCACATTCTCACTTCTTTTCCATTTCACCTTTATGCTTCATGAGACATGTTTTACATTGTATTTATCCCCCAACACTTGATGTGTTGAATTCTAGTTCACAATGCCATCTTTGCATTCATTTTCTACCTTCAATAGCTCATTTATAGCTAGATTGTCACTCTGCTACTAATGGAGTCAATCTCTCTTTTGTACTCTTCATGCATTTTTATCTCGTAAACAAAAATAGAATGATATGAAAGCTATCATTATATAGAAGGTTTTGAAATATAAGAGTACCTGGTGTTGATGATTAGAAGCTTCTTCATTCTATTTGTTTTAGTTGTAATTGATGATTTTCAAACAAGGAATTATGTATGCATGTTCACTATCAAACTATGTGATGATGTACTTGATTACAGTTCACTTGATCAATGGATCACCTATGATTTTCATTTCATTGCACTTGACTTGACTGTCCTAGGTGATCACTTGCTTGAGTCTTCATGTCACTTGATGCACTCCTTCAGATACTTGTTTCTTTGAGAATTATTGAATTGTTTCCTTATGAAAATGTCCTCTGTGGAATGTTGAGGGAAAGCATGTCGGGTCTTACCTCTTGTGGGATCCCATTTTACACCACATGCTTTATGATATTCAAACTAGATCAGAAACATGATTGTTCCTATACCTGCACATGGAAACAAACAATGTTAGATTAAAACAATAAATTATTATGATGTTTCCTCCTTGGATTTTGTCACACTTCTTTCTCTTGCTCAATTAATTCAATGCATCATAGACAATATCCTACATTACTGTTGATGGACCATGTAGGAATTTTCATAGTCCAAGCTCTAACAAAACTTTCATCCCTTTTTTTTAGATCTATTTGGAGCATAGAAGCTGAAAGGAGGGCTCAACTCTAGAGGTAGCTCAAAGACACCATTAGGCAATGACGATTATGTTCACTCTTACATGTTCTTTCTTGCTTTCAATGTTTAGCAGCATAGTATATCCTTTATGGTTCATTGTTCCAACTACTCCCACAACTTGTGTGGTACACTTGATTCTCTTTTTCACTCTAATGAATACAAAAACAACATTTTTGAAATACTTGTTCAATTATGTACTCCTTTTTCTTGAAAACAATGTATTGAACATCATGAATGAACAACATAATGAAAGCACTTATTTTATCTTTTAATGCAATACTTAATGTTGTAAATCATCTAAAGCAACTAAAAAACACATTGTATTTTCTTAAAACCCAACTCAAATGTTTGCAATGGTTAAAACATTTTTAGAAACAAATTGAAAATTTTCACCTTAAAAACGAACTTGTATAACCAACTCGGCCAATTTGAGCTATGTGAAAAATTGACAGTAGTATCTTTGAGGTAAACCATAGGAATATCTTCTCCCATTGACCAAGAAGTTATTTTCTTAAGACTCCTCCAAGATCACTTGATCTCTCTCCCTCCAAGAACTCGAAATATTTTTATTACAAAAATTCATTTTGTGCCTATCAAAGAGTTCTTTGCCACTCCGCTAATGAATGTAAGGCTTTAAGTAGTAAAAGCCAAAATTTTAAGGATTTTGGTGTTCTTCCTTATGTGGGGGGCACCTAATTCCTCTAATTAATATTGATTTTCACTCTACCTTGCATCTTATCAACCATTTCGACTAATCCTTGTCCTGCACTAAGTGGGGGCAAGGGGTTAAGTAGGCTTGTCCTCGTATGTCATATTTTGTTGCCTCCTTTGGCTATTCGTTAACCTTTCATGAACATATAAGAATAAGCTTGGTACATTGAAAATGTGCCTTAAGTTGGCTCACATGTGACATACTCCCCTTTTCATGACATAGCTTTTCAAAAATATATGATTGGGCATAGGGATTTCCGAGCATGCTCTCATGTCCTCTTCTTCTACTTTAAAGAAATTGCTCACAGTATTAGTGTTCACAACCGCTTTAAAGTGGGGGAATACATCACCACTCACATTTCATTTTTTTATTTCTTTCTTCTTCCGATGCATCCTTTTCTTGGTGGAGTCATTGGGCTTGATTCCCTCCAAAAGCGTGATACTTCTTTAACACATCCTCTCTTGGAGACATTAAGCACAATGTCCCCTAAGATGAGACCTCACACGAACTAAGAAAAATCCCTTTGAAAATTCCTTACAACACTTACAATGTATATGAGTGTCAAGCATACAAATTTTTTCTTACCTCATAGAGCTCAAAGATCATTTTTGTAACACTCTACTTGATCTATAGTTTAAAAATGTAACCCAACTACCAGTTTCAACCAAATATTAACTAACTAGTTTTCATGCTAGGGTTTTCTTGCAATTTTTTTTTTGAATGGAAAGATAAAACATCATAAAGTTGTTACATCATAACAATTCATCAACTAGATTTTTGTTTTCATTTTCAGTTGAAAGGTTAACAATTAACTATAACCATATAACAAAAAATTATAGAAGGAAAATAACTACTTTTCTTGCTTCTAGCAAATAATGACAATTATTACAGCTATGAAACAAATGTAACAACTATCATCCTATGGTTTATAAAATGGAAACTATCTGCCACATTTCATCTGGAAAGTAACTAACTAACTATCAATTTAGGGTTCCCATTTAAAAAAATTAACGAACTAAAGGAAATAAATAACTACTTTATATTCATTAACTATTTTTAGGATTTCCATTTCAGTTGAATGAAGCAAATAACTGTCTAACTAATTGAATGTAGATTTTTACATATGATCAATTAACAAAAAGAAAATAATAATTTATTGCAACATTGATAGTTGCATGTACCTAGATTTATGAGAGAGAGAAGAGAAGACAATATGAGATCATCATCATGCTGAATTGCTTAAACAAATTTATCTTTGAGAGAAAGAGAAACATCATCAAGGGCTTTTCCACCCAACCAAGACCTACTGTTCTCCTGAGTTTCTTTAACTGAAGAAACCGACCCTTCATGAGGGTAATCAACAAGGATCAAATTATCATCATGCCATTCCCAGCATGGTGTCATGAACCTATACCGTTGGTCGATCCCTCCATTGTAGGTACCTCCTAACCAGAAGGATCATTCTTATCGGAAGTATATTTGGTTAATGATAGCTGACCAATGCCTAATTGGCATCATACCTTGGCCAAGGATTTTAATATGACTAGCACTCTTGTGCCGATATTACTGGCACTCCTATGCCGATGTTACTAGCACTCCCATGCCATAAACACTCTCACCCTTGCTCGACATGATAATTATATTACATGATTCCAATAATCTTTCTTCATATTTTAAGGGTAAGCTAATTCCTTAATGTTCATTCAAAGAGAGGTACTCAACTCATAACTTATCCCATCTAAGTAATAATAAACTGTTATTCTCAAATTTAAGAGAGATTAAGGAGTCATATTCCACAATAAGAATTCATTGTTTTGTATTACAATGTCTTGTATTCAAATCTTTCTTCTAGAATCAAGGTTCAACAATTAATATCAGACATGTAAAGAGAATTATCTCTCAATGTTAATTCACATCTTTAAAGAACATTTGGTTTACTTAACACTTAAAGAGAAAAGATGAGACTTGATCTTCAAGAAGGTTTCATCAGATTAACATTACAACAACATAGTTTCTCATTAAATATCTTCTTTTACAAATGTTGTTTTCATTGAGCACAAACATATTGCGAGCTATAGTCTATTAAAAGGGGTCCTTCAAATCTCAACATTTTAACTTCATAGCTCATATCGCAAAGACTTGGTAGAATCATTTCTCTTAACTTAAGTTTAAGCTCATTTCATTAGTATATATTTAAATAGAGAGACTCTGCTTAGTTTCTTTCACTTCTCTTATGAAAAATCTGATTACTTTAACCAAATATTGCTTCCATTGAGCACATATATATATGGAGAGACATATTCAGTTAGGATATTTTTCAGGTCTTATCATTTCATCTTTGTATATTGGTCTCAGAGTAGGGAAGGGAATTACACTACTTCAACTCATATAATAGAAGAGTGGAGAAGAGTAGATCTCAATTTAGATAAAACTAAAAGAACTCAAAATGATTAATGGTAGCTCGACCATACAGTTCAGATTTAGAATAAAAATAGAAGAGAAACTTGAAAGCAAGGCTTAAGTCACTGTTCAAGTTCACAACAAGAAGAGTCTTCTTTCGGTTATGTCCAGAATAAAGAAAATTGGAAAAGCTCTGATTTCAAAATGCTATCAAAATTCATGAAAATTCATGTAATTTCTTTCTATACTAAAGGATTTTAAATATGATTCTAGATCATTTCATTGCAAGTTTAAAACATTATAAGATTTTTTACATGCTTCACATAAAGACTCGGTTGGTGAAAACAAAATGATCCAAATCCAACTCAAATTTAATAAGATAGAGCACAAGAAGTTCTCGGTTAGACCTTGGTGACTATAGAGAATAATATCAGTGATTTGAACAAGCTTACAGGGTTGACATTGATCACAAGAGAAAAATAAATGCAAGTTTTCAACTCTACAGATTTATTATGATATAGTTTTCGTTGCCATGAACAGAGATATTAAGAACCAACTACAAGATAATATTCTCATAGTAAAACTATGCATTGAAGTATATAATTCATCATGCAGAGTTAAAATAAGAAAAAATCTTTGTTGCTAGAATTTAAGCACAATAACAGTTCCTATTACGTGCCTGATAGATAATAAATTTGAAGCTTGCAGAAGAGTCCAAAAATCTTCACAAAATACCTGAACAATGTAACTTAACGACTTGTGTCCCTTCTTCCAATCTCTAAGAGACGACTCCACATAATCAAACGTTTTCTCAAATATTGAAATTTGAATGCAAGACACCACTTCCCATTCATGTGACCCAAAAGTTTATTTTGTACTCTGCCAAGATTAAAATAAAGGCCAACTGAGAATCATGGTTTAAGAGAGAAGACAAAGATATAAAATGATGGAAAAATGCGGATGAGGGATTTTTCTAAAATTCAAGATGACGCCAAGATACAAAGACAAATACAGTATAGAGATCTTTCTTCACTTGACTGAAGATGGAGAGCTGATATGATACTCATCACAAATGAAAAGAAGAACCTCTTCCTGGATGTGGTGATGGAGTGAAGAAAGAAAACCGAATAAGGAAATCGAATACCATTTCTTTTTTTTTAAGAGAGACCCCAAAATAATTAATCTCATGCCGATTAGAGAGAGAGAACTCAACAACGCCCGAATCTTCAAGATTTCCCTGAGTGTGTGCTGCTAGAGTTACTCTCTTGGGAGTTTCTTAAGGGATATGGTAAGGTGGTGAAGAGTTTTCACCTTCCACCGCTCTGACGTCCAGCTAAGATCTCCTTAATTCAATTTAAAATTCATCGAGCAGCTGGAGATTTCCTTTTAAATTTTATTTTAAATATTTTATGATATTAACTCCCAAGGTGTGCACAAGAAGAAATATTAGACTCTAAGAGATTTAAGATGAAGCACGTTTTAAATCAACTTACAAGTATTATTAATAAATTAATGAAATATGACCAAGGTTACGATTTAGTCACATTCTTCTTACACTCGCTTATGGCAAGATGATAAATTTTTTATCCTCTGTTAACCACAACCTTGCCCTAATGATATTTCCCTTTCCTCTTGAGCGTTGACAATCCTGCAACCACTTGGAAAAAAGACTAGGGTTAGACCATTCTCTACATAAAAGACTAGGGTTAAACCATTCTCTACATGTATAAATTTAACCTCAACATCATATAAATTTTCACATATAAAATAAAATGATTCACATTTACAGTTACGATATATAAAACAATTATTTTGTCCTTAATTTCACATTCACATAAAAATTTGTTACTTGCAACTAACATAACGACCATAATCCCATTGTCATAAACATGTTTAAACTATAGGGGATGTAATAGTTTTTGTGGCACCTTATTAAAATTATCAGGAGGTTTAACTTTGGTATGGTAGAGTGGGAAGCCCACTCCGAGGTATGACTTTCCCCATAGCCACCTATGTTTTGGTGAGTACATACCAGTTGTGAGTGTATGTTTCTCACCTTTTGGGCTTTCTCACCCGACGGACAACCAAGAGTTCCGTTACCCCCAAAGTGAGTATGCATTTTCTTTTTGGACAAACAACCTAGATCTGATCCACAATGTGTTGGACAAATGATCAAAGCTTGATCCACCTCATTTTCATTTCTCTTCCTTCTAGTTCTTGCCATTGCATGATCATGTATCTTGTTTTTCCACAAATCATTCACATTGTGTGTGTCATTTTGCACTCATGTTGACTTGACTTAGGATCTTAGATCCTAGGGACTTGACCGCCTTCTTGATATTTTTTATTCTATACCATCTGCATTGGCACGATTGGACCTCTCTTTTATGTCTACTTTAGTGTGAGTTTGAAGCAAGTTCATCCTCTCACTAAAGTGAGGGCTAAATGTACCATAGAAAAAATGAAACTTTCTTTATTTTGGGAACAATCGATGATAAATTGGACTTAACAAGGCCTTGATTTGGTGATGTGAGGTGTTTTACACATCCACACTAGGTCTTGGACCCTTTCAAATAGATTTAAAAATTTCTTGTAAAGGTGTTGTAAAGTGTTGTAAAGGACTTTCACACTTTTTCTAGACTTAATGAACCCATATTCCCTAAATTCAACATTATAAAATGTATTTAATTCCATCTTCAAATCAATCTAGAAGGCTTGTAAAATAAACTTAATGTTAATCTAGTGTTGTAATGTGGATGTTGTGCCTTCCTAGGATATGTGGACCTCATTTTAGTGTTGTAAAGTGGATTTAATCACACTTTCACATTGAATTCTATCTCCCAATCCCTAATTGACTTCACATCATCACTAGCAAGCCTGTATTATTCCATATTGTGCATCCCAAGGCAAGATTTGATGAAATTCCTGACAAAGTCACCATATAAACTTGATTTCCTCATTCCCCAACAACCCAGCTGGAAAATGGAACCCTCTAGGACTAATTCACCATCTATGGCGAATGAGTCCTTTCCAGGTGGGACTGATTCACCCAAGGTGGTAAATTAGTCCCATTTGGGTCATTTTTGGGTTTTGAGCAAAACAAATTTGAATTCAAGTTTTATTTTTCTTCATGTCAGCCTTGGGGATCCAATTAATGGGAAAATTAGGAGAATTTCCTATAAAATAAAGTCTCTAAACCATAATTTACATCTCTTAATTCATTCACACATCTCTTTTCATTCATTCATCATATATCTTCTCTATCAAGTCAAGCAAGCTAGGGTTTTAACATCTCAAGTCACCAAGATAGCATTCTTTAGACATTAAAGGGTAGATTCTTCATGTTGTTGCAACAATTCAAGATCAATTATCATGGAAAGGTATTAATCCCTTCATTTCATGTTCATTATTTATATTATCTCTTCATTTGGTTTAATTACCTAAAAGGGGTTTGAGCAAGGCAAACCCACATGCCCTAACATCCAGCATTTCTTCTTCTCTTCTTGTGTGTTTGCAGATTTTAGAATATTTGAGGCTTAGAAATCATTGAAGAATAGGTTGAATATTTGTTGAAGACATCTCCTTGTTGACTAAGTCAAAATACCCATTAAAAGTCACTTTCAAGTCCAAAAATTAGAATTTCGGAGGTGGACACCTGTCAGGAACTAAAGTGCAAATCAAGGACTTCAGTTTCCACCTTTGGATTTCCAAAAATTCAAAACTGGACTGATTCACCATTGATGGAAAATAAGTCCCACTACTAGGCCTGAAATAGGTTTTCTGTAGTTTTGGATACCCATTTGTCTGAAACGGGCACTAGAACAGTTTCCCAGATCTGGGACTAATTCACCCAGAATGGCGAATGAGTCCTAGTAGGACAAATTTCTAGCATCAACAACATTCTAGAAGTCATTTCCAATCTCCATCAAGATCTCAAACACACACTTAAATTTTCTTCAATTTCTATTGCAATTTGCATTCATTTCTAGGTGTTTTTGCATATCACATGTTTTCCAACAATTTGCATTTCAATAGTTTTCACTTAATAATAAATAGCCTTTATCAGTTATTTGCACTTAGTTTATCTCATCTATGCACATTTCATTCATATTTCCATTATACTTGCATTAGTTTGAGTGAACCACGTAGGTTTTTGTCCCATCTCTCTCCTTTTAGGTGAAAAACCCTAAGAGTGCAAGAGAAGTACATAAACCCAAAATCTATGGTTCACAAGCCTCCAACAATCTCCAACACATATTGACATCAATGCAACGAAAAATATGTTGAAATCAATGACAACACAATTTTCCACTCCCCCTTTGTCATTGATGGCAACACCTGATGAAAATCCATCAACAATAGAAGCAACTCTGCACATACAATAGTCCCCCTTACATGAACACGTACTCCTTCTAAGATCTCTTCCACACTAGGTTTTTTCAACCAACATTCTCTCCATTTGACATTAGTGGAAAAGGACAACACACATCCTTTCTTTTCTTTTCTCCCCCTTCGACAACACTCACATACTCTAACAAATACAACTGAAAAGTATGCTCAATCTCCCTCAAAATACAACATCTTCCCCCCTTGATTGCAACAATCCATACCACTACCTACTCCCCTCGAGAGGTAGCCTCCATCATCAGTCTAAACAAGAATAAACCTTGTATTGCTTCGATCAAATTGATGCACAATATTATGCATCTAGTTGAATAAGAAGGGGCAATAATCCCTAACTTCTTTTAGAAGACTTAGTAAAATATATGCAACCTAATCCTATGTAGGAACATACTCCAACTTCACCTCATTATCTGCAACCTTATCTCCCAAAAAGTGATACAGGATTGAGATATGCTTTTTCCTTGAATGAACTACTAGATTCTTTGAAATGTTGATAGCATTTGTATTATCACAAAAGATAGGAATAGGTTCTTCATATAATAATTTGATATCCTTCAATATTTTCTTCATCCACAACATCTAAGTGTAGTAAGATGTGGCTACAGTATATTCTACTTCTATAGTAGATAATGATACTAAATCCTTCTTTTTTCTTAGCTAAGAAAAATAACTTGCTTCCAAGAAATAAATCACCTCCACTTGTAATTATTTTGTCATCCACACAACCTACCCAATCTGCATCTTCTACCTACTAAATCATGTTCTAGAATGCCCTATAAATATATTAATATACTCTGTATTACTACCACATGTGACTCTCTAGGATTTTCTTGAAATATAGCCACAAGAAAAACTACATGCATGATATCTAGTCTAGTAGCAGTTAGTTATAGCAATCCACCAATCATTGATCTATATTTTCTCTTATCAGTCTTAAGAGATTCATCATTCTTTCTTATCTTGAAACCAATAACCATACGAGTACATACTAGTTTAGAGTCTTCTATTCCAAACTTCTTCAGCATTTCCTTGACATATTTTGATTGTGAAATGAAAACACCTTTCTTTGTCTAAGATTGATTTGCAATCCAAGGAAGAAATTCATCTCCCCAAATATTCACATCTCAAACTCATTTTTCATTTCTTTTGTAAACTTCTTACACATTGTCTCATTTCCTCTAATGATAATATCATCAACATACACAACCATAATCAATATTTGATCTTTTTCAATTTTAAAGTAAATATTTCTATCTGTAGTACCTTTATTGAATCCCTACTACAACATGTGTCTATCCAATCTTGCATACCAATCTCTAGGAGCTTGCTTGAGTCAATAAAATGCCTTCTTGAATCTACAAACCATATTAGATTCTTTTGATGACTAAAATCCATCTATTTGTTCAATGTATACCTCTTCTTCCAATTCACCATTCAAGAATGTAGACTTCACATCCATCTAATAAACCTTGAAATCCGTGTGTGCTGCAAAATCTAAAAACATCCTAATAGCCTCCATTCTTATCACTAGAGTAAATGTATCCTCAAAATATATCCCTTCTACTTGTAAGTAGCCTTTACACACAAGCCTTTCCTTATTTCTAACAAATTCTCCATTCTCATTCAACTTATTCCAAAACACCCATTTAGTTCCAATCACTTTTTTTTTTGCTAGTCTTGGGACAAGTTCCCAAGTCTAATTCTTCTCAATATGCATTAATTCTTCTTCCATAGCTTTGATCCAATATTCATCCTTGCATGACTCAATCACGTTTTTAGGCTTTACTTTGGAAAATAAATATAGATTGTTTACTTTCGAAAGTAAACATAGATTGTTTACTTTCAAAATTAAACATAGATTGTTTACTTTCAAAATTAAACATAGATTGTTTACTTTCGAAAGTAAACATATATTGTTTACTTTCGAAAGTAAACATACACTTTTTACTTTCGAAAGTAAACATAGATTGTTTACTTACGAAAGTAAACATAGACTTTTTACTTTGGAAAGTAAACATAGATTGACTTTCGTATTCTCTTGCTAAGCATCATAATGATGGATCATGGAGGATGATTAGAAATGTTGATGCAAATAAACACACACAATTGCAATCCATAAATCTCGGCATTAATTAAGTAAACATAGATTTACTTATTCTTTTGTCATAGCCGCTTTTCTTCTTATCACCGTAGCTCTTCTTTTGTCACAAATGATATGATATTTAGAATGATTCTTCCATACATACCTAGGAGTCGTAGTAATCCTTTCCAGAGCTTCTTCCTCTTCAACCTACATATTCTTTTCCTTTTATTATTTTTCTTCTTCTCTACAGGATGATTCATAAAATTCATATACTTCTATCAACAATGAACCTTTATGTAAGTCTTCATCCACTTTGACACTTCCACTTTCAACTATCTTCTTTATCCTTTTGTTGTAGCATCGATGAGCCTCACTTCTTGTATAATATCCAAGGAAGATTGTTTTATTAGATTTAGTATCAAACTTTCATAAGTTGTCTTCATCTCTCCTCATATAGCATTTGCTTCCAAACACTCTAAAATATTTGACAGTGGGAGTTCTTCCATACCATAGCTAATATGGATTCTTTGAACTATTTGTCCTTTCTTCCACTCTATTAATTATATAAATTATAGTGTGAATTTATTCTCTACAATAGACATCTGGTAGATTTTCTTCTCATCATTGTCCTTGATACTTCTTGAACAATTCTATTCTTCCTTTCCACAACTCCATTTTGTTGAGGAGTCCTAAGAGATGAAAAATTCCTCTTTACTCCATTGTCTTCATAAAAATTGTTAAACTAATTGGAGGTGAATTCTTCACCTCTGTTAGATCTCAAAAACTTGATTTTCACATCCATTTCATTCTCAACCATAGCTTTAAATTCCTTAAACTTATCTGGAGCTTTTGATTTTTCTTTGAGAAAAGTTACCCAAGTTATTCTATAAAAATCATCAATCAGCATGAAATACTTGTCACCTTGAAATATTTTTGTTCTTCTAGGTCCACATAGATCTGTATGCACCAACTCTGGAAAGGTCCTATGATAGAATATTCTTTGATTTTGAACCTTTCTTTTTTTCTTCCTAACATAACATTCCTTCCAAACTATATTGACATTCTTTGTAATCTTTCATAGATCTCTCATAGATTTAGTAGAGTTGATCCTCACTAGGATATCAAATTTTATGTGACACATTCTTCTATGCCATAGCTAAATTTCATTGATTTGAGTCATAATGCACTTACCATTAGAACCTTTCATTTGATAAACATTCCCATATGTCTTTGTTCTTGCAACAACTAGAGTTTTTGAGCTTCCTTTTCTAATCGTACAACCACCATCCTGAAACACAAGATTATATCCTCTACTACACATCTATCCAACACTTAATAGATTATGTCAAAGACCCTTAACATAAAGGACATAATCTTTATTATGCTTGCCATAAAAACTAATTGAACATTTTCCACATATCTTCGTAGAAGTATCATCACCAAACTTAACCAAACCACCTTTAAAATTTTCAAGCTTAAGAAAATTACATTTATCACCTATCATATGATTTGAGCATCCATTGTCAATAATCCTATATTTTTTTATATCTATAGCATGAAAAATCAATCACCATAGTCCCCTCAATATTATGACATGTTTTTAGAGAAATTTCCTTCATACATACCTCAAAGTTAGTAGAATTAGTTCCAACATTTAGAGCCCTGAATAAGCATTCATCATTTTCATCATCTGGGTAATCAGGTTCATCATCAGATATACTAGCATCTTCTATAACATAATAGCTTCTCTTGATAGGTTTACCTTTATTATCCTTATATTTTCCATTTGAAGCTTTGGTTGAACATCTTGAAGCATAATGACCTATCTTTCTACAATTAAAACATTTGAAAGGTAACTTACCTCTATATTTTATAGTTTCCTTTTTCAATCTCCTATCAAAATTTGTTTCTATATCATTAAGATCATCTAGATCACATCCATCATCCTTCTCTATTTTATTAACTTTAAAGGCAATCTCTTTTCTTGAATCACTTTGACCAAACTCTCTCAATTCAAAAGTAGTTAAAGCACCAAATAATTGATCTCTAGAATAATGATCTAAATTATGAGCTTCATCGATAGTAGAAACTTTATATCTATAAGGTTTAGGAAGAGTTCTTAGTACCTTCTTTACCACCTCATATTCTTCACATTTTCCAGCAAGGATTAAGATGGAATTGAAACATTCATTCACTTTATGTATGTAGCTTTCAATGTCTTTATCTTTGATCATATATGGGTTTCAAACTTGATTTCCAAGTTCTTCATATTTTCTTTCTTGACCTTATCATCACCTTCAATATAGATACTTTCTAACTTCTTCTAGATCTCTTTAGTAGATTTGTAGCTCATAACCTTCACATGTTATGTATTAGCAAGACCACTCAAGAGAGAATACCTTTCTTTCCCATTGTTCTCATAAACCTTGATATCATCATCATATGAAAAACCATTTGTAGGGATGGTACATGCATCTTCAATTGCCAGAGACAAGGAAACCTTCCATCCTTGTCTTCCAAAATGCATAGTATTATCCATCCATCAAAGGAGCCTCTTTCTTGTGCACAATCTAGATCTACCTCAAGTGGTTAAGATTCTTCTAAGGAACCTTTCCCTAATACCAATTGTTATATGCATAAGAAAATTGAGAGGGGGTGAATTAGTTGTACATTATAACATCAAATCCCTCATTAACATTCAGATGCTTCAATATCCTTCAAATGCTTATTATTCTTAAAACCCTTATCACACATTAAGAAAATATAAATGTGTGAAATAATAGTGTAAACACATCAAACACATAAGAACACCAAATTTATGTGGAAAACTCAAGAAGGGAAAAACCATAAAGAGGATTAGCTCATAATATAAAGAAATTGTAATACTGAATACAATGGGCTTATTGCTAGAGGGCACACTACTAATGGCTCACTAGAAAATTAGAAAGAAGAAAGAATCATATTGTTACAATGAGAAATCTATCTCAGAGCAATAGAAAATTCCACCACATCAACACTACACCCTATGCAACACACTGTGAATGTAGAAACCCTCTTCTCATGGATTCAGGTAGCCTTACTCATTAAATCTCTCACTCAAATCTTTTCTCTTAATTACATTCACATATTTTCACACTCTCCACAACACCAAACACTCTTCTCCAACAATTCACCACTCATATATACCATTAACAACCTTGGAAACATTCTCCAAGGTCAACTACACAACTTAAACATACAATTTTAAAATAGGTTGGCACCAAAACATCCCCACAATGGAAAGAGATGAAGGCGGACCACACACACCATTAGGTAGGACCTAAATCCATACTAACATGCTTTGAAAATCCTCCACAAACAACACACCACTTCCTCAATTAGCACTAACATTCCAGGTTATCCAAACCTACATTAATGCCCTTAACACGCTTCATCAAATCCAAAGATGATGTTTGGATCATACACAACACTTTTAAGCATTCTGGAATATTCCATCAACACCCTAAAATCCAACAACACTTTCAGAACTTCATATACCTAAAGAATATAATCATTCTATACAACTAGTTAACTTTCCACACACTGGTACTTATGAATCCAACCTTACAAAGCACCAAATATCAAACAACTCAAAGGGAAGATAGATACAAACAATATAAACACATTCCCAGATCTGCAAGACCAAAAACTACAATGTGGAGAAATGTGAAGTAGTTCCATTTCTCTTAGATAATTTTTCTTCACAATTCATGCAATGGTGAACACAACATCCATTTCCAGATGATCTAGAACCTAAAATGTTGGATATAATACCTCTGAACACCTTTGAAAAACATATCCAAACTATATAGGAATAACTTCAAGATATTAGAAATATAGAGAAAACTATAGAACACCACTCTACCACACTAAACTCTTTTTTATTCAATTTTATTAAAATCACTTGGAGACCAAGCACAATAAACTCTTTCTCAACACAACTAAAACATCTATTTAACACCTTCTTAATAATCTATAACATCTTCACAACTCTACAAGAATTTCCTCATCATAATCATGTAACCACACTAAAGGTTCACATCAACAAACTCTTACTCATCATAGCTACATTAGAGGTTGACATTGTTGATCATCAAAGATTGCACCTCTCTGAAAACCTTATGGTAAATTTAGTGACTGGGGGGTTTGAATTTGTGCCTCATTGAATAACCTCTAGGATTTTTATAGAAAGCCAAATCTTCTTGTGTTGGGAGAAAAAGGTAGAAATAAATGCAAATAAAACATGAAAATAGCAATGCACCAAAGCTTTCACAACATTTCAAACCTCAACTTATTTTCTATGATTGATATAATAGACATAGAATGTCACATACCCTTCATTTTTGGGAAGAGAATGCAAAACAAAGGCTAAATCAAAGCACAATGTAGTCTTTCAAATCTCCTCGCAGGAAGCACCCATTAAGGTCTGATCAAACATAAAAACTCTACAAGTTAACATAAATATCCAGGAAATTACAAGAAAATATTTCTCTTTACATAATAGTATGGAAAACAAACTTTTACAGAAAAATGGAAAAGTTTAGACATAATCCAATTTCTGAAGGCTATCATTCAACATAGAAGCTTAACAACATGAAAATTAGCTATGTAAACTATCAAAATAAGCTTAACACAATGCTTTTAACATGAACGAAAAACATAAAGAAGAATTTCGACAAAGGCCAATGATATGTACAGTCTCAAATTTTTTCTCTAAATAGATCAAACTTTCAATATCAAATGAACTAAAAAAAAAAGTTAGATGCCAATCTAATGATAGTTTGAATTAAAATATAATATGCCAAAGAATAGCAGTATTTTGCAAAGCTTTCTACTTTTGAAAACACTAAAACCTCCTCCTAAAACTATTTCCTTCAAAAGGATTTCAAAGTAATATTTCTAACTAAAAGGAAAAATCAAACTTCCTTTGCTTATGATGCCACCCCTATTTATAACCTAGAAGAAGAGAACACCACCACCAACATTCCAGAAGAAAAAATAGCTAGGTGCATATATCTAATAGCCCACAATCCAATTGTAGATCTTGATTAGACCGTGATAATATTTTCTCATTAAGTCCCAACTATCTCATTAATGCATTTTAGATATTTAACAAAGATTGCAATCAGAAAATAATCGGATTTTGAAAACAATCTGGAAAAAATTTGATTGATCAATCAAATATTTTGGTAGCGCTAACTCGAAGGTTCCACCCTGAAGACAAGAAACCCACTGCATTTTGAAAAACTCCACCTGAAGAGGACATTCCACTTAAACAAAACTGCTTAGATGAATTGCTGACGTGTCGAGCAAGTAGGCAATCTCATTTTTATGAAAATAGATTTGAAGAAAATCTCTGCTAGGCTAACTTATGTCTTGGCTCATGCCCAAAAGGAAAGTGATATACAAAAGTCATGCAACCACCATGTGGCACATTGTGCACCTTTCAGAGTAGTCTCTACTTCATTAAGCATGGATTTCTTCCAAAGTTGAAAAGGTAAAAGCCACAAATCAAAAAGGGATTAAAAAGAAAAATTTTGCTTCACATTTCTAGCAACTCATAGGGGGCCTTCACTTGTGGAGGCATGAACCTAGAGCTCTAGAAAATCTTGGATTTTGAGGAAGGTAGAGTGTTGTACTTCCCAATCTAAATCAGTGGGCCGGATGAGAGTGCAGAGACCCTCATATGCTTTATCCAACTCAAAAACTTCTTTAAAAGAAACACCTCCCCACCTTGATGAAACAACCCCAATGTGATAGTAGAACCAAGAAAGGGGAATAATTTCCTTCTCGATTTCATCAATAGTGGGAAATGGGCTTATACCTAGGAGTTCTATAGAAGTCTGGACCTTGTGTCTAATTGCATCCATGATCTGTTAGATTTATAGTACTCCTCCATCTGGTGAGAATAGGGTGGACAATCTAAAATTAAGCAAAACATTGAAATCCTTTTTGATCTCATTAACATTTCTATTCAATGTTTCCTAGCATTCTTTTATTTTTGTCACAACCTTGTAGCAATTGAAAAATTCATTTTCTTTCCTTGAGGCAGCTCTTCGATCTAGAATTTATGCGCCTTTTAAAGCTTCTTTAGTGGCTTTACATAACTTGGAAATCAGGTTTTTTGATTTCACAGACCAGGAAGCATAAATTTGTTGAATTTGGTTGGCCACCAGACCAACCTTCTCATCTAATTCTCGAGCATCCCTCAAAAACTGCAAGACTATCTTTAGAGTAGTGATTGCAACTATGATCCTTTCCTAATGTGTGGATATTAGTCTTTTCAATATTGGGAGGATCGTAGATCCTTGCATGGTATCCAACTCGTGATGGAATTGAGATTCGTTTGCCTTCATATTCTCCTCCATCTAGTTCTTCTCCTAGAGTACATTTGTTAGTTTTTAGTTCAACCTTTTGACTTCTTGATCGCGATCCTACAAAACAAACTTGATCTCTTGCTTCACTTCCTTTTCCCTTTCTATATTTTCCTAGGCCTTCTTTTGATTGTCAGAAGCCTAAGATCAAACACTGTCTAATTCTTCCTACATGTTCTCCTGAATATGTTGGTACTCTTCATTTGTTTATCGTTCAACAACAAGCTCAAACTTTAACTTCTCTATCTCATAATGAATCTTGATTTGTTCATTTTAAGCTTCTTCAAGCATATTAGTTGCTTCTCCCTACTGATCTTGTATTTTCCTTATGTGAGCCATCTCCACCTCTTTCCTTTTATTTCCACCTATATCCTACTTATGATGTCTTTTATATTTACCAATTTCTCCTCACGCTTCTTTAATTTCTTGTCCAGCTTCTCATAATCAGTATAGACCACTTTCTGGGTGGCCTTAGCTAGAACCACTTTATTGTGTGGGTGAGTTTCACTTAAATCCAATCCCACAGCTCTAATGTCATAATATTCCATTTGCATTTCTCCTTCTACCTTGGATACTAGTGGCTTCATGGTAGAAATCAATAGGGAATTTTTCTCCTCATTGAAACAAGCCTCAATCTTCTTAGTAGCTAGTTGTGCAATAGCTTTTATCTGCCTCTTCTATTTTCTAGCCAGTCGGGCCTGATTTGTTGCATCAAAATGACCTAAGAGACTCTGTGTGGTGTCGATGCTTTGTGTAGTAATGGAAAAACTTGGAGGGAGATTGAATAGATTAATGGACAAAGAAGCCTCAATTGTATGATACTTCAGGGAGGTGAAGGGGATTGTTATCATTGAAAAAAAGTTGGATACCAAATAAGGATTGTGGAGGAGGAACGCCTATCGGAGTGAAAGGGAAAGTGGGTGGAAAAAAGTGACATTTTCTTAGAAGAAGATGGAATTGGTGAAAGTGGCAACATGGATGCTTCATCCTTTTGAATGGGGAGCCTTGATAGGGAGATTAAAGAATAAATTGCAGCTAATGTGGATGTCGTTTGCTTGACACATGGGGTTTCCTCACAGGGTTTAGTTTTGAATATGGCAGGGTGTTCATTGAGAACAAAAAGGTTAAAATCTATGGATGGAGGATTGTTTTCAACAAATGGGGCTAGAGGAATGACCAAAGATGCAGAAGTAGAAAGAAGAGGGGGAGAAAAACTTACCTGAGTTGTTGCAACCGAATATCCTAGTGGAGCAGACTCCACCTCATCTTCTCCTCTGGTAGGTGCACCAAGTCCACCTAGGTCCTGGACTCATCTCCTTTTGGTATGAGCGAAACTGACAAATTAAAATCCCTTGGTAGCTGACCCCATCGAAACTTGGCCTTCTGTATCTGTAACAGACCTCTTTGGGGACTGTCAAGTTCTCTTTCCCTTTCCTTGGGTGTTGATGGAGGATGTGACCTATGAGTCTGTCTACTTCAACCCCTTTACTTTGTTAAACTCCTAAGGCTAAGAAGTGTAGAGTGGAAGTTGTCTTTATTCAATCTCCAGATCGGTCTCAAGATTACTATCCTCAGTGTTAACTTCTTTGTCATAAAGTTCATCAAACTTTTCATCATGTGGCTAGAGTTTCCCATACATGGAATTGAGGCTCTTCATTTCCTATCAGGATCCCCATAAATCTGCCCTCTTTCTTTCTAACCACCCTAGATGCTTCAATTATGTACTTAGAGACTTTCCCATCAGAAGGCTCAGATAATACTCCACTATTTTGACATAAAATTCAAGCCATGGTGGTTGTTCGAATGGTATGTAGGCTAATTCAATGTTCTTGATTCAAAATAATCTCAATTTTCATGCCTCGCCATTAGAAGGTGCCTTATTGGGTTGTAGCTCCAGGCATCACAAATGAGAACCAATCCCAAATGTGCCAATTTGTGCGTAAACATCTCCTATTCCTTCCTCTTCATCAATGTCACTTGGTTGTTAGCAATAGCGAGGAGAGTCAGGAAAAGACCTGTCTTGTGCCTTCTGGAGACATAGGCATTGTCGATAATAGTTAACTGTCAGAATGCTTCCAAAGTAAAAAACCCTATCTATTACAAATTTGGGAAGCTTGAAAGGCTCCTTAATGAAACCATGAAACTTGAGGAATGTGAACTCATCTCCCAAAAAATAGTCCACTGTGGTCTGCAAGCCTTTCATCCATTGCAATACTTTAGAAGAGAAATTCCTTGGAGGGCATGGGGACAAGTCTACGAGTATCAGCCTCATAAAATAATCCACAAACCAATAATAATCCCATGTCTTTGAAAGCATAGGGGTCTAGATAGAAATTGGCTGGTATGACCCCATTACATCAAACCTAAACAATGACAAATACCTTTCGAGGAGCTCAAAGTTTTGGTGTAAAATCAAATGCACTAGAAAAGAAGAATACCTGAATTTGCATTTTGTGCCATAATTCCTCAACTATTCCAACATCTTTTCTTCTATTATTCATATGAAATCATAATATTTTTGGCTCTTCTCCCTCTTGAACCTAAAGGCCATTCCCGTCTAAAAAGGATAGACCCTTTTATCACCGTCATAGCCATAGATACAAACTAGCATCGCAAAAATAGCCTGAATATGCATCTTGAACTTCTTGTGTGGCAAAGGGAAGAGGGGTGACCTTCCTTCCAGCTTTTTTGTGGTTTCATCCTCATAAAAATATAATTGTCTAGTTCTGGTGTTTCAAAACTCCTCCATTGCTTCTTTGTTGAAGCTCTCGACACCTTGGTTTGTAGGGATACATAACATATCTTGGATGGTTGCAACATTGATGGTAACCCTTATTCGATTGTCAATTATAACCCTTATTTCCTTGTCAAAACTCTAGGAACATGCATCTACTAGCTCTAGACATGGGTGCACAGTAGACAACATAAACTATGGAAAACTACAATTCCAAAGTCGTGAAGCAAACCCTTCTACTCCCACATGTTTTTTCATTCTTTGAAACACTCCTTTCCTAAGGATTTTAGGATTTTCCACCACCTTTGGGTCAAAATTTTGTTTGCAAAGTCTAGCACAAACTCCTTCTTAATAGTGTTGCCTCCATGTATTGATTTGGTATGGGAAAAATTTCATTCCTTTCGTGCTAGTCTATTTGTGAATGACTCTCCCCCAAAGACATCGATGTAGCCTAGTTTTCTAGATGAGGGTCCAACCATTCTACAAGAATTTGATGCTTCCACCATGGTTGCATTGAAAATTTGCAAAGAGCTTCCTTGGAGAAATGACTACTTGTGTTTTGCGTCTTAGCAAAAATTGCTTTTGGGTGCATTCAATTCTTCTTGCACATACATACATTAAGGAACTGTTCTTACCTTTGGCTTACTGAATGTTGCCACTGAGGTCATACATGTGGATTTGGGATTTGTATCCCTTGGGAATGCAAAAATCATTTTGAGAATGGAATTAGTACATTCTCCTCGCCACCTCTTTCACAAATAAGGTTTATGTTCTTCGAGAGAATGCTTTTAGCTATCGGGAGCATTCTTAAGTGGTGTAAAGTATTCCAAAAGGATGTGCTCCTTTAATTTTTTAGAACTTTTTGCGTTAATCAACATCTTTTCCCAAAAGCAAGCAAGATGGAATTGATGATGACAATGGACATATGGAGGTGATCAACATACACGAGCATTTACTCCCAACACCAAAATTTATTTCTCTAGGCATGATGACAAATTTTTCTTATGATTCATCTCCCACCCTCTGGTTGCTTTGATAATTTTCATTACCATCCGACGGGTGATGGATTAGTCGTTGGTCAAGCTCACCCACACACCTTTTTTCTATAAATAGCTATGCCACCTTTGTGAAATATTCACTTGAAATTTAGTTAGCAAGCTTTCTTCGAAGTATCCCACTCCGCTAGCTTTAGCCTATTTCCTATCATGTCATCTGGTCTAGGCACTCCCATTCGGCTCATGGAACGAAAGCCACAATACTTCTTCGTGGGTGAAATTACTAGCAACTGAATTAAACACTTGGTGAGGAAGAACGCCTGCCTTATTGTTGTGGCGTTTAAGTGGGTTCTCAGCAAGGACTATGTGAAGGTGAGAACTAGTTGCGTTGTAACTCCAATGTCGTTTCCCGCTTTTTGGCCTCCCTTCTTGACTTGGATATATCCAATCCTTGGATAATTTTGTTGTTTCATTCCATGTTTGACTCTCTGTATTTGGACGAGCTTGGTGAAATTTTGCAAGTGGCTATCCTTGGTGGTGGTATTCTGAATTCCATTGACCTCCACAAGCATCTTGACTATGGGGAAGATGTGGTTTGGATGCCTCTACTTATTGATTTTCAAATTATGGACCTTGAGAGGAATCACTCGTTATCTCATCCTAGGACTACCTTATTTTTGAGGGAGTTCGATGTGGAATGTGTTCATGGACAGGACTAGAAAAAGCATTTTGAGTTTCTAATGTACACCTGTGAGAATGAGGACTGAGGCCCTTACTCCACCGGGCTTGCCTATGTTGTGTGTTGACCCTCTTTCCTCCCTGCTGAAGAAGAAGAAGAAGAAGAAGAAGAAGAAGAAAATGATGAAGTTCCATTTTGACTTCCTAGCAATGGCCTTGAGGCTTTAATTTCATTGCCCCTTTTTAGCATGCCTTCTTTTTCTTTTTTTCACTGTAGCCTTCTTGGGTTTTCTCGAGAAAGCTTCAAGCTTCTTAGAGCCTTGGGCTCATAATTTATTGTAAAATTTTCAATGTACATAATATATAATATGTTTATGCTTTTTCCTATGTTATTCTAATGGCTTATTTAAAACTTAAAGTTTTATTTACAAAAAAATTATATGTGGTACATAACTATGAATTTTTTAAAAATAAATTGTGCATTTCAATGGAACAATTTCAGATGAATTCCATTTACTGGTATCTCCAAAACATTACCCTCCACGTCCTCTTTTTCATACGCATTCTTTTATTTGCATGTACTAATGTGGAAAGGACCATTCCATAGGGCTTCAAATTTTGCATGTTGCCATAGTTTTGCAGTGTGCTCGTTATACTTTAGCACGAGGCTTCCTTCCTGGAAACCTAGGTCAAAGGCCTTTTTTTCGAACCATCATTTGACTATTTTTTGGTGACCAATCATGGCTTCAAAGGCCTTTTCTCTCTTTTCTTCAAGGTTAAGGATTTATTCGAACCTTATCTCCATTCTGCAACTTTGTTTGACTTCCAAAGCCTTTAATAGTTGTAATGTCAGAATCTCTATAAAAATGGGTAAAACCACCTTCTTTACATATACTAGCTCATAAGGAGAAGCCTTCAAGATTTTCTTGGGCATAATTTTGTCAGCCCATAGAGCAAATCGTAGATGCTTGTGCCATTCCCTTTGTCTTTCTAACCCTATGTGCTCGATCAACCTAATTAGGTTTTTGTTTATTCGTTCCACTAGCCCATTTCCTTGTTGATAGTAATTTGATGAAGTCTTGAGGTAGACCCCATATTTGAGAGTGAAATCTAACATGTCAAAACCCACAAAGTCCCACGCATTATCAGATGTGATGGTTTTTAGCGAACCAAACCTTGCTACTAGAGCTCCTCAAGAAAATTGACAATTTTGATCTCCGTAGCACTTTTTAGAGCAATGGCCGCCATCCATCTTGTAAAATTGTTAGTTTCCATAAGTATCCACTTATGGACCATGCTAGAAATAGGATTTATCATGTTGACAAAATCTAGACCCCATTGAGAAAAGGGTTCTTCAGTTACAATTGGGTTTATGGGTATGGAAGAGTTCTTGCGCTTTCCCACAAAATATTGGCATTGAGTACATCTTCACACTAGATGGCCCACCTCAAAGAAAATAGAAGGCTAGTGATATCCTTCCTGCATTATCTTTAAATTAGTAGTCTTGGTAGAGAAATGTCCACCATCAGGATTGCTATGAAATTCATTTAAAACTCTTTCTTCTTGTGGCTTGTCTAAGCATCAAAGCAGGATACCATCATAATTTATTTTAAATAAAATACCCCCAATTAGTACATACTTGGTGCCCTGTAGTCAATAGTATCTCCTTTTGTAAGGAAGAATGTTGATTGTGTACTACCCTTTTTTCATGTATTATTACTGATCCATCACCCACAACTTGTCGGACTCGAACTGGTTCATGTAACCCTGGTCGGTTTCTTCCTTCTTCAAGGGGCTTAACTCTTGCACAAGGTATTCACATAGACATCTTCCCAGAACTAGCTTGGTTGGTCTCATATCTACATCATATTCTATGCTCTTGGTTATCTAGTTGGATATTTTTTTTATTTCACCCTCCATGATATATTCCCGAACACTAGGATGGGCAACAAGAATGGTGATTTTGTTGGCCGATACTTGGTGTTGGAATTTTTTTTAGGATTTTAATAGTAGCAAAAGCTTGTATCTCAAAAAAGTTGTACCTAGCCTCATATCCTTTGAGATTCCTAGAGTGGAATGTGATGGTATGCTCTCTGCTATTTTAGTTTTCCTTCTAAGTGAGCACCGAAGCTATGTTGTGTTGGCCGTTGTAGACGTAGAGAAAGAAATCCTTGGAGAAGTCTAAGTTAGCTAACATTAGTGTTGCAAATATGACTACTTTTATTCATTCGAAATTTGTCTTACCTTCAGGGGTCCATTTGAACATTAGATTTTTTTTTAAGCATTAGCATAATAGGTCTCGTGATGCCCACGAAGTTTGAAATGAACCGACTAACAAAATTGATCTTCCCCAAAAAAGATTGCAGTCCCTTTTGATTGACCGGTAGATGTAGTTCCCTTATATATTTCACTCTTTTAGAATCTATTACTATCCCTTCCTTTGATACCACGAAACCAAGTAGCCTACCTTGGGGCACTCTAAAAACACATTTTTTGGGATTTAAGGAAATCTCAAACTGTTGAAGATTTCGGAATTTTTTTTTCTAGATGATCAAATTGGTCATCTTTTGATTTTGAAAAAACTGTTAGGTCATCCAAATATATTAGAATAATCTAATTAATTAAAACTATGAAAGCGATATCTATTGCTTGTTGAAAGGTTGCACTAGTACTGTAGATTCCAATAGGAATTTTGGAGTATGCAAATGTCCTTTACGTAGTAGTGAACTTTGTTTTATGCTAATCTCCTTTAAAATAGACCTAGTTATAACCCAAGAAACCATCAAGCAAAGAAAACATTTCCAATTTGGCCACAATCCATAGAATCTAATCCATTGATGGTAAAGGGTAGTGGTCTTTTAGTGAGGCTTCATTCAAATTCCTAAAATCCACACAGAGCTGAATATCGCCATTATTTTTCTAAACTGGCACAAGATTACACACCAAGGTGGAATGCTTAATTGGGTATATGATCCTTGATTTGATTAATTTAGTGATCTCTTGAGCCATCAATGCTTCAACCTTCAGATTGACTGGCCTTTTTTTCTTCCGAATAGACTTTGAGCCTTCAACTAGGTCAATAGTATGTTGAATTA
>VDFB02252616.1:85873953-85979415 GCA_007258455.2 Sequoia sempervirens | reverse complement strand
GGGTCTCATCAATGGAGAAGACTTCTTCATCAGGGAATTTTGTGATCAATGGATGAGTATCAACTAGAGGAGCTTCTGCTAACTAATCTACGATTATCTATCCTTTGATAGCCTTGCGGTCCACATATTCTATGTCTAATTCACTGAGGAGCATGACCCACTTAGCCATGCGGCCAGTCAGAGTGGTTCTAGATAACAGATACTTCAATGGATCGATCTTGGCGATTAATTTTACTGGATAGCTAAGCATGTAATTTCAAAGCTTCTGTGTACTAAAGATGAGTGCGAGGCAAGATTTTTCCATGGGGGAGTAGTTTAGCTCGTAGCCAACCAATGTCCGACTGATGTAGTAGATTGCCCTCTCTTTCGACGACTCATCATGTTGTGCCAACAATTCCCCCAGCGCAACTGAAGTGGCGGAGATATAAAGCAAGAGGGGTTTGCCGAGAATAGGTGGCATCAATATCGAGGGATGGGCTAAATATTCCTTAATTTTATCGAAGCCCATCTGACACTGCTAGTTTCATCGGAAGGTGGAATCTTTTTTCACAAGATGGGTGAATGGCTGACACTTATTTTCCAGTTGGGCTATGAACCGACGGATGGACTGCATCTTCCCCTAGAGGCTTCTTAACTGTTTGAGATTGCGTGGAGGTGGCATGTCCAGGATAGCTTTTACCTTGGCAGGATCAACCTCAATGCCCCTGCGAGAGACTATGAAACCTAGCAATTTTCCTAAAGTGACCCCAAAGACACTTTTTTGGATTCAGCTGCAACTTGTAGTGCTCTAACCGCTCAAATATCTTCTTCAGGATGGCAGGATGTTCTGCTCATGTTCTAGATTTTCCTAATAGGTCGTCGACATAGTCCTCCATGATGATGTGTATGAGGTCATGGAAGATGACTTTCATTGCCCTCTGATATGTTGCCCCTACATTTTTGAGACCGAAGGGCATAACATTGTAACAGAAAGTGCCCCAAGGAGTTGTGAAGGAGGTCTTGTGTTGGTCCTCAGGTGCGATTCGGATCTGGTTATACCCGGAGAAGCCATCCATAAGGGATAACATCTCATGTCCTGCTGTCAGGTCAACCAACATGTCAATGTTAGGCAAGGGGAAGTCATCTTTTGGGCAGGATTTGTTGAGATCCCTGAAGTCTGTGCAGACACTAATGTCTCCATTTGGTTTAGCAACTGGTACTATATTGGAGATCCACTCGGAGAAGTCAATTGGTCTGATAAAACCCGCCTCTAATAACTTCTCCAGTTCCTTCTTTACTAACAAGGCGACTTGCGGATGCATCTTGCAGAGTTTTTGTTTGATAGGCTTGGCGTCTGGGTGAATGTCCAAGTGATGAACCACTAAAGTGGGGTCTAAGCCGGACATGTCTGAGTATGACCAAGAAAAGTTAACAATTCCCTCCTGGAGTAGCTGTATGATGACCAGATACTCTTGCTCTGAGAGTGACTTAGCTACATAGGTGACTCTAGGACTTTCAGTAGTTCCCAGATTGACTTCTTGAGTCTCTTCAATCAGAATAGATGATCGGGTAGATAATTGAGTTCCCATAAGGGGAAGATGAACATCTCCATCTTCTAGTGCCTCTTCGAGGTTTTTGCCATTAGATGCATCCTTTATTTTTACTTTTTCAAAGTCAAGAAGTGCCTCAGGGAGGTTTTCACTAGATGACCGCTTGTTACTTTTCTTATTCTTATTTTTGCGACTGGAGTGTTCATCCTCCCCCAATCCCATAAGGTTGACATATGTTTTCGTCGACATACTAACAGGTGTGTGATTACGTAGGTCCCAATCAATAAGCTCAGGATGGAAAAGGGATAGGTTAATAGTGCAGACGGATAGGCATTCGAACATAGATGATAGGTCGGTGTGGTCGACATCATCGTACACACATATGATGGATTCCTCCTCGGGTATGTCTTCCAATGAGCCCTTGTCCACATCGACACTATTGGAAGCATTAGACAATATTTCAGGGCCTTTCTGCTTCCTGTCATACCCAATGCCCACATTTTTTGGTAGCGAAGACGTATCAATGGGTTGTAACCGCCCTTTTTCTTGCTTTCCTAGGCCCCTGCCTTAATAGTTATGCTTTTCCACGAACTTTGTTGGCCAGGGGTACTTTTCTTGAAAGTATTCCTTGAGAAGAGTTTCCGGCTGAGGCTCTTCTCGGTAAACCCATTGGCTTATGTCTTCTTCTAGCGTATCAGTCTTGGTACTTGGGGATACGAAGGTGGTGGTAGGGATGTTTTTGCCACAGAAGGTGATAGTCTTGTCTTCCATTGGGGTAGCATGGGAAGGTTGACCATACTCGTGTGGCGATGGTGGCATGGTTGCTATATTAAGAGCAGTATGCATTTCATACTCGCCACACCCTTTGCCAATGATCTAGACTTTTGTGACTGTGGTGTCAGTGGTGGAGGATGGAGTGGTTATCGCGGTGGATGGTGGATTAGCAGATGACCACTAATATGCCCCCATTTCAACCCCAGTACAATAATGTAAATGGGGGAATGACGCTTCTAGAGCATGGCAATATTCGAATGGTTGAGGGTCGGCATAGATGGTGACCTCTTGTCCGTTGAATGGGAATTTGAGGCACTGATGATAGGTGGAGGGAATGGCTTGCATAGCATGGAGCCATGGACGGCCGAGGAGGAGATTATATGGTAAGTCCAGATCAAGGACATGGCAGGTAATGTATTGAACCATTGGTCCCACTTGGACAGGAAGATTGATGATCCCTTCTGAATTCCTCTCTGCATTATCATAAGCCTTGATTGTGATGATCTGATTACTTAAATCTACTTTAGTGTACCCCGCTTGTTTTATGAAATTTAGAGTGCACAAGTTGAGGGTAGAGCCATTATCTACCGAGACTCTTTTTATTTTATGATGGGCAACCACGACTTCAATATGTAAGGAGCGATTGTGATTGACATCAATGTTGGGCATATCGTTTTGGCTGAAGTGCAGTTGGTGAGATGAAGCTAGGTGTCCTACCAAAGCTTGGAACTGTGTAGGATCAATGTTATTAGGCACATGGGTTTCTTGTAGGGCTCTGTTAAGGATTTCTTGATGCATGGGGGAAGACTCAAGTAAATCCAAAATGGAGATATGTGCAGGGGTCTTTCCTAAGTGGTCAAGGATGTTGTACTGGGAGGTTACAGGAGTCGATTGGGCGGGTGCAGAGGCTACAGGAATGGTGATGCGGGCTCGCCATGTAGTAATAGCACATTGAGGGTCTTTAGCTTTGACATGTATCATGGATACACGAGGTTCTACTTGCTCAATGTAATGAATAATACCCTCGTAATTTAGGGGTACATTCTTATAGCTCACGCTATTTGTGTTGTTGTTTTGAGGATTACTATTGGAGGTGCTCGGGCCTTGGTTGTGATTTGGAAAGGTGTTTTGATAGATCTGCAATTGAGCATTGGACGACGGAGCTTGGCTAGGGTCGACCTTGATATCAGCTTGATCTATGAGATCTTGGACGTAGTTTTTCAGACCCTGACACTTATTCAAAGAGTGTCCTTTGATTTTGTGGAACTCACAATATTCATTTTCCCTAAACCATGCAGGCTTAGGTTTGGATTCGTCGAGTGGCTTGGTGACAGGGTACGTGATCGAATAGCTGATCTGCAACAGTTTGTTGAAGATGACACTCAAGGGTTCTCCTAGTTGAGCATACTAGCATTTAGTGTTCCCTTGGTTATTCTGATTGGATTGTTGGGGAGGACGGGGTGTCCCTTGTGGTATAGATATGGCATTAGGTATGGATTGTTGTTGTTTCTGGGATGTGTTGGCCACGTGGACATGTTTAGTATTAGTAACACCATCATTTACTGCATTTTTTTTCTTGTTCCAAAAATGTGGCTTGTCGTTGAATGACCTTTCCTTATCTTGATTATATATTTTGATGTGCCCCTTGGCAACAAGGGCATGCTCAAGGATGGGTCCCTTTTCTACCACCTCCGCAAAAGTGGTGACATAGTGTAATCGAAAGTTATGAGCCATGTCAGGATGAGAGTTCTCCACGAAGAGGGTGACCATGTCCTTTTCTTTCAAAGGGGTTTTCATTTGGCTTGCTAGGGCATGCCACCTCTGAAGGTAGTTAGTAAAGGTTTCCCCTTCACATTGTTTCTCTTTTAGAAGATCCAAGGTATCAGTATCTTTCTCCAAATTGAAGGAGAAGTAGGATACGAACTTCTCAGACAGGTCTACAAAAGATTTTATAGAGGGTCATGAACCACCCTAGCGCGTTGCTTTCCAGACTTCAAGGAAATAGGCGCAAGAGATAGTTAACATTATGGATAACTTCTTGACACTGGGAGTAAAACTCCTGTAAGTGGGCCTTAGGATCTTTGTTCCCCTTATATTTGTCAAACTTTGGCATTTCAAAATGTTTGGGGAAGGGAATCAATGAGATGGAGGGATCATACGGATATGGGCATATATCTTCAAACTTGAACAATTGTTTTCCTATCCCTACCTGGAGATCTTTCAGAGCAGCTTTGATTTCTAGTATGTCTACATTGGCCGGTGTGTTGGACAGATATTGATGGTAGGACGATTTTGGATTCTGAGATGATGTTTGGAGATGGGCGTATGGATGAGGAGATGGCATCCCCTGCTGATATGCCAAGGGACCTTTTTGATAAAGAGGTTGTTGTTGCGAGGCGAGATATGAATTGGTTGGGTAGTTATGGGTGGTGTACTATTGGGAAGTATGGAGAAGGTGTTGTTGATTAGCTTGCGGATATTGGGGGTGTTGATATGACTGTTGCGATGCCACATAGGAGGGTTGTTGATATTGTTGTTGGTTATAATAGTTGTAATGATGGGATGGTTGTTGATGCACAGTTGGCAGTTGTGGTGGGCGAGATGGTGGTTGCACTTGCGGGCATAAAATTGATGCAAGGAATGGAGATATGGTCAGGGTTGAAGGCCGAGGTTGATTTCCTTGTGGTTGATGTTGTGATGGTTGTGTTGAAAATAGGGGATTGACCAATGGTTGTTGTTGAGGTAGAGGTGTGATTGAGATGTTGTGCAAGGGAGGTTGTTGAGCGCTAGTGGGAGCATAGGCTTGGGGAGGTTGTTGGGATACGAATGACAATGAAGGAGGGATGTTGGATTGGGACGGTTGTTGGGGGTTGAATGATGATGGTGGAGGATTGTTAGATTGGGGTGGTTGTTGGGGTATGAATGACGATGGTGGAGGATTGGTAGCCCCAGGAGGTGGGGGCAAGGCAACGAAAGGGTTGCCCCCAATGTTGACAGGAGGCGGGTTTGAGGGGAGTGGTGCCAGTAACATTAATGGTTGCGGTTGTGGGATGTTTTGTGGCATGCCATAGGCAAAAGGATCATTGGGGTTAACGGTTTGGGGTGTTCCCATGACCGAGATGGTGGGATGTGTGGGATTGCCAACAGGATATAGGACAGCGTTGTCAAATTCAGGTTGATGCCAACCTTCTACGGAAGGAACGTTGGGGACATACGAGCTACTGGGGATGTCATGTGAACCTTGGGGTACATTAGATGTGGAGGTTCCATACTTGAATAAGTCGACAACTGACGGTAGCTTGACACCTTTGTCAATCAAGTGAGCCAAGATTTTGTCCCCATGTCTTTTGAGAAGGCATTCTGTCATTTGTTCATTAACAAGCTTGCTAAAGTGTTCCTCGAATGTGAGCTCAGGTTGATCAGCCATGTTTTCCTCCCTAGGTGGTGACGTGTTTTAACCATCCACATTAGATTGTGATGATGTACCATTGTGGGGATCGTGAGGGATGTTCATTGTGTTATTGGGATCTTGAGGATTGTTAGATTGGGCATTCAGGGCTTGTTGGTCTGCCATTTTCTTTACCTGTGATCGAGTCTGAACGGGCATGCAAGATGATGAGAGGGATCAAGATATTAGAAAGACCTTGATGATGAAATATTGATTTGATTTGATGGGAGATTGATTGATGACGATCGGTTAGACCAATGTGGATTGATTTGATGACACTGGATTAGTCTAGGTTTTGGATTTTGATTCAGATAGATTTGATGATGTGGGGGTTGGATTGGTCAGATGATTAGGATTGATTTGATGATAAATATGATGAAGACCGAGATCCACAACTGAGTTTAAGAAAGATCCTTGGTAACACTAGGTATTGATTGAAAGGCGGATGTATGATAACGACATCGAATCTAACTTGAGATAGAAGCCGATTGATTGGGTCGAAAAGGATAACTGACTTAAGACGGATAGCGATCCTAAGCCAGTTATGATGATTATGATTAAGGATGAACACCTAGGTCAACTTGGATGACAACTCCAATGGGGTTTATATGGAATAACGGAGATCAGAGATGAAAGCGGATTTAGGATGGATGGGGAGCATCTCAGGATAAACGAATGGCTCTCGGAACAAGCAAAAGAGTGTTCAGGATAAATGACTCTTAGAACAAAGGGATGGAGACTCAGAATGCACGTTTAGATGTTTGTTTTGGATGTTGAATGGTCGTATCGATGTTCAAATAGAGAGACAATGAATGCCAAGTGATAATATAGGCTAGTCAAAAGTCAGGTCCACCATAGCATTAGGATATAGGTCCGCCACTACACTAGGATAGGTCCGCCACTGCATTAGGACAAGTCTGCCACAGCACAAGGACAGATCTGCCACTGCACTAGGACAGGTCTGCCACAGCACAAGGACAGGTCTGCCATTGCACTAGGACAGGTTCACCACAGCACAAGGACAGGTCCACTATAGCACAAGGACAGGTCCACCACTGCACTAGGATAGGTCCACCACAGCACAAGGACAAGTCCGCCATAGCACAGGGACAGGTCCGCCAAAGGATAAGGATAGGTTCGCCAAAGGATAAGCTTAAGCTTGATGTTTTGATAAATGGGTAAGGCAAAGGACCCAAAATATAGCACTCATAAAAGATTTGGCCAAACTAATAATCACTGGTTTTTGCACAAGAAAGACAATTCAAACAGCACAACCCTAAGATTAGTAGAAATGGGTATGGTCAATAAAGTCTTCTACTCTAAGATGCACATGGTTGCTAAGGAGTCCTCAATATACACCCGGTACGTGAGGCCCAAACCGTGAACACCAACCCATTACAAGCGTGAGTTGGGAACCTTAGTGAGATACTAAAGGCTCGGACCAACTCTTCACGTCATCTTGATGCTTCACCAATTACAACGTGGTTGGATTGAGGTATAGCTTTCGCTCTCCCCCCTTTATATACCCCGTCGGTATGCATGGTTGGAATCATCCCTTGGGGTGATGAAATCCCCAAGCAGGTCCCACTAAGAAAATGAAAAAGGGGTGACTCAAAGGACTTGGAAAGCTATGATTTCTCGTCACCCAGGATCGCCAAATAGCGCAAGGGGATTGGATATGTCAAATAGCCTTCCACAAGCATGCCAAACAAGGTTTATTGACCCCCTTTAATTAAAAAATGTGCCTAATTTACCAAAAGATAATCGAAAAACACTTGAAATTTTACCTTCTAGAGGACAGGTCCACCAATCTGTAGGGACAGGTCTGCCACTCTGTCAGGACAGGTCCGCCATAGCACTAGGACAGGTCCACCACTGTACTAGGACATGTCTGCCACTGCATTAGGATAGGTCTGCCACTGCACAGGGATAGGTCCACCACTGCACTAGGATAGGTCCGCCACTCCACAGGGACAGGTCCGCCACTGCACTAGGACAGGTCTGCCACTGCACTAGGATAGGTCTGCCACTACACTAGGACAAGTCCGCCACTCCAGGACAAATCCGCCACTCTTTCAGGATAGGTCCGCCACTCTATATCCTGGACCTTCAAAAATGCAAAAAACAACAAATGTGAAAGAAAGAGACCTGTTTGTGGGTCCCATCGGGCGTGCCAGAAATGTGATAGGTTGAATGTAAGTGTTAGAAAATGAGCAGCAAGTAAAAGAGTGCAAATAAACACCAAAACAACCTACACCTCAAGATTAGCCTAAGTTGGAAACAACACAAGATAAAAAGCAACAAAATAGAACCTTATACCTTGCGTCGAATCGATCCTTTGGTTGGCCCTTCGATCTTTGATGTGTATGCTCCTTGGATGGCACAAGATGCAAGCTAAATGATGTTGGAGGATGAGTGCAAGTGGATAAAAACATTGAAAATGGCTAAGTATAAGTCGAGAAACAAAATTGCAAGAGTTTGGCTAGCAAAATGATCTCCCCCAAAATGAGAGAAAAGAGGGGGTATTTATAGGAATTTTGGAATTCCTAGAGGGGAGATGGATGGTCAAGATTGAGCCACCAAATATCAAGATGTAGGGCTAAGGTGAGTTGAGAACTCACAAGCCCTCACATCTTGACATGTGGCATGTGAGATAGCCCTAAAAGGTGAAGTGGACATGAGGTGGAAGGAGAAGTACATGACATGGAGGTACAAAGTACCTTGGGATTGGACAAGATCTCCTCATAAAGGAGGTCCTTGTCCCCATGTGGGTGAGAGGACATGTGAGGAATTAAAAATTCCTCAAATATGCTCATGGGGAGATGGGAAAGAATAAAGAATAGGTGAAGGACATGTGGGGAGAAGTGAAGGAATTAAAAATTCCTTTTGGGTGCCTTGGGGGATTAAAAGGTGAATTAAAAATTCACATGGGGAAGTGGATTGCCTTGTCCAAAAAGAGAAAGCCTTTAATAAGGTTGATTTAATGACACATGCCATAAGTGGGAGGAGGATTAGGTTAGGCTAATCAAATGATTAAGGTTGTGCAAATACTCAGTTAGATGGACTAATAACTCATTAGAAGCAAGTGGGAGATTATGGAGGATGTGACCTTAATGATGGTTAAGGGTGTGCACATGCTAACCCTAGTTAATTAGAAGAAGATGAAGTAATTGAGATGGATTAGGGACCAACTTGCAAAAGTTGGAGGATGTGACCATGAGAGAGAAAAGAGGAATTAAAAAATGAATTTTAATTCCAAAAAGGGGGATATGACTAAATTAAATTAAATGGTAAATTTATTTAATTTAGAGGAGGAAAAGGGGTAAAGTATTTATTAAATTAAATACTTTAGGACCCCTATGTAAGATGCAAGGTATTAATTAAACAAATGGTTTAAATAATATTGACAGAGGGGATGAGCAATTGGATGAATAAGGAGACGTGTTTGATCATATGGAAGTGATCAAAATCGGACGTGTACACGTACAAACCTACTAGTTTTAGTGAACCCATTTGCATCTTTCCCACCAAAAAAACCAAAAAGGTGCATTAGGAAGGGTGGTTCGCTTGAACTAGGGTTCGACCAAACCCCCCTTATTCCTCATTCTCCCCCTAAAACACAAAAAAAACCTAATTTTTTTCACTTCAAAGGTCGGTTTGAACATGAAAATCATTGAAACTTCACAAACCCAACTAGAATCAGGTAGTCCTCGGATAAGCTATCCAACAAATATAATTTTAATATGTTTTGGTTTTATTTCTTCTTTTTCTTCTTCGTCCTCCTCCTCCTCTTCCTCCTCCTCCTCCTCCTCCTCCTCCTCAATCTTCCTCCTCTTCTTCCTCCTCTTCCTTCCTCCTCCTCTTCCTCCTCTTCTTCCTCCTCTTCCTCCTCTTCTTCCTCTTCTTCTTCTTCTTTTTCTTCCTCATCCTCCTCGTCCTCCTCATCCTCTTCCTCCTCCTCATCCTCCCTCTTCTTCCTCATCCTCGTCCTCCTCATCCTCCTCCCTCTTCTTCCTCCTCCTCCTCCTCGTCCTCTTCTTCTTCTTCTTCCTCCCCCTCCTCCTCCTCCTCCTCCTCCTCCTCCTCCTCTTCTTCTTCTTCTTCTTCTTCTTCTTAAGGAAAGACTTTGGAATTGCTGAATATAATCCTTAACTGATCCTATTTGTTGAAGTTTAGCTAGCTTGAAGAAGTTGTCTGTGACACTATTGCTATATTTTGCTTGGAGTTCCTCTGTAAAAATTGACCATGAGATAGTGAGCCCCTTTTTTCTTCGATGAGTGCAAAGCCAACGATACCAAATGAATTGATGGTTCTAGATATAAGGAAGCCATCGTGACCTTTTGTCCATCTGGGATTTGGTGTACTTCAAAAAATTCTCATTTGGTTTATCCATGTTAGAGGATCCTTACCATCGAACTTGGCATATCCACCTTTGGAAATAAATTCCTAGATCCCATAGGAGTACTAAAGCTTGTGTCAGTAGTAGCTGACCTAGAATTTTCACCTTGGCCGCTTGAGAACTCCTTTCTTGATTCAGCTATGTAGGTGCTTAACATGTTTCACATGTCCGACATATCCATCTTAATTGAGGAAATTTCTTCCTTGACCTTATTGATTTCTTCATTATGAGTAATATCCTCGATTGTTTCACCATCCTTATCAAGAGTCTTCCCTGGAGTGACAACATTCTTTTTACCCCTTGTTGCAGGCCCTGTCATGATGGAAACCACTAATATTGAAATAAATCATACAAATGAAACTTAAATTCTCTCAAATTTTTACTGTAATATCCTTTAGTATTTCTACAAAAACCCAATAAAAATTAAACTCTAATTCAACAATCTGTGTGAGATATGTAGATTCCAAAAAAAATAGTGTAGAAACCCTAATTCTACAATAATTTTCTTAATTCTACTCCAATTCTTCTGAAATCTATACTGTAGCTTCTTCAATATTTTCTTCAAAAACCCTTTAAAAATAAAAAAAAAATTCACCAAAATCTGAAAGATATGCTCTTCCCAAAATCGCCTCCAAAATTGACAAAAACCTTGCCTCTATGGTGCCAAGATCATGCTCTGATACCACTTGTTAGGAAATAACTTGCACAATAGAAGAATATGATATGAAATATGCTGCAAATACTTGATAATAGCTGAGAATAACAAGCCACTTCGAGGGGGAAAACCTCCAAATATCTCTAATGAGAACACACTTCACACTTGATGATGAAATAAGACTCACAACCTCCTATATATACCTATTTATGCCAAGGATATCACCAAGGCCGACTTAGACACACCTATATAAGACTTAGGCCGACCTAAACAACTAAATAACAATATACTAATGATAATATGACTTAATAAAGAGTTAAGATAGCCACAAGCCGACTATTCATAACCCAATGTACACTAATATTAAGGGCGTAGCAAAAAAAGTTACACTTTATACAGTCGTGCTATGTTTGAATTGTAATTGGTTTGACTTTGAAACTTGATTAAAGAAAAAATATTCAATAAAAAATTATCTAACCAAGTGGATATCAGAGTTACAAATCTAAATTCAAAAGAATTAGAATTTTGTCCTTCATGGGAAAAAATTTATGCATTATATGGTGTCACTTTTTAAAAATGTTTTATGAAAAAAAGCTAGTTTTCGAGGGAGATGGAAAAAAAAGTGCAATCTGATTCCAAAAAGTTTGAAAAAAGTATTTTTAGAATCTACATAAAAATGTGACGAAACTCTAGTGTGCATCATCTTCAAATTCCTCACGGTTTAGCTACTATAGGTGCCCGAAAGTGAAGATTTAGTTGAAAAATTTTATTTGTGTCCAGTTTGGCCAAAAATTGTAAACCACTATTGTGGGATCACCCATTAGTAACCTACAAAATGAGATATCAAGGAAGATAATCCTATAGAAATCAAGAATCAAACACAAAATCAACTACAGATCTAATTTTCCAATAATGGACTCATAAATGAGAAACCATAATCAAGGAACTATACAAAAATCAATGAGATAAGAAAAACTCTTAACACCAAACCATAACACAACCAAACAACCACATACATGATCATGCCATGCCAATGCATCAAATGTACCTGTATATCCATGTCACCATAATCATAGCCAATATTGTACTTTCACTCAGCTATCACCCATACAAGACTCCAAGTCTCCAATCGTGTCAAACCATGAACCAAAGACAACTTGTGTACCTATCACCATAAAAGTCCAACTCTAAAGAACACTTGTAAACCTGTAACAAGAAGTACCAAATTCATAATCAATTCTACCATAATAAATATCATATAAAAACAAGTAATCCCTCATCATTTTTCATCTAGACTCATCCAGATGCTCATACAATCACACCTTGAATCCTAGCTCCCTACAAGTGATCAAACAAGTACCATACATTCTTTTCTCCAAAAAATGATAAACAATATAATCCAATTTGTAGTACACTATCCATGCTCTCCAATTCCTATTTGAAATCAAAATTATATTCCATATGCAAAAGCTATGACCAAAACCACATGAAACGAAGAATATCTATCTTTCAGGGTCAAAAATTGATCAAAACTGCCAAAATGGGAAACCAAATTTACACCATTGCGTAGTTCTTAGAACCACCTTTCCAATGAGTGTAAGAAGTCAAAAATTTGATACTTTACGAAAAAGTTATGAACATTTGAAAAAATTTCCTCCATTCTGCCTTATAGACTATGTAGGGGTGGCATTCGAGCACACCCAAAAATATACAAAATCAGTTTTAATTTTTTATTTTGAAAAACTTTGGTTTTTTTTTTTTTTTAAATAAAATTATTTATGGCAGATCCCTTACCATCAGCCAATGACTAATAGCTAGAGACATGGATTCTCGGTGGTCCTCTTAGTACCTTGGGCTAATAGTGGTGGTGGTTGGGGGGGTGGGCTCTATAGACACCCCCTTCATCCCCCCGCCCAATACATTTTTAAAATTTTTTATTATAAACCTTTAATAAATATTTATTTGATTAAGATTAATTTCATTGGATTTTTTTTCTAAAAATTAGCAACCCAAACTTCTTTTTCAAAATTTTTATTTTTGCAACCTCTTGCAAACCCGTATGGCTATATGACAAGCTATGGGGGAATTTTTTTTTCCTTTTTTTCCAACTTCTCCAAAATATGGAAAATTTTATGTCAATTTTCATTTCTTAGCCATCTTGGATCCTATGGTGAGGTCCATTTTGTCTCAAGAGGTCATCTGAAAATTTTCCTCTACAAAACCTTCATATGAAAACTCAATCCAAGAGAGCCCTTTTGACCCATTTTTTCATGCTTTAGATCTATAATAAACCCAGCAAATCTTGACAACCCAAAATTCCAAATCTACATAAAAACACCTACAACATGTGTCCCATATCTTATAATACCTCAGATATATCCTGGGAAAACCCTTGAGGTTAAAACCAAACCTCTAAAAGCATGCATACTCCATCTATTATTCAACAATAAATCAATACAAGAAATACAATGTTAACCTCTAAAGCACCAAGCCTCTCCAATGTATCCTCATGTGTCCAAGAATGGATACGCACATCGCTTGCCATGCTTAACATATGCACTCCTCATAAAGACTCGATAATGATAATCCACACACCCAACCAACCTTTACCACTAAACATGTGCTTTCATTTATAGATACAAACTCAAACAAATAAAACCAAGTGGTAAGATAAACCCATGTGCCAATAAACCCTTTGAACACAAAACCACTAATTTTTAACTTTTAAAATATTTCCCCAATATTAAATTATTATCACATGTTTCTCATAGATTAAATAATAATATCCCGATATTGTGATACAACATAGAGTGGTCACCAAATAATTACCTAGTTTGATTAACCATACCTCCTAGGTGCATCACAAGTAAATAATTATTTAATTATAACATTATAATATAATATTTTATGCAATGATTTAAAACACCATATCTGAACAATGGTTAGAGATATAATTAGAATTAGGGTTGGGTTTAGCATTACAATTGGGGTTAGGGTTAGGATTATAGATAGGACTAAGATGAATTGTAGGGTTAGGGTTAGGGTCAAGATTATATTTTTTGATAGAACAAAGGGTAGGGTTAGGGTTAGGGTTAGATATAAAATTTAAATTATGATTGGGGTTAACATTAGTATTGTAAATAGGGTAAGGTTTAGAGTTAGGTTTAGTATAGGGTTGGGTTTAACATAACTATTAGGATTATCATTAGGTTTGTGATAGCATTTGAATTTGGATTGGGTTAGAGATAGAATGGGGATTAGAGTTGGAAGTAGTATTAGGATTAAGATTATGGTTAAGATTAGGGTTATGGTTAGCGTTAGGATTAGGATTATGATTAGAGATAGAATTTAGATTAAGGTTGGAGTTAGTGTTACTATCAAGATTAGGGTTAAGGTTAGAATTAAGGTTAGTTGATTGGTTAGGGATAGGTTTAGGCTTTAGGTGAGAGATCGAATAAGGATAACCTAGTTAGGATTAGAGATAGATTTAGGGTCAAGGGTAGGGTTAGGACTAGGGTCATGGTTAGAGATTGGGAATATAGTTAGGGTTAGGGTTAGAATTATGATTGTGATTAGGGTTAGAGTTATGGTTAGGGTTAGAGTTAAAATTAGGGCTTGATTTAGGGTGTGGTTAAAGTTAGAATTAGTATTAGTTTTAGGATTGGAGTTAGTGTTAGGTTTGAGTTACTCTTAAATAAGTTTTAGTTAAAAAATTAGGGTTAGGGTTAGGGTTGTAATTAAAACTAGTGTCAGATATAAAATTAGGGTGTGTTAGAAATGATATTAGTGTTAATGTTAGGATTAGGGTTACAAAAAAAATAGTGTTAGATTAGAATTAGGGTTAGTTGTAGGGATAGAGATAGAATTAGAGTTAGGGTTTGAGTTAGAATTATTATGATTGTTATGGTTAGGGTTAGATTTAATGTTAGGTTTAGGGTTAGAGCCAAAATTATGGTTAGGATTTCAATTAGAATTAATGTTAGTTATAGAGTCAGGGTTGGTTACAAATAGTGTTAGGGTTAGAATTAGAATTAGTGTTAGTGTTAGAATTAGGATTAGTGTTAGTTTTAGAGATAGAGTTAGAGTTAAGGTTTGAATTAGAATTATTGTGAGTACTAAGGTTAGGGTTATGGTTACAATTAGAATTAGTGTTAGTTTTAGAATTAGGATTAGGCTTAGGATTTAATTTCAACCCCAACCCTAATTATAATCATAACCCTTATCCCAGTCTTAACATTAACCATAATTATAACCTTATGCATAATCCTAATTCTAATGGCAACCTTAATTCTGATTGTATCCTTAATGAAACCCTAACTATAAAACTAATTGAACCCTAACTATAACCTAACTTTAACCCTTAGTATAATTAAATATAAACCCTAACCATAATCCTAATTAAATATTAATTGAATCTTAACCATTATCTTAATTCTAGCCCTAACCCTAACCCCAAACTTTATCCTAGAACCCTAACCCTAATTGAACATCAATTAAGCACTAACCCTAACCCTAATTAAATATTAACCATAATTACACCCTAACCATAACACTAATTAATCCCCAACCCTAACCCTAACCTTTACTTTAACCTTATTTCAAAATTCAACCCTAATTGAATTTGATCCTTAACCCTAACCTTAATATTTTGAAGTTCAACCCTAATTGAACCTAAACCATAACCCAAACCTCGATAGTACCCTAACCCTAATGTTAACCTCAAGATTTATTTTAGAATCTTAACCCTAATTTGACCCTAACACTAACTCTAACCCTAATTTTAATTATAACCCTAAGCATAATTTTAACTCTACTCATCATTCTATATGTAACACTAACCCTATTTCTAGTAGCAACATTAATTCTAACTATATTATTAATTAAACCCTAACCCTAACCATAATTAACATATAACCCTAGTTGAACCCTTATCCTAACCTAACATTAAATCTAACCTTAATTATTCCTAATCCTAATTAAACCCTAATGCTAAACCTAGTTGAGTCCTAACCTTGATCCCAAACCTAACCCTAGCCTTGACCTTTACCCTAATATTTAACCTATATTTGTAACCCTAATTGAACCATACACTAACACTAACCCTAACTAAACCCTAACCCTAACCTAACCTTAACCTTAATTGAACTCTAATTGAAGGTTAACTCTAACTAAAACCCAATCCTAATTGATCCCTAATCCTAACCCTATCCCTAGTTCAACCTTAATCCTAATTGACCCTTAACTCTAATCCTATCCCTAATTGAACCCTAACCTTAATTCAATCCAAATCATAATCATAATCCAGTTCTAAATAATAATACATACATAAATAATAATGTTATATAAGTCATTTTATTTATATGATAAATAAGCTAGTTTTAAATATATTAGTTGAAAAACTTATTGTTATATGTAATAATAAATGTATTATATTTTATTTGTATTTAGTTACCTGATAGGATACATATGGTGTGAGATTTAACCCTGAAATAAGTCTCACACTTGCAAACCACTATCAAGTCATCAAAATATAAGTTTCAACTCCATTTAATTGTAAATCAACTATCGTTTAATGGTAAAAGCCTCCAACATATCAGGTAAAAACCTTTAAAATCTCACTTATCACATAAAAGCTAGATGAATATTGATTTAACAATAAGATGGGAGCATTCTATTTTGATTTGCAATTTTTTTTGTAAATTTGATGGAAATTTTCTTTTTTCATTTACATTGCTTTATGTTTTAAATTTGTATGCAAAAAAATCATAATCAAATAATACTTAATTTCTTTAAGGAAAAAATATAGATTTGTCTAAGTTTATTTTATTCCATTATTTAGCACTTATTAATTGTTTAATCTAGCCACATACAACTAGAATTTTCAATGGATATATGTACAAACACGTACTCTTTAACATATTAACATACATTTTTTTTTTATCGACGTAATCCTTTAGCCTCCTTTAGGTGCAAGTGCTAGTTTTGAAATTAGCCAATAGGCTACATATAGTGCAAGGTTTGAGTCTAAAACAAATCTCATATTTGCAAACCACTATTGAGTCATCAGAAACAAGTTTTAGCTACTATTTAATGTGTTGGTGTTTTTTAATAAACCAAGCTCATCTCACAATATAGCCTATGGAATTTCCATCTTCCAATGGTTAGCTAATTGGAGGGATTGGCCAATGAACAATTGAAAGCAATAATCCTTTCCTCCTAAACTTTGGGCTCTAAAAAACCTAGGAGGGTGATCCCACAATGTACGTATGAATCCATACATGTAATAATTGAGTACATTGCAAATAACAAATGCATTCTCACAACTTAGGCTTGATAGATGAACCTTTTCAAGACCTAGGCATATTCTTTACACATTGAACATCTAGAGAAAAGAAAGATTAATATGAAATGAAACATTAACAACTAAAAATTCATTACAAATTTCAATTATAAGTTTGTATAGTTGTTGAATGATTGAGAATACTACATCACAAACACAAAACCCAGAATAGTTCTTTAACCTAGGGAAGGGATTCAATCTCAACACAAAAATAATTGGATCACAATTCAACACTCAACATCATAATGCTTCTACAACACTACATTACATAATTATACCATAATATTCTAAACCAAAACTTCTCAACCAATCTTGATACTCAAATTACAGACTTAAGACACCATCCAAGCAATTTAATTAATTCTTTGAATTAATTAAAACAAAGATAAAACCATGCATTCATTTGAACACAATGAAGATCAACAAAATAATCCTTGATCATTTTATTAATAGCTAATATAAAGAATACACTAGGAGAGAAATGGCTTTGAATTAGCACCAGTTTTTTTATTCAAATGCTAGTATTGTTATTGAAAATTAAAATTGTATAAAAAAGACTCAAAACTTAAGAAAAAACTCAATATTGTTCTATGTATTCTACTTTACAAAAAAAATTCTTAGAAGATCAATCAACAACCCCACACATTTGGCTTTGAATTCCTTCTTATAGAAATGAAGGAGAAAAATAAGCTTCAAGCCAGAATGCACACACCAAATTTCCATTTGACCGCTACAAAATATATTATCCAATGCAGTTACATTTACAACTCAAAGGAGGGAGAATATCACATGGGACAAAATTCATTTGCATTTATCGATGAAGATTTATCCTGCCTTCCAAAACGCATCATTTAGTCATTGTAGCATTTTATCCACATGCTCCAAAATCTAAGGACACAAAGCATGAAATAGAGAAAGAAGAAAAGACAACTATATCCATGTCTGCAATCCTTGTCATCAATTTCAAATTAAAGAGAGTATAATTTTTATCATTGTTGTATCTAAGGCCTAATCTGTACTAATTCCAGGCCATGTAGTGTTCTCCTTACTGTAATCTACATTGTTACATACATACAACCAAAATTATAGTTACGACCTCACCATGACAATAGCCTAATCATCTAGGAAATCAAGATATTTTCCCTTCCAAAGCTCAAAATATTTCTTAGAAGTCCAATTGAACTCAGTAACACTGTCAGCTTTTTCCCTGTATGGAGTGTACTTGATCACTACCTAGTTAGCTTCCCTATAAAACTCCTCAAGGAATATCCTTGTATGAGTGATAATTTTCATACTATTCTTTAACTTTTCCATGTCAAACTCATCAAAAATTTAGGCTGGTTGAGTTGCAATTACCTTGTTAGCTTGGTCTTTCTAGTCCTGCAAGGATTTGATTTCACCATTTTCACTTAAAATGTCTAGGAGTAGAATAAAATTCCATTCATCAAACTTCCTCACCAACTCTTCAATATTTGCTTCCAATGGTTTAATCATCCCCTAAAAATCTTGGATTCAACCAACAAGCTTGAGAGTGGGTTGAATGCTAAGTGGATTATTTGTGTCATGCTTAGAATAAATAGCGATAAGCCTCAAATCTTGATACCTGGGAATCCACTTCTCCATTAGTGGGAAATGAACTTCCTTATCCCTATCAAATTTTTTTATCACACTAAACATGGAGGATTGATTTTATTGGATGCTAATTAATCTCTTTTCCATCCCTTTGTTCAGGTGCTCAAGTACTGTTGTCATAATTTTGAGGTTTCTTAAATGGATCAGCTCATCTTGCCGATTACATCTCTCTTCATATCTTTTCAACTTCTCAATCAGGGCATCCATGCTAACCTCCTCAGTTTGATGTGCACCCAAAGTACTTGGTTCCTCAACTGCAATTGGCACATTTCCCAAATTATATGGCACAATTGCCAATGTACCTTATGGAGGAGGAACAGGGGAAGATGGAATTTTCCCTTGAGGTGAAGGAGGAGATGCAAATTTAATTTGCATGGGCACATTGGTCAACATATTTTGCAACTGTTCTTTCAACAATGCAATTTCTATTTGAAATTCTGCAACCTTTTATTGACCCTTATTGTATTCAACCAACAATTCATTTTACATTTTCCTAAATTTATCCTTTTCTATAGTCACAACCTCCATTGTTGCCTTTGTAAATTGGGCTACATTCATAGACATAGTGGCTACTTCAATTGTAGTGTTGTCTGACACTCTCTTGATAATTAACCCTCCCTTGTAATCTATAGTTGGCTCTACAATTGGAGGCATCTTTGTATTTGGGAATAGGGACCAAATTGCAAGTGTATCCCATTGCTCAATGAAAAAAAATCCTTGTAAATCAATTGTTTCTTCTTCTTTTGTGGTGTAAATTGTGTTGTCATATCTCCTCACTGTATCAAAATAAATGGAATAAGTAAGATCCCACTCTAGTAGAAAAATAAGACCACTCTTTCTTACCAATTCTCTTCCCTCTTTAGTTTGATGCTTAGAAATATTGGACTCATTTCTTGTCTAATTTGAGCTTCAATGACTTTATTTGGAAATTCAAGGCTCAAGATCCTTTTCTTAGCAATATTACCATAAGGTAGGGGGACCAACCATGCTAAGGCTCCAAGTCACAAAGAGCTGAGAGCGGAGGGCTGTCGTATCTTACCTCAAGATAATGTGTGTTTAGGTCAAGAATAAAGAATGAAGAAAAATCTCAAGTGCTTCTATCACTTTGCTGATCCGAAAACTTGAGCCGAACTAGGCGAGCTAGTTTTTGGAATCCAAACTACACCTCAAACAACTCTCTTTCTGAGGACGGTAGTGTGGTTCAAGGACAACAATGTGGTGCAATGGCATCTCTTTGGTGTGTTGGTGTTTGTATGGCCAGAAAATGTGAAATATAGTGTGGAAAGCCAAAATACCTACTGATAGCCTAGTAAATGAGGTTTAATAAACTAAGAGAATAATAAAGTACGATAAATGACTACAAAGATGGTAAATAAGATGGATGAAAACTAAGGTGGTGAAGTTGAAGTCACTGAAGGTCTAGCTCGCCAGCAAGCTCCACATGCACATACACCTACACACAACCAAGAGAGGGAATTTTTTTGGGATGTATAGGAGTTTTCCTCAGTCAAACCCCTGCTTTGGTGTCTCAACCTCCATGGACAACCAGGAAAGGCATGAGATGGAAAATGTGATAAAGGAAATAATGGAAAGGAATACTAAACAATAACAAAGGCACTATGCTACATTGATCAACAAGCAATATCACCTTCCCAATCAAGGTGCTCTCAAGCACGTAGAGGATCTTGCAAACTTAATAAGTTATACATTGCCACAACAATGAAGAAGCAATCGCTCAAGACATCTAGTCACAACTCCAATGGTGGAAATAGTGTAGTAAAATACATGGGATTGCTCAATGAATTTTTTTGTAATTTAATGCTAAGAGAATGAAGTGAATGCTTAAGAGTCCAAGAATTTTTTAAAAAGATGGATTGAATAAGAAAAATAGGCATTTCAAGATCAAAATGAGAGGGAAAGAGCCATTTTTGAGTCAACTGGTCGACATAGAGGCATTATGCTTCATGCCTAATGGTGAATGTAATGTCTCTACAGATTCCAGAGCAAACAATCTGTCAGGGATGACAATATGCTATGTAGACGTCCATGCACCATGCTCACATCCCTAACAAAAATTCCCTCACTAGCATAAAATACAGGTTCCAAGTGGATTCATTTTGGATGGATGATGTGGAATTTCACATTCAAGTTTGATTTTATAAGGTGGAGGGATGCAAAACTGGAATTTACACAAGAGGTGCAAATTCGCTCATATACACTTTGGCCCCACTTTAGTGAGCATGAGTGTCAAAGAATGTTTAGTAAAGTAGATCGAAGAGTTTATAGATCTATACCTGAACCATCAAGGAAGTAGACCATGATCTGGTGAACTCGAAAGCTTAGGGTAGGAAAAGGACTCCACATGTACTCTTTCTTGAGGAGGTTCTAACAAAGGACTTTGTAGCTCCTCATAACTATAGAGTTGAGAAAAGTACATTGAAGGCTCACAGAGCAATGATGGAAAAATATAGTAGGATACAAGCACTTCATAGGCCCTCAAACCTGTAAAGAAGGTTCCCCTAGGTACTCTCTCCTGAAGGAAACCCAATGTAAGGGGACTCCGCAGAGTCGAACTAGAAAGTAGCTTCATAGGCACACCTGCAAAGCAACATGTTAGAAATCAAAAGGTAGCCACATAGGAAAACAAGTAGAAAGTAATATAGATAGTCAAGAAATTTGAAGGAAGGGTTTTCAAAGGGGTCTTTGGGGAACCCTTCAAAAGAAAAGGGGTCCACTCAAGGAACACGTGTTTGAAAGTGAGATCATTTTTTGTAAATCAATTCAACATCAAGGAATCCTTTGAAACTATGTTCACTTCATCAAGGAATTTGAAAGGAATAAAATTCCCCCTCATGAGGGGAAGGTCGAGGCTTCTCCCTCAGAGAAAATTTCCTCAAGTTATTTCTTTTTTAACCCATGATGAAGGAAACACATTTTGCTAGGGGTCCTTATTGAGAATGTGATTTTTGAAAAAGTTATAAAAGGTTTTTGAGAAAAGATTTCTTGGCCACTGAATGTGTTTTCTGAAAATGAAAGTGATGTGGTAGCCCCCCTTAGGATGGTGTGTGTTGAACACAAGGCATGTGGCATCCTAAGGAGAGAAAGGAAAGAATGAAAAAGTGATGTTGTGGTCTGCAGAACATAGCAAGATGTCACCATGGTAATATTGTCACACACGCGAGGGACAACACATGAGCACCACAACATCATGAATCAAGAAAAGAAGAGAGAAAGTTAACAATATTGTAAAAGGAAATGATGATATCACAAACAAGGGGCACAGGGGTGATCTAATCTTTCAATGTCAAAGCTACTCATAAATATGTATAAGTATAATAATAATATATTAATGAACAATCATCAACCCCCTACTATATCAGACCATGTGAAGAATGCATGAGAAAACAAAGTAAAAATAAAAAATTGGGTCAACATGGAAGGGAAGCCTAAATGCCTCCAAAACTTTGCATCATCCCCAATTATTGACAATCAATACGCATAACAGAGGAAGAATAATGCCACAAATAGAGAAAGATTTATGAAACATAATCACTCATGTATCCAAGCACCTGCAAGGGTGAAAAGGTTCATCCAAGAACATATAATGCAAGTATGGGGGAACACAACACAACACACACATATATAATCTAAAGGTAAAGAAGATGTTCCCCCTAACACTCATCAACCAAAAGGTCATCAACCTCCCAATCTAGATCATTATAAGGGGAAGTCAGATGATCCTACAAAGGTGGAATGTAAAGGGAAGAACCCTCGTGGTAACAAGATTCAAGGAAGGAGACTCTTCAAGGTATCCTTCACTCAGTTCCTGTGGGGGATCACTAAAAGGGTCGGAACCTCATCCAAGGAATTAAACATGCAATTCAAGGTAGTTCCATGTGTTACCTCATTGGACAAGGGAGGTGGCACCTGAGATTTACTACTAGGCTCATTGAGTGACTTAGGACTAGTGACAAAATTTGGGGATGTCAAAGATTCCTCCATCACAAGGATGACACATTCTAATGTAGAACCACCTTCTGAAGAATATGGACTTCTCTTTTGACCCCCATTGCTAGTGGATCCATCCTCCATCTTTTGCTTCATTGGAGGACGTGAGATCCCCATGGATAAGGCAAAGGGTGAAGAGGAAGAGTAGAAGACCGTGGCAGACACCAACAAGGTGTTCGGCATGTAAATGGTATTTGAGAACAATGGGATTTCTAGGAGGTACATCAGGAGAGGAATCTCAACCGAAGGAGCAATAAAAATCTGCACCTTTTTAGGGTTAGGGGCATTTACACTCGTAGTAGGAGCCCAAAGCAACACTGAGGCTAGCTGAACAGAAGTAGAGGGCATAGGAGAGAATGAAACAATAGGAGGCCCTAAAACAGGGGTGGTCAACTCCCCTTGTTTCATCTACAAAGTGACCTACTTAGCGACCAGATCCTTTCACTGACACTTGCACTCACATGCAAGGTGGTTCTTGTCATGACTCTCGGAGCTAGAGGCCAAGAGCTAGAGGTCAAGAGCTGGGATGGAATAGAAGGCTCTTTCCCATCCATCAAAGTTTCCATCATAGCTATTTATGGTGGAGGGAGAGACTCCTAGACAGGAGCATAAGGGTATGTGTAGGATCATCATGGAAAAGATAGGCCCTTAAGTGGCAAAAAATTCAAAAAAAATAGAGTTAGGAAAATTAAAATAAAAATTTGAATAAGTTATCTATATTATTTCAAAAATATGTAAGAATAGAATTTGTAGAAAATTGAATGTAGTTTCTAAACTATTAAGTTTATTTTAAAAAAAACAAAAATCTATTTGGTGAAAATTTGAAATTTCAATGTAGTAGTACTTAAATTTTAGGGAAAAAATAAGAAGTGTTTGTCTAACCACCCTAACAACAATAAAATGATAATTATTTTTTATAATATTTTAGGTATAAGTAGAGGACTCATGTCCGGATGTGAAACATATTTTTTTGTAATTTTTTCCAAGTAAATAATTAATTATGAATTTTTTATTACAACTTTTAGAATATATAAAAATCGTATGTCTAACCACCTTAACTTTGTCAAAACTTCATGAAATTAATTTTTTTTTAATCCTATAGTATGCAAAGCATAGAATGTGATGCATGTTTTGGATTCAAAAAATGTGATACTGTTTGAAAGCTATAGATGTTTTTCAAATAGCCTATCAATTAGGACTTCAGTCGTAATTCAAATAGAAAATGAATAATAATTATTTATTAAATTCAAAGTAAAGAATCATTTATATTAGTGGAAAGCTAAGAATATCCTTTAAAAACCCTTTTCATTTCATCAATTTTGGGTAAAAAGAGGTCATCAACCACATACCCATCATATCGCCACTTTTTGGCCCAACAAGATCCTGCACATACCCAGAAGGGAGAGACTAAGAAGAGGTTGGAACAACAACATGGGGAGTTGGTTGTAACACCTTGGAAGTGGGCCTCTTCTCCTTCACTACCTTGGGGGTAGGAGTGGTAGGAGGCCATAGAGGCTGAGACATTGAGGACTCCCAAGGAGGACCCTTACCCTTACCACTCCAAATGGGCCTAGGCACCATAGGTAGAATGGGAAGTTGGAATGTTGGATGCTTAGGCTTTTTCCAAGTGGGCACCATAGGATTATCTATCAATTTCTTAGGAGCGGAATCCAATGATGTCACAGTAGGGTGAGAGGAAGTTTTAGGTGGGAAAATGGAAGGGGAGGAAGAAGAAACTCAATCATGCTTCTCTTCCTCCCTTCTTCAAGACAAGGTGGCATCACTATCAGCTTTCAAGTAGGCCCTATGCAAGATAGCATAAGGAGAAGGAGGTTATCTCACCTTAGGAATTAAGCGCCCCTTCTTGTACTTCTCATAGGTTTTGTACAGTAGGTTCATCCTAGGAGGAAGCAGACCAATGGGTGTAGGCCAAAAGTGATCTAGTGAATAGCTACTACGTGCAACCAGTGGTTTATAGCAGGTGTCAGGGATTACATGCACTATACCCTCATGGATAAATTTCAAACATTATGCACGACTGAGGGAACTACATGCATAGTGACCAACCAAGGGATACCCAGTTTCACCTTGAAGATTTCAAACCATGGGATTATGTCAAAAAGCAAGTTCACTAATTTAGGTCCAACAAGGACCGACAAGGTGATGCAACCAAGGGGAGGTAGAGAAATTTTGTTATGTGTACGGATGGTACTCTCAGATGCGTCATAGCCATCTTTGTGTAGGAAATTGATCAGCATAATCTCCTTAGTAATGACATTCACTCAACACATTGGGTCATCAAGAACACCTATTACAATGTTTCCATTGATTCACACATGGATGTATAGAGGAGATGGAGCTCTCTTATAACCCATCAACAGGTCCTACGAGGTGAAATTTATACTAGGATCTATCTACTCACAGGTTGCATGGATGGGATGGAAAAATGCAAAAAGGAGGCTATCACGTATACTATACAAGACTTTCGTAGATCCCCTAAAGGTTTCACAATTTGACAATGACCCAACTAAAGTTTTTTTCTACGAAACTTATGGAACCATCCAACTAAACCACTAGGGGTTGTAGGTAGGGTTGCAAGGCTAGGTTACTGGCAACACACACCCACAACACTCCTAGGATACGAGGAAAGGAAATTTCAACACCACTAAATGGAACCAAAATGGTTCACTTTGGGTTCACCAAAAATGTAAGGTAGGGGGACCAACCACACAAAAGCTCTAGGTCACAGAGAGTTGAGATTGGAGGGTCTTCCTATCTTACCTCAAGCTAACAGGTGTTTAGGTCATGAATAGAGAATAAAGATCACTCTCAAGTGCTTTTTTCACTCTGCTAATCTAAAAACTTGAACGGGACTAGACAATCCAATTTCTAGAATCTAAACTGCACCTCAGGAACCTATCTGTCTGTGGACAATAGTGTGGGTCAAGAACGACAGTATGGCACATTAGCTTCTCTTCGGTGTGTTGTCGTATGTATGACTAGAAAGTGTAAAATATAGTGTGGAAATCCAAAAAACCTACTAACAACTTAGTAAATGAGGTTTAATAAACTAAATAGAATAATAAAGTATGATAAATAAATACAAAGATGTTAAAGAAGATGGATGAAAACTAAGGTGGCGAAGTCCAACTCACTCAAGGTCCAACTTGCTAGCAAGCTCCACATACATGTAAACCTACACACATCCAAGAGAGGGGAAAATGTTGGGTTGTATAGGGGTTTTCCTTAGTTAAACCCTCGCTTTGGTGTTTTGACCTCCACAAATAGCCAAGAAAGCCAAGATATGCAAAATGCGATAAAGGAAATAACGGAATAGAATACTGAACAATAACAAAGGCACTATGCTACGTCAATCAACAAGAAATATCACCTTCCCAATCAAAATGCGTTCACTGTCTGCTGCACTTCACTCTCTCTTTCTTGTAGACTTACTACATCACCCTTCACCTCAACTGATACAAAATTTTGACAATATCTAATTGTCTTCTTTCTCCACCAACCTAGTATCTTTTCCTCGATATTCTCTGCACTGTCCAGATCATCTCTAGCTTACGATTAGGGTTTTCTTCACAAACTGACTTCACCAACAAGCTTCCTCTACCTTTTTCATACACACCACTATCCATCTTATAAAAAAGATATATGATAGATTTTACCAGATATTGCCATATCTTGCATCAAGCTATCCAACATTTAATTCTGTTACAAATAATTTTCCCAAATTAGCTCTCTATCAACCCTACAATCTGATATGCATTAAATGTATTCTTTTTTCAATATAATCAGATTCGATGTTGAACACTTCTACAATCTATATTTTCATCTTGAAGATCAAATCTTCGTTTACATTGGTCATAGGTGTAGCTAGACCAATTAATTCTTTCTCCAATGTTGGTTACCAATCGTAGCCCTATTTACATAGACCAGACCATTGTAGATATTTAAAGTTCAAATATTGTTCATTGATCTTCTCTCTCACACCATGATCCTATGATCCTTTGATCATTGGCATGCCTTTAAACTATGACCATCAGATAATCGGTCATTCAAATCTTCACTGTCGATCTTGTGATTAATCACTTATCACCATGTCACTTTATGACAATCGAAGACATAATACCATATTAGGATGAGACTCATTATAGTCCTACTAATAAAATCCATTCACTCTGATATCACACGATCTCACATGCTATCTATCCTCCATGTCATCACTACCTAATTCGCAACAATGATGCAAATTAGTATATCGAGAAATCTCTCTATACCACTTGTTCTTCTCTATCACAATATGTCATCATCACCATCCTATTAGGTTCCACTTAAATCATCGCCATGAATCCATTAAGTTGAAGGGACACCAGATCAACTCTTATCGATATGGCATTGTCATGTCAATGCCATTTTCTATAGTAGAAAAGTGGTCCCCACACCATCATGTGTTACCGCATGTCACTATCCATTATCGCTTCCTACCACATGTCATCCTTTCATTTATTCTTGCACATCATCCTTACTTTATCAGGTCCCACAGTGGGCATCACAGTCTCCCATCACTCTATTGTAGAGACTAGCTTCATAGTCTTGGTGACACCACTCTGTCTCACTGATGGGAAGGTCATCGGGTTGCTGAGGAGACATCCTTAAAAGTCCTACTGACATGCCAATGTCTCACTAATGAGATAGTCATCAGATTATCAAGGAGACATCTAAGTAAGTCTCGCTAATGACCTTCAGTCACATCAATGAATACCCTTGATGACATCACTTGTCCACCTCATCGCCATATCATTGCATTACAATCCACAACAAGGATTTGGATTACTGTTCATCCAATCCCATTACACCACGCATCTGCTTCATCATCATTTTCAACAACATCATTATGGTTGGGTCCTTCTCACCTTCTAAGTACCTTCATTATAGTCGAGTCCCACTACGACATCCACCTTACTGGGTCCCATACAAAATTCTACCTTCTCATCACTCCATTGAAGAGACATTCATAGAACTGCCTTTGACGACCCAATGTCTCACCGATAAGATAGCTATCGAGCTATCGAAGAGACTCCAGGGTGAGTCTCACTGATATTCTCTTTTCATGTCGATAAATCTCTCCTTACTCCTTCTACATCACTATGTCGAAGAGACATCTCGCATTCTCTTACCGATCATGCACTGTCACACCGATGTCAACCTCAAACCTTGTCAACCAGTTGCCAAGATGTGAGGAATGGGTCATGGGATTAACATAATTCTCTCAAGTCATTACTTAAGCTCCCTGCAACTCACAAACACAAGTCACCATCAAAATAGAAATTTTTGAGGATGTCATGACTATAAACGCATTAGGGTATATCTATAAACCCTAGAATCACCTGACAGCAGAAATAAATCATTTCTATGTGTATTCATCAACTTTTGGACTTGTAGAGCACATCACTAGAATGCTCTAAAAAAACCCATATCAAATTCGCAGCCTATTTCCTCTTCTATTGTATGGAAAACACTTTGAAACTTCATGAAAACATTTGTAACAAATTGATCAACTTTACTACATCTCTTCCAAAAAATCAATATGTATTAGCATCCTGACACATCATTCCTTCCAAATTACATCCTACTACATCAGTAGGACAATACTATAAAACAACATTGCAACAACCTAGACAATAGAAATCTTTCAATGTAGACGTCTCAACAAATGAGTCATCTTCCATAAACTCCTTACAAGCTTCTATTCTCAAGTCATTTGCACTATTTAAACCACTAATGTCAAGATTTCCCAACTTGGGACTTCTTTGTCCTAAGCTCAAGGAAATTTCCCCTATAGGGGGAGGCATTCCTTGTTGCATATCCTCAAGAGTGATATAGATTTCATCTTCATATGTATCAAAATATTCCACCAATCCTCTCGCCTTAGTTCTATGCTTCTTTAGAGGTGGTTTCTCATGAGGAATAGGACTTCCAAGGGGTGAATCAAGGTCAATTATAGGTAAAGGAACTTGTATTGGAGGTGGTGGCGGTGTTCTCTTAGGAGAATCTTCCTTTGGCCCTTCACATGTAATAGGGGTTGACAAGCTATGTGTTGATGGTGTTTTCTACACAGCAACAACTCAGACAGAATGCAATATTCTATCTCTCTTGAAAGGTTATTTTCAATAATAAATCACTGAAAATCACCCCAAGGTCTCTCGGGTGTTAGGTCATAACAATGCATAAAACAACTTAGATAATTATGTGAAAATGCTAGTAATCACAAAGGGACCTTACTACAAGCAAACTGTATCCTTCAACTTATCAGATCTGACAATATGATGATCTTAAATCCTAAATCTAACCGAATAATAAAGAAACAACAAAAGATAGGGATGCAAGGAAGTGATAAGATCTAAACTACTGCTAGGACAAGCAATGTAAATGACATATATCTGAAATGGACCTATCTCAAATAACCAGCTCTTGTTCAACCCACAATGCAATCTTACAAGAACGGTGCAATCTTCTGAGGAATACAGATTTTCAAATCATAGACATGCATCTACAATCGAACTTAAGCACATTGAATATACGGTCCAGGTTGACTTCACCAGCCTACTACAATCAGATAGTTACTGGGAGTATAGACCAGAGATAGCTACAAACATTCCAAATATGAAATCATAAACATCATTTATCTAACTGAAACTAATTTATTTCTGAATACTAAACCCTAAGTCTTAAAGCAATTTAAAAGATAGAACAAGGGAACCATGCAAGATGGAATAACACAAGAGATTGCACTAGGAAAACCACAATGTCTTCAATTGTATTAATCACCAAAATGCTGCAACAATTCGACTATTCTGATACAATATTTGCTTCAAGGAAATCAAAAAATTCTAACTCTTGCTCTTTAATTTCTAATGTCTTCTTGCTAATGTCTCACTCTTACAAAGAGGCAAGAATGCCCATTCATAGAAAATCCCCCTAAGACATGTCGGCCCAGCCAAACATTTTACAAAATAATAAAAACCCCCCAAAACAGGTCGGCCAAGGAAAAACAAACTAAGGCACACATTAAATGCCATCATCCAGGTCGGCTTCGACATAGTCCCCAAGGAAGTCCAGTCCAATGCATGCCCTATGATAATAGGGAAGCACAAATCTCGAAATGAGCATTAACTGCTACTCCCCTTTATCTTTCTTCTGAATTGACGACCCTTGGACCTTCAAGAATACTCCATCCAACTCAGCAACAGGTGGCAATGGCAAGACCTTGAGTCGGCATTTAATTGAGTCTATTTCTTCCTTGGACCGCTCAACAGTCTTGTTCCAATCTTCCCTACTGGCCATATATTTATCCATCACTGCCATGTAGGTGGCTGCATCATCAAGTAGGTGGCCGGTGACAGCTCCATCAGAATCTGGGGCATAAATTTCATGCCACCACTCCTTCAATTGTTCCAAGCTCAGATACTTGGGAGCTATCTTCTTCCTCCCTTTCATTACCTCAAAGAAGGGAATGCATCCATCATAGACCGCAGTAAGCTCACCGTCAATTGACTTCCTTCGTTTTTGTATCTTCTTCAGAGCCTTCTGCCTGATCTGCAGTGCCTCGAACCATTCCCACGGCTCATCCAACCTGGGGGAAGGAAGGATTCCATCCTTAACCAATTGCTCTTTGCCATGCCCCAGGATAACCTTCGATTTCTGCAACAGGGGGTCCATATCATCCTTATCCTGAGACAAGATATGCTCTAACAGCTCCTTCGCCCGGACTGCATCCTTTCCTATAGATAAAATCTCCCTAATAGTATCATCCCCTTTTGTTTGGACATCCACCAGCCAATCTATGGTAGCTTGAGCTGAGGCCTTCATCTTTTCAATCCCGGAGATTGTTTCCTTAGGTAGAAAACCAGGAGTGGCAGAAGAAGAAGGGTGGAGAGACTGCAAAGGTTTCATGACCTCCTCCAAACATTTCCTTAACCTTTCATTTTCCCTCTTCAATTCACGTTTAGTCTGAGTCTCCCTCTTCAATCTGTCAACAATCACCGCACTAGACCCCTCAAACTCCTCAATATCCTACTCCACGGATGCAGGCCCAAGGTTAATCATTTGCACATCATAACCTTGGCTTGTAATATCCTCTCTCATTTTATCTGTGGCAGGAGTGGTGATGTGGACTACCCTGTTGTGCGTTTCATCCCTTTCCACCCTTGAGATCACCTTGGTAGCTTTCTTTTTCTTTCCTTTGCCAATTTTTGACAACATCTCATCCCAGTCCAAGGGAGTATCTTCAACAATCACTTGCTTCTTCCTTGCAAGTTCCTTCTCCAGCCAGTCCGAGGCTACAGGGTCAGTCCGGATTTCTTCTGTCCTTGCATCTTTCGGCTCTTCTGTCACCTTTTCTTCTTCTGCAGTTGCTTTATCATCTTCTTTCTCCGGAAGCTGCCTACCTTGGTCGGCCTCTTCAAATCCTAACTCTGGAAGCACCGGTGATGGAGTCCTAGCAGGGATATTTTCCTCTGGCTCAGGTGATCCGCAGCCTTTATCACTTTCTGGGGAATCCTCATACTGCACCAATGGAGAAGTATGTCTTTCCTCTATCTCAACTTCAAGTTCTGCAGCTTCACTGAAAGGTGTCCCCTCCTTAAACGGTTCTGCTTCCCCGCTAGTTTCATGTTCACCAGGATTTCCCAGTTCAGGTATGCTCGGTGGAGGAGAAACAGACTTAGATGGCTCCACAACTGGTGGCCTCGGAGGAGAATTCTTCTTCTGCACAGTATCCTTTGGAGAGGGAGTTCTTGATTTCCTCGTATAGACTTTTGTTTTCTCCCCTCCTGAGCTTTCCACCTCAACAATAGGAGGCTCATCCTTTGATGCCTCTTGACCCTTCTTCCTCGAGGTTCGAGTTGTTCTTTCCTTCTTAGGTGGTGGAGGAGCATCCTCCTCTTCTACTTTCTCCATCTCCTCCTCATCAGATGACTTGCTAATTGTCAAGGTCTTCCACCCTCGCTTCCCTTTCGGTTTCCTCTTTGTTTAGGGTTCAGCTCCCTTGGGACCTCTAACCTTGATCTTGAAGGGTGAGGTCTTCACTATTTTCCCTTTGGGGTCATCTTCCCCTGATTCCTCAGAAGTCGACATGGGGTTGAGATTCCCCATCAATTCAAAGGTACAAGCTACCTTTGCGTTCTCCAATTCCCAAATTTTATGTTTTACCCAAGAAAGAGTGAATTTCATCACAGGAGCCATTAGGTCCTCCAATTCTGTAATCTCATCTTCATTCCAGTTAATATCCCCAGCTGGTTTGTTTTTTACTGCCTCATAGGCGTGGTCCTGCACCAAATTTTCATCATCATCCAATTGATCCAGGATTAACTTGACATTGTATTGCCTAATTTCCTCCACAGGGAGCCTGTAGTACCTCTTCTTTCTCGCATCAAGGTCATCCTTGATATTGACCCAATAATCTTCCAAGTCATCTTTGTGCCTGTACTCCCTGGTGGCTTTCTTCTGCGCTTCTCCTGTTATATCAAAATTCATCCTTTTATAATGGAAGGAGAAACCATATACTGCCAGTTCTTCCCCTGCAGTATGGGCTGATTGAATAGAGGGGCACATCTCTGCCACACCAATCCCGAGAGGGAAGTCTCCTCCGAAGCCTGTCTTGTGCTTCTCCCTCTTCACCACAACATCAAATTCATAGATTTGTCTCACAACTTCCAATAGCACAATGTGGTCAGTAGGATACCGGGGTAACCTATAAGGGGCAACCGGGCATCCATCAATCCTGAGGTAGGTGAAGGTAGGGAACTGGATGAACCAGGCTCCATAGTTCTTTATTAGCCCTTTGGCTCCATCGAACAATCTAAGGTGCTCAGCATTCTGGAGTGTCTGGGTGATATGCATCATGAATGCATCATTGGCCCTTCAGTAATCTTTGTGCCCCATAATAACTTCGGATAAACCTCATAGATTATATCATGTCCTACTGTTCCCCTCGGATTCAGACCTTTGTATGGGTAGGAGATGGCCAACACATACATTACATATGAGGACATAGTGAATTTCTTTGCCTCCAGGACATTCCTCAATTGTCTATCAATCTCAGCACTGATGAGTCCTGCCCAGTGATAGTTGGTCCCCTGTTCGATCTTGGTTATCACGTGGACCATCCAACTTTCTAGCACCCCGGCAGTCCTCAAACCAGCCACTTTGCTCAAGAAGGTGATAGCATCATATACATCTGATCTGAACTTAACCCTATGCAACTGCTTGGGCAACTTTGAATAATGGGACTTGGGCTTCTCCAGCCACGAGTTGACTATCTGTTGAGCCTTGATGGGCTCATTCTCATAATATGTCTTGGCAATGTCAATATTCAAGGTACACACTGAAGGAAGATCCAGCATGCTGAAAGTTTGTGCAATAGAGGTCAGACTGAAGTTGGCCAAGACCCTTCCCTCGGTGCTAACCACCCGCTGTGTATCAAAATCATATTGTCTAGCACATTCCAAGATTAACTCATAACATTGGACCGCCAGAGGGAAACCTGCCACATGCACCAATCTAGAGTTCATCATCCCTTGCCTCAAGGCTGACAAGTCCCTCTCTGTCGTTCTCTGCTTGAACTCCTCATATCGCCAGGCACCAACATTAGTGTCAGATATGTCAGCCCACACAGAAGACACTTTGCTTTCGGGGAGCTGGTTCTTCATGTCTAGTCTCAATCGTTCAGTCTCATAAATGGACGATGCCCCTACGCCACCCTTAGACTTTCCAGCAGCTGCCTTGCTTGATTCGGCCTGCACATCCAAAAATCATCATTAGTATTCAATTGTTGTTCATATTTCAATCCAAAAAGTTAGCACAAATCATATAAATCCATCAAAATCCACTGCCAATTGCTAATCCTTTGAGATCCGGAGAAATAGGATAGTCCGGGAAAACCATGCAAACCGAGAAAATACCGTCGGGGCGGAATTTTGGAGAAATCCACCCCAGACGGATTCCTGTCGCCAAAGCATCATTAGTCAAATGGATCGTTAGTACGGATGAAAGATCAAAAGATAATCATGGAATTCACTCATTGGCAACAAGAAATAAGCATTAAACAATTGTTCCATTAATCCTATCATCGAAACATTAAAAAGGACGCAGCCAGACATGAAATCCGAAAAAATATGGAAGCTATGGATTTTTGTAGACAGCTTAGAATGTTCTGGCAATAACCCCAGTCTGCGGAATAAGCCCAAACCGGGAAAATTTGGAAGCAGTGGAATTCCGCGACGACCTCGAAACCCGAAAAATGGCGAAACGCAACCCAAAATTCAAATGACCACGGGATCTTCCCTTCCTGAGTTCTAATGGTTTCGAAACTAACAATAATCAACAAAACTCAGGATGCAAAGGGTTTCCGACCCTCAAAACTCTCAAAGGATGAATCCCTATATCAAAATAATGATGCCCTAATCTGAATAACCTGACCTCCGCCATTAAAACCAGAGCAAGCTTTAAGGTTTAAAGTATCAGCTAAAGATTTACCTAAAGCACTCGAATCTTCACAAGACAGGGAAGTCAATGTGATACAGGGACAAAATCGCTCAAGCAACAAGAAACCTTCGTTCTGGGCCGAACACCAAGGAAAACCCTAACTTTGCACAATAGCAAATTTCACACTAAAAAGTAAGCAATCTAACCCAGGACCCCGTCTAAAGGATACATACGCCATCCAATGGATAAAAGGAGCTCATAGGGCACAGGGAATAGGGTTCTACAACAAAACGGGTCAAATTCAAATTCTATAAATATGGGATCAAGATCAAGCAAGGGCCGACCCGAAATTATCATCAATCAGCACAGAAACACTCAATCATCAAGCAAAATAAAAGGAAGGAGCCAACGACAACCTACCATGGATCAAAGCGGATGAAATTCGAGCTAGAGGAAGAAACCACGAAACAAGCGCGTCCTCAGCAACATAAGCTTTAACCAACAGGGCTCCAACCAATTCACATGCAAACAATCCAAGTCAATCTTCAAAGCACAAATGAGAATTTCTGATTGCCAGAGCAAAAGGAGATGAGTGAACAAAGTTAGAATGATGTTCAGAGTGCCCTAAATCTGCCCATATACCCATCTGAGTGAAGGTACCTTAGTCATTAATGCGCGACAAGACATTTCTGAAAAATCTGGAAACCCGAGCCCAAAACAGAATTTCAGAAAATCTGGGAATACGCAAAAATCTGAATGGACAGGAATTTCGCGGAAATGCAGAAACTGGGGACATGGCGAAGTTCGGGACTTTGGCCAAGTCCGGGAAAATCCACCCGGAACGAAAAATCCCAAGATCAAGCAGAAACCCGAAATCGGAGAATCCAGCTAGGAACGGACAAAGAACCAGGGCCCGGGAAAATCTGCCGGAGCTGGAAAATCCCGGAACCAGGTGAAAACCCAGAGTTTGCTAAAAACTCATTTTCAATCAATTCAAGCCTCAGGGCAAGGTCAAGGCTAGCAAGACCAACATTTCAAAACCTTAAAATGATAAATCCAATGAAACCAAAGGTTAAAAGACATTTGAAAAGAGGGTCCCTACTCCAAGTGGGGTGTGTGTGCAAAAACTGCACAACACTATGTTCTTCATCTATTGCTTTCCTCCTCCTAGAGTAGATTCTCAGTTGCTTAGATGGATAGTATATAGGCCTTTCTTCCAATGTCACTACAATATCTTCTTCAACCACCCTTTCTTTTCCTTTATCTGTGACTTCTCGTTGTTCCCTCAACATACCAACTACATTTTTAAAATTTTCCATTACATGCATGACTTCATTAAATTTATTAGGTATGTCTAGAAAAATATCATATTTGGGATCCTTTTCCCATTTTGCTTCTATCATCTTCCTATAAGCAAGGTATTTAGCTTTCCTTTCATCTTGTTCTTTGAAGCTAAAAACATTCCTAATGACATCTTCACGATAATCAAAGACATGCACAAAATTACACATTTTCTTATCTTCTTTTAGTTTTGTGATGAAGCCCTCAAGATCATGATTCCTCGGGCGCGTAGTCATAAATTTATAAGGCCCCATCAGATGTACTATTTACTTCCATGCCCCTTTCACCAGAACATAATCAGCAAACATTGTCCACTCTAGAAAGAATAACCCTTTCCTTGTTGTATCAAGTAGATGCACTATCTATGAAGCTCCTGATTGTCTCATAATTTCAAGGAATCCTATCCTTAAAGGCACATCTCTTAGTAAGAAATATGGGTCCAAACCATTACCATATACTCTGAAAATTATCTTGTCAAGATACAAAATCAAGTCTCCCCAATTATGACTCAAGTTCCAGTCTGGCCTCATCTCCATGGGTCTCAAGAAATCATGAATTTCTCTAGGAATTCTTGGTTGTTCATATACCCCAGACCTCTTTATTCTTGATACAAAAGCATTTTGAAATATTAAAAAATTATATTTCTTGTCATCTTTGTCCATAATTTGGTTCCAACACTGAACAGGAAGATCAACACCTTCCTCCTTCCTTCTCGAAGTTATATCCTTCTTAAAAACCTTTTGTCCCCTATGCAAAAACATGTGCATTAATAGTGAATACCACCAGAACTTTACCTATTGTTTTCCTTCCTTTAGCTCGACCAAACCCTTGTGAATATGTTCTGCCAGACAAGTACTATAATCATAGCCTATGCTATATGTTGGGTGTTGCAAATGTGTGGCCAAATAACTATATTCTTTCTACAATGTGTTAGGTGGGGTAAAACCAATGATCTGGCACAAATAATACACAGTCTTTCTAAAATAACTAGCAAAATAGCTCATTGGGAAAGGATCAAGCTCTGTTTCACCAATCTTGATTTGTCTTTTGTGTTTCCTAGTGCGAATCAGTGCAGTATGCATAGGAAACATCTTTGTTCTAATGAACACCTTGGTATTGTTGTGTTCTCTTCTAATATCATCCATATTCAGAGAAACCATATCTTGACTCCACTCATGCAAATCAAAAATTTCTTCAATTTCCTTCTTGGTTATCTTCACCATATCCACCCCATCAAATGTTCTAACCACCCTGGAAACCGGGTCATACCTTGAGGCGATATCCTTCAAAAGATCAACATCTATGTATACATTGGAAACAATTAACTTTCCCTTATCTAACCTCCAAGGATTACTAAGAGGAGCTCAAGGGTTCCTATTCCCAAACCAATGTTGAAAACTTTTCCATCCAATATAGGGTAACTCGACATCCTTTATGAAACACTACATATCCATCACTCCTCTCATAGTAGGGCCACGAAACAAGACCTTTCCTTCTGGTTTCTTATTCAGAGAAGAGGGAAATAATTCAATATTATCTTGGGAGAGTGTCCTGGACTAGGTGGAAGAGGTGGAAATTTATACCTTGGGAGCCATGAATTTTGTATACCAGGGTTCTAACAGGAGGGATTTTAACTATGAGCCTCCTAATTGAAACCTATGACTCAAAATGAGTGCTAATTCTAGATGGTTTTATAGGGCTATGGCCTTTTAATGATAGAATTAACCCTAATTCAAATTAATTAATGAAAAGCAATAAAATGCACATCTAAAAGAAAATTAAAAGTGAGCCCTAATTCAGGAAACTCAAAAAAAGCATAAAATTGTGTTTGTCATACTTATAGTTTTCAATTGCAATAAACCCTAATGCCAGCCAAGATGAACTTTGCAAACTACTTCTTTCAATCCTTTGTATCACTCTGGACACGTCCTCAAATCCCAAATAAGCAAGAACTAACTGTATACATAAATTATGAAGGCAATTGAATAGGTTTATGGGTCACCTCTGCCATTACTACCCACTCACATGAAGTAAAACAATTGACACGAGCATAATTTGTAGCTTTGAATGTGTATCGTCAATCTTTAGCTAAGATGGCCATCTTGACTGACTCATATTGAGTCAATGACATTTGAATTTAACTCACTACTCCAGCTTGGACAAATAGCCAATAGAAACTTGCCGACTGGACCTTCTTCATGTACCTATGGGCTACACCCACCAGTAGTTGTTTAACATATGTGGCAGCTTCTCACTGATCACGCTACTTTTAATGAGCTTGCATCTTATCTCCATGAGTTAGCAGGGAATGGTAGTGATCATGTTTCGCCCTTCAATCGTCATCATCAATCTTAAAACTTTGAGCATTAGAATAGAACACAATGGTTGGGCCCACACACTCGATCAAACATTTCTCAACATCTCACAGATCTTGCAGCAATTAAACTACCATCACTTAGGATACGTGAGCCAGTAGGGAGCGAATTAGATTAAATCCCACAATCTGGTGATCTTAAAACTTGCACATGGGACGAAAATAATCATAAAAGCGGGCCTTGACTAGGTCGACAAGGATTTACCCTTGGAGATTGATGACTTAAACTTAAGTCACTATGACAAAATATTAAAACCTGACTTTGGGAAGATTAAAACACTTTGCGGCTGGAAATGACTAAATAACCTCAACAAAGGGGTTGGTAAGGAATGCATAACAATGGCTCAAAATATAACTTATATCACCAACAACTGGGAAAACAAGTCAACACAAAATTTCAACACCCAAGGGTTGATCAAGGATCAATTGAAAAAAAGGTTACTTAAGTAAAACCTTAAACCCTATCAATGGGAGACATATGACATGCTAATACCAAGCACAAAAGGACCTCAAAATTTCAAGAATTTTGGGGGCTCTATCAGTGGCTCATGCTCGGGGATGCATACCCCTAGTGGGTATGGAAAGAAACAGATCTCTTAGTGAAGTAGACCAAACACAGACGAACCAAGAAAAACTAGGAGCTCACTCAAACAAGGCAAGTGGATGCAGCAGAAAGAAAACACACCAAAACCTATGTACAAATTTTACAGGACTATACAATGTATATGGAAATATAGCCTATTTCAAGAGAAATAGGGTTTCAAGAATTGTCCATGTACCAGCAGTTCTAGAAATTCACCCGCTAGTGACTGTAGAAAGTGAGAATCTTCCCCATGAGTGTCTATGATCAAATAAGTTCCAAGCCATAAGGGGTCAAAATTCCCATGCTTTCCTTTATCCTCCAATCTTTCGTTCCACATCAAGACCATACATCCTGCCTCAAATTTTCTCTGGATAACCCTCTTATCACGCAAATATTTGACTTGGAGCTACATATTCTCATTTCTATTGTGATCTTCTCTTCTCATTTCATCAAGCTCATTCAACTCATCCATCTGAGTTTGCATCTCATCACAAATTCCATTATCATACTCTTGAACAAACTTATACATTTTCATCAAATTATTGTGTGGTATTCTTGATTCTACCCCATACACCAAGTTAAAAGGAGACTGTCCAATAACTTTCTTGACTGTGGTTCTATCCACCCATAATGCCAATTGCAATTTTGAATCTCAGGCTTTCTTACTTTTCTCAAGGACCCATTAAATAATCTTTATCAGGCTCTTATTATTATATTCAACGTATCCATTCCCCTGGGGATGATATGGGGAAGAGTAGGATATATTTATGCCATGTTGGTTGCAGAAATCCATAAATTCTTCAAACCTAAAGCACATAGCATTATCAGAGGCACTTCTCTCAAGAACACCAAACCTACTCAAAATGTTATTCATCAAGAAATCAATGAAAACTTTACTAGTTTCCTTCTAAGTAGGAATAGCTTCAACCCACTTTGTGAAATAGTTGATTACCACTAGGATCCAAGCATGTCCTCCACTAGACTTGATAGCCATTTCCCCAATAAATTCAATACCCCATTGTTGAAAGGGGGTTGGTACTGATACTGGTCAGAGTGGTAAGTTACCTAAGAATTTCAACTTACCAGTAAATCTTTGGCAGGCATCACATTTCTTTACATATCTATGTGCATATTTGAACATTGTGGACCACTAGAAACTAGCTCTTAATATCTTGTTTGTAGTGGTCTTAGCCATATAGTGACCTCCACACACTCCCTTGTGCATTTCAATTAGAAAATATTCTACCTGGTCACCATCCACACATCTGAGAAGCACACCCTTTGGGCTTCTCCACCAGAGTTCACTATCAATGATAACATATCTAATTGTTTGTAGCTTTAAAGTACTCCTCTCATTATTTATCATGCCATGAGGAAATTTCATTCTGCAAATATTCAACTACCCTTTGGTACCAACCACATGTTTTCATATCACAGATGGGAGCAATGTTTTCTTGTTCAAATTCATTGATTTGGATAGCCTCCATATTAGTTTCAGCCATGAGTTTGGCCAAGCCTTGGCCTCTTACCAACTTAGTAATTTGAATATCTATGTTGAACTCTTGGATTCTATTAATCCATCTACATCTCTAGCCTATAGTTTCTTGCTAAGTAAAAATGTCCTTGACTGTTGCACTTGGGATATAAGCAACTACCGTTGCACCAGTTAAATAGGTTCTAAAATTTTTAACACCCTTAACTAAGGAATAAGATTGCTTTTTAGTAGTGCCATAATTGAGCTCGGCTACCTACAAGGACTTGCTAAAAAAGGAAATTGGTTGCTCAAAACCCTCATCATTTTCTGCAGTAGCACACCTACTACAGTATGAAAAGAGGAAAATGTGAACAATTAGAATGTTTAGAATAGTCTAGAGTCTTTAAGATAGGTGTGACTTTAATAGCATATTTAATGGCTTGAAAATCCTTGAGAGGATCCTATGACCATACCACCTTTTCCCCTTTCTTGAGATTTCTCGAGATAGGCCTATCTCTACAAAATTAGTCACAAACCTCAAAAATTTTATCTGCCCAAAGAAAGATTGAATCCCTTTAACTTTCCTTGGTGGTGTACTCTTATCTATAGCTTCCACTCTTTTAGGCTCAATCCTTATACCATATTTTGAAACAATATGCCTCAGCAACTTACCTTCTTTGAATCTAAAGGAACACTTCTTAGGGTTCAAGGAAATACCATATTCCAGAGCTCTGATGAAAATCTTCTCAATATGTGAGCAATGATATTCCTCCTTGTTGTGAGCAGTGAGATCATCTTGGTAAATGGCAAGAAATAGATCTATAAAATTAGAAAAAGCCACATCCATGGCTCTTTGGAAAGTGGCACCAACATTTATCAATTCAAAAGGCATTTTGACATAAACATAAGTTCCCAAAGGTGTAGTAAATGATATTTTATACTGCTTTGATTCCCTCACCATAGCCTTGTTGTAACCCTAAAATCCATCTATCATAGAAAGCATTTCACAACATGTCACCTTCTGCAACAGTGCTTCCATGTTAGGTAGAGGGTAATTATCTTTCAAGAATGCAACATTGAAATTCCTGAAATACACACACAATCTTAAGTCACCATTCTTTTTTATGATAGGAACTAGGTTGGACACCCATGAGGAGTGTCTTATAGGTTTAATAATTCTTGCATCGATCAACTTAGCAAGTTCCTCTTGCATTTTAGGCCTTAAGGTAGGATTAATGGGTCTCTATTTTTGCCTAAATGGTTTTGTGTCAAGCTTCAATGGGATCTCATGTTGGAACAACTATTCCCTGTAAGATTTTAAATCATCATAGGACCATGTGAACACATGTTTGTATTTTTGCAGCAAGGCAATTAACATAGTCCTCACATGTGGTTTCATATTTTTCCCTATATATACCTTTTTAGGAGCATTTTATGTTCCAAAATTTATTTCCTCTAAATCCTCTTTATGTGCACTTGCTGTCTTTTCATTTGATATATTTGGGCCATCAAAGACCCTCTCAAGTGCAACTAACTCCTTGGGAATTTTATTGATTTTCAACTGAATTACTTCATTACCAAACAATGTCCCCTTTCCATCAACTTCTACCATAAATGAACTAAAATCAATCTCTTGATTCTCATATCTGTCAACACAATGTAAGAATCTCAATATGTCATTATAATCATCAAACACCCACCAATTGTAGATGTTGTCAAGTATTGCGGACCTCGTTTATACCTCAATTCGTGAGACACCATCAAAAGTCACATCATCAAGTTTGATTGCATTATTAGCCAACAAATCTACTTTGAAATTCTATCCTCTTTCTATCCAATCTATTCCAAAAGCATTGAATGCCTCAATAGTATCCCATACCTCATTTCTATATTGTCTCAATCTTTTGTCCTTAGTGAAAAATCTAGACCTGACTTGGGAAACTACTAACTTAGAATCCCCAAACACTTTTAACAATTTTATCCCATGTTTGGAGGATAACCTTAAACCAAGTAATAAGGCTTCATACTCAGCCATGTTATTTGTACATGCAAAATGTAGTAAAAAGGAGTATTTGAAAGTCTTACCTTGGGGAGAAATAAGAATGACTCTAGCATTTGAGCCTTCTTTTGAATAGGCTCCATCAAAATACTGCGTCCATAGGGCATCTTCCTGTGGTTCTTGCAAGACTTCTCTAACAATTGGGGCAAGCTTAGCTTCTTCTTCTTGTTTCAATTCTTCCAAATGAAAGGTGTCAATACCAATGTCCACAAAATTTATTATTGGGGGATCTTATGGCTCTTCAATAAGCTCAATCATATGTCAGAACCTTGATTCTCTGGAAATTTTAACATCCTTCTGATCAATTGAGAATGTAGCAAAGGATAGATCACATTGCATACTTCCTCCCATATAAGCACGCCATTATCTTGGTAGAAACATTCCATAAGTTGGTGGGATATCCACCACTATGACACTCATGACTAGCTCCTTTTCAAGAAATGCAACCAGTCTATATGAGACCTTATAAATTACCCTGATGACGGGGACTTCCCTAGAATCCATAGCATAGCATTTTCCATAGGACTTATCCACCTTCAATCCCATTTCCTCCATTATCTTGACTAGCATAACATTATTTGAAGCACTAGAATCTATCATACAGTTCCTGAGTAGTTTCCCATGATCAATGATCAAGCTCAAAAAGAAATGATTGACCAAAGTAGGATTTTCAATAATGTTGGTTCCTAAATAAATCTCAGGGTTCTCATTAATTACTACACCCACCTCAATATTCTTTTCCTGATTCTTCCTTTTTTTAGGTGTATCAACCTCTATTTTTTGTTTGCTACCTCCTGTAACACTGTTAATAACAAACATCATTTTTTTCTAATGGTCGCCGATCCTCATCATCTCAAGAAATGGGACTGTAACTCGGATTTGAGACAAGACCTAAAACATATCAATAGGAGAATAACTTGGTACCTCTAGAAGTACTATTTCCTAGGGGATTACCTTATCAACTTGCTTATCAATTTTCTCAATGGTAGGCTTCAACTCTTTGGCCTTTGGGTTTTGATGTGCAACTTCAATAGTAACCTTTGCTTTATTACCTTTCTTAGCCCAAATTCTCATTTATTTAGCTTCTTCGGGCTTAGTCTCTTCCTTCTTTCTCTTTTTCTTGACTCCTTTATTGTCTACATTTTTCTCTTTAATGAATAAGCCTCCAAGATGGCCTTGATTTCCACTCACCACCCTATTCCTCAAGTGAAGATCACTTCTTGCTTGAGCTCTAGTAGCTAGTGCAATTGTATATTTTTCTATTTCCTCATTTGAAGGTCTTCTCATGGAAACACTACATGCCTCAAGATTATAAGCAGTGTATTCATCTCCTCTTTCTTCATCAAGAAGGACTTGTTGATTGTATAAGCCTACTTCATGTCTCTACACTTCCACATCATTAGTGTTAGCATCATCACTCGAAGAGTAATCGCTACATTCCAAATCTGACCCAGACATGCATACATTTGTAGTTTCATCTAGATTATGGGGAGAATTAGACTCCCTCTAATCATCTTGAGTTTCTTCCAAGGACCTAGCAACTGCACATTGATGTGATGGGTGAGGCATCTCACACACTCCACACCAATGTAAATCTTCAACAACATTTTTTGTAGTCTTATGTGAAAGGTCAGGTGTAGCCTGAAAGTTTTTTTGATTATTTTGAACTAGCTTCCCATTATGCCAATTTGTATGGTAAGGATAATCTTGAAGCCTTGGAGGCCTCTCAATCCTCTAGAATTGAGGTTTATCATTCTTTTCCTACTTCTACAGTATATTTAGGACTTGATCTAGCTTTTCATCTAGGGCTACAACTTTAACTGCTTTCTCATTTTGGGCTTTCAAGCTCTTTGAGGGCCTTGGGTCATCTCTCTTACCAACTTTACCAGATTCCCTTCTATTATTTTCAATGTTTACCACCATCTTATAGGCTTCCCTCAAAGACTATGGATTCTTGTCTCTAAGTAAATAACACATCTTAGATTCATATGCATTACAATACACAACCAAACATGCTCTTTCATTGGGCCTTAGGAATCCAAGGACTTTATTCATTTCCTTTTGGAATCTTACATTGAATTTAGTAGCCATCTCATTGTGCCCTTTTGTAATGTTATTAAAGTCATTCAACCTAAACCGTGGATCAGTTTGGTCTCCATATTGCTATCTAAAATTTTAGAAGAATGAATCCTTGGATTCTATGCTTGCATCTGGAAACCTTCTATAGCAATCCCTTGCATCCTCCATTAGGGATTGCATAAAGTATTTCATAGCCACATCCTCATCCCACAATTCAAATTCTTCTACAAAGCTCTGAAAATCCTTCAAGTGGTCTTCACCACTAAGAGCATTGTTACTAGTAAACTTAGGTATGTATGTTTCCTAGCATTGTCTGGTACCGAATTTGGGTATCTTGGAATGTTTTTAAAGCATAATTTTTGGTACCTATCAGTGTGCATAAATTTCCTCCCAACAGGTCCTTTGTCTTCATCTTGACTTTCATGATCCCTTCTTCCACCATTATTGTTCCTATGTCTTCTATATTGAGAATCATGTTGGTCATTGAAATGAATTGTCTTAGCCTTGTCCTCAAGCTATGAAGCAGAGCTAGAAGGATTGCCAGTAGATGATGATTTCTCATTTATGTGTGGACTTGAAGAGGAAGTGCAAGCTTGAGGGATTTGGGTTTCAAGGACAGGGTCCTTCAATGTAGATTCTAAGAAGCCGAGCTTCTTTTTCATCTCTTTATTTATAGCCAACAATTCCATCTCCTTCATCTTCCTGTCCAATTCTTCATTTTCTTTCATCAATTTATCTAGTAATGGAATAAAATCATCTTGTGAGGTATCTTTTTTGGAAGCACCTCTCTCATTTATTTTTACTCCTTTGTTTCTCCTTTTCTCTCCCATAGGCCATTTTCCTTTATCAACATTATGGGATTCACACTTGGTATTTTTGGGAGGAGGGGTAGATGGGATAGAAGTCTTTTCAGTAATATCAGTTTCTAGACTGACAACATCAATTTCAACAAGGGGTTCCACTAATATTTTTCCTATGATTTTGTGCACCACTAGACCAGTTGTCTTAGCAGCCTCAGCTGCTAACATATCCAATGATTCCATCTCCTCAACATATCCCTCTACATCATTTGGTCCCTTATTCTCTTCTTCATTTTTGCTTCCATTTTCTTTCTATTTTCATTACCTTTGGAGGCTCTCATATGGAGTAACTTCATGCCATTCAGTACCTCTTCATATGGCAAGGTAGACTCCCTATTAGATACTACTACATTTTCAACTTGGTGGGGAGCAAGATCATGGGAATAATCATCTCCAATTAGCAAGTCATTGGGAATATGGGTATATGTATGGGAATTACGGGTCACATATCCCTCAGCTCTAGCACATCTAGCGCTAAAATTATCCCTTTCTATTCTATCCCTTTCTCTTTTTTTCATGGCTTGCATGCCCAAATTTGAGGAATACTCATTTACAAAAAACCTCATAAAAAATTCCTCCCTCTCATTAGAATTATCACTGAAGTCTAGTAGATTTCTTTCACATTCTGAACTAGAATTAGAATGCATTTCATGTTCAGGAGTGAGATGAGCGGTAGACTTACCTTTTCCTATGTCCTTTTCCTTTATCCAATTCCCATGTGGGTTCGTATTCTTAGATAATTCACCTTTCAGTTTCTATTCTAGATGCTTCTTCGTGTGGCCTCACATTGCTTCCATTTTCACTTGAGTCTTCATGTTTGTCACCTTCTCTGATTTCTTTGTAATTTTCTTCTTTAATTCTTTAACATCTTTAAACACTGGCTCACACTGGTGCAGAGATGTTAGAGTCGCCTCCCAAATTCCTTGGGACAAATTGGTAGCAATTTTGTTATGCTCTTTGCAAATTTCAACAGATCTTTGGAAATTGAGACAAACTTTGACACAGCCGATGTGCTCTTACATGAACTTTGAATGCAAACTTTAAAGAAAGATAAATGAGAAATTTATTAGGAACTTAGATGAAATACTTGGCAAAGATTGGAGCTAAACTTAGCAGACGCTTGTATTTGACCAACTCTATAAGTAAATATCACCATGTAACATAGTGATCTATAATAAGGAATTCTGGAGATCTATTGATTGTAAAGCTTATGTCCCCAACAAAGTTTCCATTATGTTGGTTGTTTTTAATGAACCAATCAGGTCTCACCAAATACCTATGAGTTTTCCAAACTCAATTCTCAAATACCTGCAAGACAAGTGGCCAATGAATGATATATAGCACCTAATTGCTCTATCTCCTACACTTCAGACTCTGTAAAACCTGGGAGGATGATCCCACAATGTATATTATACCATTATTTCAGATAATTCATGTTCACATTACATATTCAAGCAGATATATTCTCACCCATGACTAATAAGATGAAATTCTCCAAGAAGTTGGAAATTCCTTGAATGAACTATACACCTTAAGCCAAGAATATAAAACACCACAAACTACAACAAATTCAAGATAAATTGATGATTATTTAAAAGATTGTTCTCAAGTCGGGTAACTGGAACCATGAGAAATATTTAATGAGATTAGGATCAGTTCCATTATCTATGGGTTGGGAGTCTAAGAAAATTGAAATAAAAGGTATATTTAATACTAAACACCCATGATCTAAGTGATACTACTTTCCAATTCACAGATCCATAAACAAATTCTAAAGACTATTTATCAGATCCAATGATCCTGCACACAAATTCATGATTTGATTCAAGCATTTAACTCATTCCATGAACTAGAGCTAAAACCAAAACACATATCAAAGTATAAAATGATTGCAATTAATGAAATGATCTCTGATTAGAATTTTCATTAATAATTCAAGTACAAAACCAAAGTGGTGAGACTATAGACTCGAAAAATCTCCATTATCATTCAGATATGCTCAGGAACCATACATTTGACAAAAATCTCTACCTAGACTTGAAGCATTAGACAAAGACTTAACATATTCACTTTGTGTTCTTAATTTTCACCATTCAGTTCCAGAATTCAACAAAAGACCCGCACAAATGGCCCTGAATTCACTTTTATAGAACAAGGGAGAAGAAACAAGCTTTAGGCCAGATGCACACATGTCACATTCTAATTGGACCGCTACAAAACATATTCCATAATTCAGTTATATTTGCATTCTTCAAAATGGAGAGAATACACATGGGACAAAGATTATTTACATTTGTTGTAAGGAGTGCTCTTTTCCTTCCAAAAAGAACATGTCAAAAAGAATAATCTTCTTCATTGTAGCACGTCTGTTTCATCAACCAAAATGAGAAAATGATGTAGACCAAAAGTGAGTTAGCATCTCAGTCAGCATTCCACATCATCAATAGATGATACTTTCATGTGAAACATATATTTTATACATTGTAACTTCTAAGGCCAAACCTGTGCAATACTTGACCAATCACATGTTTCACATCCATGTTCACCAACCAAATCAACCAACCAATACCCTTCTCCATTCTTCATACTCTTCATCATATGGCTAGTTAAAATTGATGATTTTATCTAATATCTTCCTGTATGGGAAATACTTGGTTATTACAAAATTGGACTCCTTGTCAAAGTCTTCCAGAAACCTGATAATAAATGTCAATCTTCCCAAAGTGTCATTAAAGGTGTTGATATCAACATCCTTACAAATTTAATTCACCTAAGAGTCAATAACTTCATCCATCTCCCTTTGTCATACTTGCAATGGTTTCAATTCATCATAAGTGAGTTGAATATCTAGCAATGGTGACAAATCTCCCAGATCATAATGAAATTTTAATTCTCTTATCTTGTGCTCCAGTGGGGCTATGTATCCTTGAAAATTTTTCTCAATTAGTTCACACACAAATGTATATGTTGGAAGCACATTAGGATACTTATCTTCATGCTAGCTGGCTCCCACTACTATTAACTTTAATCTCTCAACTCTTGGGATCCACTAGTTCAATATTGGCATGGCCAACTCTTTATCTCTTTGGGACAACCCTATTGCTCTTATCATAAGGGCATAATTGTCATGCACACTATTCAATTTAGCTTGGATCTTCTCATTCAAATGCCTCAAAATAGTATGAACAATTTTTGATACATTTTCATACATTGTTTCCTAAGCTTTTTGCAGCAACTTCCTATATGTTTCAACTTGCAGAAGAAGTTTCTCCCTTGTAAGTTCACCAAATGAGCTAGGATCTGATTGGCCCAATTCTTCTACTAAAAGTGGATCATGTCCCACACCGTATGGAACCATTGCTAAGGCCTGACCTTGAGGTGAATGTTGGGAAGATGCATTTGGAGACATTGGAGGTGGGTGACTTGAGTTGGGTTGGTCATGTTCTCTTTGCATTTCTCCCCTTTGTTTATAAAATGCTAACTCAGTTTCTAATACAACTACCTTCTACTGACTATTATCATATTCACTAAGAAGCTCACGGTATTTATTCTTGAAGTCGTCCCTCTCTAGGGTGAGAATTTCCACAGTGCCTTTAGTAAACGTAGCCACATTATCCATCATGTCAGCTACCTCCAAAGTTGGGGTATCAACAACTCTCTTCACAAATAATTGTCCACTGAGATTTGATGGCTCTACAAGCACTGGTTTCCTAGATCCCGTGGATAGTGACCATATTTCCAATGTATTGCAATCTTCACTAAATGTAAATCCCCGAAGTTCCATTTCCAACTCTTCTTCTATTTGCACCAGAGGCCTTTCAACCCTCCTTATGGCATCTAGGACAATAGCATCAAAAATGTTTCATTCTGGGAGTATTAACACACCAATTTTCTTTACAAGTTCTCTGCCATCCTAGGCAGTAATCTTTAGAAATTCATTTTTCATAATACTCCTCACATTGCATTGGATGACACTCTCGTACAACTCTGGATGTAAACTCCTTTCTATGGCCACCTTCTTTGCATATTTTATAGCTTTGGATTTCCATGATAAATCTTTGAATGAAGACATCTCAACAAAGGATTCATCATCCATAAACTCATTACAAGCTTCTATTCTCAGGTCATCTACACTATTTAAACCACTAATCACGCAAGCTTTCCCAACCTAAGACTGCTTTGTTCTGAGCTCGAGGAAATTTCCCCTACAGGGGAAGGAATTCCTTGTTGCATATCCTCAGGAGTGATATAGATTCTTCATCTGTATCAGAATATTCCACCACTCCTCTCACCTCAGTTCTTTGTTTCTTTAGAGGTGGTTTCTCAAGACGAATAGGACTTCCAATAGGTGAATCAAGGTCAATTATAGGTAAATAAACTTGTATTGGAGGTGGTGGTGGTGTGCTCTCAGGAGAATCTTCCTTTGGCCCTTCAGAAGTGATAGTGGCTGACAAGCTTTCTTCTTCATCTGTTGTTTTCCTCCTCTAGAGTAGATTCTCAATTGCTTGGATGGCTAGTATGTAGGCCTTTCTTCCAATGTCACTGCAATATCTTCTTCAACCACCATTGCTTTTCCTTTATTTGTGACTTCCCATTGTTCCCTCAACATACCAACTACATTTTCAAAATTTTCCATAGCGTGCATGAATGTGCTAAATTCATCAGGTATGTTTGGAAAGAGATCATATTGGGCATCCTTTTTCAATTTTGCTTCTACCATCTTCCTATAAGTAAGGTATTTAGCTTTCCTTTCATCTTGTTCTTCAAAGCTAAAAACATTCCTAATCACATCTTCAAGATAATCAAAGACATGCACAAAATTACCCATTTTCTTCTCTACTTTTAATTTGGTGATGAATCCCTTAGGATCATGATTCCCCAGGCACATAGTCATCAATTTATAAGGTACCATCAGATGTACTATTCGCTTACATGCCCCTTTCACCCAAACATAATCAACAAACATTGTCCACTCTAGAAAGAATGACCCTTTCCTTGTTGTATCAGGTAGATGCACTATATGTGAAGCTCCTAGTTGCCTCATAATTTCAAGGAATCCTATCCTTAAAGGCACATCTCTTGGAAAGACATATGGGTCCACACAATTACCATATACTCTAAAAAATTGTTGTGTCAGGATATAAAATCAAGTCTCCCCAATTATGACTCAAGTTCAAGTTTGGCCTCATCTCCATGGGTCTCAAGAACTCATGAATTTCTCTGGGAATTCTTGTTGGTTCATATATTAGGGACCTCTTTATTCTTGATGCAAAAGCATTTCAAAATATTACAAAATTGTATTTCTTGTCATCTTTGTCCATAATTTAGGTCCAACACTGAACATGCAAATCAACACCTTCCTCTTTCCTTCTCAAAGTTATATCCTTCTCAAAAACCTTATGTCCCCTATGCAAAAACATGTGCATTAATAGTGAATACCACCGGAACTTTACCCATTGTTTTCCTTCCTTCAACTTGACCAAACCCTTGTGAATATGCTCTACCAGATAAGTACCATAATCATAGACTATGCAATACGCTGGGTTTCGCAAATGTGTGGCCAAATAACTGTATTCTTTCTGCAATGTGTTAGGTGGGGAAAAACCAATGATTTGGCACAGAGAATACATAGTCTTTCTGAAATAACTAGCAAAATAGCTCATTGGGAAAGGCTCAAGCTCCGTTTCACCAATCTTGATTTGTCTTTTGTGTTTCCCAATGTGAGTCATTGCAGTATGCATAGGAAACATCTTTGTTCTAAGGAACACCTTGGTATTGTTTTGTTATCTTCTAATATCATCCATATTCAAAGAAACCATATCCTAACTCCACTCATGCAAGTTAAAAATTTCTTCTATTTCCTTCTTGGTTATCTTTATCATATCCACCCCATCAAATGTTCTAACCACCCTGGAAGCTAGGTCATACCTTGAGGCGATATCCTTCAAAAGATCAACATCTATGTATACATTGGGAACAATTAACTTTCCCATATCTAACCTCCAAGGATTACTGAGAGGAGCTCCAAGATTCTTGTTCCCAAACCAATGTTGAAAAAGATACCATCTAGTATAGGGTAACTCGACATCTTTTATGAAACATTACAAATCCATCATCACTCCTCTCATAGTAGGGCCACAAAACAAGACCTTTCCTTCTGGTTTCTTATTCATAGAAGAGGGAAATAAGTCAATATATCCTAGAAGAATGTCTTAGACTGGGTGGAAGAGGTGGCAATTTGTACCTTGGGATCCATGAATTTCGTATACCAGGTTTCTAACAAGAGGTATTTTAACTATCAACCTCCTAATTGAAACCTATGACTCAGAATGAGTGCTAATTCCATATGGTTTTATAGGGCTATGGCCTTTTAAAGACAGAATTAACCCTAATTCAAAGTAATGAAAGAAAAGTAATAAAACACATGTCTAAAAGCAAATTGAAAGTGAGCCCTAATTCAAAAAACAAAAAAAAAAAGCATAAAACTATATTTTTCATACTTACAGCTTTCAATTGCAATGAACCCTAATGCTAGTCGAGACGAACTCTACAAACTAATTCTTTCAATTCTTTGTATCACTTTGGACACGTCCTCAAATCTAAAATAAGCAAGAACTGACAGTATACATAAATTCTAAAGGCAATTGAGTAGGTTTATGGATCACCTCCACCATTACTTCATACTCATGAGAAGTAAAACAATTGCAACAGGCGTACTTTGCAGCTTTGAATGTTGTGCATCAATATTTAGCTAAGATGGCCATCTCAAATGACTTAGATTTAGTCAATGACATTTGAATTTACCTCGCTACTCTAGCTTGGAAAAATGGCTAATAGAATCCTGCCAACTGGACCTTCTTTGTGTACCTGTGGGCTCCACCTGCCAGTAGCCTTAGAACATACATGGCAACTTCTCATTGATCATGTTGCTTTTAACGAGCTTTCATATTATCTTTGTGAGCTAGCACTGAACAGTAGTGATCATCTTTCACCCTTCAATTGTCGCTGTCAATCTTAAAACTTTGAGTGTTGGAATAGAACACAATGGCTGGGCTCACACACTCGATCAAAAATGTGTGAACATCTCATTGATTTTGCAACAATTAAATTTTTGTCATTTAGGATACGTGAGCTAGCGGGGAATGACCCAGATTAAATCCCATAAACTGGTGATCTTCAAACATGCACATGCGATGAAATTAATCATAAAAGAGGGCCTTGACTAGGCCGATGAGGATTTACCCTTGGAGATTGATGACTTAAACTTAATTCACTATGACAAAATATTAAAATCTGACTTTGGGAAGATTAAAACACTTTGCGGATGGAAATGACCGAATAACCTCAACAAAGGGGCCAGTAAGGAATGCATAACAATGGCTCATAATACAACTTATATCACCGGCAATCGGGAAAACAAGTCAACACAAAATCAAAATGCCCAAGGGTTGATCAAGGATCAATTGAAAACAAGGTTACTTAAGTAAAACCTTAAACCCTATCAATGGGAGACATATGACATGCTAATACCAAGCACAAAAGGACCTCAAAATCTCAAGAATTTTGGGGGCTCTATCACTTTGTATCATGGTGGTTTTCCATCTTTTGTATTTAGGTTGTGAGCCTTTCAAGGACAATAAGTCTTGGTAGTGAGCCCTATAATATCTTGTATCTGAATATAATATATTGTGAGTTAATCCTCATTGTGGTTTTTTCCAATTTTGGGTTTTCCACGTAAAAATATTGGTTTTCATGTGTGATGATGCATTGATTTTTTTTCATGTTCTCTCTTGTTGATTCAATCATAATTACAATAATGTTTAGATGGATTTTATTTGAATTATTTTTATGGAATATTGATTCAACTCCCCCTCTCAGTATTATGGATATTCAACACTACGAACAAGTTGAGTTGGATGTTCTTCCTCCTCTTTAAAGATTTAGAGCTAGATGAGCTATCCTCAACTTCTTGTCTATCCATGGGCCTTGATTCAACTTTCTCAAGTGTAAAAGGAAATTGAATTACATCTTCCTATTTACTTTGTTCTGGGTACAATGTAACAAAAGAAGGCTTAGTTTATCTAAAAATAACACTTCTACTATATATTACATTTTGTGCAATAGGTTCCCAAAGCTTGTATCCTTTCACACCATAACTATATCCGATGAAGATACATTTCATAGCCGCCTTCTCCAACTTTTTTTTCTTTTCCTTTGGCACATGTGCATATGCCTCACAGCCAAAAACTCTAAGATGTCTTAATGAAGGCTTGCAACCCAACCATGCCTCTATAGGTATCTTGTCAACAAGAGTTGATGTAGGAGACCTGTTAATTAGGTAACATGCAATGGAAACAACTTCAGCCCAAAACCTTTGTTCTAGACTTGCACCACTCAACATAATCCTATCCTTCTGCATAAGTGTCATGTTCATTTTTTCTATAACTCCATTCTATTATGGAGAATATGGAGTTGTATTTTATCTATGAATACCACAATCTTTATAGAATCTATCAAAATCATTAGAGAAAAATTCACCTCCCTTATCAGTCCTCAAAAAAAAAAAAAAATCTAGTTTGTAACTCAACCATTGCTTTAAATTCTTTTAATCAACTGAAAACTTCAGATTTACTCTTTAGAAAATATACCCATGTCCTACAATAATCATCAATAAATGAAACATAATATGTGAATTTACCAATCAAAGGAACATCTACAAGACCAAACACATCACAATGAATAAGATCCAATACACCACAATATTTATGAGAACTCGAGTAAAAATGAACAAGATTTTGTTTTCCATAAATGCAATGCTCACAAAAATCGAATTCAAGATTACAATCAGACAAACTTTCAACAAGTTTTTTTTTATTTTTAAAGTTCCTTAGCCCCTTTTCTCCAATGTGGCTGTCTATGGTGCCATAACATAGTTTTCTTTGCAGGTAATTTTGATTTAGAAGAAGTAACCTTGGGTACCCAAAATCCATGACCATCTGCTAAAGGTGAAACCCTCACTTCTTCCATAGACTTTCTTTTCATAGAAGTATTATTGCACTCAACAGTGTGTGCATCAAGCCTATACAATGTGACATATCTAACACATATAGCAATAACCATAGCACCTCTAACCATCTTACATCCTACATCATAAAATACTACCTTCACACCCACATATATTATCTTTCTTATAGATAACATATTTCATGTTAATCAATGGATATGTAACACACAATTAATCCTTTTTGTTCTACCATCAGGAAACCTAATTTTAACCTTACCATGGCCAACAATGTCTAAATGAGAATCATCACCCAAGTACACCTTACCTCAATCAAATTCTTCATATTCAAAAAACTAATCTCTATTAAAGGTCATATGGAAGGATGCACCTGAGTCAATTAACCATGCATCATTACCTGCATGAGTTGCCAAAGCTACAATAAATGCATCACCATCTTCCTTCTTGGACTCAAAATCATAATCAAATTTCTTTTTTTTCTTCTTTTTTTTCCTCTTTGCATTCCTTATGAACATGTCCAGGTTTGCCACAATTCCAACAAATAACTTTGGACTTTCTAGGAGATTTAGATCTCCCCCTAGACTTGGATTTGTCACACTTCTCATTATTCTTGTCTTTTTCCTTATGTCTTCCATAAAAATATAGGACCTCCTTAGTAGTGACGGATACCTTCCTCCTCATCTCTTCAGAAAGAAAATAACCCACCAAATATTCAATCTTCAAAATTACAAAAGTACTCCCAATAGCCATAACAAGAGAATCCCACAATCAGGCAAAGAACAAAGCAAGATCTGAAATTTTTCCTCCTCATCCATTTTGACACCAACTAATTCCAACTGAGACACTAACATATTGAATGCTTTTAGATGGTCTTTGATTCTTCCACCCTCTTCCATTCTCAAGGAATACAACTTCTCCCTCGAGAAAATCTTATTCACTAAATATTTGGCCTGATACATCTCACCAAGATTCTTCCATAGTTTTTGTGCAGAGGTCTCCTCATGGACATTAATTAAAATAGATTTTTCCAAGCACAATCTGATTATACCATTGGATTTATGGTCCATAACATCATATTGAGTAGAATGAGTAGGATTTTTAGGCCTTGAAACATTCTAATCAATAGCATCCCACAGATCTCGATCTATCAACAGATCTTCCATCTTCAACTTCCACATTTCAAAATTATTTCCAAGAAAATTTTCCACCTCTATTCTCCCTGATGAACTTTCCATCTGAAGATTCCTGCAACAATACCATAAAGTATCTTCTAGACAATATCCCACTCAAACCTAGATTAACCATAAAACTGAATAACCCACAGCTGAAACAAAAGGTGATAAGGCTCTCATACCACTTGTAAGGAAGCTAAGGTAGTAGAACAACTTCCTACACTAATCTTGAGAGGAGAATAATGCAAAAATTGTATAGATCTTTAACAATTACAAAAACATAACAACAAATAAACAAAAATATTACGCATACCACAATACAGTGATTTATGTGGGGAAAACCCTTTCGGAAGAAAAACCTCACATTGCAAAATCCGCCCAATATATTATTTAGAAATTAAAAAGATTACAATATACTTGCAGAGCAAGCTTCTCACATGAGTATCACCACTCAGAGATCTAGAGACAACACAATTTCTATTAGACTCTTAGAATACATCACTGTCTACCACAACTGTAATACAACGCCCTCATAAAATAGAGTTATATTCTAGGGAAAGAGAAGCCAACAAAATATCCACCATTAGATCTAAAACTTAATAAATAACGGTCTAGATTTACAATGTATCATTTATATAATGTATGTTGGCCATTTTATGAGTTTCCTAAAAAAATTAACAAAAAATTGTTTACACGCATCCCACTCTCCCCCTTACTGCCATTGTATATTACACCTATCGGTGTAACTAGAATATATATGTATGTATGTATATATATGTATATATGTATGTATGTATATAATATATATATATATATATATATATATTTATATATATATATATATATTTATATATATATATATTTATATATATATATTTATATATATCCTATCAACAATAACCTTTATATAATTGCAAGGTTGAGACACAATTTCCCAACAACCTATATAGGATATTTTTCTTAGAGTGAGCCATGATGACTTGGTGATGCTGAAGGAGCATTCTCATTCCCCACTTTTGGTCTACTTGAAGGTTTATTTTCTAATAGGTAAATGTCCCATCATATTTTATGAACTTCTTGCTTTTTTATCATGATTGAGTTGTGAGCCTTGGTGATTAATTTTGGGAGACTCATTTGAGGATTTTTTAGCATGAGTTTTATATTGATTTATCTTTCATAGATATAGATCTTGAGCCATGGATAGTTGGTTCTGAAGGATTGATTTTGAGGATGTTCACCATTGTTATCTCCTTGTGAATATGATTTTATTTATGTTATCAGGAATTGATGAGGATTTTAGGAGATTTTCATTACTCTTTAACACCCAAATTATAGAATGGTACTATAAAATGATCATATCTACATAAAAAATATGATATCTTGTTGCATTATTGTCATCTACTTAACAAAACATGGTAATTCTCTCATCTATGCATGAGGCCATCACATTATATCGATGCTACAAAACCTATTAAAACTCTATATTCAATATATAAAATCATAGAATCTTCAATATTGGGGTAATTTCTAATCCTATGATCATTGTGTAGTATATGCAATCTAGTTGAGATAACCAATAGGTATAATACATGTGATATTTTTGAACACCAAATTTTTTAGCAATATATAAATAACAAAACTAAGGTCCTCACAATACATGAATAAGATCAAATCATAATATTAGTGTGAGAACCCCAATCCTAATACTTGCAAAACAATAAGAATAAACACATTAGATTGTTAATTGCAAGCAAGAACAAGGATTCACCATGAGATCCATTAACATAGCTCAAATTAGGAAAAATAATGAAGAACACAATGAAAATAACAAAATAAAGATTGAATCCTAATTAAGCAAGAAAACTCTTGATTCCATGGGTGAATTGGTGCCAATTTGATGTGAAAATTGGCCCTTTCCCAAATCCTATGATGCAAGATTGATGTATGTTGATGATAATTGATGAGTGATCCACTTTGTTGATGTTTGATGAGAGCTCCAAGCTAAAAACCTGCATAAGCTAGCTATGATTCAATGATATTGGATGGAAATGGCTCAATATTTTAGCATAGTAACTTTGCATAATTTGTGGATGATCAAATGAGGAGATGAGCTCTTCATTTATAGAATGCTAAGATGGATGAATGTTCAAAATAGAGCATTGTGGGACTAACATTCAACCAATGGCAAGGTGCCACTTGTCAACATGTGAATGGAGGAAGCTTGAGCACATTTTGATCAATGTGCAAGTTTGAAATTTGAATTTGATGAGATGGCATGTTTAGAGGGGATGAAAGATGAGTTAAATTTCAAGTGGGAGACATGTAAGAGACAATGTAAGAGCTTTAAATGCTTTGTTGGAAGGGACAAGTCCTTTTGGGGGGAGATTTCAAACTTGGAGGAATATTCCCTTTTTTATTTCATTTCAAAAGTAAATTATAGAGAATTATTAAATCAAATAAATGATTTATTTGTGCAAGTTGCATAATCTAGAGGATTGGAGTGATTAGGATTAAATTAATTAGGATTTGATTAATTTAAGAGGAGATTAGGTGATTGAATATTTGATTTAGATTTGTGGGGTTGAAATAAAAAGAGATGAAAATGATTAAGACCTAGTTAAATAAATATTTTGATTTATTTAACCAAAGGGGGTGATGTTAGATTAAATTAGATAAATGTTTGATTTATTTAATTTAATTAGATGAACTTTAGAGATTTAATCAAATAATATGGATTATTTAACTAACTAAAGATAAGAAGATGAAATGACCTAGCTAATTACACACAAACAATGATTTAATTAAATCAAGGGATTTATTTAATAAAAAGGGAATTATGATTACTTTAATCAAATAAGGTTATTTGATTAAATGATTAGATAGCTCAGGATAATTCAGGATGAGGCGATGTTAGTAGATCAGGATCGAGTGTGCGATATCACTTTGTATATTTTCTATGTCTACATTTTGTCCCTCTTTGAAGTGATGCACTTGTTGTGTTGGTTCAAAGAAGAAACTGTCTTGATCAAAATTCAAAAAAAATTTGATTTTTCGGATGCTCCACTATTGCCCCAGCGAGAAGAATTATGCTGGTATACTGCCCCCTCGAGAGATCGAGCAAAGAGGTTTGATTTGAGGTTCGATCTCTCGACAAAGAGGTTCAAGATCAGTTCAACTCGAAAGTTTGATGTAGACAGATTTTGATGATGTAGGTAGTCATCAAACATGGCTAGCCTCATGCCTATTTTGATATATTACACCCACTTGATTCTGATTTGTACCATGACAGTTACATTATTGATGATATAAATGAGATGATTATGATGTTTATATGTAATGGATGATATGGATGCACATGATATGATATGATGATGCTTTTATGATTATGTAGTGGATGATAAATGTATGGATTATGAGATGCTTAGAATAAACAGTCTATATTATGCAATGATGAAATGCCATCCATGCAAGATGATCAATGTTTCTTGTATGATATGATATGATATGCAAATGTTTTGTGGATGCAGGATGGATGCATTAGTGATGATTTTTGATTAAATGTCATGGTACCATATTAGCGTGAAAGGAAGAGATAGAAGAAAACAAGAGATTCCAACAAGACATGAGATGATGATGATTACTTGCTGAGGAGTTGGGATTTTCAAAGGGCCAATTACCTTATTGTTTGATAACACACCTAAATACGATGCATCAAGGTATAAAGAACCAGGATGGCATTGTACTTAGTGTGATGGAATTTGACTCGACAAACAGATAGGAGTATTCTTGTTCACACTTGACATACAGAAACCTTACTAGGACGTACCTAACAAAGCAAGTATTCGCCAAGTTATATTACAAGAACATCCAACAAGCACAGCAGATAAAAGGATAATGATCGATGCCTCATTCCTTTCTCTCTAAATTGCTTTGATTAGACATCATCGAGAGGTCATTGGAATGAGTGCAATAAGATAAATCACAAGAAAAGATCAAGTACACAAACAAGTCAATGTTCTTCATACCTCTAGCCAAAGGGATTTGTTTTGATAGGATAAGAATCCAAGGTGATATCCAAAATGATGCCCATTGTCGGAATGATATATCCTAGGACATGCATTGTACAGGATGATGATGGATTGATAAGTTGATTGATAGGCTGTTGATATAAAGTTGATTAACGTGTTTGAAAATGATGAAGATTTTGATTTTGCATTTAAACGTTTGAAGTTTTCTTTTGATTTTACGTTTGAAGCTTGCTTTTGCTGATTGTTGTGGTTGTTTCTGTTTGTATTGCCAAAGGATAAAGGTGACAATTGTTTTATTATGGATGATTGATTATTGCGGGTGATTGTGAAATGATATGGATAGATATTTTCAAATATTTGGATTTTTTTTTACATTTTTGGAATGTTTTGAGGTTGTTTTTGGTATTTTCATGATTTTTACAAATGTTTTAATATTTTGATTTTTTGAATGTTTTGGAGTTTTTTGAGATTTTATGAATGTTTTTGGATTTTGTGTTTTTTGAATGTTTTTGGATTTTGATGCCTCGGGAGCTGATCAAAGATTAGCCTTGCCTACGTTTAAGCTCAGAGACGACGTGGTTTGGATACCATGTTTTTGATGTTTTCTATTTTTATGAGTGTTTTTGGATTTTGATGTGTTTTGGATGTTTTTGGACTTTTCTCACAATTTTGACTACTTGGATATGGATGTGTGTGACGATATTAGTGATCTATTTTGGGATTTTGTTGAAAAAAGGTAGATTAATTAGATCAATGGATTGATGATGATAACATTGTTGAGGATACACAACAATGCAAGGAAAGTGTTAAGCAACATGAGGATTTAGGATGGATATATCCCAAGATGATGCAGGATATGATGATAACATTGTCGAGGATACACAACAATGCAAGGATAGTGTTAAGCAACACAAGGATTAGGATGGACATCCCGAGATGATGATGGATTGATTGGATTTGATTTTATCAAGATTGATGAAGCTTGGTTTGGAACAAAATATGTTTTGGATGATTTGATGTGACGTTGAAGCACACATTAGATGCGACTGATAGTGATTTTTTGGATTGATGTTTGATGTTTGATGAAGATTGATAAGGAATGTCTTCTCATCAAAATATGCCATGGGCTAGTGATTTGGTTTTTTGCTCACAAGTGGTGGACCAATTTTATTTCACATTTTCCAATGTTTAGATCACCACATAAGTTAGAGGATATAGATCAAGATTTATTCCCGAAGCAAGATGTAAATATCTGCTCTGTGTGCACTACCATGGGTGGATGCTTGGATAGGTGTGTGGATGGATGGATATGGTAAGCACACAAAGGATGCTAAGGATTATCTTGCAATAAGATAAGGTGTTTGAATAGAGTATGCTCAATTGGATAATGCTTCATGGCTCAGATAATGCTAGGTAGGATAGGATCGATGAAAACGACCCATGTCAAGATGTTTATTGTAAACAAGCATAAAGTGTGCTCCAAACTTTGTCAAGATCAAGATAACTCGGACTATGTATGTAGATGGAAAAATGGATTGGATAAATGGTTCATGGATGAATGAATTTATTATGGATGAGATGGATGGAATGTTGGATTTATTATGGATGGGATAAGATGCTTTCACTTGAACTAGCGCACGTAGATGCTCGATTCTACACATGATGTCTATTTTCTAGGTTTTCATCATGATACTTGCCCAAAGTGCCACCGAAGTGGTTTTCACTAGAGGACAATTTTTTTCTTTACTGTTTTCAATCCTTTTTCTAATTTTTTTTTTGGATTTTCATATTTTTTATTTTTTGTATTTTTCTATGAAAGATTTAAAGCTCATGATGAACCACAAGGTGTTGCTGATGTAGATGCTTCTATCATGATGTACCATTGATAGCCTACTTGAAGAAGTTTCTTTGCTAAGATACGTGCACTTGAATGCAAATTTTGGGATTCTTGATCTGCTTTATTGATACCAGGGTTAACTTTGTTTCTGTGTGCACATCACGATAGAGTGCCTTTAGAATCCTTATGATGGAGGGTCATTTCCAATACATGGTAAATTTGAGAATTGGATATCATGCGTGGAGGTGTGGATGGAGTGTGTTTAGGGATAAGAGATGGATTGGTTGACAGTTTGGAACCTTTGACTCTCCAAACTTGGGAAGATGAGCAATGATGGGTGGATATAGAAGTGTGTGTGGAATTAGGACCAACTGCTTGATACACTTTGTACGTCGCTTGAAAAGCTTGCTTTTGCTTTTGTTGAAATCTTTGATGGATATTTTTCCCTTTTTATTTTTTCCCATAGTTTCTTTGACTAATGGAGTTTGATAGGGATAATCTTTCTTTGTATTCTTTGGTATCCATGTGTATTTGATTTGTCCATTATTCTTCTTTGCTTCTTTTTCTTTGATACTGTTCTTTGTGCTTTGATTCAAATCTTTCTTTTGATGTTGGTCCCAATTCATGGATGGGGTGATGGGTGGATGAAGATTCATGGCGTGGTTGGTTGTAGTATTGGCACTTGTTTCATCATAAGGATTCTCCGGGCTCCCTATGTTGACATTTTCTTGAGACATAGTTTCCCCTAGTATTGTGGAATTATTACCTTCATGCTTTGATTCTGCTTGTTCCAAGAGCTCTTGTTTAGAGTGCATTCTTTGGTAAATGACCACTGTAGATGATGTTATTTTGATGTGTTGCTCTACTAACTCTGGAATGTCTTGTTTTGTCTGATCTGCTTCCTTGAGTGGATACTGCTGGATATCTTCATACATGTTGTCCTCAGTCTAAATTTGGGATATGTCTGATCCTGATGTTGTCAACTCAATAACTTGCTCTTTTTTGTGTAATAATGTCAAGAGTAAAAGAATCTTGTTCTGAATGAAGATCATCTATGTTTCCATCCATAGAAATCATCTCATGGGTAGGTGGAGGAGTATGTGCATCTTGCATAGATAGGAGATTGTCCATTAGATTATTGTAGTATCTTGGAGATACGAATTTTTGATCCTCAATGATCTTGGGATTGCTTTTGTCATGCTTTGGATCAATTTCTTGAGATGGGTCAGTTTCAAAGGATCCTTGGATATCTTTATTAGGAATGGGAAGTGGCTCAATATCCTCTGGATCATTAAGTGGATTTGGATCAAATGTTGAGTTGAAGATTCCTTCAATATCTGAAAAAATGTCTTGGAAAGGACCATTGCTAGACCTTGGTAAAAGATGTCAATCGTGCTTGGAATAAATTATTGAGATATGTCCTCTAACTTATTAGATGATGTAGAGACATTTTCTATATGATCATTGATGAATAGGTCTTGGTCATGTGATCATTGACTTGGATTGATACATGGATTCGTTAACGTTTTGTTGGGAATTTGAACAACATTTGCTTGTTAGGCTTGGTATTGGGCTTGAACTTGTGCTTGCATTTGAGCTTGGGCTTGTGTTTGTTGAGCTTGTAGTGTGGCTTGGGAAATTTGAGCAGCTTGTGCAACTTGTTGAGTAGCTAGTTGTGCAACCTTTCGATTTTGGTTTTGTTGATGTGCCTTTTGATAAGCATCCTGTTGAGCGGCTTGAAATGTAATGCTATATTGGTTTGATGTGTTTGGTTTGGGTGGTGGTGGTTTTTGAATAGTGCTTGTTGTGGTGATAAGAGGTATCATCGTATTGATGATTGGGATTTGGTTGGTGGATGGTGTGATCGATATGGTTAGTCCTTGAGAGACCATGTTTTGAGGGATGATAGATGATGTGTTGGTTGCTTGTATTATGGGGATGGTCACCATTTTTTGTTGTGATATCAATAGAAAGGGGGGAGGATTTGGTATGATGCCTTGATTGATGGTTAGGGGGATGTTTTGGATGAGCGGTGGTAGCGAAGGTAGCCCCAAACCAAGAGGTGATATGGATGTTAATGGAAAGGGTAGGAGTGGTAGGAAAGTGAGTGGCATGCTCCCTTGGGGGAATGATGATGTTTGATAAAAAATTCCCTCTAGTCCAACTAGGTCACCTCCTCCTTGTGAGTTCATGGTGAGGGAGGTTTGTGGTGTTGCATTAAATGATGATGATGATGGGTCTTTATGAAAGGTGAGGGGGACATATGGGTGTGATGGATTTTGAACAACATTTGTGTGATTTGCAAACATATCTATCCAAAAGTTTACCAAGTGTGGATTTGAAATGTTCATGTTTGGTATAGTTGTACTTGGTATATTCTCATTTGGCATGTATGGATTTGGTGGGATAATGTTGTTTTGTTGAAGACTCATGCATTGAGTATTTGGTTGATAGATTTGTAAATTTGGACTTGGATTTAAATCTACCATTGAAAAAGGTGTTCCAAGATTTAGATTGGGTAGACTCACATTTGTTGTGCCATTGAGATTTGTAGGAGATAATGATCCAATGTATGGATTGTATAAATGTGAGTTTTGAAAATCAATTGGCATTGTAAGGCTTTGATAGTTTGGTTGACTTGGATTACTCATGATGTATGGATCAAGTTTATATTCCATGTTCCTCTTGTGTTTTGACCTTGTTGTAAAAGTGACCTCTAAGGTGTTTAGGACCAATGATGAGATGAAGGATGAAAGGGGTGAATGATATGGGTGTTGTTTTTATTAGGGAATTTGGATCAATCCTAGAGTTTAAGATTTGATTTTGATTGGATTTGGATAATGGGCTTGTAAACCCTAAGATGTTATATGTGATCTTTAGGATAAACTTGTTCAAAGGTGTGATGATTTAACTAGAGGTATGAGAAAGGATGCATTCCCATACTCTTAATTAAACAAGGTGATTTTGATTTGGCTTAAGGATGTACCCAAGTCTAGATAATGATGTTTCCAAAGTTCTTTTGTGGTATGGAGATGATAAATGTTTGGGATGGATGAAGTGTTTGATTTTGATCCTAAATGAACCTAAGAAGGACTTGTTTACAAGGCCAAGGTTTTGAAGAACATGCTTTTCCCTTCAAACCAAAAGATCAATGTTTTCTCAAAAGACCATAAGACAAAAGATACACAAGCACATGTGTGGGGTTCAATTGATTTCATCTTGATTAGTGAATTACTTTTACCACACACTTTCTTGATTAGATTTTCAAACTAAATATCCAATGTCCTAACTTCTTTTCATCCCACAAAGTGTTATGTGGAATTCAAGGAAATCAAGGCAATGGTTACCTAATTTTTACCTTGGTAGAAGCAATTTACGATGTAAACCCAATTACTTAGAAACCTCTAAGGACATAATCCCCAGGGTAAGCAATAGTTCTTGGGTTTTTTCAAAGGTATTTTCTCTAACTAAGGGGTTTGAAATTTTGATGATGATGTTAAGTGTTTGTTTCTAAATGTTTTCGAACAAGCAAAGTGTTTTGATTCACAAGCAATATAACATCCTAGCTCAATTGGTACGTTTTTCTTAGTGGGCTTGCCTCATGCCCTTCGTAGTAGAAGAGATTATTTTACATGCAACCAAGGAAAAAATATAAAGGTATGTTAAGAATGAAGTCTTAACCTATATACTTTAACCAAGAACGGACATGGCAAGTAACTTCTTGGAATCTAAGTTCCAATGCACCACTTTGATAAACTCGTTGGATGGACTGATTGGTTACTACAAACAAGGGTTTTAGTTTGGACTTTCCGTTCACGGAGATCGACCCATATGGCGAGACTCCCTTTTCAGATCTATCTCATTGGAGTCAACTGCATGATACTGGTGTTTACTCCAGTACCCACATTTATATCCCGGCTGGAAATACTCTCAGGTTCAGAGTGTTATCGGTTGAGTTGGTCCCTTGGGTGAGTACTTTTTCCCCAAGGCAGGCCCTCTAAGATAGACAAAAGCGAATAAAATTATTCATAGTTCGATCAACCCTTGTTTAGAAACAAAGGGAGAACACATGCAATAAATTCATTCACACTCGCACAAGATTTTGTTCAATTTTAAACCCAAAAATGAAGTGTGGAGGTGATTGCTTTGTCTTAACCTAAAATCACAAAAAAATGCCTTTTGATTCTCAAGATCGCTATAAAGTGCGAGAGAAGCACATACGTCCTTTTTCAATAAGGTTAGTTTAAGTAAGCCATCACAAAACAAAGTTGCACTTGTTCATTTTAGATCCCCAAAGCAATTGTGAGTTCCTTTTAATCACCAAAAGACAAATGAGAGACATTTTGTTCAATTATTAACCAAAAACAAATTCTAGTAAGTTGTAGTCCTAATGTTCGTTTTAGGCCTTTGCAAAAATTGAAAGGGTTATTTTTAAAGCCCAAACGAAATTAGTGTCCTAAGCAAAAATAGATGACAATTTCTTAAAAAGTGTTTAAAAACACTTTGATCTTGTAAGATATCATCATCATGCTTCCTCCTCTTTCGTTTTCAATTGATCCAACCTACAAGAAAGAAAACTAGTCAGCTTCTACAAAATACAGAGATTAAAAAGCAGAAAATAGAAGATAAACTCATTATTGACCAAAAGCACATGCTAAAATTAAATTTCCACTTTTTACTCCCTGCCAGTGGCGCAACCCATGACTGCGTCGGAGTTTGATTTCTCAGCGGTGTTGTACAACACTGCTTACCAGTAAGCATCGCTCTGTGTCGAGGAAAATGAGCTCAACTGCATCACACTTTTGCTCAGCATCACTGTTTGATTCTTTTGAAAAATCCCGCGGTTCAGATTGGTCAAGTGGCGCAGTTAGAAATTCAAATTTTTGGGTGGGAAGACTTTAGCGTCGCAGTTTGAATTTCCAGCGGTGTTGTATGGCGACGCTGGAAAAGCAGCGGTGCTATATGGTGACGTTGACCTTCCAGCATTGGAATTTTTTTTGTGTATAAACAAAAATGCGGAATTTTTAAGAAAAAGTGATTGAAAATGAGATTTTTCCCTCCCTCTAGTGCCAAATGTGAAAACCCCAATCCTAATACTTGCAAAACAATAAAAATAAACACATTAGATTGTTAATTGCAAGCAAGAACAAGGATTCCCCATGAGATCCATTAACATAGCTCAAATTAGGAAAAATAATGAAGAACACAATGAAAACAACAAAATAAAGATTGAATCCTAATTAAGCAAGCAAGCTCTTGATCCCATGGGGGAATTGGTGCCAATTTGATGTGAAAATTGGCCCTTTCCCAACTCCTATGATGCAAGATTGATGTATGTTGATGAGAATTGATGAGTGATCCACTTTTTTTATGTTTGATGAGAGCTCCAAGCTAGAAAATGCATAACCTAGCTATGATTCAATGATATTGGATGGAAATGGCTCAATATTTTAGCATAGTAACTTTGCATAATTTGTGGATGATCAAATGAGGAGATGAGCTCTTCATTTATAGAATGCTAAGATGGATGAATGTTCAAAATAGAGCAATGTGGGACTAACATTCAACCAATGGCAAGGTGCCACTTGTCAACATGTGAATGGAGGAAGCTTGAGCACATTTTGATCAATGTGCAAGTTTGAAATTTGAATTTGATGAGATGACATGTTTAGGAGGGATGAAAGATGAGTTAAATGCCAAGTGGGAGACATGTAAGAGACAATGTAAGAGCTTTAAATGCTTTGTTGGAAGGGACAAGTCCTTTTGAGGGGAGATTTCAAACTTGGAGGAATATTCCCTTTTTGATGCCATTTCGAAAGTAAATAGAGAATTATTAAATCAAATAAATGATTTAATTGTGCAAGTTGCATAATCTAGAGGATTGGAGTGATTAAGATTAAATTAATCATGATTTGATTAATTTAAGAGGAGATTAGGTGATTTGACTATTTGATTTAGATTTGTGGGTTGAAATAAATCAAAAAGAGATGAAAATGATTGAGACCTAGTTAAATAAATATTTTGATTTATTTAACCAAAGGGGGTGATGTTAGATTAAATTAGATAACTGTTTGATTTATTTAATTTAATTGGATGAACTTTAGGGATTTAATCAAATAATACAAATTATTTAATTAACTAAAGATAGGAAGATGAAATGACCTAGCTAATTACACAGAGACAATGATTTAATTAAATCGAGGGATTTATTTAATTAAAATGAGAATTATGATGACTTTAATCAAATAAGGCTATTTGATTAAATGGTTAGATAGAGGGATAATTCAGGATGAGGCGATGTTAGTAGATCAAGATCAAGTGTGCGATATCAATCTGTATATTTTCTATGTCTACAATAAGTGCACCAACATATTGTAGCCCCACATGAACATGGTCCACTGCTTGTCCATAGACTGGATAACATGTGCAAGGGCCCCATGAAGCTAAATTGTGTTGCATCCATCTATCACCAAAAAAATAAATTTGGTGAAAATTATAATCCTCCTCATAGATGGCATGAGTAGTAACCCTTGATTTAACTGTGTCATACATATATATTTTACGTACTGTCACTTGAAATAGGTCAACCAAGAGCATATTGCTTTCCCTCCTGCACTATGCAAAATGGCCTCTACAACTTGATATGTAGTCTAATAACATAGTATAGATCCTCCAAGGGCACTATCATATCCCCCATTAGGAGAATGAATATGGAGGTATTTATATCCTACCTCTCCATCAATGTTGTAAGCATACTAACATGAAATCATATCTCTAGGAGTGTAAATACCTAGTAGATCCCCATGTCTCAGAGTAATATTAACTCCTTTGTTAATAAAGATATGCTTGGATATATAAAAGAAAGAACAATGATTTTACCATATGTTCATGCATAGTAGCCATGGGTTGAAAATAATTCATACATTTTAACTTTCTAATCTAACATATCTAATCACTAAACTCATTCCTAATAAAAGTTTTAAAATATTTCATTTTTTTAGGATGTTAGTTTGCCCCCTATACACTAGCAAGTTCTGGATGGATGATAGCATATCCCCTAAACTCTAGCGCACAAGACAAATACTAAAATGATGCCAAAATTATAGAAGTATTGATGAATGCCAATTCACATTGTGGGGATCACTAGGAGAGAAAACACTAAAAATAGCATCAATCAAGAAAAAATTCACTCACCTCACATTTTATCGCTCCTTGATTGACTCCCTCTCAGAGCTCATCTAGTCTAGATCATTGAGAGTTTCATTTTTTGTTTGATTTTTGTTGGAATATCACTCAAAGCTCTATGAAATGCCTAGGACGAATAGTCAAAATGAATAGTAAAAATAAATATTTCTTCTATACATAACTAAAAGAATATCAAAATTGTGCTAAAATTGTCTCTTTGGGTGAAACAAATTTCCTACCTTTTCCCTTGATTGAGTCAACAAAAACATGATAGAGCACACATTCACCCTTCTATTTATTTTCCATCTAAAATATTTCCAAATCATTCTTCTATCTAGGTTAAAGTTTCCTCTAGTTTTACAAACTAACATACATCTAATTTTTGTAGGATTTTCGTTTTTGTAACATAAAATCCTACATGTTATCAAAATCAAATACTTTGAAGCTTATCTGAACTCAAATTTGGGGACATCACTAGTTTTCTTAGGCGAGTGGTTGCATACTTGACAATATCCCTTTCTTTTGTATCCTCAATTTAAATTTGTTATATTTCATTGTCTACTTCAGTGTAGCTTATTTCTTAGTGTAATTAAATCACTAAAGTGGGACAAAAATGTAGTGTCAAAAATTGCTTACTAGTGTAATTTTATTGCTTGGAATTACAAAGGTCATGTATTGAAATTTCACACCATATGTTATAAGCGTTTATACTTTTTTCTTGTAATTGTACAAAAGTGGTAGTGGACCCATAAGTTAGGTACAAAAACCACTCAAGTGCTTGTCCTAAAATTCTTATAAAAATTGCAATGAGGTGTATGTCACAATAAGCTGCATTTTGACATGCCATGAAAATATATTTTGCATGGTCACATGGGTCTTGTTTTCCCTTATATTTATCTAGTTTTGGGACTTCTAAATTATGAGGGAAAGGGACTAATTTTAATGACTTATCAAAGGGGTAGTGACATAGTCCTTCAAATTTGTATGTTATAGTTTGTTGTAAAGTCCCTATTTGTATCCCCTTAAGTGTGTCCTTCATATCTTGCCACTTTTGGGTGAAGGTATTCCTAAGAGTTGGATTTGTCACGTGTGATGGTGGTTATTTATATGTGGGTTAGCATGGTTCTGGCTATGCTATTACAATTGTTGGAAAGGTGGTTGTTGGAAAGGTGGTTGTTGGTAAGTAGGTTGAAACATAGGGGGGTAGAAAAAAAGATGTTATATTTTTTTTCTTGATGAGTAGGATGGAATCATGGTTAATCTATAATGTTATTCTTGGGATAACGAAAAGGGTGAAAAATATTGAATTAGTTGGGTCATGTATGGGTCTAAGGTTAAAGAATTATTTTATTAGTTAAGATGAGTGTTGTTGTAAGGTAGATTAAGTCATGATCCTATTACAAGTAAGAGGATTAGTTAATTTTGTGCAAGAAAAAATTACAAAAACTTCTTGTGCCATGGGATAACTATTAAATACTTAGTTGATTTTTCTTTTTGTGAATGTTCATATAATTGGTTTTGAAAGGTGGAGGTAACTATAGTTTCTTTCCCAATGAGGAGGTTATAGTTATAGATTGGATTGGTCAATATTGGGGCAAAGTGTGGTACCCTTCTCTATAGGTTTTTCTAAGAAATGTGTCTTATTCGTGCTCACATGATGAACTAGATAGATTTGAGTAAGCTCATATTTGATAAAATTAGCAAAGATATGATGAATATATTATTAATAAAAATGAATGTTAATAAATGAAAATATGATGAATATATTATTAATAAAAAAAATGTGTTTAAAATTAGCCAAGAAATTTTACATATATTTGTTTCCTTGGCATGCTTACCCATCAAAGCAAGGGGAAAATAATATGTAATATTTCCTCTTGCCTAAAACTTTGTTATCGTGTCTTGCAGAAATTTAAATCTGCCAAGTAAAAAATGAAAAATATTTCTCATATTACAAATCTAATAACTATACCGAACTTTAGATGTATGAGGCCAAGAAAAAAACCGTGTTTCTCAATACCTATATGAAATATTTCTCAGATTACAAATCTAATAACTATACCGAACTTTAGATGTATGAGGCCAAGAAAAAAACCATGTGTTTCTCTCAATACCTATATGAATTTCATGGAATTGATATCCCTAGATATGGTGTGGTATGTTGTGTAACATACTGCTTCTAATTCGACACATGGAGTTGTATATTGATAACATATTACATTCAATTCTAGGGGTTGTGCACATTAAAAAAAAAAATGAAATAAAAAATTATATATTTTAAAAATTAAAAAAATATATCTGTAAGCATTAACTATTTTCAGATTATTGTATTTCAAGTGGCTAATAGGGAGTTACTAAAGGCTGTCACTGCTGATAGTTTCCTTGCAAGGTAATTTAATGATGGATGATGACAATCTCGTGTAGAGGCATTTCATTTTTTGAGGTGGCTATCAAAATCAGAATACATATGTGCAAACTTGCAGCAACTGCAGAGAGATTGGTTTTGGTTCTAAAAAATTAATTAAAGATGTTTAAGAATTATTTATTTGATTTATTATGAAATTTAAATCCATAAGCATTATTTTAGTGGAGCACCCCTAGTTCAAGATTGATAACAATTAAAGGGAGTTTACGAAAACAGAGGCAGAGTACAATGGTAAGATACGTAGAATGGCTAAAATTAAATAAAATTAAGTACAAAAAAACATTTTGTTAAGCAAATGTTACTACAATGTAATTCAATTATCTAATAATAATCAAAATTTCATAATGAACAGAAGTAAAATAATCACACTATTGATATTTGTCTTGTTCAATATGTGTCTCTAAAACATTTTCACAATATAAGGTGAAAATATCCTTGATACAGTCCAAGTAGCCTTTTTAATATTCTCTAAATTAATGACCTAACATTTTAAATTTTAGATCGCTTGATCCTTTGTTGCAATGTCCTTGTCATTATTTCTTTCTTAGGAAACTTCTTGATGGTGGCATTTATTAGGAATTTGCTTTTCAAATAATGGCCTAGTTATTATATTTGGAAAGACAATATGGTTTGCATGACAAACGCTTGCTTGAGTTTCTGCAGGCAATTAAAGGATAAAAGGTTCTTATAGTAACAAACACAACTGTTGGTCCATTGTACTTGGAAACAGTTGTGGCTGCGATTACTCACGGTTCAAAAACTTCAGTGGAAAGTGTTATTATACCAGATGGAGAGAAATAAAAGGAAGTGGTAAGTAAAACATTTGTAGTCTATTTCATTCAGATTCCAACAACACTGATGTCTCAGGTTTGATCATTGTGTGGCTTTCAACTTAACTGTCTTCCTCTCAGCTTTGATGCATTTTTCAATCTGTTAATAAATCCTTATTACTTACGGGTACAGGTTGATTCTTCAGTTGGTTAAAAAACAGGAATCAATCATCCTCTGGGAAAGAACATGATTGGTGCAATTTTCCAACCTCAGTGTGTACTAATAGACACATACGCTGCATACATTACCTGATAGAGAGCTCGCTTCTGGTATTGCAGAAATTGTGAAGTATGGTCTGATCAGAGATGCTAAATTCTTTGAGTGGCAAGAAAAAACCATGAATACTCTGCTAGCAAGGTATTTTGAGCTTCCTTCCAAGGCAAGTTTTCATATAATTTGAACGTAGTTTCTCAATGGACAAATGTTTTACTCTGTGATGTCCAGGGATCCAAATGCTTTGGCATATGCCATCAAGCGGTCATGTGAAAACAAAGCTTAAGTTGTGGCTTTGGATGAAAAATAAAGTGGCGTAAGAGCCACATTAAATCTGGGACATACATTTGCCCATGTAAGATTTTGATTTTGATTCTGTTTTAAATTCTATGCTTCTTCTATACATAGAAAAATTCATCGTTCTTTATCTTCAGTATTTTCCATGTTAATTGTTGTCATTTCATGCCCCCCTTCATTTCCATAGATTAGATAGTCAACTATCAATAAATTTACCACTCAAGGCACAATAACTACAGATAACTTCATCACTCGAGGCACAACAACTACACATAAATTCATCACTCAAGGCACAACAAATACACATAAATTCATCACTCAAGGCATAAAGAATAGAGTAAGTCCTTCACTCAAGGAATAACGAATACAGTCCCAGCGATTACAAATCCCCAGACGTGGTATAAGACATAATAATAAATCGATCGTTTACCAGATGCGAGTTCAAAACACCTAAAAGTTGAAGAATGAACACCTAAAAGTTCAACCATTCTTCAACGTAAAAATAAATTACGCACATCTTCATATTAAAGGACAAATGTGCAACAAATAGATGTTAAATTTAGAACCAGAAATGAAAGCAAACAGAAAAGAACACAAAGAACAAAAAGAACACAGAAATTATCCTGGGAAAACCCTCCTTCTCGAGGGAGAAAAACCCAGTCACGAATGTATCTTTTATATTAGATGAAGTAGCAGCAAAACAGCTTACAACAGAAGAATAGTATCTCTCATAGATACATGCAACCAAAAGAACTCTGATATCTTCCTTACTATCAAACTGCTCTTTTCAAACACCTGCTGTAGATGGCGAACTTCTCCTTGAAAGCACACCTTAATTTTTCGAACTCCAAAAATGAATTGTCTCTCTCCTTTTATAAGTAAAGAAGAGGTTGCATGTTGCATACAAAAGAGGACGCCCAAGAAGAAATCTAATTGCCTATTTTAAGGAGGCGTTACAAGTTTCTTTCATGCGACTATTTAAAGAGACTAATGAAGATTCTCATGCATGTCAGAATGCAGATTCTCCTGCATGTCAGTTATGACAAATAATGAATGTTCTTCTGCATGTCAGTTATGACAAATAATGAATGTTCTTCTGCATGACAGTTACGCCAATTTTGAAAGATGACAGAAGATACCTCCTGCAGCTACTGAAACATTAACAATAGAGAACACAGATTTTGAACGGAGAATTTGTTTACACAAACACACAGCTTCTAACATTTATTTTTGAGATAATTAAATCTATTACATATGACGTCTCTTTATAGAAGTTTTGCATTACAATTTCTTCTACATGCACATTTTATATTTAGATGCAAATTCTATATTTAGAAATACTATTTTTATCTTCATCCAAGATATAGTTATTTCCTAACTTTTCACCTCATGCAAACTGAGAGAACTACACCAAAAATTGTGCATGGAAACTAAGATGAATTGCATGGCTCATGCAATCACTTTCCATCAAATACAAGGTGGAAAATAGAATAGTTCAGAGGTTTCTATGCATTAAAGAATTCAGAATATTATCTACGCTGCTATACCATTAATCATATCGGAAAAATTTAAATGCAGCAAGGCAAGTGGAAATTTCAAAACTCATTATAATGAATTTTTAGTTTGAGTCTTTAATAAAAAATACTTCATGAAATGTGTCAGAATTTACAAAAATATTTATCAAAAAATTTAAGACTTTTCTCATGGACTTCCAGTTTCAGTAGAAGACAAAAGCAATCTTCTAGAAAGAAAAATAACAACTTTCCCAAATCCAAAACAGACAACCAGCTTTCTACACCTATATAATGTGCATGTAAATCCACCTTATGAACTGTCATATTTGACGGCATGACAAATTTTACAGTTTTATATCAATACTAAAAGGAATTACCTATTTCCATATTGTGGTAATTAAAGTCGCTGGGAGGAGTTACTAATGGCAGCCACTATTGACAGTCTGTGCAGAGAAGTTACATTTTTACGCAGAGTGGAAATGTCACCAATGACAAATTATAAAGAACAAGAAATTGTGGATGATGTATCCTGCTGTGTGCTTTCAGTTCTTCATTCATTCAGATTCATGCATTCAGTTTGAGTGGAAATAATTTTGGCAAAGGGAGAATAATGATTTCTGTTGCTGCTATGAAGGTTGCACAAAGGAATTGGGAGAGAGAAGTACATATTAGAGAGGTATGTCTCGCTGCTATTACACTATTAGATTCTGATTTATACTGCAGTGTTTTAGATTTCTTCCTTTCCTCCTTCGTATCCTCCCAATCTTTGCCTGTATTACACTTCAGAATCAAAGTTTACATACAACTTTAATTCTCAAATGCAATACAGTAAATGTAACAATCATTGCAAACATTAGCTATTGTCAAGTGCAATACAATGTGTTCCAGTTAAATATATTAAAGTTTAACCCAACGCTCGCTCTTTACAAAGTAAACATGAAATGCCCTGTTATTTTGTATGCTTGAAATTGCAGTCACTGTATTCCATTATCTCCCGCTTTCGTTTGGTTCATGAATGATCTGTGAAATAGAATCTTGGAAATCATGTTTACATTAACTTACTTTTTCAACCCATTTGCTGTATTCCATTATAAATGACTATGAAACTGGTGATTTTTCACTGCTTTCGAACCTTGTTGGCTAGCTCTGTTTAGGAACACTGTCCGCAAACGTTTCCACAAAATGGTTCAGGAGACTCTCAGCTGCTATTCTTCCTGAATGTTGCGACATTGTTGCTGAAAATGACACGAAACACTTAGAATGATCTGTTTCTGCTGTCTGATAGACCCCTATGAAAACAATAGATGAAAGGTTATATATGTTATAAGATTTTAGATTTCACTTTAAGGATACAAATATATTTCTATTTTTTTTAGTTTCTTTAAAGATCTTAAATCTATGCTTAGGGAATACTGTATATACTTTGCTTCTCACAGAAAAATGTAGTGCACTAGAATTTTTGTTTATTTTGTCTTCATGCGATTAATTTTTTTAAAGAATATAATCAATGTAAATTTTAATCAACTATCAATAAATCAAAATTGAAATAAAAAAAATATCCATAAAGCAAAAATGTACTGCATTTATACGATTTGTAGTTATGCCTGATTTTTTTCTTGTAACATTCAATTTATTAGAGCAGTTTATTGCCTTTTCAAGCGTATGCAAAATAATAGGGTGTTCATGTTTACTTTGTAAAGAGCGAGCGTTGGGTTAAACTTCAATATATTTAACTACAACACATTGTATTGCACTTGACAATAGCTAATGTTTGCGATGATTGTTACATTTACTGTATTGCATTTGAGAATTAAAGTTGTATGTAAACTTTGATACTGATGTGTAATACAGGCACCGATTGGGAGGATACGAATGAGGCGAAGGAAGAAATCTAAAACACTGCAGTATAAATCAGAATCTAATAGTGTGATAGCAGCAAGACATACCTCTCTAATATGTGCTTCTCTCTCTGATTCGAGAATCTAGACTTCTCTCCCAATCCCTTTGCGCCAACCTTCATAGCAGCAACAGAAAACACTATTCTCCCTTTGCCAAAATTATTTCCACTGAAATTGAAGAACTGAAAGCACACAGCAGGATACATCATCCACAATTTCTTGCTCTTTATAATTTGTCATTGGTGACACTTCCACTTGGCGCAAAAATGTAATGCCTCTACACAGACTGTCAGCAGTGGCAGCCATTAGTAACTCCTCCCAACAACTTAAATTACCATAATATGGAAATAGGTAATTCCTTTTAGTATTGATATAAAACTGTAAAAGATGCTGACGAGAAAAAATTGGTAGAGTTTGGAGGATAAATATTACAAACCCTATCAAAGCAGAATTTTATTTTTCAAATCAGAAGAACCCAAACCAATCTCCCTACAGCTGCTACAGGACATGGTCGCAGCCACCGTTAAAACAAGAGCTGCAGTGCAGCGTAGTTCTTGCCTAGTGCTGGCAGGGCAGTTTTGCAACAGCTCTTGACACTGATATCACAGTCTAGTAGAAAACATGCAACCTTGGCAAGAGGTCTCTTGGTTTTCCGGCTCCAATTACAACCAAAAAATGCCATGACAAGAGGGTTTGGTTTGATTCTTTGCATTATGTTCATTCCTCAAATCTGTTGAGCTATAGTAATCAATTCCTCGACAGTTCACTTCTGTGAATCCAGGTTCAATTCTGCACATTATATCAGTTTCACATGCACAGTTTCATTAGTCCTCAAAATAATTCAATAGAAACATCTAACCTGTTCTATGTTAACTGTGCATAGCTCCTTTGATTGACACTTAGGACAAGAGCCTACTTTCACTTTAGAATGCATTCTGTAAAGCTTAATGGCTAACTGAAATACTGATACATGTTGGTTCAGTAATAATACCATTGGCAACTTAGCATAAGCAGGTATGGAATCAGCAACAATAGCTTCAGAAACCAAAACCAAAACATGTCCTTGGAAAATCTTTGGAGCTTTAATCAAAGCCAATGAATCAAGCAAAAGAATAGCTGCAAGAAGACTAATTGTGGTACTCCTTGCATTCCCTGTACTAAGATCGGAGATTTTATCAAGAAAGGTGTCCAATAGTCTGTCTTAAGACATTGAAAGAAGACAATGAACAAACAATGCCTCTAAACGATACAGAAGAGAATGGTAGAGAATGGCTGCACATTCCTTCAATTTGGATAAAAATGGACCAAAAATATGTTCATAAAAGAAGAATAAAGTAATACTGTGGTAGGATTTGCAAAATACTATATAAATAATGTTCAAAAATAGATACTATGGCTATAAACTTCAAGAAAGTGTAATGGAAAGAAAAACCAACATAAACACTATAATTGCCCTAAGATTAAGAAAAGCAAAGTTCCTCTATTATAAGTGTTATGAATTTGCAAAATAACATAAGATTTGGATGCCAAAAATTCTAAACAAACAACCTTATCATCAAAAATATGGCTAGATAAATTCGTGATTTCATTTTTTGACTTCTACCCAAAGCAAAGATGTATGAATATCAAGACTGAAATTTAAATTCAAGGAAAAGTACAAAAAAACCAATATTACCTCAAGCAATGTAGACAATGAATGTACCAGACTTCTAATGTCTGAATGGTTATCTGATTTAGATATGCCTATTCGTAAAAGGCATGGTGGAGCCATCTGTAATAGTGACTTCACAATTCAAATAAATTGCAAAGTTTCCAGATTGTGTTTCCTTGGAATCAAGCATCGACCGGACTAGGCTTAAAGAACACAGCTTCTGAAACAGACATAGAAGCCTTGTGGTCGCAATTTCACTGACCCCAGAATCAAATTTTAATAATGATAAAATTCAAATAGAACAACGCAACCATAGAATTGTATCATCAGGCCCTTCAGGGCATCGACAATGATTACCATCATTGCTACCAAACTTCTGACTTGAATAACTAACCCTGGAAAATATCATTTTGACTTGGTTGAAGAGCTCCTGTAAAAGTAGATTGTATAGTAACCGTATATCCTGTAACTTGACCTTTATATCAATGCCCATAATACAGACAGAGATCGAATGTTTATCCTCAGGATAATCACAATTATTTGATGTTACTAATGCTGAAGACAAGCATAATAGCAAACAAGAAAGTGGTTCTAGAATGTGAGCTTTTGAAACATGTCAATTGAAGATAATCATATTAACTAGCTGCATGGAAAAAACAACTTAAATGTTTCATCATAACTGAATGTTGAAACCATGAAAAACATGAATATAATGGAACTATTTAGACAAGCAGCTCACAAAGAAAACAGTATCAGAGAACAAATAGAATCTTGACAATGGGATAAGCTAAAGATCAGTATAGAACACTTGATATTTGTCCAAAAACTGTGTAGGCGTAAAAGTAGGGATATATTAAGACAGACTCAGAATGAGGAAGGCTGAAAGATGTTGATCAGAAAAATATCAATTGTATTCCACACAGCAATCCAGGATGCAAAAATCTGTTTATTGAAGCTTTATCCTTAATTCTTGACTGGGAAAAAGCTTGTGGAAATTTTATCTACCAAAGCTAAGTAAGAGTTTCAGAAGCTTTTAGATGCCAATTATCATGATTCTTAGAAGCATGCTTAGATGTTGCAGATTTGGTTTGAGCTAGACAGGCAGTAGGGCAATGCAGCCCAAGATATCAATGCCTTACAGAATAAAACATGTCCTTTGCTTCTTTCTGCACTTCTTCTGCTTGGGCGGTTGAAGAACCACTTTGATTGCAGCATCAAAAACAACCTTCACATTCTGAAACAAAAAGGCACAGTTCAAATTGTTTCCAGAAACTTCTGAAGAACTTAGAGAATGCCAAAATTCTTGACCTAGATGCCTACAAAGAGTAAAAATCCAGGCAGTGTACAGTGGCAATGAGTAATCCCAAGACTTTAAGCAGTGTGGATGGTAAAAGGCAAAGACAAATGTTTGATTGCACTAGGTAAAACAAGATTACAGACCAGAGCACACTGATAGTCAGCCAAAGATCCCAAGCTTTAAGAAAAATGTAGGGTAAAAATTGATAGTAAACAAATTTGAAATTTCCAATAAATGTACTATTAATGACCCTAAGTCTATGTACGTTGGTGCAGTCAGGAGGAGGACCAGGACTTGCAGAATCAGCATCACATGGAGGGCTCAACTTTTGATACTTATCAGGCCATACTCAGAAGAATGTAAAATCAAAACCTCTACTAACAACCACAGTAATGATGTTCATCTGCACAAAGTTGTAAGCTACCACCACCACATGATGTCAGAGTATCAAAATTATGTAATAGTAACTTGGCCCTTCCCAATGTTGAAAGAGAACCTTGCCTGACAGTTGACATTCCTATAAAGAAGAATTGCTAAGCAGTAATGTGGACCTTCTCCAATTAAACTGAACTAGAAGTTCAACTTTCCATACATGTGAAGAATACTATACAAGAGAAAAAGGAAAAATTTACAGGTTTATTTCTATATGTCAAAACTCCGATGACATTAAGTTTCTATGCAATATTCAATTCTCATACTCTGAATCGTTTCTCTAAATTGAAATACCAATAAAATGCCTTTCTATTGACATAACTGCTTTGTTTTAGAGGTGCATTCAATATACGCAGCAACCCTAATATGCTTCTTCAAATCTTCATCCTGAAAAGACAGAAAACCAATTAGAAGTTGCAAGTGCATTTAAATCTGGAAATACGTGGTTATATGGTGAAGCTTGGCTCCAAGTAGAAAATGATAAATTTCAGTATTTTCACAAAAGAATCAAAGATCAAAACATATTAGAATGTATCACATTTGACCTAATAGTCCCATGGATAACATATGCAAAAAATTATCAAGAGGCTCTTGATCTCCTAACAATGTCAAAAGCCACAAGAGTTCAAAGGCCTATAAGAAGTTTATCCCGAAACAAGTTAGACCCACTACATCAATACCCAAGTTCATCACATTAATCCATAATAGAGAATTCTCACTCAAAAAAATGAATAGAACATAATAATCAAGATACTAAAGCATAGGTTTGATAACAAGTTTTAACGTGTAAATCATAAAAGTGCTAACACTGCCCAATTTGTGAAATTTGATTTATATACTAGAACAGGAAACTGGGGCCACAGTACTAGAGAAGCTTACTTTTGGATGGTTTCATTAGGCGTTGCTGCTAAAAACAAAAATTTCTTAAGACTAATTCTCTGGTACTTAATGGTCATCTTAATACATTAAAAAATCATATGAGGCATTTTTATGCACTTATATATTCTTAGAAGCAAGAAGCCACCTGAGCCGTTGATTTAGGGGCTGCTCCAGGATGATGGGCAAAAAATTGTTTGTCTTCTCGTAAATCTATAATTGTTCAAAACACGAGTTCTTTATGATAAAAACAGGGAAAAAAACAGAAATGAAAAAGAAAAGAATCTGAGTCAAGATAGAAAACAGGAAAGCATAGGCCCATCCCACCTAATTTAGTCCCCACCAAAATGATACACACAGACGGTGCATAGTGTCTCAATTCTGGAATCCACTGCCATGAGAACAACTTTGTCAATATTGATAAAATTAAAAAAAGGGGCCAAAAACAGGCATATTTATTAAAAAACTAAAATGTAAATACAAAAGAATCTGCATCTGCAAACACATATAACACAAGCCCTACGGTGCAATACCTTTTTGGAAATGTTTTCGTAACTGACCTTGCTGATCAGGTAGAAAGCCAGTAGGAAGACATCTGCGCCTATGCAATTTAAAGGCCTTAGCCTATTGTAATCCATTTGCCCTGTACCAATTGGTAAGCATGAGCTCAATCTTGGTTGTTGGCAAAATTCTCCAACTTAGACGTAATTGAGTAGGAGATTCCTCATAGACCTACTGATGGTAAAAGCTCAAGAGTCTCATCTTCACATACAGCCTTGAGTAGGTTTAATTAAAGACTTCGAGATTTTCATAGGTATACACAATATATCGTGTCTCGATACAACTGTGTAAAGTTTTTTGATTCGAACTTTTTGAGTCTCTTTCAAGAACCCTCTTCAGCGAAATATAAGATGAAATATGTATAGATCTGAAATTTGCAGTTCTAGCTAGCGTACCTGCTCTTTTTTGTTCTTCAAGAGCCTTGTCTTGGAAGGAGACTGCAATTTCTGGGATGGAGGTTGAGCCTAGGATGAAGAATTTTGCTTTTGGGGTGATTTTGCAATACCTTTTCCTGTGATTTCTGCTTTCTTCAATTCTTGTACTTCTTGCATGGCCTTAAGTTTTTCTAGCTCTTTTTCCGCTCTTTTTGCAGTGTGTTCTTCCCTTAGTTGGCTTCTCTTTTCTCTCTGTACTCATCATAGAATTTCCCTCTAAGCCTGGCTTCTTACCAGGGAATGTCAAGTCCTGCTCTGCTGCTGCTCCATGAGCTGTTGAGTGTCTCTCTCCCAAACTCTGCATCTGTATGCATCTTAATCCTTGTTCCAACAATATCTATCAATTGTTTCAATAGTATGTCTTATGAATTATAGGTTACCTGCATGAAGTTTTATCTTCATACAAGTTCAATTGCTTTGAAGTGGCAAAAGTGTCCTAGGTCATACAAGATAAACCTCTGGATTGGGCTTGTGGCGAGGATTTGCATGCACAATTAAGGACATATAATGGATGACAGACCGTAGCATATTCACAGTTAACATTGAATTATTGTAGGCTGAAAATGCGTAGAGTTTGCAGGAAGAATGTAACCCTAACACATCAGATTTTTATCCCAGCCCTGAAGTAGCAGGTGTGCATGTTTGCAAAATGGCGTAGCAGAGACAAGGCACGTGAACTGCTTTCAACGATGCCACCAACCCAACGAATGCAGAGATTTTTAACTGACAATTGCAGGCCCCTTATCGAAACTCGTGCACTCTCTTGTATAGAAAATTAGGAATTCCCTCAGAGCCCCTGTCAATCTCCAGACTGCCAATCACAGACTGCCAAAAAAAAATTACTGAATATTTGGGGTAAAAAATTTGCATCTTTCTGATCAAACTAACAAACTAGCAATAAATCATTGAAGCAAATTGAAATCTGATTGGTTATGGCAAGAATGGTTTAATCACTGTTTAGCGTGGAAGGCTTAGGGAGATAGCCACCTCCTCCTAACGACTTTAATTACCAAATAACTAACTCCTATTAGTATTGATATAAAACTATAAAATAATCAATAAATAATCTCTACCATCGTATATTTGAAAAATAAAATGTTATAAAACTGTAAAAATTTCAAAAAATTTAGAATAGATGTAAAAATATCATCATCATATGTAAAGGTGATTGGGATTGAGGGTAACTCAAAAATAATGGTAGAATGTTGTAAGTTGTGAGGGAAGGCATGAAAATAACGAATTATCATGTCATAGTTATGCCACATATTGAAATATTTTGAATTTTGATTCATCAAACACATACTACTATTTTCAATAACTTATAATTATTATTATTATTTTTTTAAAAAGTTTGAAATGAAAAATAATTATCTTATAATTATTTAATCTTAAATTAGTTTGGTTGTAGTCAATAGTGGTAGGGTGCAATGGTTGAGTTGTATTGTTATTTTTGCCATCAAGATTCAAACCCCATTGAGATGGAATCATTAAGAATTTATATTGGGGACGTATTTTACAAAATTCATTATTATCTTGAGTAAAAAAAAAATTGTATTTCTCATATTATTATCTTGAGTAAAGAAATGAATTTGTATTAGTAAACCAATTATGTACTTTGATTGCATATTATAAGACATGTAAGATAATGGAAACCACATTAATAACATTCAAGATTTAATTTTTAATCCTAATGAGTTGTTCTATACATGATGATGTTTTAGGAAATTTGAAAAACTTAAATAATAAAGTAGAGAAAAAAGATAAATGGATATAAATACAATTAGTAATGCATTATTATTCAACAATTTGTTCTACACATGACATATTCTTAAATAAATTATATGATTGTTATATACTAATCTATATACTTTCCTAGTCAAATATGTATGATTATTTTCTATATTATTGATATATATTTTTAGATTGAAAAGATTCATATCATGGAGGCCAAGATTCAGTAGGAAATTGAACCATGACTTATGTAGGTGGAACAATTTTCTATGTTTGAATCCTCATCTCATGAAAATTGTAGAATGCAACTTTTTATTGGTAGTCTCCTAATGAGGTGGTGGATGACCAAGAATGGTGCAAGGGTAAAGAGCACAACCTTGTTTTCCACATTGACTACATTTTCTAAATTATATAGAGTTATTATCTAAACAATGTATTAATTATGGTGTAATTATAATTGTAGTTTATTGTAGAGGTGTGTTGAACAATGTTAACACCATTATATTAATTATGTTATGTTTTTGTTTAATATGGCAACCAATTATTTTTTCTTTGTTCCATATGATCTATACCACCATTAGATTATGTACAACGCTTTTTGGAGAGTGTGAGATTGTATTTCTATTCTTGTGAGCATTTTAAAAGTCCTCTAGTGCACCAAAATTCATTGAAGTGCTCTCAAATTTATCAAATGACATAAAAAGTAGCCTCGAAATTAATACAAGTACCAAAAACAATTAATCATCTTAGATAATTGATTGAAACAATTTGAAATCTCTAGTTAGATTATAGATCACCCACATTCAATCTTTCATATATATCATTAATGTAGCATCTCCAAGATTTTGTATCATGAGAATGAAAGTTGCAATGGAGGAATGAGTAAAAAACTCAAGTATAAACTTAATTTAAAGTGGACTATTTGAAATAATTTTAATATGGCCCGGGTCATCCTGTATCATATTAGGATATGTGCAGGATCATGATGGGCCAAAAAGTGGCAATATGATGGGTATGTGGCTGATGACTCTTTTTTTACCCAAAACTAATGAAATGAAAAGGGTTGTTAAAGGATATTCTCAGCTTGCCACTGATATAAATTATGCTTTAATTTGAATTTAATAAGTAATTATTATTCATTTTCTATTCAAATTACAACTAAAGTCTTGATTGATAGGCTGATTGAGAAACATCTATAGATTTCAAATGGTATCAAATTTTTTTAATCCAAAAAATGTGTCACATTATATGCTTCACATACTATAGGATTAAAAAAAGAAAAATTGAATTTCATGAAGTTTTGACCAAGTTAAGGTGGTCAGATATACAAGGTTTTATATTTTTTAAAAAATTGTAATAAAAATTCATAATTAATTATTTCTTTGTAAAAAATTACAAAAAAATATGCATCACATCGAGATATGAGTCCTTTACTTATATCTAAAATCTTATAAAAAAATATTATCAATTTATTGTGGTTAGGGTGGTCAGCACACCTACTTCTTATTTTTCCCCCAAATTTAAGTACCATTGCATTGAAATTTTAATTTTTCACCAAATAGATTTTATTTTCTTTAAAAAAAACCTAGTAGTTTAGAGTCTACATTCAATTTTATACAGATTCTATTCTTACATATTTTTGAAATAATATAGATAACTTATTCAAATTTTTATGTCAAGTTGCCTAACTCTGATTTTTCTGAATTTTTTGCCACTTAAGGGTCTGTTTTTTCCATGATGATCTTGCACATGCTCATTAATGAACCTTTATAAGCTACACTTTGGACTATTCACTTGGATCTTGATTCTAGATACATGTATCCTAGCCAAGAGAATAACAAGGTAACTGGAAAAAGTATAATGAAATAAGGAGAGAAAAATGTGTGGCAATTACAGAGTGTAAGTTTTCACTAGTAGTTTCTAATGAGTTGCTGGATGACCAAGTATATAGTGCAAGACATAATATTGCTACCTTGTTTTATATATTGATTACATTCTCTAAATTCTATAGAGTGATGATCTAAATAATGTGTTAATTATGGTATAATTATACATTGTAGTTTATCCTAGAGATGTGGTGGACCATGCTAAAGTCATTATATTTATCATAGTTTATTTGTGTACAATATGGTTACCACAAAAGTGTTAATTCTTTGTGTCATGTGTTTTATGCTATGATTGGAGTATGGAATGATCATTGTGTTTATTGTGAAAATTTGAAGAGTTCTCTAGTATACCACAAACCATTGGAGTGTTCTTATATTTGTTGCATGATATAGAAATGGTCTTGGAATAAATACAAGTAAAACTATTGATTTATCCTATTAGATCATTTATTGAATCCATTTGAATCAATATAAGTTTTCACGTTAGATTTAAAATCATCCACATTCAATAGTTTATATTTATCACTCACCGTAGCATCTTCTGAGAGTTTGTTTCATGAGAATAAAATTTGATAAATAGAGGAGTAAAACTATCAAGTAGAAACATAAATACATGGGTTATTTGAAATAATTTTTATTTGTGGGGTTCATCCCAATGCTAGTAATGGCATAATGTGATGGTTAAAACATGACATTGCAATTCGTGCCACCAAGGTTCAAACTCTTACCAAGGTTTTATTGCTAAGTATTCATATTGGGGATGAAGTCCCTCATTTGTGACCACACTGATTCATAGCTCCTATCAAAAGCATTTACCCCCAATTTAAAAAAATTGTGGGGATCCTCCCATGTCATATTGGACTTTATCTAGGAACCCTTTAGATTATTCACTTAGCTATTCATTTTAGACATCTTCATTTTGGTAAGAGTAAACTATGTTTTCCTAATTATTTATTTGAATAATTATGCCCCTGAATCATTTATTTTTGGGTTCCTAAGACTTCTCTTGCACTTATAGGGTTTTTCACCTAAAAGGAGAGATCTATAGGAAACAAAAATGCTAATGGTTCACTCAAATTATGTTATGTGCAATCTTGTCTAAGCTAAATGAAGTTAAATAAATGCAATTAACTGATCTAAATGAGTGAAAATGAATGCAAAAGTGAAATTAAAACTATGTTTGAAAACACATTGTGATAAGCAAACAATGAAGTAACAAAGAAAATATGCAGAATGAAAAGAAATGAGTTAAATTAGAGTGCACCTGGGTGAAGTATGATGAATCTAGAATGTTGTGGATGCTAGTTGAAATCACTACATTTTCACAATGGGACTCATTCACCTAGGGTGGCGAATCAGTCCTCCTCTTGGTGAAAAAGCGTTAGAAGCTGGTTTCTAATTGTCATGATCCAAAATCTGAAAAAAATTAGATTTTTAGTCCTAAGGTGGGACTCATTTGCCACTGGTGGTGAATCAGTCCTCTCCCAAAATTTTGAAAAATCAAGAGACAATTTTGCAACACCAGATCTGGAAATCACTGATTGTTGGGTTGTTGAAGTCAATTCTATAGGAAATGGACATAAAACCTTCTCCAAGCTTGAAATGGACTTGAGTTGACTTGAAGCACCTAGTTGAATTGTAAACCAATCTTCAACACCAAATATCTTGTTAAATTTGCACATAAAAGGGGTACAAACAAATATGCAATAGGGGGAAAATGGTTGAGGGTTAGTGAATAGGGATTTGCCTTGGTCAAACCTCACTTTTGGTAATCAAATCCTTAATGAAATGATGAAATTCAAGAGAATTATAAATAACAACATGCAAATGCTATCAACTTACTAGACCCTTGATGATGCAAGTCTGAAGTAATGTCAATGGATGCTTCAGAGTGCTTGAATAGTGCTTGAAAAAATGTTGTAAAATGATTGAATGAGATTGTAGGAGATAGGAGATTGCTTGAATGACTTAGGAGATGTAAAATGAGGTGAAAATAACTTATTTATACAATCTTGTGCCTTAGTTACCCATTCATACCTCATCACATGTCAACATCAAGTGTTTTTGAATAAAAAATCGAAAGGAAAATTTAAAAAATTAAATTTGGGGCTAAAGGGGACTCATTCGCCACCCATAACAAATGGGTCCCACCTAGGACTTGAAAATGTGTGTCGAGAAATATGTTGTATTTAGTGTTGTTTGTCGGGATAATATTAAAAAATACACTTGATTAGTTCATATGAGGGCATAAAGGGACCAAATAAAGAATGAGAAAGGGATAAATAGTGAAAATATGCCTAGAAAAGCACGAAAGCTTGTTACAAGACTTTACAACACTTCAAAATAGGACTTTTTTAGTGATGAAAAGGTGATTTTTAGGTGAATTGCAATGAATAGAGTCTAGAAGAGTGTAGAAATGTCTTACAACACCTTCACAAGACATTGTTCTTTGAATTTTAGTACCTAAATATGCATGTTCAAGCCATGTTACAACATAAAATCAGAGAAAAATAGTTCAAACACCATGAAACAAGACCTAAAAGGCCATGAAAATGATAAGGGGCCATTTTTTTACGACACATTTAGCCCCACTTTAGTGAGAGGATGAACTTGCTTCAAACTCACACTAAAGTAGCCATGAACATCGAGAGGAGGGTTCAAATGCACTTGCATTAGCAAGATGGAATGACAACAATCAAGAGGGATGATCAAGCCTCTAGGATGAAGATCCCATGGAAGACTAAGCATAAGGACAAAGGAACACACAAGTGTTGAAATGAATCAGATGAAGCTTCGATCGTCAATCCAACTAGTTGTGGATTAGATCTAGGTTGATTGTTTGAAAAAGAGAATGTATACTCACTCTGGGGAAACAAAACACACAAATGGTCCACCGGGTGAGAAGGCCCAAATGTACTCATTCTAGGGCCACAAAAATAGTTGTCCACAGGGTGAGCAAGCCCAAAAAGGTAAGATACATATGCTAGTTGGTATGCACTCACAAACACAAAGGTGGCTATGGGGAAAAGTCATACCACTAGGTGGGCTTCCCGCTCAACCATATTAAAGTTATACTTGTTGATAAATTTAGCAAGGTGCCAAAAAGAAAAATGTCATGAACAAAAAGAAAGGTACCACAGTCATGCAAGTTGTGAAATGCAAGGTGGTAAAGAAAATGTAAAAATGCAAAAATGTAAAATGTAAAAGAAGTTCAAAGGAGTCTTGTTCAGTTCATGCAAGGTTAGTCACTTAGGGAACATTGTGTCTAATGTATCCAAGAGAGGACCAATTAAAGAATAGAATATTCACAACTTAGGGGATGCAGTGTGTCACATCAGGCCACCAAGAGGAATGTAATATGCTAAGATAGATCACACTTATGAAGGACATCACACCCAATGTCATCCACAAAGTGATGAACACATCGCATAAACAACAAGGATGCACTAGGAACCAAGAATGCAAATGAATTATGGTAATGTATGCCTCCCACTTTAAAGGAATTGCTACACATCATTCTATGAGAAATTACTTTAAAGTAGAAAGATAAATGCCAAAAGGAAAATGAGATATGAGAGACAAATTGGAAAGCCCAATGCCAAGTCATATGTTTCAAAGTTAGGCTGTGTCATATCAAGGGAAAATGAAAAAGAGAAGAAAGGGAGTTTCCCCCCATAAAAGAGTACACCAAACACCTAAGGGATCTATGGATTTGGGGTTAGTATGTTTGTTGCTGCAATGTGTTCATTAAAGAACTTGGAACTATCATCATTCCCCAAAGCACATAGGACTAGAAGAATGATACAAAGAGCTCGCAAAAGAGGAAAAAAAATTCCATTTTGGGTGAAGATGGAAGAGACATTGTGGTCTCAATGCTTTGCATCATCCCCAAAAGGAAAAAACAAGCAAAAAGAAAATGAAATGGAAAAAGAAAATGAGAAAGCTTTTGAGTCAACATGAAAGAGACATTTTGGTCTCAATGCCTTGTGTCATACCCAAAAGGAAAAAAACAAAAAAAAAAGATAAAAACACAAGGACCTTTTGGGTCAACATGGAAGAGACATAGGGCATCTCTACACTTTGCGTCATCTGCAAAAGGAAAACACAAAACAAAAGTGAAAAAGAAAAGATGCACGACATATAGAAGAATAGAGGTACAAATAGAAGAAGTGTACAAAGAGAGGAAACATCAAATGCATGATATAGGGGCACATGATATGAACATGAAAAGGAAAAAGAGAAAAGCAAAAAGGTTAGCTAGGTGAATGCAAGTCAACCGTCTAACAAGTCATCCACCTCCCAATCATGTTAAGTGTAATGTGAGGGCGGTTGACTATCCAAAGGAATAATTGCAAGTGTCGAACTAGGAGTTGTACCAGGTTTTTCACTTGGTGGAGAGGATTTATCTTTTAAGTTCATTGTAGATGAAAATAAAGAATTTAGGTCATTATGTAGTTCTTCATTGATTTTGGAAATCTCTGCATCATCATCATCATCAAGATTAATGATGATGGGAGGACGAAGGGTGATTTCTAAGGATGGATGGAGTATAAGTTGGGGTTGTTGGATTTTTTCATTTTGTTGTGAAAGTTTCACTAGACTATCTTGTGGTGGGTCAAGAGAAGGAGGGTGGTGATCTATTTTTCTGTCAAAGGTGGAAGTTGATTTTCTTTATTTTCTTCCATGCGAGATTGGTGAGCAAGGAGACGACGATGACACTTATATTCCCTAGCACTGTGGTTTCTTTTGATTCAGTTTTTGAGTTGTTGAGGGGTAAGAGTGGATTGAGTCATCATAGGTTCATCTACTTCCGAAGAAGGAAGAACAAAAGAAACCAAAGAAGACGGGTCAATCAATTTCTCCTTTGCTTTATACACCTATTTAATTCGAGAAGGAAGGACAAGGTTTGTTTCATGTTCCTTTGGTTGTTTAAATGATGGATGAGAAGTGTCTAAGGGTGGTTGTTCAGGAGGTTGTATGGTTTTCCCAATGTCAAACTCAAGTTGAAGCATGGTTTCATCTATGATAGGAGGTGTGGAAGTGGACAAGGATCCCTTACAAAGAGACAATTCAGCTATCTTTTCTGCTTTGAACTTTTGATAAGTGATGAAAAAGAAGTCCTTTTGAGGGGTGATGGGCTCCATGGGTTCAGACCAAAAGGCTTCTAATAAAAAATTACCTTTGGAAGATAAGGGATTAAAGCCATTATGGTGTATGGTGAATATCTCATTGTCATGTGGAAACTTGAAACACTGATGTGACCGCTTTCATTGAGCTAAGCCAAGGGTGGCCTTGCCACAAATGAAATTGGTTAGATTGTGGAATAATTGAAAATGTTACCTCCAAATTCTTAGGTCCTATCTGTAAGGGTAGTATGATCAATCGAATTGTAGGGTATGCAAAACCAATATGTGTCTTAATCCATGCTGTTGGTTTATTATAATCTTCTTGATATAGATCATGTAATACTAAAAACTCCTTTGTGATCACATTCTCACCACAAGCAAGATCTATTAATATCCCATTAGTGGGATTATCATAGATTATGCCAGCTATGTAGAGAGGACAATCAAGAAGCTTTTGTAGTATGTCTTTAGTAGAAAAAGTGATATCAAGAGATTTAGTGGTTTGGCCCTTACAAGGGATAATGTTTTATGTAGCCACAAGGTTACGCATAAGACTATTGTCAGTAACAGGTGGAGATATATCATGATGCTCATTGTTTGTATCAACAGTCATTACATCAGTATTTGAAGATTTGCTAGCCTTGACAAATGAGGTAGTATGTTTAGGCATGGGATTGGTGAAAATTTGCAAATTCTGGTTAGGGGGTGCAACAGACTTATTTCCTTGATCATTAACACCCACAATGGACAAATGGCCTAAATCAATGAGGTCTTGAACTAAATGTTTTAGACACTTGCAGTGTTTAGTGTCATCCATTTTGGTGATGAAAATGACAATAAGCGTTAGGTTTGAAGATGGGTGGTAAGGGCTGATTTGGATCAAGTGGTCTAATGGGTGGCAAAGTGAGCATGCATTATTGAATTAATTGGTTCATTGTGTTATGGAGAGTATTGGGTAGGGGTGTAAATTGTCTGTTTGGATCCCCATAGGTATAAGGCACCATTGTTTTAACGATTGCCACTTGATTTGGAATGGCTTGAGTTGTTGGTTGCAGTTGTGGTTGAGGAGGCAAATTAAACTGTAAAAATCCTCTAGTTGGTTTGTGGAAGTTTTGTGTGTTATTTTGGTTTTGATTGTTGTGTTTGGTTTTTTTAGCTCGACTAGAAGTGGATTTTGAATCTCGACTTGAAACCGAGTTTTGGTAGTCACATAAGGTTGTGCATAAATGCATGAATGAAGGAAATTTCATCATACATAATTTATCTTGAAGGTTGGTGTGCAAGTTTTCGATAAAAATCTTTTGCAGATGTGCATCAGGATCTTGACATCAATTTGAGCATATAAGGATTGGTATCGTGAGATAAAATCTATTAATTTTTCATTTGTGTGTTTTCTACATCGTGTGAGATCAACCATTGTCTTTTTAGGTGTCATGTGAACTTAAAAGTGGCTTATGAAAGCATCCACCAATTCATTGAATGAACAGATGGAATAATTAAGAAAGTTGAAAAACCATTCTAATGTGGTATCTTTCAAGGTCCTTGGGAAATTTTTTGCTAAAAGTTTATTGTTAAGGGAAAAGTCAATACAAAAAGTTGTATAAGCATTAACATGGTTGATAGGGTCTCCTTTTCCTCTGTATTTCTCAAACCAAGGCATTTCAATCCCTTGTGGCATTGGGGTACATAATATTTTGAAGGATAAGGGGCTGCTACAGACATGATATGTGGGTGTAGCGGTTTGACCTTGGCTAATGGTGGAAAGTTGGTGCTGCATGGATGAAATAGTGTTAAGGAGTTGTGTAGGAATAGAATCGGGGTAAGTAGGTTGAGTTAGAAGGGAAAATGGTGATGGAGTGTACAAGCAATGGTAATCAGTCAAATAGATCTTCTAATTGCACTTAGTTCGTTCCATTTAGTCTAAATAACATCATACATTGCATAATTTGAGTGAACCTAGCTAGACTTTTGAGTGGGGTTTATCTCTCTCCTTTTAGGTGAGACATCCTAAGAGTGCAAGGGTAACCTATAAGCCCTACCCAAAAATCTACGGTTCAACATCTAAATTCATCTCCAAGATTGTTGCAAGAGAAATTGTTCTGAGAGATGTGAGCCATTTCCATCATTTTAAACAGGGACACTATCAGACTAACATTACTACATAAGGAGAACTCCCCTCATAGCTCCATCGATAGGATGATAAGGTGGGGGTAGTTAGTTCCATTTTCTGTAATGTGGTAAGAGTCATATAGGTAACACTATGTCAGTCTGGGGAACTCTTCTTGGAGGTTATAAATGATTTGCCTCTTTTTTATAATACTATGTTGGTAATGCAACCTGGATCACAATTGTTTGGCGAGATTCCAAACCTAGACAATGAGGTGCAGTTCTGGAAATCTCATAAAGAGAAGCTACAAGATACCATGATGATTTTTCCAATTGAATTTATATCAAATTCGTGCTTAGCATGGCTTAAGACATGTGCAAATGATATTCTCTCTACATATAGCCTTGGGGGAAAGTATTTGCTTGATTTTGTGAAAAGTGGTAAGGAACTTGTAGAGAATGAGACATTGATTAGAGAAACATTGGATAGTCTAGATGCATTTGAAGGTAGCTTGGAGTGGCCAAAAATGGTTTTTGTTTCAAATGTTGAGTTTCCATGGCAATGCATGTGAGATTGTTTTGAAGCACTCAAAGAGTCTGTGGGATGAAATTTTTGAAAGCCTGTTTGTTAGTGGGATGAAACAAATAATAGCTGATGGATTTGCAGATCTACGTGAGAGAGTTAAGGTTGGTAAATTCCTTGAAGCCATAGTTACATCTCTAGAAAGTAACAAAGATGTTGAAACTCATTTGTACAAGTTAGCTACTAGTGAGGGTTGGCTTGTCAAGAGAGGGGACCTAAAAAGTGTCAATTTACTTGGGTTGAGTTTTAGATTTATGATGACAAATGATGAAGACTGGTTTGGTCGCCTTAATGATTATTTTGGAACTAAGGTTAGTCAAGAATATTCTGGAAGACCTCCTAAGTTTCCTTCATGCACATAAATCTCCTTCAAGGATAAATTATTTAGCACCTTATTTGCAAGAGCAATGCTTCCATTTTATGTCAACATTGATTGTTGAGATTGAAGAATATCTTGCACATCTTTTAGAAGCTCTCTATCAAGAAATGAAAAATGAGGAGATGCTAGAAAAAATGAACAAGGAGACACTATAACTAACAGTTATAGTGGAAAGGGAACTTTTCTTAGGAAGGCTTTTAGTTGCTCTTAGTTTTCATTCAACTTCCCTTCCACTAGTTCTTGGCTCATCTCAACTTTGGTTTGTCAAGAACAAAGCTTTAGTTTCAGGGAAAGAATCTTCGACTTTCAGATATTCCAATACTGATTTTGATTACCCTCTTCTAGATAGTTTTGGAAAACAAATACTCTAAGTTACAGAAATCACTCCTATGCCCTACCAATTCTGGGTACTGGTACATATCTGAATCAGATACATGTAAAAATGCTATGGAATCAATTAGGGTACTGCATTTTTACTCCTGAAATGTATTTTAAAAAATAGATGAATCCCAACATTTTTTTGATGTTTTTCCAGTCGATGTGGCGTGTTTGACTGATTTCGAAAGTCTCAATGCAGATTTTAAAGTTTTTTTCAACTTCTTACCTAGATCATCTAATGTCAATGACGATGTTGATCTTAATCAACCTGATGACCCATATGATGCCTACTATTAATTGTATTATTTTGTTTTAAATGTTGAACCAATGAACAATGAATTCAATATAATTGTATACCTATCGTAACATTCAAGTTTTGAAAAATTGACATCAAATTAATTTAGTATAATTGTATTTCAAATTCATTATATTTATGGTAGTTCTAAGTTCTATTTAGCATATGCATGATATGTGGTATTCTAAATTTAATTCTTGTTTTTACTTTTTAGGCTGCAAATATGTATATACCTATGATTTTTATATGTTTTATATATGAATGTACCCAAACGTACCCACCCTCCAAAAAAAATGTCATATCAATGTACCGTACCCATACTCGTACCCACATACCTGTACCTGATTCGAGAGAGGGTCAGTTTGAACCCTGAATCACAGGATAAATATAATAGCACCAAATTGAATAAACTGAGAATAACTATGCACTTGATTTTTGTCTCAGAGCTCATAGCATGCAGATATTGTGGATAACTGAAGAGCTTTCAGGCATTCTCACAAGAGATCTAAGGGAGGATGATTCTTTATCCATGACAACTCCTTTGAAGGTCTGTATTTTCATAAATGCATTGCATATTCTATTTGTTGTGGTTTATGGAGTTGGTTTCATTTTCATGATTCACCTAATCACTTATCTCTTGTAGTTTTCATGAGATTTCTTCTAGTTTTGATTTAAGTCATCATGGTTTATATCTGGATATATTAATAACTGAATGAAAATAAAGCATCTAGATTAAAGAGATAAATTTGATTCTTTCAGTCACTTTAGACTCTTTATTTCCCAAAAAATGGAAAGGACTAACATGTGCTCTTTCAACCATTCTAGTCCATATTAATCATGGAGATGTAATATGTAAGTATGTAGAAAAGTATCAAAGGGGAGCCAAAAAGTTAGATATTTTCATAGGGCCTATGAATCATCTCTTGTTGTTTTTGTATGAAAATATTATTGTTTTTTTTCTATTTATAATATCTATTGGCGTCATTTGGGAACTCCTATTTTTGGGAATTTAGTAAGAGTTCTCAAACAAAGTAGGCTAACATTTACAATACAACTGCACATTTAAGTCTCTTCTGCATTTCAAGGTCATACATACAAACCTATGCAATCCATGTTAAGATAGTGCAGGTGATATATATGGATGAACAGGTTGTCGGTGAGGTAAGGAGACCCAAATATTCCAATGTTTTGGATCAATTATGACTGCCCAGTTTGCTTTGACATATAGGTGAGAAAGATAAAAATCTTTGATCTATGACAAGCTAGTAGTCTGTGCTTATTTCTATCATTGGACTCTTTGCTTTCTACTTCCACTCATGCCAATCTATTCCATGCACTTATTTTCTCACCTCAAATAAAGTAGAGCCAAGTGTTACTATCCACTCAAAGATATTGCTTAATGCATCATGTGGGAAGTGCCTATTGGCATGAGGAATATAAATATGAGCAATACTCATCATCTACCTCTTTCCTATAGCTCTAATCATGGCTCTAATCACCACCCCATCCCTCTCTACATCCTACATGTGCCCATATAAAGGAGTCTAGATCATCATCACCTACTTGCTCCCAATCTCTACTTTTAGCTCACTATTTGTAGCTAAAAGTAGAGATTGAAAAGATGGGAGTGAAACACACGGATTGAATATGCTTAAACACAAGGGAAAAAACACTTTAGTAATTTAAACTAAAGAATCATGTATGAAACCAAAGCCTCTAATCTCAGGTAAACCTATAGCATAAAACTTGAAAACTCACTAAAAAGCATTTAATTTACCTAAGCATACAAGAAAATATAAGTTAAACACAATAATTGCATTCTAAGCTATAATCACCAAATTTACACCTAAAATACAAAGCTTTTAATAAATGTTGAGCAATATTAAACTCACAAAATCAGAATAATAAAAAATATCTCAACAACAATTTAGAAGATAGGCATTACTGAGTTCTATTGAATGATATTCAATCATCAAACTAAGTGGCCAAAGCATTTATTTAAAATATTTTACATTGTGTTGCATGAAAATAATTAAAAAAATAACACTTTCTACACTAAGAACATATTTTTTGTGTGCAAAGAAATCTTATGACAAAATTTTGTCCACAAATAATAAATACTAGAACTCAAAAAAATTTCAAATAGATTCCTGATGATAACTACAAATAACAGTAAATCTTCTAGAAGACCATCTAAAAATAGTCAATCTATAAATAGCCACTAAAAATAGACATTTGAAAATATGTTAATCTCCTTAAAAACAATGACGACTAAAAAGAGTGCTAGCTACATATATAGCTCAAGCTAAAAGTAGATTTTCCAACAATTGGCTCTTTGATCATGGCAATCCCTCTAGAAAATCATGAATCTCTAACAATTCACCAATCTTGATGCTTTGAATCTAAAAAAATATTCTTTTTGTGTTGACCTTTACACCAAATCCTAGCTCAAATCTACAACCTTGAATTATCTAAAGTGCTAGGGTGTATGAAAATTATCAACAAGTCGATGTCAATATCTATTTGAAATTAGGTATGATTTTTATCCACTACTCATATGGTGTGATGTTTACGCACTATTTATAGGAGATTTCCCACATGAGAAATATTTGGAATCACACTTTAGGAGATTGTGCATATTGTGATTACAAAGCATTACCAAATATTTTAAAAGAGGTGGCTCTTAAAGCTATTGAAATGCATAGTCAAAGTAGATAGATAAATGAGAAGATCAACATGACAATTTTCAATCATGCATGACAGTGACTTAAACAAAAGACATCACAGTGGCAGACTAGATAGGGAGTAGTTCAATGATGGACAGTCAAACTCCACATGGTATGAATAGTAAGACAGAGGTACATAACAAAGAAGAAGGGACTGATCATTGGAAAACATTCCCATGAATATAGGAAAAAAATTGAATGATGGGGTAGAGGTGTTAGGTTTTTAAAAATAAATCCATGAGAGTCATAACAATTATGAAATAATCTCTTTTACATAAATCTAGGATAATTAAGTAAATGTAAATAATTGCAAAAGAAATTGTTCTAAGAAATGTGAACCATTTCCATCGTTTTAAATAGGGTCAATGTTCTTGTGGAGAATATTGGTGGTGCTAAATGAAACAATATGAAAAACAGGCTTGCACTATAATGATGTGCACTACATCAGATATCCAGTAATAATGAAGGGACATCCATCATAGCATAATAGCATGAATCTTTATGTGGTTGAGACTCTTATGAGCTAGAGACAAAATGAATTATTGTAGGTGTTAGAATGAAATGTAAGAACCACAGAAAAGAATGTTCACTAAGGCTCTCAAAAATGCAAGCTTGTAACTTACATGTTACAACTATGATATGAAGTGAATTATTATAGAATGATAGGCCTCACTAGCATACAACCTTGTCCATTCTTTTGTTGTAATAAAAAAATACCCAAATGATTCAAAAATAATGTCATTTCATTGAATTCAATCCAACCATAAAGAGAAACACATAATGAAAATAGAGATTCATAATACAGATAGAATATTTATAGAGACCAACAGTGGAAATCTTCACTTGTTTCGACAACCTCAGTGTCATTTGATTGTCATTGCTTTGCAATGTTCTTAGAAATTGGATCATTAGGATTTGGTGCACTCAACAATGCTTGTATACTTAGAACCAAATTGACATAGGGAATATATAGAAATCATGAAAATTAGTAGCAGCTTCATAATTAAATTACACCAATAAAAGGATTTTGGATGCTACCACCATTTACAATTTAAGAAACTACAAGTCACCTCAGAAGAACAATTTGAATTTGAAGAGTAGGACTTACTTATCCTTTAGAATATCCAGTCATATGTGACCAGGCTGTATAGGACACATTTGGTTAGTTCTGTTAAGGATACATATCAAATCTAAACTGGAATAATGAAAAAAAAAACTAGGAGGATTAAACAATATATCACCTTCTCAATGCTAGCATTTATCTCAATACATTTCAAGACTATGAAAGTTATGTGAACATGCTTTCTCACTCAAAGTAGATTGAATAAGTAGCACATCACTTAACCATTGGCTCAAAATATCTCCATTATTTCCATATGTGTCAAAAAAACTCATGTCATAGTTCAACATTTTTGGACCTAAAAACTGCTATCTGTCTCTCTCAAATAAGAATCTAGCATGAAACCTTTGTGAAGGATATTTATATGCAATATATAACTTTTTTAGTCTCACAAACTTCCAGGTATTTTTCAATATGTCCACAAGAAAAAAATACTCTATAATCTCTAAAGAAAACCAACATCACCAATATGAATAAATGGATTTATACATGCTTTCAAGATTTTATATTGATATCTTTTCTAGACAAGATAAAAGTCTATCTCCAATAATAAAAAATAGAGCCATACAATTCCTGAAGTTGTTACAAAGTAATCCATTTATTTATCTCAAAATGATGAGCCTTAAGCTACTTGTATTAGACACTCCTATGATCCAATCCTTCCCAGAGATCATACAATTTTGTTCTAGGGGTGTATGCATGTAATACATGCTTCCCTCTAGGTGCCAAATTTGGACTTACTAAACTCGGTATAGAAATTAGAACAACATATTTCTCTACATCCAAACCTTCCTTTCAATCATTTACAACAATATGGTGTAGGTCTAGATCCTCTGAAATGTCCTGTAACAAAATAGCATAGAAAATTATCAATTATAATGCTAGCGAATAACTCCTTACCATTGCCTTCATGTGCATATTGTACAAGACTACAAATTACAAAGATTGATATTATAATAAACATACTAAATATCTAAATGATTGTTAAGTTTTTATTTTTCTAAAGTAAAAAGAGATTCCATAAGAGGAACAAAAGCTTGAAAGTGGGATAAACTAGGCTTGGAATTTACAACGATATCTTTACGCACAAGTCCACATGCCCTGGCTAATTCCTACAATTTTATCTAGAGATTAAATATAAACTAATGATTAAGCATGCTCTTCTTTGCAATTTTCTCAAAGCCTATGGATAATTATAAATTATTGTCAATCTTGTTGTAAGTGGAATACCTGTATTAAAACCTTGAACTTGATATATCATATAAGTAAAGACTATCTGTGTTATGCCGATCATGGATTGTAAATTCATCTGATAGTGTCTTAAATGGTTTTCCATGGAAACTTAAAGAGACACCTAATGTCACATAATCATCCCTCGATGACCCGTAGACATGGGCCTGTGAAGCTAGATAGACTGGTTAAAATGTAATTTCATATGTTAAAACTTAAAGCCATTGTTGTTCATGGATGCTAACCTAATCTCTGAACCCATTTCTAGAACATTCAAATGCATAGAGTAGGAGAAAAATTTCTTAGGAAATCATAACTTTTCCTTTGATTTAAATGACCTTAGAAGCCATTTATGTTTACAATTTATAAATCGGTTTTGTTGATTGTCTATCTAGACTCTAGATATACATCTCCTTTTCATGTTCTCGTGATGAATTCATTGTGTTATAAATTTATGGAATTTCAAAAATATGTACAATATTTAGGTCATTATAGAACCCATCATATTTAATGCACTTTAGTTTTGAAGATATTCCTTGATGTTCCCAACAAAGGATGTTAGCAAAAAAAATACATTTTCACAATTTCTAGCAATAGGAAATGGGAAAGGAATAAAAACACTACTAAGCAAAATTTTCTAGCCCTAGAATTAAAAAATGTATGTATAAAAGCCAAATTAAATTATAGTTGTGTGAGATGAGAAATGTTACTAACCACTATTACATGCACTAGTCTCTTAGTCTAATTCCTTTTCAAAGATTTCAAAAAAATCATATTCAGTTAGATGTCTAATAAAAAATTTAGTGAGTATTGAAATATGTAGAAAGTAAAAATTAGTGGATTATGTTGGCCTGTCTTTCCAATCAAATTGACCTTTTTGGGGTTTGTGAAGGGGGCTAATGCATATAGTATATAATCTGGATGGAACAAATGCTCAATAAATTTCACCAAATTAGGACAAACTATTCATAACATGGGAGAGCTATGCAAAATTGGAGAAATTGGCTTGGGAAATGAAGGCAATAGGGTATTTCCAAATTCAAGACTTTTACTTAATGTTGTGGAATATAAGAAAATTGAATCATTTATCTAGTAATTGCATTTGGTTTGTTAAACATGGCCCCTAGTTCAACTATTAGAGTTGTTAAGAACCTTCGAGTATGTTCTGATTTTCACACTGCATCTTAAATCATCTCCAAGATTGTTGCAAGAGAAATTGTTCTGGGAGATGTGAACCATTTCCATCATTTTAAACAGGGACAATGTTCTTGTGGAGAATATTGGTGATGGTAAATGAAACAATTTGAAAAATAGGATTGCACTATAATAATGTTTACTACATCAGATATCCAGTAATAATGAAGGGACATCCATCAAAGCATAACAATAGCGATTTTTTTGTCATATGTTGTAGTTACAAGTGCCCTACTAGACATACATGAAAATATGGAAGCATAGCCAAGGCAAGCGAACTATTTCAAAAAATGCCTCAAAGAAATGTGATATCATGGAATGTTGTGATTAAATGATATGTTCAAAATAGATTTTTATGAAAAGTCCTTAGAAAATTTTAAGAAAATTCAACCATTGGTTGTAAAGCCCAACTCCTGAACCTTTGAAAGCACCCTTCCTGCCTATGTGTGAATTGGAGCTTTGGATGAGGGTATGAACATCCATCAAAAGCATATTTGGAAGTGGATTTTTATCAGATATTGTAGTTGCAAGTTCCACTTCAGATCAAAAAATCCTTCACAAAAACTTCTGCAAAAAATTCAATAATGAAGAATTTATGCACAAATTCTTTTTTGAATGATTTCAAATTGTGATCAATTTAATTATTTGTACCTTATAATGTGTTTATGAGATTTGACGTTCCTTGTAGTTTCCTATTCCATTCACTAAAGTGGCATAAAATATTGAAACCTACTAGGTGTGGCAATTCTTAAATATACCTATACACATACATATATTATATGTGTATATGTATGTGTATTTATGTATTTCCATATATATAATTGTAAGGAATACAATATCTTTTACATCAATCTAGGATAATTAAGTAAATGCAAACAATTGCAAGAGAATTTTTTTTAAGAGATGTGAACCATTTCCATCATTTTAAGTAGGGTCAATGTTCTTGTGGAGAATATTGGTGGTGCTAAATGAAACAATTTGAAAAATAGGCTTGCACTAGATAACAATGTGCACTACATAAGATATCTAGTAATAATGAAGGGACATCTATCAAACCATAATAGTAGGGAATTTTTTGTCATATGTTTTAGTTACAAGTTCCCTACTAGACATACATGAAAATGTGGAAGCATAGACAAGGAAAGAGAACTGTTTCCAAAAATGCCTCAAAGAAATGTGATATCATGAAATGCCATGATTAAAGGATATGTTCAAAATGGATTTTTCTGAAAAGTCCTCAGAAAAATTTAACCAAATGCAACCAATGGGTGTAAAGCCCAAATACTCAACCTTTAAGCCCAAATCCTCAACCTTTAATCTATTCACAGTAAATTAAATTTTCTTAAACTCTAATAATTACACCCATAAACTGTTGCTTCAATCTATTCATAGTAATTTTTTTTTGAAAATATCAGGGTTTAAGTGCTTGCTTAGATTTAATTATTAAGGTTTAAGTAAATGAAATTTTCTTAAGCCCTAATAATTACACCATAAGTTATTGCTTAAATCTATTCACAATAAACAAAATTTGAAAATATCAAGGTTTTAGGGCTTACTTAGATTTTTGAGTTCGAAAAAAGAAAACCTTGAACCCTTGACACACATCTGCATCATAGATAGACATGCCAATACTGTGTCTTTGTCTTCTTTACACTTGTTCACTACCTTTTCCCACTGACGTAAAGTACATTTAAACAATATTCCATACTTACATGATACAAAAGAGATTTTGCTTTCACACCTTATTTCATGAAACCTTATTTTCAAGCTACAACTTGCGAAATTGGAGAAGCGAAAGGTCAATAATAGTGAGCAAGAGTTTGGAGGAGCGGGAACCAATAGTGGTGGGGAAAGCAACAAAAAATGGTGAAAAGCAACCAAAAAATGGAGAAAAATGATGAACGACTAATATAATAAATATAATATAAAATATAATTAATTTATTATATTTATTATAATTATATTTATTATTATGGGGATGGGGCCCTAGCTCAGTTGGCTAAATATTTCCTATTACAGGAGGTTGGTCATGAGGTCTAGTCTCCCCCACCCCTATGGTATTGGAGGGCGTGTCGCGCCAGCACCGCCAGTCACGTTAAAAAGTTTACCAGGTGCATTATAGTTTATAGGGGGTTGTGCTACCCGATTCCTGCAATCTAAAAAAAAAATTAAAAAAAAGTTTATATTTATTATTATATTTAATAGTATATATAGGTTATATTATTATTATATATTGTATTCTATAATAAAAAAATATTAAATATAAATATAAAATTATTATAATTAATAATTAATATTTAATATATTCTTATATCAAACAAATTAAATTAATATATAAAAATCTGATAGTTTAATTGATCTTTGGAGAGATTAAGAAAAAGAAAGATAGATATAGGGGGAGACAATTCTATATAGAGAGGAATATATACAAACACTTGCGCCTAAAGGAGGTTCAAGGATTGCACCGATAGAAAGCTATATGTATATTATTATGTTAGAGAGTATGTGTTTGTGCATGGATGTGCTACAAATTCTAGTTGCATGTAGCTAGCTTAAAAAATTAATAATAAGTGCTAAATAATGGAATGAAATAAATTTAGATAAATCTAGATTAGGGCTTGCCAACATACTTCACGCCCTTGGGCTTAGATGTAGTGAAGTTAGGGCTCCCTAGCATGCTTCCTCTTTGACCCCATCATGATGGACTATTGGAATAATAGTATTGATTATTCTTGACTCCTTAAATGATCTATTCAAATGGATTGAAATAATATATATATATATATATATACCATAAATCTTATTGAATCACTGGTAGAACTATATGTTATCTGACATGATTGGAGGACCAAATTATTTGTGTGATTAATTAATTATTTAGTCATTTTTATTTGTGAAATGTTAATTTTTTTTATAAAATATGTGAAGGCCTTAAGACTGCACTGAGAGGCAATGTCTTCCACGAAATAAGTATTTTTGGTGCACCAAGCAACCTAAGCGGCCAAATGGCCCGCTTAGGTAGGGATCCCATGAGGGGGGCTTAATCTCTATGGATTATGATCAAATTCAAAAGAAAAAATAATAGAAGAGTAATAGTAATTTATTTTGTCATTTGGTTGTGATTTTACCCGATGACCAAATTAGTCACTTATAAATGAACAAATTAGTCATTTATTTGTCAAATCTGACTAGTGTTAGTCACATGACTAAATTTTTTAGTCACGTAGTTATTTATTTGCAAATTCTACTAGTGGTTAGTTCATTATTTGTTGTGAATGTTCATATAATTGGTTTTTGATGATGGAGGTAACTATAGTTTCTTTCCCAATAAGGTTAGATTGGATTGGTCAATATTAGGGAAAAGTGTGGTACCTTTCTCTATATGTTTTTCTAAGAAATGTGTCTTATTTGTGCTTACATGATGAACTAAATAGATTTGAGTAAGCTCATCTTTGATAAACTTAGCAAAGATATGATGAATATATTATTAATAAAAATTAATGTTAATAAATGAAAATATGATGAATATATTATTAATAAAAAAATGTGTTTATAATTAGCCATTAAATTTTACATATATTTGTTTCCTTGGCATGCTTACCCATCAAAGCCAGGGAAAAATTATATGTAATATTTCCTCTTGCCTAAAAATTTGTTATCGTGTCTTGCAGAAATTTAAATCTTGTTGGAGATTGTAATCCCAACTACTTCATTGAGTTTTCAAGCAGAACCTGTCATCTTTGTATCCTCTTAATGGGTAGTCAACCTCAATATTAATGACAACATTAAAAGAAGATCCTACTAATTTTTTTTGATGGATTCCAATGGTTTTTTATTTATTTCTCCAACCCATCCTCTATCATATCTCCTAATCTCACATGTTTTATGGGTGATTTACAAAATACTATTTTGTGTTTGTGTTCTCTCTCCACCATATGCATTGAGCACTCTATATAATGGTTGGTTTTGTATTTTGGAACTCACTCTTTCAAGAGTCTAGCTCCGATGAGCTATAAGAAGCCATTTCAAGAAGTTGTAAGAATTTGTGAGTCTATTGTATGAAGTTGTCTTTGAAAGAGCCCAAGCTCAAATTATGGAACTTAGACTAATGTAATGTGTTTATCTAAATGAATATAAAGATTTTTGTGTTTATTTTGTATTTTCTGCTCTCTTGTTTCCTTCAATTGGTATCAGAGCCAACATTCATCTAGTAGATTGAGGGAGAGAAAAATATTGTGGGTGGCTATTGAAAAGAATCCAGTACAGAAGAAAAAAGAGGTGTTAATCGCAGCCAGAGAAAGGAGCTAGTTGTTGGAGAAGAAGAACTACTACAACAGTTGAAGACAAGAAGTTACTATCATAATTTTTGAAGTCATTCAGTGCTTTCCATCGCAAGGAAGATCTATAAACACAACCACAACTATTGGAGAAAAGAAGATTGGAAGATGAAAGATTAAAAAGTTGATTTCCATTGTAGTTTTTAAGAGTAAAAGAGGTTGTTGCCCTTAGAGAAAATAAGAGACATCAATGGTTGAAGAACATATCGAAACAATTTTTTATTGATAAATTTGTTGAAGAACTAGCAGAAGCCAAGGTAAGAGCAAGGTTAGTGAGTTTGTAGAAAAAGAAATGGATTGTTGTCAGCCACAATTGATATTCAAGGCAAACCAAGAGGGTTAACCGCCTGAGAAATGAAGATGCCATCAAAGGAGAGTTTCCAAGAAGGAGCTGTCATTATTATAGCTCTAAAGAAAGAAGAGATCCAGTTGTAGCTGAAGAAAAATATGTTGTTAGAAAATATTTAAAGAAGATCCTAAAGAGATCTTGGATTGTTGCAGTTTGAAGATAGAGAAGTAGATAAAGAGGTCACAGTTTTGGGTGAAGCCATATTGCATCTTGGTGAAGTTTCTACCCAAGCAAAATGAGATCACTATTTTAAAGCCGCTAGAAGCAAAAGAGGATGCAAAAAAATAAAGAATTCACCGAGCAAGCTTGAAGGGATGGCTAGAAGCATGCATCGAAGTGAATGGAGTCACTAGGTTTGTTGCAAGTTTTTTCTAAGGTTGAAACCACTTGAGAAGAAGTCCATGGAGTGTAAAGTTCCCTGTAAATACAAGAAGGAATCACTGTTAGCACATTGCCCAATGTGTTCGATGTCCAAGGTAAGTGCTCAGAAGATTATGGGCACCAAATGAAGACTAGGCTAATGCCTGTAGAGATCTTACGAACCTCAAGGTTTCTTATTTGATATTGGTAAAAGCTATCAAAGTTTGTATTTTTTGAGCCATAGAACTTAAAAGTTTAGGAGTAAGTTTATGAGTGCTCTTAGTTTTTGAGAAGTTTATTTTCTTGGAAAGAAAGGCCAATGGCTATATTGAAGTCATTGTTGAAAGAGAATGGCTGCTAAAGTCAAAGTCACCGTCAAAATCAGAGATTGTAGAGCTAAAAGAAGATCTATAATTTCAAGAGAAGACATAGCATTTGAGAAGGTTGTGTGTGGATGTTGAAAATCTGCAAATGCTTAAACCTTAACATAAAATCCTTATGCTCATCATTTGAAACACATTTAAATTCAACATCCCTATGAAATACTTGACTATGATAAAATATGCAAACTAAATAAAACAAAGATAATGAAATGCAAGCATATAAAAACATAATCAAAACTTTATTTCATAGTGGATTGGTGCTATTGTTGAAAATAGCCCTTTCCCAATCCTTTGCTAAGCTCCATGATGAAAATACTATGAAGAATGATATGGAATGCTAAGATATGGAGTGGAAAAAATAAGTTCTCCATTGAAGAGAGTGGTCCTTGCATGATATTGTAGATGAGATACAAAGGGTAAGTGCACCAAGATGGTTCCCAAAAAGGGGGCTTAAGTGGCCACTTTTTTCTGAAATCAGGAAATACTAACCTTGGACATGAAATTGAGGATAGTTACACTCAAAATTTTGAGATGGAACAAAAACAAGGATCAAAG
>VDFB02252616.1:85861680-85873853 GCA_007258455.2 Sequoia sempervirens | reverse complement strand
AGGCTAAAACCTCTATTGGAGCCAAGTCGGTGTGACATATTCTATGTCTGGCCGATGAGCATATTTGTAACCTTATGTTTTATACAGGTCGCTGTGAGCTTACAAAAGTCTTGCTGAATGGTTACACATTGGAGTCTTCAGTGTGATATGTTGTGTTCGGTATGTTCTCTTACTGCATGGAGATCTCTGGCCTATAGGCCATACATATCGTTTATCGGGGAGACCCTTGGTCGAAAGGCTTAGTTCGGGAAGAAGCCTCAGTGATGAAGAAAGGTCTTGCTGATGGGGGAAATCTTGGAGTCTTCGTGGTGACACAATGACTTCGATATGAAGTCTCAGCAGCCAGTGGAGAGTCTCGCCGATGATGAGGGGTCTTCAGTATAACTCTTGGCGAACGTTGGTCTCGGGGTAACTTGGAGAACTCGGTAAGAACTCTCATCAAAGAGTGGTATGTCTCGCCGATAGCATTTGCTTGGTGTCCTCGAAGTAACATGTGATGGCTCGGTAAGAAGTCTTACCGATGTGTGAAGTCTTGCCAACTGTTCGGTGCTTGATGTAAGTAAAGGGGTCTCGGTGTGAAGTCTCAACGACGAACGGAAGTCTTGCCAACTGCTGATCACTTCGGAGAAAGTCTTTGAACCTCGATATGATCTCTTGGATAAAGACGATAGTCTCGCCGATGTAAGTTCTATTGTCTATGTGACTTTTGAACCTTGGTATGAAGTCCTGGCGAAAGCGATGAGTCTCGCTGACTGGTGGATGCACACAGATTAACATGAAGGCTCAGCGTGAGGTCCTGGCGAGAGCGATAGTCTTGCCGAAGGGGAAAATGAAGTCAATGCAATGGGTGAGCTCGATATAACCTCTTGTCGATTGTAAGGACTCTTGGCGATATCAAATGCTGACTATGTTGTCCATGTCTCCCCGATATGCCAACACAGCTTGACATGTTTATCTTAACGTGAGCATGTGATTAACTAGTAGAGATATGTTCATTTAGGATTAAATAACGTTCTCACGTTATCACTAAAATGGTAAAAAATCATAGTATACTTGTGATGTCGGCCCACATTCTGCATATTCTCCTGGTTTTGTGCGTGCTCTGACAAAAAGTAGCTTTTTGGTGATTGAGTGAAGTGTGCATGGATGATTTTAAGATTCCGTCACCTTTTGAATGTTTTTTCCACCACCTTTGAATGAAATAACAGAGTTTTCATGTTGAGATGCATATAATATCAATTCAAGTTTGAATTATAGTGATAATTGATATACAATTGAAATTTGGAGGGGAACAAGCTTTTGAAGAAGTCAAATTTTTTAGGAGTTTGAGGAAGGAAGAAGCAAAGGCTGCATAATTGGGTAGAACTCCTCTATTTGAAACTTTGCTTTTTTAGGTATGTGAAATCTTTGTACATTTTCTTTCATTCTATTATGGCTTGCTTTCATTTTTGTTGTTTAGCTTATTCCATGTTGATAAAATTGTTTGTTTGTGATGCAATATCAGATTGCTAAGCCACTCAACAACATCTTTACTTTAGGGAACTTCCTTCCCAAATCAATAAAGAGTAAAAGATCAATTTATACAAACTTTGTCAAATTCATCCAAAACTACTTTTCATTCAACCATTTGAAATCCATTTATTTCATTTCAAGTTATAAGGCTATCAGGAGCCAATTCACCATTTCCATACAGCAAACCATTTTCAGAATCAACTTTCAACTTTGTTCTTGTCATAAACAATACAACAATCACTCATCAACTCAACTTACCCCTTCAAGGAAAAAATAATCAAACACCTCTGTTCCTTAGACCTACAATCAAACATCATCCCAACCATTTAAGACATCTTTGCTCAAATCAACACATCCATCATCCTATCTTCACTTAAACACCATTTGTAACAACAACAAGGAGCATTAGTTTAACACTATCACCAGACCTTTAAGATACCAATTTCATCATGTTTTGATTGTAATATTCCAATATATAAGTATAGACACACTCTAACTACTTTGCATTCAAGAAACCATTGCCATATATTGGAAACATATGCCCAAATCATCAAATCTTTCAAAATCTACCTTCAAAACATTACCAAGCATAGACACAATCGTGGCATCACAAATGAGACTGCTCCCAAGCACTTAACAACATTCCTTCCGTTGTTTCTACATATTCTCTATTTTTAGCAAACAATACCAAATATCTCTAGGAGGCCAACATTCCATCTAATCGGGTGATTCCTTTTCTATCATTATGCATTTACACAATCCCAATACAGATTCTTAGGCCTATTTTGATCCTTTTCAATATACTATAAAATTTTATACACTTATTTCACAAAACATAGTAGAACCAACATGCTGTCTACTGGTAAAAGCCCTTAAATAGGTCAATTTATCAAAGCAAGTCATCATAGAACTACTCACTAATCCACCAAACCTGAAAAAAATATTAGGCCATGTGTAGAAACTCACAAATAAACAAGTTTCAAGATGTGAAACACCCATCAATACACAAAATCAGTAAACATTTGATTATAGGGTGAAAACACACCAACCATGAGGGTTTCTTTAACGAAACATTTGCAAAACCTCTACTACTCCACCCAACAATTGAAGCATGCTTCATTATGTCTTCAAATTATTTTGAAATCATTTCTAAGCTCCTCTACATGTTGTTTCCTCAAACCCTACTTGAAAACACCATTTTTTTGAATGAGAAAATTTAGAATTTTGTTCATGCAACAGTATCCCGACTTCTTATTTCTATTTACCCCTGCCACACACATATTCACATTGAAAAGACACTAAATATGATCCATTCCATCGACCTACTAGCCCTACATCGGTGGAATGGCTAAGAATCACTTTTTAGACTCTCTAAACAATTCTAAGGAAACCACAGACCGAGACTTAGGAAACTAAGTTCAAATTAGATCATTGATTATTTGAACTAAAATTCCTACAACTTTGAAGAATGAAAGAAGTCTCTTTCCTTGACAAGAATCAAATCTTAGAACATGCTTGAGTCACTATGCAACCTGAAAACAAGAATAGAAAAGGTTTCCAAAATAACTGATTAGAGGTTTTTTTATTAATTTTTATGGATTTTTGGGATACAAGATCTTCCTTTCTCGAGCTTACAATTATTTTTAAAGGTGTCTAAATCAGTTGAAATAATTGCCTCTTCATCTTCATCAACCCATCCTTTCCCTTCCACAAAAAATACTCTCCACCTTCCTGCTTTTGTGCAATTTTACATTTTTAGAATAATTGACAACATTTGTTATAAAAAGCAACTTTTCAATAATATCACCTAGTGACCTATTTCATGGTGCAAATACATTGAAATTCATCATTTAATGACCTTCACTCATCATATTTACTTGAACATTACAAATTGAACAAATTATCCTTTTGAAGGAATTTCATGACCTAGGTGCTCCTGCACCAGTTTGTCATGTTACAACCTTACATTATCAATGGACATTTTAAATCACACAATTCGATACACTTTCCTATTACATTTTTAAACCACATCTCTTTGAGGCATTTTGTTAAATTTAACAATTTAATTTCTTTGTGTATGCTTCCAAAGCTATCATTGAGTTATTTTGTCAAACAGTTATACAAACCAGCTTTCATTGACTTTCTTTGTGTATGCTTCCAAAGATTTCAATTAGTTAATTTGACAACTTAACACTTTTTTCCTAGGTAAAATTATTCGTCATGCTGAAGAAACTGTTGGATATCAGTTGTGTTTATGGTTTGTCCTTGATGACAAAATCTCTGATCCTTATGATTCATAATGGCACTTCTTTGATGCATCTTGGCTTTTACAGAAAGTTATTTGTTATGCTTTAATTTCATGGTGATGAGAATTCTGGTTCAAGTTATGAATGCTCTCTTTGACTGACAGAGTTTGGAAGATGGTTTCTTTGTCAGGATGGTTCTTTTTACATATCATAGGTATTGGTTGTTTCTCACTTGGGCTTACACATATCAGCATGAGTATGGCAGGGTCTGCCCAATCCACTTCAAAATGTCTGAGTTTCCTATCGGCAAGACATTTCAGATGTCATGGCGATTGAATTTATCTTACAGGCTACTGTCGGCAAGACTTCTCTTTTGTTTCGGCGATAGAATGCGTTCTCTATCGGCATATGTAATACCGTCGGGATAAGGTCTTATCGATTTCCTTATGTCTCCCTGACCTGCTTCAGAATAAAGTATATCGGCATGAGTTTGGCCGTCAGGTTGAGGTCATAGCGAAATCATATTGTCTCCCTGACTAGTGAATGTGGAAGTCTATCGGCAAGAGTCTAAGGCTTCAGTGAAAGGTATTAATGAAAAGGATTATGTCTCACTGACTAGTGCTTATGGAGTTTCATCGACAAGAGTTGAGCAGTTTTCGAATAGGTTTTGGCAAAGTGGTTTTGTCTTACTAAACTTCACATGGAGGAGTTTTCTTCAGCAAAACATAATGTATTTAATATATTGTCTCTCTAAAGATTTTAAGTCTCACCAATTGTTGCATTGAATATCTTATCGACATAAGGTTACTGCTTCAGCGAAATGTTATATCGAATGTGCAATGTCACATTAACCTTGGTGAATGAAGTTTTTTGGTATGACTCAAGCTTTTGTCAAGAGGTCTCCCCGATATTGGTATGTTATAATGACCCTCATAAGACAGAAGGGTGAATCGGCGAGAGAAACATTATGTTACAGCGACATCAAGGGGTTTCTATCAAAGGCTCATCAGTGGTTTCTGTCGGTGTGAGAACTTTAATGTCTTGGCGATCTATTGTGAGCTCGGGATGTTTCGACATAACAAGGGGCATTCTATATAGTGTCTCCCCGACTATGTATTGTCACGGTGACTTGGAAATAACAAAGGCCTTCAGCATAGGTATTGAATTGTCACGGCGACAATGTGTATCAAGTGACTCTCGACAAAACATTATGAAGTCTACAAGAGGTCTCTCCGATATCGTTTGGTCACAGCGATAGTGAATGAAACTAAAGGGAATCTCGGTGAGAAGTTTCCTTATGTCTCAGCGAACAAATAATACTCTAAGGAAGCCCATTGATGTAACATGATGCATTCGTTATGTCTTCTCCCTGACTCTGATGTGTCACAGCGAAAGCGATAACTAAGGGGATTGTCTAGTGTTAAAGTTGCCTTCGGCATAACATTACAACAATGGAAAAGGAGAGATTAGGCAAAAGATGAAATTCATTATTGTTTTTGTAATGAATGGTATGGTTGCTTATGATTGGTGCACCTCACTAGCTGGAAGCTCGACAGTGGTTGAAGGAAATCTTGGAAACAACAAATTATGTCTGATATTCATGCGTTTCATATTGCACTTACTAGTTTGTATTCATGATTTTAAGGCTCTCTACATTTCAGTTACGAATGTGGCAAATGATTCCCTGACTGAGTATTTTCATTTATGCATTAGAGGTTATGATTTTCTGTGGTCGACAATTGTGCTTTTTATGTAGAAAAATGAACTCGTTTGTTACAGATTTGTTGAGAATGGCTCTTAGCTGGGTTGGTTGTTTTTCCATTACTCCTAAAGACAGTTACCTATCTGGCATGTAAATCAAGATGTATATATAGAAGCAAAAAACTTAGTTTTCTATTGGACTGTTGATGCAATTATGAGATAATCATTCCTTGGCTGTATGAAAAATATATGGATAAAACTCTACAATAAAATTTGTATAACAAGATGCAGAAATTGTGAGTTTCTTCTCTATGAGGTATTTTAGGGATTCAGTTAGTGAATCTTTAAGGTATTTTGTAGATGAGAAAACAGAGAGATATGTGCTTAACTAAAAACAGAGAAACCCTCTGAATCATTATTATTGTTCAAAACACAATTTGAGGGGTTGGTACTCCTTGAGATAGATATCTCTAAATGAGGGGTTGGTGCTCCTTGAGTGGGTGCTCAAAAATCATCCTATAAGGCGTTGTGAATAGTTGATTTTAAGATTAAGCCAGGAGGGCATTTAGGGAGTGGTTTTTATACCCCAAGAGGGTTTTCCACTCGGCAAAATATTGTGCCTCTTTGTTCTTCTGTGTTCTCTCTATTTTACTATGTTGTTGTTTTAGTTCACTGTGAGTTATTACTTTTCTCAATTCTATTTATGAATGATTACATTCAACTCATGAATGCTTTAATTAGAGTGATGTTGAGATCAAATATGAGCTGTGTTTGAATATTTGAAAAATTGGTTAAATAGTTAAGACTCTGATTCACCCCCCCTCTCAGTGTCGTTTTAACTCCAACAAAAATGAACTGTTAAAAGGAAAAAACTAATAGATGATCAGCTCCAAGCCATCAAAGATAAAGAGAAAAAATCGATGAGGGAATATCATGAAAAGCAAAAATTGGGAAGGATTGATGAAAACAAGCCAGTTGAAGAGGAACCTCAACTGTCAAAAAGAGAAAAGAAATTGGCAGCACAAAGGGCACGAATGCGAAATAGTCATGCTAGGGGAGATGCAGATACCATAGTTGGAGACACACCCTCTACTGCAAGTGAATACGAAGGGACACCATTAAGCACAAGCAAATATGGAGGGACACCATCTACCACAAGTGAGTATGGTTGGACACCATCCACCACATCTGAAGTTGAGAGTACATCATCACTTGGAGTTTAGGAACAAGGTATGCCATCATCCCCACGTGAACCTCAAGGTATGTCTTCTATTCCACCCTCAATCGAAGGTATGCAATCTAGCCCACCTCAATTAAATATTGATGAAATTGCTAATGTTGAGATGTATGTACCTAAGAGAACACCACCTAGAATTTTGCGTAGAAAGCCAAAGATTTTGTTTAATATTGATGAGGATATTTTGTAGCACATGGAAGGTAAGATTCTATAACGCACTTATAGAAGATATGTTGATAAGATTTGGAAAATGTTCTTTGAAAGGCTAAATGAGACTGTAAGATGTCAGTTCTATTTGTTCAAATGATGCGGGGTTTAAAGTACAGAAACATCATGAAGACTCTTGGGTTGAGAACATCGAATGCATCAAGTGAAAATGCTATTGTGAAGAATGTAATGGATGCTTATGACAGTGTGGGTAAGACCTCACATTAAAAGGATAGTAATGTCACCCTTTGTGTCATTACATTGACTTTGGTAAGCTATCAAACAAAGAGATCTTGCCTCGTTAAAAAGACAAGTGAACAAATGGGAATTAGTAGAAAAACTTTATCAAAAGCCATTCAAAGGCGGCAAAGAATTGAGGGCACTGATTCAAATGAATTATGGGCATTCTTGGGAGACTACCACACAAAGATAAAAAAGTTGTTGAAGCATTGAGAACACTAATTAAAGATTATTGGAAGAATAATACAAGGCCATCTCCGAATCAAAGGGATGTCATAAGAAGGAGAATCGGTAGTCGAAACCATGAGCCACATCCAAAGCATTTTTTGGATATGACTCAAACCCAATTTTTTCATAAATTTCAAAATTCTTATCCTCAAATTAGTATTTCTCAAATATTTTTTGAAATGATTAAACCTTTTATGTCAAGATAAATCACACACGCACTACTTGTTGTTGTAGACTACATATTGAATTCTCTAACCATTATGATGTTTATCATTCTATATGTTTACATTTGCATACTAACAATGTTTTGCGTGATTATGGCATAGAAGCCCCACCAAAATCTTCAAGAAAGTTCTTATAAATTTTTTATGTGAAATAGAGGATGGCCAAATATTCTATAGGACAACATGCTTGGATGGTTCATGGAGTGTTGCGGTGGCTTGCAACGCATGCTAGTATGTCAACATATGGAAAGAACATATGAGATAGAACAAAAACTAGTAGAGTTTGGGAAGTATAAAATAGTGGCATATGCTACAAAAGATGGGTCCAAGCAAAAGGTGTGAGTTGGTTATTCAGAAGATTCCGTGTATCACCATGTCCATGTTTCGAGAATCTAGTGTATGAGTATGCAAGGCATACCCATAGAGCCCGATGGCTGGACACACAATTCAAGCTATGCAAGGACACCTTTCCACTTGGTAGCATAGTATTAGTGGTTGAATTTGCAGAGAACTACACTCTACAGCCACAGCGTGAGGTGCAGTCATAGTATTACAACTCCACATAGGTTTTGATATTTGTGCACATAGCATTCATACATGCAATTGAAAGTACAGAGGACGAAAGGAAGGTATTGAGGGAGTATCACATTTATATTAGTGATGATCACACACATTCTCTAGATTTTGTGCAAGGTTGCTTCCAGATGTTCTACAATAATTTGGCTCATAGGGGCATATCATATGATCGGCATATAATATGGTCAGATAATTGTGCAGCATAGTTCAAGAACGCACACATGTTCTACTGGTTGTGCAGGATGCATATCACTACATGTGTTCGACATATGTGGAACTTTTGTGAGGCCGGACATGGAAAGGGAGAGCATGACGGTGTAGGAGCATGCATGAAAAGAGCATTAGCATGAGAAGAGTTAAAGTATAAAGACAGTGCACAGTTGATAGATGCAAGATCAATCATCGAGTGGTGTAATGGTTCGATGGGTCCAGGTAATGAAGGTACGTCTTCAGTTCATAGATTTTTTTCGTTGATGGATCATACTAACATTGCACCATATGAGGATTTTTGTACACTAACAGGATCGAGTGAGTTGCACTCTTTCCTTAGCTCAAATGTAGGTTCATGGAGTATCGATACATGTAAGATGGCATGCTTTTGTTCTTCATGTACAATGCAAGCCTAGAATGATTGTGCGTTAGGGGAGTGGGTTGAAAAATGGTTGACATGTTATCTTAGCCCACTTCACATGTATCACCCTCCGATGGCATTGGAACTAACACGGATGGAATCGTCGGTTGAATTTGACCATGTATCAGATCTAGTTCAACCAAGTAATATATCTACTTTCTTAGTATTTGAAATTCCATATTGTTATCTTACTTTGTACTGTATTCATAATGTTGCCTAATTTCAAGAGATATGCCACACATATAAATGCAGGGCATGTTTATGTAGTTATTTCAGATGAAGACAATGAAGAGGGTACAGACTATTACTTGTGTCATTATGTTGAGGCAAAAAAGAAATTGGAAGCCCTAATTATAGATAGAGAAAACAATGAATACCCTATAGGCTCAGTTGTTGTTACTGGAATGTGGCTGAGAAGGTACCCACATAAGAGTGTTAAACATTGGTTGTTTGAGGAATTTGACACGCATCGTAAGATTCTTCATTACTCAAACCTTGTCGTCGCATCCAATGTTCGTTTGAGCAAATATGGGGGTAGACCTTTGTCTGACCATGAGGCAATACTTGACACAATAAAGAGTAGAGTAGACCCAGATGGTTCATTGGATTAATTTGTAAGTATATGCACAAAAATTCTTATTAATTTATACTTTTATCCACGTCAGTTTGGTTGATGCCAATGCTATCATCTTATTTTACTTTGTGTATCTATATGTAACTAGGCAAACATTGATTGGTGTCCCCTTGCATAAAATGCAGATTTATGAGCCATCCAAGAGAATCTCAAGCAGAAAAGCAATGCAACATCCTTATTTTGATGATCTTGACAAATCTCAATTATGATTTTAAGCCATTAAAAAAGTGCGTGCGAAGATTGATGAGGCAGTTTCAAGTTATTCATTTAAATTTAACCTTATCATGACCACCTATGACGTAGACATTATAAGAGCATCTCGAATTTCAATAAATTCTATTCATAAGAGCATAGACAAGGCAGTGAAATCTTTGAAAAAATGCCTCAAAGAAATGTGTTCTCATGGTGATGGAATGGCATGACGAATGCCATGACAAGAAAATTGTTGTGGATTATCATGGCATTCCATCACCATTGAGACCACATTTCTTTGAGGCTTTTTTTCAAATAGTTTGCGACCTTTTTTATGATATTTCTTATTAGTATGCTTTGATATATTTTTTCCAAGCATCCATAGCTTTTTTGGAAGAACCTATTTTAAGATTTTAGCCATAGCAACAAGGAAGCGAACTATTTGATAGAATGCTTTGGTAAACATGTATGATAAATGTACTAGCATAGAGAAGACAACGAATTGTTTGAAAAAATGCCTCAAAGAAATGTGGTCTCATGGTGATGGAATGCCATGAAAATCCACAAAAAATTGCTTGTCATGTGATGCAGAGGGGATGTGACTTTAGTCAAAACTCAAAGTTTCAAGGATTACAGTGATGCAATCTCAAACACTCTTCCAGGCACCCTGATGGAGACAAGCCTCAATAGTGCACTTATAACTTAGATGCTTTCCTAATGGACCCAAACCATTGGAGTGATCTCAAGGAACTATTTTTTTTTTTCTTGAATTGGTTTCAAATCCCCAAACCTTTGTCTTACACAAAACTCACTTTTTGCACCTTGACTAGGCTTCTAACCCAACTAGGCTTCTAGCGATGGTTTTTTGACTTTTCACTCAAATTCCCTAAAGGAATCCTCAATATAATGACTGATTCAGATGTGATTCATAATGATACACAACATATCAAATAATTTATGGAACTTTTTCTGGATCAAACCTACCAAAATCTGTTGTTTCCTCAAATTTAAGGCCTAATTAGCCCACTTTTTCAAAGCAACCCCTCTCTAAACTTATCCCCTAACTATGAAAATTTCAAAAGTGTTTTAAAATATTCCCAAACCAAATATTTTCAAGGTATTAGTCTTCTTTGACACCCTCAACACCCTAAATCACAAAACCCTCAATAAATTGCTCCAAAACTAGGGCCTCTTGAAAATTAGCTTTCCCAACACTTCCAGAACCTTCTCTTGGACTTTTCACCAATAAATAAACATATATAAATACCTTCAACTCATAAATATACCCCTTATTAAGGTAGATATCCTACTGCTACACTTTAGGCACCATTTTCATGCCCTTTTCCTTGCTAAAACTCAGTGTACACCCAAGAATCACTCTTTCCTGCACAATAAATTGATGGATCTATATAATAAAAGTTAGATATGATCCATTTCACAAGTTTTCAGTCACACTCTCCCATGAAATGGATCATTTATTCATGAAGACTCTCAAAACTAGTGAAAAATCTATACTTTTTGAGGACAACCAACAATATAACACAAGAAAATGATTCCTAACATTATTTAGGTAATTAAAAAGGTTAAATGAATATAAATACAAGTTATTAAACCATAAAAATGAGCATATCACCAAAAGGAATCAGAGATTCATCAAAAAAACTCAAGAAAATGCAAAAAGATTGAAGTTTTTATTGATTTTCTGTAGCAGTCCGTACAACACTTGCAATATCAACCAAACCTTCATACAAATTCTTTCTCTAGGCTTATGGAATCATCCTACAATTGTCCCAACTGATTACAATTGATTTTATTACATTATTGTGATTAAAACTCCTAAAACTCATTTTTCCACCCAAAGTTGGATTTCAAAAATTTGAATTTCCAACATTGCAATTTATTAACTCCTATTAACTATAAAGCTTCCAAAACTATTACATATCATCATTCAACCTTATTTAACCTAATTAAAACATCATATACCTATTTAAACTCCTAGAACATCATTTTTCCATTTACAAGTCAATTTGGTCCCATGGTCCTTATCAGGACCCTTAGGACTTTTGATCTTCCTGTTACACTCATCCATGCCAAATGCCATTATAGGCTTCAAAATGCTATAATTGATGCTCAGAAGGCTTATAGGCTCTTTAAGACCCCTCGCCATCTCCTCGGGATCTAAAATGATCCTCAAGGAGCTTGGGTGCTCCTGCACCATCATGGCATTCCACCACCATGAGACCACATTTCTTTGAGGAATTTTTTTCAAACAGTTCATTCCCTTGTCTATGCTATTGCTTACTATTATGCTATGATATATTTTTTCTAAGAATCCATAGCTTGTTCGAAAACACTTGTTTTAGGCTTTTAACCATAGCAGCAAGACAACGAATTATTTGGCTAAATGCTTTGATAGACATGTATGGAAAATGTTTTAGCATAGACAAGGTAGTGAACTCTTTGAAAAAATGCCTCAAAGAAATGAGGTCTCATAGTGATGGAATGGCATGATGAATGCCATGACAAGAAAACTGCTATGGATTGT
>VDFB02252616.1:85574388-85861580 GCA_007258455.2 Sequoia sempervirens | reverse complement strand
GCCAATGTTTAGATCATGACATAAGTTGGAGGATGTAGATCAAGATTTATTCTTGAAGCATGATTTACATATCTGCTCCTAGTGTCTAGCAATGCATGGAATGTCATGGGTGGATGCTTAGATAGGTGTATGGATGGATGGATATGGATTATCTTGCGATAAGATATGGTACTTAGATAAAGAATGCTCATTTGGTTAATGCTTCATGGCTCAGATAAAGTTGGATAGGATAGGATCAATGAAAATAGCCCATGTCAAGATGCTTATCGTAAGCAAGCGTAAAGTATGCACCAAAATTTCATCAAGATCAGGATAACTTGGATGATGGATGTAGATGGATGAAAATGGATTGGATCAATGGTTTATGGATGAGTGGATTTATTATGGTTGAGATGGATGAAATGTTGGATTTATTACGGATTGGATGAGATGCTTTCATCTGAACTAGCGCATGTAGATGCTCGATTCTACACATGATGCCTATTTTCCAAGTTTTCATCATGGTCTTTCCCACAGTGCCGCACATACGGTTTTCACTAGAGGATGACTTTTTTCTCTTTACTATTTTCAATCCTTTTTCTGATTTTTTTTGGATTTTCATTTTTATTTTTTTTCATTTTTCAGAAAGATTTTAAGCTCATGTTGAATCACAAGGTGTTGCTGATGTAGATGCCCCTATCATAATGTTCCATCGATATCCTACTTGAAGAAGTTGCTTTGCTAAGATACGGCACTGAATACAACTTTGAGATTTTGATCCGCTTATTGATATCATGTTAACTCCATCTTTATGTGTACATTGGCGATAGAAAGTGCCGCAACCTTATGATGAAGGTTGCCCATACATTGTCAATGTAAGAACCAGGATACATCATGTGGAGGCGCATGGATGGAGGTGCTTAGGATAAAAAGATGGATTGGTTGATGCTTGGAACCCTTGACTCTCCAAACTTGGGAAGATAAGCAATGATGGGTGGATACGAAAGTGTGCATGGAATTAGGACCAACTGCTTGATACACTTTGTACATCACTTGAAAAGCCTACTTTTGCTTTTGTGGACATCCTTGATGGATAATTTTCCCTTTTTATTTTTTCCCATAGTTTCTTTGACTGATGGAGTTTGATAGGGATGATCTTTCTTTGTATTCTTTGGTATCCATGTGTATTTGATTTGTCCATTATGCTTCTTAGCTTCTTTTACTTTGATAATGTTCTTCATACTTTGATTCAAATCTTTCTTTCGAAGTTGGTCCCAATTAATGGATGGGGTAATGGGTGGATGAAGATTCGTGACATGGATGGTTGTAGTATTGACACTAGTTTCATCATAAGGACTCTTTGTGCTCCCTGTGTTGACTTTTTCTTGAGACGAAGTTGCCCCCAGTATGGTGGTAGTAGTACCTTCATGCTTTGATTCCGCTCATTTTGAGATGTCCTGTTTAGAATGCATTCTCTGATAAATGACCACCGTAGGTGACATTGTTTCAATTTTCTGTTGTGCTAACTCTGAATTATATTGTTCTGTCTGACTCATTTCCTTGAGCAGATAATGCTGGATATCCTTATTCATGATGTCCCTAGTTTGAGTTTGGGACATATCTGATCCTATTGTTGACAACTCAGTTTGACTGTAGGAATTGATAACTTGCTCTTTGTGTGTAATAATGTCTAGAGTAAAATAATCTTGATCTGAATGAAGATCATCTACGTGTCCATTCACCGAAAGCATCTCATGGGTAGATGGAGGAGTATGTGCTATATGGATGTGATCATCATTTGTGACATCTTGTATATATAGGAGAGTGTCCATTAGATCATTGTAGTATCTTTGAGATACAAATTCTCGATCTTGATTAATTTTGGAATTGCTTTCAACATGCTTTGGATCAAGCTCTTGACATGGGTCAATTTCAAAGGGTGGATTGCTTACAAAGATTTCTTGGATGTGGTCATTAGACATGGTAAGTGGTTCAATATCCTCAAGTGTTGAGTTCAAGGTTCTTTCGACATCTGTAACCATGAGGTCAAAGGGGTCCAACATGTCTTGGAAGGGACCATTGCTAAACCTTAGCGGAGGATTTTGATCTTGCTTTGGAATAAATTCTTGAGATATGTCCTCTAGCTCACTAGGTGATGTAGAGAAATTTTCATCATGATCATTGGTCAATGGATCGTGCATTATGTCAATAGGATCAAATAATCCTAACACTCCTTGAAAGAGATCACTAAAAAGTGGCTCTTGATGTATGGTAAGTTGATCATTGGATGGGGTAGAAACATCTTCAAGGTGCTCATCGATGGAGATATCTTGATCATTGTTTTCAACAATTGTGGTGGAGGGATTTCCAATGTCTTCAACCATAGGGTCAAATGATGTTGGCATTTCTTGAATTGGATCATTGTTGGTTGATGGATTTTGATCATGATTGAAAAGGGACTCTTGAAATATGTTAATTCGATCTTCAGACGAGATAGAAACATCTTCAATGTGCTCTTTGATGGATAGATCTTGCTCATTTTTTTCAACAATTGTGGTGAGGATATTTTCAATCCTATCACCAATGGTTGAATGTTCATCGCTATCCCCAATAGTTATCCTTTTTCGTGTTTGTGCTTGTGTTTGTTGGGTAGCTTGAGAGGCTTGGGCAGCTTGAGAGGCTTGTTGCACTTGTTGAGCTTGTCTTGCTTGTTGTGTGGCTAGATATTGTTGGATGGCATTTTGGTAGGCTTGGTGAGCTTTTAGCGCAATGCTATATTGTCTTGCTGCGTTTGGTTTTAGTGGTAGTGGTGGTGGATTTGGAATTGTGTTGGATGTAGTGATGAGTCGTTGAGATATGTTTGGAGTGATCATGGTAGTGAGGGGTTGAGATATGATGGGTGTGATAGTGGTGGTTGGAATGATCAAAGTGATAGGGATGGTTGGGATGACTGAGCTGATAGGCCCTTGGGAGATTATATTTTGATTTGTCAGGATTGATGTTGTCATTTGATTAGATACCATCTGTTGGTGTGATGTCGATGGTATATCCAAAGGATTTGATGTGATGGCTTGATGGGTGTTAGGTGGATTAATTTGGATGGAGTGATTGGTGCTAGGTAAAGGGGGAAGCCCTAAACCAAAGAATGATGTTGATATGGGTAATGGTGATGGAGATGTCTCTTGGCGTAATGACTCAACTATTTTGGATTTGATCTTACCAAATTTGTTCTTGATTTCGATCTTGACTCCCTTGATATAGTTGATTTGGCTTTTATTTAAGCAGATTTGGAGTGTGTACTTGCGTTTGATTTTGGATGATGTTCTGATTTGGGATGATGTTTAGATTTGGCATGATAGGTTGAAATTGAACATTGTTGATGTTGGGAATCACATTGCTTTGATTTAGGTAGCTCTGATTTTGCATGGTGTTACCTCGACTTGTTAACATCTTGTTTTGACTTTGAATAGTATTCATATGATTTGTGAACATATTTATCCCAAAGTTTACCAAGTTTGGACTCAAAAAATTCATGTTTGTACTTGGTACATTCTCATTTGGTATGTAGAGATTTGATGGGATGATGTTGTTCATTTGAAGGCTCATGCATTGATTTTTCGATTGAAAGAATTATAGGTTTGGATTTAGATCTACAATCGGAAAAGGTTTTCCAAACTCTTGATTGGGCATACTCACATTTGTACCATTGAATTTTGTTGGAGAGAACGTTCCCATGTATAGATTGTATAGATGTGAGTGTTGATAATCAATCGGCATTGTAAGGCTTTGAAAGTTCAATTGATTTGGATTTCTCATGATGTATGGATCAAGTTTATATTCCATGTTCATCTTGTGTTTTTACCTTGTTTCACAAGTGACCTCTAAGGTTCTTAGGACCAATGATGAGATGAAGGATGAAAGGAGAAATGATATGAGTGTTGAATGTTTAGGAACTTTGGATCAAAGCTAGACTTAGGGTTTGATTTTGATTGTTTGATTTGGATAATGAACTTGCAAACCATAAGATGTTAGATGTGATCTTAGAATGTACTTGTTCAAAGGTTGCTAATTCAATTAAATGTATGAGAAAGGATGCATTCCCATACACCTAACTAAACAAGGTGATTTTGATTTTTGATGATTTACCCAAGTCTAGAATGATGTTTCCAAAACTCTAAAGTTGTTTGGTGGGATGGATTTTGATAAATGTTTGGATCAATGAAGTATTCAAATTTGATCCTAAATGAACCTAGGAAAGATTTAATTACTAGACCAAGATAGTGAAGAACATGCCTTTCTCTAAAAGTAATTCAAAATCAAAAGACTAATGTTTGCATGAAAACCATATGATCAAAAGATGCCAAGCACATGTGTGGGGTCCAATTGATTTAATCTTTGCTTAATGGATTATTTTTACCACAATCACGCTCTTGATTAAATTTTGAATCTAGATGTCTAATGTATAAACTTTCCCCTTATCCCGCAAAGTGTATTATGCGAAAATCAAGGAAATTTGAGGCAAGAGTTACCTAAAGTTGACTTTAGTAGAAGCAAATTGAGATGAAATCCAAATGTTTAGTGCCTCCAAGGATACGAATTCCAAGGGAAAGCAATAACATGTGAATTTTTTCAAGGATATTTGCTTCTCCTAAAGGGTTTGAGATTTGATGCTCGTGTTGAATGTTGGTTTTCCAATGTTTTCGATCAAAGCACTGTGTTTTCAAACTGACTCACAAGCAATATAACATCCTAGCTCAATTGGTATGTTTTTCTTGGTGGGCTTGCCTCATGCCCTTCATCGTAGAAGAGATGATTTTACATGCAACCAAGGACAAAATATAAAGGTATGTTAAGAATGAAGTCTTAACCTCTATATTTTAACCAAGATCGGACATGGCAAGTAACTTCTTGGAATCTAAGTTCCAATGCACCACTTAGATAAACTCGTTGGATGGAATGGATGGCTACTACAAATAAGGTTCTTAGTGACAGGACATCGGGGACATGGCACCTTGCGAGTGTCCAGCAAGCCACTAAAGGCTTTAATCAATCCTACTAGGGGCTCTTATACATTTTACGGTAGTACCCCATTTTGAAAGACATTGTACGACTAAGGCCTACATACCACGAGGACTTGACAATTTAGTCTTATCCATTTATATACTGGCCCAAATGAAAAACCAGTTGGAGTCACCTTCGAGTTCTCCTCTTGGATGTGTCTCTTAGGCAGACCCCTCTAACGGTGACTCAAAGCAATAAAATGCATTTTGAGTGTTTCTCTTGCACCCCAGATTGCACAAAGCACAAGGGGAGAGGATACACACTCAAAATGCACCAAAGACAAAATCACTCAATTGAGACACTTGTTGATTTTAGCCTCAAAGCAATGATGACTTCATTTTAAGCACCAAAATCAAGTGTGAAGTTTGTTTGTTCAATTTTAGTCCAAAATCAAAAAGCTAGTGAGTTTGTAAGGTTCAATTTTAGCTTAACTTTGAAAAAAATTCAATCACTGATTAATTTTAAACCACCCTAAAATGATCTAGTTGGCTTAAACAAAAAAAATAGAAGCTCTAAGCATTAAAAAATGCTTTGTCCACTTTAAATTCATTGCTCAATCTTCTCCAACTCCAATCTTTCTATTTGATTCTCAAGAGAGAGACCACCATTGTTTCTTAATGCCAACCTCCAATCGATATCCAATCTTTAATTTCAGTGCATAGTAAAGTGTTCTTGTATATTTTATATCCTGAAGTTATAATGCCACACATAAAGTTCGTAGGTGGCACGCCAATTCTCCAAATAGACATGACAAAAAAAAATTTCAATCTTTACTGACATATAGATGTGTACACCAATTATCCAACCACTTCATATTAAAGAATTAACAGACCTGAGAACGCTTCAGTCTAAAATTACCCAATTTATAAGTAATCAATAAATGGTATAGTACTTCTAATAGCATGAATTTTGAAGCTGAGGGACCAATATCATTTTACCTTGGACTTAAGATATGCTCTCCTCCAAGTCATAATCTTACACTACCTATAGCTTTAGTGAAATGAAAATTCAAGTTTTTACCGCTTTGTGAAGTTCTTTGAACAGAGGCTAAATGTGACGCTGAGTCATGGTGTTGCGCATGCAATCAAGCAGTTGAGATGTTGCTGCTATTCATTACATTATGACCATGTTGGTTTAAATTTTCTTTGACTGCGATACCTCACAGGAATGCTATGATTGCAGGACCTACACAAAACATAGATTTATTGAAAAGGTGTCAAAAATTTGAAGAAAATTCTATTACTATGGTGTAAAGTAATATTCCCTCGCCTTTCCATTATCCTCCTTGCCAACACGCAAATGGGAATTTTGGAAAAGGGAAATGAAATCTACCGAAAGCATGAAGGATATAAGAATTTTGTTAGATGTAGTAGATGCAGCTACCGTGGGAGATATGTATGCAAAATACAGAAGCTTACACAACGCATGTGAAATTTTTCACAGAATTCCTCAAAAGAAATGTGTTCGATTATAGAATATGCAAAAAATGGATTTGTTGGATAGGCCTCAGAAACATTATTGAAGAGGCGTTAGAAACCTTTAGGCAACTACAAGCGGTGGGTGTAAAGCCAAATTCCACAAGCCTTTAACCAGCATGCTCGTGCCAAAATGCTCACTGTAAATATCCTGATACTTCAACAAATTCCAACTCAAAGAATAGAAGGCAACAACTGATGCACAGGGAAAAAGGTTGCATAAATCAATGGAAGGAAGATTAGTCGACTTTTTCAATTATGAGCTATGCATATATATATATATAGAAATTGTCAATAGACAGAGAATATGTGAGGGCAGTGAACGGTTACCCACACGAAGGTGAAAGAAATATAAAAGCAATGAAAGAGCCGACCTAGCTAGGATTGCATGTAACCACATCTATACATTTCTATGCTCCAGGGTTTAGTAAAGGCAATATAAGCATCAAATTTCTAATTCTATAGATGATGCATTGCCATTTCGAAGGATAACCAAAGAACGAAGGACAACAAGAATATATTCAAAATGATGGATGATAGTGGCTCCTTCTAGGAAGACCCTATAAAACCTTTTGTACTTAGTGATCAAGAGTTGGGAATAGCAATAATACCATCCATGCTTCCCAACGACTACCTTCAGATTTTACACCCTCCTTCTAGTGCCATTATGTGGATGTTGAAAATCTGCAAATGGTTAAACCTTAACATAAAATTCTTATGCTCATCATTTGAAACACATTTAAATTCAACATCCCTATGAAATACTTGACTATGATAAAATATGCAAACTAAATAAAATAGAGATAATGAAATGCAAGCATATAGAAACATAATCAAAACTTTATTTCATAGTGGATTGGTGCTATTGTTGAAAATAGCCCTTTCCCAATCCTTTGCTAAGCTCCACAATGAAAATGCTATGAAGAATGATATGGAATGCTAAGATATGGAGTGGACAAAATCAGTTCTCCATTGAAGAGAGTGACCTTACATGATATTGTAGATGAGATACAAAGATTGTGGAGCTGTGGAGGATTTGATCAAGAATGAAGCCTTTCATTTATAGATTATTTTGATGAGAGAATGGCCAAATGGATGAATGTGGGACAAATATTGGACCAATGAGATGAGGACACTTGTCATCTTGTGATAGGCTTGAGGATGAGCACATTTTGGCCAATGTGCCAAAGAGAGGGAGATTTCAAATTTGAATTTGAGAGTAAATGTTGAGTTTGACTTGTGCAAGGGACATGTAAGAGCCATGTAAGAGCTCATAAATGACTTGTTGGATGTACATGTCCACTTGTTTTTGAATTCAAACTTGAGGGAATATTCCTCAAAGATGCCATGTTGATGGAAAATGTTGGATTTAATAAATCAATAAATTGATTTATTTGTGCAAATGGGAAAATCTAGAGAATGTGATGGGTAGTTAGGTTAGGCTAATTAGAATTAGATTAGCTTAATGATGATTTGGATGCTTTGATCTTTTGACTTGAATATTTGGATTTGTTTAAATCAAAAGGGATAGAAGGTGATTTCATATTTAATTAAATAAAAGGCTTGATTTATTTAATTAAAAGGAGGGTGATGTTAGGATCAAGTTGATTTATTTAATTTAAACTGATGACTTTAGGAGATTGATAAATAAACTTGATTTATTTGTTGAATGGATGAATATGACCTAATCGAATGCATGATGCTAATTTTGCATGTCTACAGTATGTGTCTCTGTTTAGTTTGAGAGAGAAAGAAAGATTGTGTAGAAGTACATATTTAAAGTCTGCAAAACAAATTAAGCAAGAGGAGTTGATAAAGAGATCAAAAGACCAAAGGAGGATAGGAGTTGTTTGAATTTATAAAAAGTTGAGTGAGGTTGTTAATGGTTAAGGAAATAATATGATTGAACGCTGCAACATTTTGTATTTGTGTGAAGAATGTATGAAGTCACAAAAAGTTGTTAAAAGCTAGGATCCACGAACACTTGTAGTGTGACTCTATGGGAGGTGTTGAAGAAAAAAAAAGTGTCTCACACTTGAACCTACAATCGACTAGTTACCAAGTATGCCACAGCTCATGGGTAGATCATCCCAACAAAAAATGGGATAGTTTCCTAGGTTTGATTCTTAGAAGCTTAAGATTGCAGATTGTAATCCCAACTACTTCACTGAGTTTTCAAGCAAAACCTGTCATCTCCGTATCCTTTAATGGGTAGTCAACCTCAATATTAATGACAACATTAAAAAAAGATCCTACTAAAGATTTTTGATGGATTCCAATGGTTTTTAATTTATTTCTCCAACTCGTCCTCTATCATATCTCCTGATCTCACACGTTTTATGGGTGCTTTAGAAAATACTATTTTATGTTGTGTTCTCTCTCCACCATATCCATTGAGCACTCTATATAATGGATGGTTTTGTATTTTGGAACTCACTCTTTCAAGAGTCTAGCTCTGCTGAGTTGTAAGAAGCCATTTCAAGAAGTTGTAAGAATTTGTGAGTCTGTTGTATGAAGTTGTCTTTGAAAGAGCCCAAGCAGACTAATGTAATGATTTATCTAAATGAATATAAAGGTTTTTGTGTTTATTTTGTATTTTCTACTCTCCTATTTCCTTCAAATCTGCCAAGTAAAAAATGAAAAATATTTGTCAAATTACAAATCTAATAACTATACCAAACTTTAGATGTACGAGGCCAGGAAAAATACCATGCGTTTCATTCAATATCTATATGAATTTCATGGAATTGATATCCCTAGCTATGGTGTGGAAATATAAAATAAATAAATAAATATTTCTAAGCATTAACTATTTTCAGATCATGGTATTTCAAGTGGCTAAGAGGGAGTTACTAAAGGCTATCATTGTTGATAGTTTCCTTGCAAGTTAATTGAATGATGGATGATGACAATCTCTTGTGTAGAGGCATTTCATTTTTTGAGGTGGCTATCAAAATCAGAATACATATGTGCAAACTTGCAGCAACTGCAGAGAGATTGGTTTTGATTCTAAAAAATTAATTAAAGATGTTTAAGAATTATTTATTTGATTTATTATAAAATTTAAATCCATAAGCATTATTTTTAGTGGAGCACCTATAGTTCAAGATTGATAACAATTAAAAGGAATTTACGAAAATAGTGGCAGAGTACAATGATAAGATACGTAGAATGGCTAAAATTAAATAAAATTAAGTAGAAAAAACATTTTGTTAAGCAAATGTTACTACAATGTAATTCAATTATCTAATAATAATCAAAATTTCATAATGAACAGAAGTAAAATAATCACACTAATCACACTATTGATATTTGTCTTGTTCAATATGTGTCTCTAAAACATTTTCACAATATAAGGTGAAAATATCCTTAATACAGTCCAAGTAGCCTTTTTAATATTCTCTAAATTAATGACCTAACATTTTAAATTTTAGATCGCTTGATCCTTTGTTGCAATGTCCTTATCATTATTTCTTACTTAGGAAACTTCTTGATGGTGGCATTTATTAGGAATTTGCTTTTCAAATAATGGCCTAGTTATTATATTTGGAAAGATAATATGGTTTGCATGACAAACGCTTGTTTGAGTTTCTGCAGGCAATTAAATGACAAAAGGTTCTTATAGTAACAAACACAACTGTTGGTCCATTGTACTTGGAAAGAGTTGTGGCTGCGATTACTCACGGTTCAAAAACTTCATTGGAAAGTGTTATTATACCAGATGGAGAGAAATACAAGGAAATGGTAAGTAAAACATTTGTAGTCTATTTCATTCAGATTCCAACAACACTGATGTCTCAGGTTTGATCATTGTGTGGCTTTCAACTTAACTGTCTTCCTCTCAGCTTTGGAGCATTTTTCAATCTGTTAATAAATCCTTATTACTTATGGGTACAGGTTGATTCTTCAGTTGGTTAAAAAACAGGAATCAATCATCCTCTGGGAAAGAACATGATTGGTGCAATTTTCCAACGTCAGTGTGTACTAATAGACACAGATACGCTTCATCCATTACCTGGTAGAGAGCTAGCTTTGGGTATTTCTGAAATTGTCAAGTATGGTCTGATCAGAGATGCTAAATTCTTTGAGTGGCAAGAAAAAACCATGAATGCTCTGCTAGCAAGCTATTTTGAACTTCATTCCAAAGCAAGTTTTCATATAATTTGAACGTAGGTTCTCAATGATCAAATGTTTTACTTTGTGATGTGCAGGGATCCAAATGCTTTGGCATATGCCATCAAGCGGTCATGTGAAAACAAAGCTGAAGTTGTGGCTTTGGATGAAAAAGAAAGTGGCGCAAGAATCACAGTGAATCTGCAGGGACATACATTTGGCCATGTAAATTTTTTATTTTGATTGTGTTTTAAATGCTATGCTTCTGATATACATAGAAAAATTCATCGTTCTTTATCTTCAGTATTCTCCATGTTAATTGTTGGCATTTCATGCCCCCTTCATTTCCATAGATTAGATAGTCAACTATCAATAAGTTCATCACTCAAGGCACAACAACTACAGATAACTTCATCATTCAATGCCCAACAAATACACATAAATTCATCACTCAAGGCATAAAGAATACAGATAAGTCCTTCACTCATGGAATAACGAATACAGCCCCAGCGATTACAAATCCCCAGCCGTGGTATAAGACATAATAATAAATCCATCGTTTACCAGATGCAAGTTCAAAACACCTAAAGTTCTACCTTTCATCAACGCAAAAACAAGTTATAAACATCTTCATATTAAAGGATAAATGTGCAACAAATACAAGGTGCAAAATAGAATAGTTCAAAGGTTTCTATCAATGAAAGAATTCAAAATATTATCTTTGCTGCTATACCATTAATCATGTAGGAAAAAGTTGAATGTAAGGAAAGTGGAAATTTTAAAACAAATTATAATAAATTTTTTTGTAGGAATCTTCTTAAAGTTGTGTACATTTAAAAGATACCTTAAGAAATGTGTTAGAAGTTAAGAAGAATATTTATAAGAGATTCAAGACTTTTGTGGTGAATTTGGATTTCCAATTTCAGTAGAGGACGAAAGCAACCTTCTAAAAGGAAAACTAACTTCCCAAATCTCAAAAAGACAACCAACTTCTTACATACTATCATAGTTTATTTTTATCACCTCTTACAATATCATAAATGTTTCTTACACCTATATAATTTGCATGTAAATACACCTTATGAACATTGACTTAGTGTTGACAAATATGAAATCCACCTTTGTTGTCCACATTTCATAAATTTAAATTTGATTTGAACTAAAGGGGGTGAGGAATGCTAGAGACACTATAATGTAAGATTATTGCCTAATAATGTAAGCTCACATTGGCATACACTAGCACATAGCCTGCAAAATAAATAATAAGAGTGAAACATTTTTTTCTTTTAATATTAAAAATAAAATATTGATAATGATTTATTTTATCTATATTTATATTGTGTTAATTTGTCAAATATTATTTTAAACCAAAAAATAATATGATAAAATATTGTCTAAATCTCTATAAAAAAATTAGAAAACTAAAATAACAAATGAAATCAAATATTTTATAATTACTCAAACTTCAAATTTATCCTCATGAAAATTATTTAAAATATATATGAACCAATAAATAATCTCTCCAAAAATAAAGTTTCATAAGTAATCTCTACCCACAAAGCCTTAAATCAGTTGGACTTGCTAAAGCGGTCTGCAAACCGCTCTAGCATTGTACATGAGCGATCAAGAAAGGCCGTAAGGATGCCACGATCAGCTATTGCCGTTGGCCCGTAACGCATCCCAAGAAACCCTCCTGCACCAAGGCCTGCCATGATAATATTGCAGGGGTCCTCTTTTTGTCTCACATAATATGCATAATGTTCTATTGTGTAAAACAACACAGACGCAACCGTATAACCACACGGAGACCGCGGAGTATTCATTCGAACCGCTTGGGTTACAGCAATGAAACACTCCCGCAACCCGGTGCGACAATTGTAAGATTTTGTGATAACTTCAAACATGGCACTGCATGTGACTGCTATGCCAAAGGCTTCCCCGGCATGGGTTGAAATCATCTCGTGGCATAGCTCTCGTGGGTACTCACCCCTGCTGCTCATCATGAAACCCTACGCTACCAAAAATAAAAATAAAAATTATAAGCCCTACGCTTAGATGAAAACAACCACAGATGAAACCACAGAACCAATGCCTTCATTTAATAGAGAAAAACAAAACTCTTTTGGAATGAAATAGAAACATAACGAAATTGTTTGCGAGAAAAAGCTCATTCAAACTTTGCAGACAACTTACCTCAGGATTCCGCACAAATTGTGTCGTGCTTTCAACAATGCCGATGAGAACAAATGGGTAGAGTTTGCAGGAAAAATATAGCAGAATGAAACGCCTCTGGTAAATAAAGCTAAAATCGAACAGTTCTTTGCGTAGTCTCAGACCCTCGGCGCCCTCTTCCTGATCTCCTTTTCTTTGTGTACTCAGCCTCAAATATTTTTTTCACTGATTCCAGAGCCCCTCATGCAATGAATATTCTTTTTCCCATTTGAGAATGAGTGGGAGAGGTGGGTAATTATTAGTCTATCGAGCATCTTCCAAATTGGGATCCCATCACTCGCAGCTGCAGGTATGTTTCGATTCTTTTATTTATTAGCTCTGACTTTTATTTTACTAATTATAAAACATATGGATACGCAATGCCAAATTTTTAAAGTATACATAGAGTAGAAAGATAAATTATGAAGCTCTCATTTAGGCACAGGCATGAGTCAATGCAGGTAAAGTTCATGGAGCTTAGCATTACACTGGCCATTTGCATTTGCTTGAGAGCTTCTAAAATATTTAGAGCCGATTCATTTTCAGTACCTTCTTTTCTACTGTCTTCTAAATAAACATGTTTTTTGAAAATGGTCATAAATGATTTGTTATAATAAAAAAAAGAAGGAAAAGGCATTTAATTACGTATTTATTTTTGGGATAGTGGAAGGATTTATTTATTAAAATGGTGAAAGGGAAGTTAGACTATTAATTATATAACAATTACAAATGACATATCGACTTATTAAACTAGCGTGTAGTGACATGCAACGATGAGTTGATAGGTGGAGCGAAGTACAAATGGCTCGAATGCAATCCGAAAGACAACAAAAGGTGCTTGGAAATGTCAATGTAGCAAATGATAGTACATATTGTAAGTTTTAATTGGAACAATGATTTATTGCTGCTATATTTTATTACCCCTATGTATAGATTTGTACCGATACTAATGGTGCACATAATAAAATTATCTGAAAGGTTATTATATCATTGATTTGGTGTAGGAGATACAATTGTCTAATAAGTGTATATTTGGACAAATCATGGATCACCAAAAAAAAGAAAAAAGATATTGATTGTGAGCTGCATTTTTAAAATTTTGTTAGCGAGATTGACTTTACATGCAATTGGAATATCTCTCAAAACATTATATGCAAACTTTAAAATCGTAGCCACTAAACCCATGCAAAATGGTAGCCAGATAACACAATGATAATAAAATATACTCATTTCTCAACAAAAGCTTTTCACAAATACAAACATTATAGCCTTTTCAACGACACACTCTCAAAAATTAACAGTGACAAACCCATCAAAAAATATACTTCTTTCTGAACAAAACCTTGTCAAAAATTGAAACAATACAACTTTTTCAACAACACCTCATCGAAAATGATACAATAGAGCCTAAGATAGATAACAATAGTCAACAATACCTAATACAAACAATATAGTCTTTTTCTCAACAACACCCTATTGAAAATTCGAACAATATAGTCTTTTGAATATAAGCAAGTATAAAAAATGAGACAATGTAGTTGGAGCTAGACAATAACAATCGAAAAAATCTACATAAGGTCAAAAATTCTATTCCATTGGAAACATAGCCACAAAATGCAAGGAATATAAAGAGACCCGAAGGGAATTGACAACAACTCAACAAAACCTTATCGAAAATTGAAACAATATAGCCTTTTCAACATGACATTCTTGAAAATGGAATGATATAGCTTAAGCAAGAGAACAATAATCAATAATGCCCAATGGAATCTAAAACAAAGTGTATAAGATTAACTATTTTATTCTGTTGCAACCATAACCTTAAACATATGAATTTTCTCTTAATCTTACGTTAGAAACATAGAGATTTGTACATAAAAAAATATAAAATAAAACTCAACAAAATGAGGCCTACTCTCCACCCTACTATATTGGGTCATGCAGCCTCATGGGTTTTCACCAAACCCTCGAGCAAGAATATACATTGGGCACCACTTTGATCAATGGTTAAATGAATATTGCTTTTTAGAATCAATATAGAGTACAATAGAATCTGATTGTCTATTTGACCATTGTTACTAATTTTGTAGTCACTATCATTGTTCTGAAAGGTTTTTTGCAACAGATTAGTTCATCAAATTTTGGATTATGGCTGGAGTATGGTCTATAAGAATAACAAAAAAGTGTGAAGTTGAGTGTGGTGATTATGTAAAATAGAATGAACTGCATAAAATTAAGTATTTTATTCCATTACAACCATCACCACAAAAAGCTAAAACTCATAGCTACAGTCCTATGCAAAACCTTTTCTACAAAGGCGAGACCATATACAACTTATGTGTATACAAAGTGTAAATTTTAGTGCAGTGATCATGTCTAATTCATACATAATATGTAAATCAAGAGGTATCAAAGTTCTATATTCTATAAAACATACTTTGCTTTGTACTTGTAATGGGACAAATGAAGTAATTATAATTTAGCCATACCTGGTGCATGTGGCAGAATGTAGTATGTACACAACAAAACAAGGTTGATTTCCACCCTACCATATTAGCTCATAGAGCATTGTGCGCTCTCACCAAACCCCCGAGCAAGAAAATAAATTGTCTACTACTGTGATCAATGGTGAAAGCAATGTTTCGGCTGCTATTGACTTAATACAAGATCTAATGGCATCAAAAGGCTTGTGAAGGACAATTGTTTGGATTGTGTCTAGCTACAAGTATGAAAGGATTATCTGAAGTTTAGTGTAATAAAAACGTACCATTGGCACATAATAAATAAATCATAATTTAGGCATACTTGGTGCATGTGGCAGAATGCAATATGTACACAAAAAAATAAGGCCCGATTTCTACCCTACCATATTGGCTCATGGAGCATTGTGTGCTCTCACCAAACCCTCCAGCAAGAAAATAAATTGTCCACCACTATGATCAATGGTGAAAACAATGTTTCGGCCATTGTTGACTTAATACAAGATCTAATGGCATCAAAAGGATTGTGAAGGATGATTGTTTGGGTTGTGTCTAGTTGCAAGCATGAAAGGATTATCTGAAGTTTAGTGTAATAAACACGTACCATTGGTAGACAATGAATAAATCATAAAATATAAAGACTCATACAATTAATTAAAAATGAGATGTAATGCAATTGTAGTAGGACACAGTAAGTAAATAAAATCTAGGCATACCTTGTGCGCGGAATGGATTAGAGTCTAGACATAAAAAAGGAGGCCTACTCTCCACTCTACCATATTGGGTCATGGAGTGCCATGGGCTCTCACCAAACCCCCGAGCAGTAACATTAATTGTCCACCACTTTGATCAATGGTGAAGGAAATGCTTTGGCACCTAAGAAAATTTGTTCAGTGGAAATCCAAGTTATACATTTTTAATAAATTGGCATGGAGTTGTGAAATGAGAAATGTAAAAAAAGATATATAGGCTTAGATTGTATATAGATGGAATGTAGGTGAAGGCCATAAAACATGCAAATGTGGAATCATAAAGCTATTTAGCATTTTGGAGATCTGTACATCTTGTATATGAATACAATGTACAGCTACAATCTAAAATCGGTTTGAAGTGGAATATACCTACATAAAAGGGAAATGTGAGCTTTGGTGTTGCGAACATGTTTTATTGGTAAGAAGTATGTAAATTAAAAAATTTAAATGGCTTTATAATTTATAAGAAAAATATATGTAATACTACAATTACACGTCACATATAAAAAATCATAAGGAAGTGAATTTAGAGATGGTGCAGATTCTATATACATAGAGATTAAGAGGAACAGAGAAGCAATTCACTTACCATAAAGAAGAGAAACTTTTGATGATGATGCCAATGAATAGTATTGTTGGAGATGATCAACTTGTTTGATTTATAGTGCACTCTTATTTTTGGTATGTATCCTACAATATCTAGCAAAATACAAAGGAAAATCTACACGTAATCACAAAAAACTAAGTTCAAGTGAGGAATTTAGTTTCAAACATAGAAAATATAAAATGGTAGAGAAAAAAATGAGGCCTACTCTCTAATATTCGGTGGCCACTACTCTGATGAATGCTAAAATCAATGTTCCTTATTAGACTTCATATACAGTCTGTCATTCAAATAATTGCTTTTTGAGGGTCCTACCAATGCTAACAAATTTACCTATAGAGCATCATAGGCTGTTACACAAATATACCCATAAGTTGTCTTCAAACACATGAAGGAACATTGATGCCGTGATTGTTCACAGTGGTGGACAATGTATATGTGCTATACAAAGGTATGTATGCATGTCATAGCAGATGCAAATACCATTAATACATACTAATCCCTATCTCTACTTTATAGGACACTCTTGGAATGATAAAATTTATTTTCAAGTGTTATATACAAGATTCATGCGTGAAAGAAATGGGAAAATAATTATCACAATTGAAACTTTTCTAGAATTTTGCGACCATCGCCTCATGCAAAGAACACAAAGTAACATCTAACAAACTCCATGAAAGCTAAGCAATTCTTGTCTGGATTTGTATCCTAGAATTAATTGTTCTATGATTTTCATTTAGTTGCCATGGTTTGAAGCAATTAATTTACAAAAGAACAGGTACCACATGTTTCAGTTGAGAAAAGCAATTTCAATAAATGCATGATGTGGATCTCCAACAACAAAATTGCAACTATCAATTGAAACATAGGTACCCATTCTTGTGTTACATGTGATGGCAACTCTCAACCAATAGACAAGAGGCTACATGATAGGAAGCATGAATAAATTTCTGTGTGGAAGTTTTAAGTATAGAGAACAAAGAAAACACAAAATAACCTCCAACGATCATCACATAAATTGTACAGCTAATGATCGCACCTACACCATCAGAGAAGCTTGCCCACCTTACAACGTTATTGGGGAACAAGGGAAACCCAGAGAATGACACGCACCAATGCACTATCAAATATTGCACAAACATTCGATATGTTTTCAAAGGATTTTACAGCCAGGTGCCACCAACAACCATCACTACTACTGCATTACAACCCATCACCACAAAACTATGGCCATAAATAAAACATCGGTTGTAACAGTGGCCCAGATGCAAAAGCCCACAAAACACAAAAATAGAAGTTGTTATTACAACCAGTAAACAAAGGTAGAAGTATATGTTTCCTACAATTAATTTGGCATACATACATATCTACATACACAGAAAGGAAAATGCTGCATAGTAGAAGAGCTACGTACTTTTTAATGGCCAATTATTTTGAAGCACCAAATCCCTATCTATACATTAGATGAATGAAATTGATAAAGATGTTGGCAGCTAACAAAAAAGTACAGTCATATATGTGGGTGCAAGCACAAATGCAAATATATCTGCATTGGTGATTGTTGTTGAGAAGCTTTAAAACCAGTAAGGCTGACAAAAATTCCATCCAAAGTTCACACATATAGCATATTGGGTAAAATTTTCCATATAGAAGCAATTATTGCAAAGCAATAAGGTCTATTCCATTTATCATTTCCATATAGGGGTGATCATTTCATATGAATAAAAATAGAACAATAACAACATTGTTTCATATATACGTTCCATAGACTGGCAATGGGCACAATAATATTTAGAGTTCTAAAGTTACAAAAGCAATTGAATAGTTTATGTTAGTTTCCATAGGGAATTGTTGACTATTGTTTGTAGCTTTAGCTTCCATGAATTTTTTTTTCCACCAAGGTGATGATTGTTTCTACAAATGACATATATACATATGGACACCCAACGTTTTCAATACACGTGAAAGAAATATAGATAAGTTTAAATGCACATATATCTGTATGTTGCTTGCGCAGAGGAAACAAGCATCACTTTACACAACTTTCCATGGGAACATTGTCTCATGTGTGTGCTACATATATTGGCATTGGTTGCAATAATACTTTGCATATAAAACTCACCAAAGTAATCGAGTAGTTTATGATATTTTCAATAAGGCATTGTTCAGTGTTGGGTTGTGGATTGAGCTATAGAACATAGGTAAGAAAAATTATAGCCAAGAACCATTTCACATCCATATCCAACATGACACTATGATTAGGGATCACAAAGTAGTAGCAAGAACATTTGAGAAGCATTAGATGGATACCCAGACATAGATACTTACATAGACAAATACATCATAGACACATATATCTACACATAACTCTGTCAAGATATTATATCCACTGAGAACATTGAAAACAAGATGAGAACAATATTCTTTTTAAAACAATTCACATATACCTGTAGATCTTGAATTGTGCATGCATATACACGTAGATATACATTACATACACATATATCTGCGTACATTTGTACCATAAAGTTGTATGCACTAGGAAATTTGAATTGCATGCATGTATATTTATCTATATGCATACATAAATGTACACATGCATACAACCACGTCCATAAGTAGATATATGAACAACTATAGATACTGATTCATCTCTTAAAAAGGACAACTCTATATAAATAAACATCATAAAATTAAATCAGAAATATATACTCAAAACATAACAAAATTATAAGCAACATGAATAATAGAAAAGAAAACAAGTGTATCTTTTTTTCTTAAAGGTTATAAGCTATACTTCATTGTCTTAATATATAACCAGTCAAACGAACAAAAAAGCAATAACAGTCTAAACGAAAGGTCCTTTTGATGTGAGAAGCAGAGGGAGGGAAGAAAATGAAGTAAATGTCCAGTTAACATGAACTATAAGAAATATGCAAAGCAACAATAAGGCATGGTTGTTTTGGTGTTCAAGGCAGTGCAACAACTATCTCTGGGGACTCTTGCATGGCAGGGGAAATTATAGCAGACAAATCTAATAGTAATATCTTGCACTCAGCTTCAAAGTTAACACTTGCAACTTTCACTATTGTTGTTTTGAGTCTTGTTTCTAAATTATAAGTCTAAGTTTTAATAAGAATAGTGAAAAAAAATGAGGTGTAGGTGACAACATTGATAACAGACTGATCAATCATTGTAGTGGTAGACTCGTATTGCAACATTTAAACCTATTTTGCTGATATTTGCAATAGGTTTGTTGCAACTTCATCAAAAAAGTTGCCCAAAGCTCACATGTGTGGTATTCCATCTTTAGCTACAATAGATATCGAAAGTCATAGTTAGCTATTGTTGTTTGGCATTTAGGGAAGAACCATGTATTTTTCTCAGATTGTTCACACTTTTTCTTGCATTTCCTATCATTCACCTACAATGAACACACAACATACAACAAAATGAATCAATTTTTATATATATTTTATTGTTTCCTTGAGAGTAGCTTGCAATTTTTTTGGCAAGCCAAGGTAGTGATCCAAGATATCTGCAATAGTGACTCTCCCATTTCCCAAAGCAACCTTTCAAGGAATTGTTCGGGGGGGGGAATCAATAGTAGGTGGACCAATATGTCCTCATTGGATCAAGGATCATGCTTATGGTATGTCAGGATTTATATATAGAAGAGTCACTGCGGCTGTGTTCAGAATTGCTCCATTGAAGTACCCAACACGTGCATTTTTAACAAGGATGAGAGCTGAACCAAGGGTGTAGAGCCTCTCCAACTCATCACCCTTTGCTTCCCAATTTGAGTCCCACAAATTAACATCAATTGAAAAGGATGAAAAATCATTAAGTTTAATAGTCCTCCGAATTGTTTGGGATTGATCCTTTCTTTGTATAGTCGATACTATTCCTACATGCACCATAGTTCCAATAACATCAATCAAATTGTTATTTGTGAAATTTTCAATTTCATTTAATGGGACGAATTTAAAGACTTTCTCTGGCACAAAGGACTCATCATCACAACATTTTAACTGTGAGTTTTGATCCAAAATGATTTCCATCTGGCTGTTTAACTTATTAAATTTCCTGTCTGCCAGTCTCACCGATCCCTTGGACACATAATAAATACGACCCACCTCAACCCTATCATAATGCAATCCTAATATGCCATTAAATCACATAATTCATATTTTGCATTCCCTCATTTTCAATAATATCAAAGCTAAATACTTGGCCCTCATGCTCCTATTTGCTGTAATGGTGCATAGCCCTCTTTGTTGATACCCGACCTTTTATCGTCCATTTGGTTTGGTAAATATTCAACCCTTTAATAGGGCTGATATTCATAGGAGCATCTTGTTTCCTTGGGGATGTATTAATTCCAAATGTTGAGGCTTGTTTAGATGGGGAGGGCGAGTCATGCAACTAAGTATTTGTTCTTCTTGATCTCTAAACAAATATCTAGGTTTTCCAATTAGTTGGCAATCTGTCATTTTGACATCTAGGGATTGTATGAAAATTTCCTTGGAATGAAATGAACATTAAATACTTTAAAAGGTAGTCCCCACAAACAAGGAAGTAGAAAACTACAAGTACAAGTAAGGAATAACTATATCTAACCTTGATTCTTGCAACTTTCTACACAAATAGTTTATCAAACACAAAATCAAACCTATTTTCAATGCCCCTATTAACAAAATGTCATTGTATTTTGTAGGAAAAGTTCCTATTTGCATGTGGGTTCCATTAGAGAGGATGATTTTATACTAGTCAACTGGGCTTTGATCACCTCCTATTTTTTGGAAAGACATTAGCTGGAGGACTGGAGATGGGACAACATCTCCAACATCTATATATCATATTGCATGTGTTGTTAAGGCTAGATTCACATTTGTAGCCTACAAGGCAATTAAAATTAGCATACTGGAAACAATGAGATATTTATGACTATGAATCAACTCTAAAAGAAAACAATAATATTGACACATTTGGAAGCTATGGAATTTCCTCCTCTAGGACATAAGTCACTCCCAAATGGCCAAAAAATTTAAAGGGAAAGCAAAGACAAAGAGTACAACTATAAATGAGTTAGAACATATGTCATAGCAATTGATAATTCAGGTGAAGCATATTCTCGATTTGTTTGGTGCACTTGTGATGTAGGAGCATCCAGTGGTGTAAGGGCAATCTTACATCACCCAAAAATAGTTAAATTTCAATTTTCTTTATTTTTAGATGTTTTTACATTTTTGGATACCCTCTTCGTCATAATGAAATTCCCAATTTATGGTTTTTATTTTCTATTCCTGGGTGGAAAGATATTGCAGTTTTAGTTTCCTAGATTTGCACCTAAAAATCTTTCGAGTTAGATTTGAGGCACTTAGAGTTCCTGGAATGGCCCCAAAACTTTCCAAAATTGGCATATCAATTTTGAGTGCGTTATTGACTTCATGACCTTTCCAACGGTTCAAACGGTTCGTGAATCGGAGTCTCAGATCAAAAGTTATGGCCCCGGGAAGTTGGCACATTTTCTAGAAGATACAATTGCAAATGCTTTTTTGAAATTTGAACTTCATGTTGTAAATTTTCTGCACCAAACTGCCTAAACTCAAATTTGAATGTTGTTTTGGCTCCAAACTAATGAGGAGCTCTATTTATGGGTGGGTTTCTAATTTTTGGGTAGCTTTTTGGGGACAAGCTTGCATATTGCGAAAGGGTTATTCTGTAGCTTTCTGTAACTTGCATGTGTTGCAGAACTTGGGGATTTGAAATCCTCTGCATGTAAGAAGCTCCATTTTCTGAATAATAAAATTATTCTCTTGTTTGTGGGTTATCTTCTAAGTCTCGGGTCGCGCCCTCATCAAGTGGTATTAGAGCTGGTTTTCTTGAGCATGTGAACAGATTGCCGATCGTGAGGCAGTTTGCGCCAGGACTATGGTTGTGGGTTCAAGATATTTAAGATGCCTCCAAGAGTGATTCGTGGTAGGCGTGGTGGTACCAGAGGTGGCAGAAATGCTGGTGGAAGAGATCCATTGGTAGCCGAGGGTTTCAGAGCCCTCCAGAGACAAATTGATGCATTGCAGGAACAAATGAGAAGAGGGTTAGACCCAGGAAGGAGAGGAGAAAGTGAAGATGAAGAAGAGGAGGAAGAAGAAGTGATCGATCAAGATCAGATGCGGCTAATAAGGGACATTTCAAAAATTGAAAAAAGACCTAGAATAGAAGTCCCCAGTTATTCTGGAGGTTTGAACCCAGAAGAGTTGATTGACTGGATCAACGAGCTAGAAGAGTATTTTGAGTATGAAGAAGTAAAGGACCCAGATCGGGTTAATTTTGCAAAAATGAAGCTTAAGGGCCATGCCAATATTTGGTGGAAAGAGGTCCAGTTGGAGAAAAATCTGAGAGGAAAAGGAAAGATCAACAGTTGGGATCGCATGGTAGAGAAACTGAAAAAGCAGTTCATACCAGTGGACTACGAGTTAGATCTGTTGAATAAATTGCAAGGGTTGAAGTAGGGAAGTAGATCTATGAAAGAATATACTGAAGATTTTCACAAGATAATCATTAGAACGGGTAACATAGAGGCCAATAAGGAGAAGGTAGCCCGATATCTTAATGGGTTACGGCCGAGCATTCAGGAGGAGTTAAGCCTAGTCATAATGACCACCATTGAGGATGTGTATTAGTTTGTTCTAAAGGTGGAAGAGAAGCTAAACAAAAGATTTGATGGAAAGCAAAAGGGATGAGGAGGTCAAAGCGGAAGGGGCAGTGGAAGACCTTCAGGAGGCCAAAATGATGATGAAAAGAAAAGTGAAGATGTGGGTACCAGTCGAAGCCAGAAGAATGATAACTTCTAATGCCCTTGTGATCAAAACAGTGGTGATCAAAGAGGTAGAGGACAAGGAAGATCTGGGTCAGGACCTGGAAGAGGTGGTTTCAGAGGAACTTGTTTCCATTGTGGTGAAGAAGGGCATCGAACCTATGAATGTCCACAACATCAAGGAAGGATAGACAAAAGGCCATAAGGTCGTGTAAGAGTTGCACATGTAGATGAGGAAGCTCAATCCGAGCATTCAGATGATGCAGAAAGGGGAAAAGCCCTAGTGGTCAGAAGAGCCCTGGTGACTGAAGAGAAGGAGCCAGAACAGAGGAAGAATTTTTTTCGCACAAGATGCAAGTGTGAAGACAAATGTTGTGATGTCATTATTGACAGTGGGAGCACCGATAATCTGGTGTCAAAAGAGATGGTTGCGAAGTTGAAGTTGAAAAGGGAGAGACATCCACATCCATATTGGATTGCCTGGTTGCAGAAAGACCACAAAGTTTTGGTCAGTGAGCAATGCCTAATAAAGTTCAAGATCAGAAGCTATCGTGATGAGGTACTATGTGATATCATCCCCATGGATGCATGTCACATGTTGTTGGGGAGGCCGTGGCAGTTCAATAGGCGAGCTATACATGATGGCCATGCAAACACTTATTCCCTGATGAAGGATGGAGTCTGCCATAAGTTGAAGCCCCTGAAGAAGGATGAAGAAAAGGTATGCAGTAGTGCTAGAATTTGTTTTGTTGATGGAAGGAAATTTTTAGAAGGCATGAAGCATGAGCGTATGTGTTATGCATTGATTCCTAGAATGGATAAGGAAGATAGTGATGGGGTACCAGTAGAAGTTTCTGGGTTATTAAATGAGTTTCAAGAGATTATTTCTGATAATGTACCTGAGGGTTTACCACCAATGAGGAAGATCAATCATCAGATTGACTTGATTCCTGGAGCCAGTTTGCCAAATAAGGCAGCTCATAGAATGACTCCAGTAGAAAATGAGGAGTTGAACAGACAAAGTTCAAGAGTTGTTGAAAGGGTTTGTCTGAGGAGAATTTGAGAGTCCATGTGCGGTACCTGCAGTACTAGCACCAAAGAAGGATGAGAGTGGAGGATATGTGCAGATTCTGAGCCATAAACAAGATAACAATCAAGTACTATATTTTCCTGCCAAGGATGGATGACCGATGGACTGTTTGAGTGGAGCTCGGTACTTCACAAAGATTGATCTAAGAGTGGATATCACTAGATCGGATTCAAGAGGGAGATGAATGGAAGACTACCTTCAAGACCAAAGAGGGCCTATATGAGTAGTTAGTCATGCCTTTTTGGGCTAACCAATGACGAGAGCACATTCATGCGGCTCATGAGCGAGGAGTACTAAAAGAATTTCTAGGAAGTTTTGTTATTGTCTATTTAGATGATATTTTGATTTTCAGTAAGATGTTGGATGAGCATCGATGCATATTCGGAGAGCCTTTGAGAAGTTAAGAGAAGAGAAACTATTGATTAATCTGAAGAAGTGCAGTTTTGTGAAGAGGGAGTTAGTGTACTTGGGGTTTGTTGTCTCAGCAGAAGGTCTCAAGATGGACCCAGAGAAGGTGAAGGCTATTCTTGAATGGCCTACCCCAAGAACTGCTACCGAGGTGAGATCTTTCCATGGTTTGGCTAGTTTTTATAGAAAGTTCATTAGAAACTTCAGTAGTATTTGTGGACCCCTAACTGAAACAATGAGAGGGATAGAAAAGATTCAAGGAGTGGAGCACTAGGCGGAAAAAAGTTTTAACTGTTAGCGAAGGTGAAGAGCAACTGTTCTAGCCCTCCCAGATTTCAACAAGGTGTTTCAGGTGGATTGTGATGCCAGTGGTTGTGCCATTGGAGCAGTGTTGAGCCAAGAAGGTAGGCCCATTGCCTATTTCAGCGAAAAGTTAAATGATGCCAAAGAAAGTATTCTATATATGTTCAAGAATTTTTATCGCGATAGTTCAAGCATTAAAGAAATGGAGACATTATTTGTTTGAAGGAATTTTTTCTATATATTGATCATCGAGGCCTTGCAGTACCTAAATAGTCGAGGAAAATTAAATCGAGAGGCATATGAAATGGGTAGAGTTTTGCAGAGTTATACCTTTGTTTTGAAACAAAGGAGTGGGATCAAATAGGGTTGCAGATGCCTTAAGTAGGAGGCATACATTGATGACAAAGATGTAGATTGAAGTGTTGGGTTCAATGAACTCAAGACCTTGTACTGAAGAAGATCCTATTTTGTAGAAGGCTTGGAAAGCTTGCAAGGAACCTATTACACGGGGACAAGGTGGCTATATTTCATAATCCAGGATGGCATGTTATTTAAGGGAAGTCAATTGTGTATCCCGAGGAGTTCCATGAGGGAGAACCTGATAAAGGAGAAGCATAGTGGAGGAATGGCAGGACATTTTGGTCGGGATAAGACCATTGCCATTATCGGTGAGCATTATTATTGGCCTCGTTATCACAGGGATGTGAAGAAGTTTGTACAAAGCTACAGGTATGTCGATGGCTAAAGGAGTGAGCCAGAATACAGGATTATATCAGCCCTTACCTATACCAGAGGCCGTGGGAGGATATAAGTATGGACTTTGTTCTTGGTTTGCCAAGGACACAACGAGGGAATGATTCAGTCTTTGTGGTGGTTGATAGGTTTTCGAAGATGGCACATTTCATTCCATGTCAGAAGACCCATGATGCAGTCCACATTGTTGACTTGTTCTTCAAAGAGGTGGTGAGGCTACATGGTCTGCCAAAGAGTATTGTTTCAGATGTGACACCAAATTTGTGGGGTACTTTTGGAGGACCTTGTGGAAGAAGCTGAAGACAGAGTTGAAGTTCATTCTACACACCATCCACAAGCAGATGGGCGGACAAAGGTTGTTAATAGAGATCGGGTAACCTCTTGAGATGTTTGGTAGGAGATAAGCAAAGGGATGAAACTTTATCTTACCCGGAAAAATTTTCTTGTGAAAATTACACAACAGAAGCACTAGTAGATCACCATTCCAAATTGTGTATGGAGGTAGCCCCAGAACAACTCCAGAATTGAGGAAGATGGACCAAGAGAAGAAAATAAGTGTTGAAGCCAAAGATTTGCAGAACACATCAAGGATATACATGAGAAGGTAAGAGAACATATTAACAAGATGAATATGCAGTATAAGGCTAAGGTAGATCAGAAGAGGAAGTATAAGGAGTTTCAGATTGGTGATGAGGAGATGGTCCACTTGAGGAAAGAAAGGTTTCTAGTGGGAACATATAACAAATTGAAGATGAAGAAGTTCAGTCCTTGTAAAATTTTGAAGAGGCATGATTCAGGGAACGCATATGAGGTAGAGTTGCCAGATGGATTCAACATTCCCCCTGTGTTCAACATTTTAGATTTGACAGAGTATCATGAAGGTGGCATAGAGGAAGTACCAACAATGGAACAGTGTGTGATTCTAGCACCTACTTTAGAAAAGGAAGAGATTGAAGAAATCCTAGATAGTCATGTGGGAAGGAGTACCAGGAACATGCAGTATGAAGAATATCTGGTGAAATGGAAAGGAAGTCCTGTTGAAGATTCATCCTAGTTGCCTAAGGCAAAGGTTGACCATTTGGGTTTTTTGTCCACCATCTGAGACGTGACGGGGTCACTTCTCAAATTACCCTAGGTGTCTAATGCAGGAGCATCTAGTGGTGTAAGGGCAATCTTGCATCACCCAAAAATAGTTAAATTTCAAGTTTCTCAGTTTTTATATGTTTTTACATTTTTGGATATCCTTTTCGTCATAATGAAATTCCCAATTTACGGTTTTTATTTTCTATTCCTAGGTGGAAAGATATTACAGTTTTAGTTTCCCAGATTTGCACCTAAAAATCTTCCGAGTTAGATTTGGGGCACTTAGAGTTCTCTGAATGGCCCCAAAACTTTCTGAAATCAACATAGCAATTTTGAGCGCATTATTGACTTCGTGACCTTTCCAATGGTTCAAACGGTTCATGAATCAGAGTCCCAGATCAAAAGTTATGGCCCCGGGAAGTTGGCACACTTTCTAGAAGATACAATTGCAAATGCTCTTTTGAAATTTGAACTTCATGTTGTAAATTTTTAGTGTCAAACTGCCTAAACTCAAATTTGAATGTTGTTTTGGCTTCAAACTAATGAGGAGCTCTATTTATGGGCAGGTTTCTAATTTTTGGGTAGCTTTTTGGGGACAAGCTTGCATATTGTGAAAGGGTTATTCTATAGCTTTCTATAACTTGCATGTGTTGCAGAACTTAGGGATTTGAGATCCTCTGCATGTAAGAAGCTCCATTTTCTAAATAATAAAATTATTCTCTTGTTTGTGGGCTATCTTCTAAGTCTTGAGCTACGCCCTCATCAACTTGAGAAAGTGTCAATATAATTGGCAACAAAAAAAACTAAACAAGAAACAAACTTACAAGACTGGTGCTTGAGGATTGTTTGCCGGCCTCGGTAGAGCTAGAAGCCACCAACATTTTTGGGTCTGCTCTTTTAAAAGTTGAGAGTTGCAACACCGAAAACTGACTATAAGGTCTATGACTTCAAAACACAACATGGGCACTCAATTTTTTTGCATGGGAATTAACAATATGATAGGAAAGGATTAATAAAAATAAGGTCTTCAACGATTCAAATAATACTTAACATACAATTTGATATTCCAAGTTTACTGTTTCAATTTGAAAATCTCTATTTTTTTCCCTAGAGACACCAAGAATAAAAAAGAAAATAAATAACTAGGAAAAAGGCTTCAATGTTGTATATAACAGTTAATATAAAGTATATCATTCAAAGTATGCCCTGTCAAGTTTCAAACAAATAACTATTTTTCAGAAAATAATAAACATTGGGAAGAGGACGTATGTACATAGCTCACATCTACTTTGACATACATACAAATCTATAGAAAAGGAAATTTAATATTGTCTCCTATGGCTTCCATTCTATGGAAATGGTTGCAATATATTAAAATAGTCTGTGTTTTTTTCCATAACACAATCTAATTGTTGTTCGCTAGCTTTGGCTATATTCTCTAATTTGCAATGCATAATAAAATAGTTAATATTATAGAGTTTATGTTGTTATTCAGAAGCCATTATTGACTATCATAGCAACTGATTTCATTTCAACTATCCACAAAAAATCTAGATATATGATATTAGATGTAGAAAACATAACTATAGAAGAGTGAACAACAAATCCTATGATTCCAAAGATGTCCCAACCAAACAAAGTTATGGATTAGTATATATCAATGTTCTTTTCATCCACCATCAATTGCATACATTCCCACAAGTAGGCGGAACACATTGACCATTTTTCCATAAGGTTTTGTTGAGAAATGGGTATATTTTTTCTTTGGTTTTTTACTGTGAATCTTTGTGGGTTTCTCTTTATGGCTTGCATTTTGTGCCTATGTTTGAAAAAAAATAAAATTGTTAACGTTATGCAAATTTTGTTGGTATTGTGATTTTTTGTGGGCTGATTTTAATGGATTTTATTTTTTGTTGATGTCTATTACATAATTATATTCCATCATATCAATGGATTCGAACTCTAGAAATTCGTTAGGTGACAAAATATATCACCACTATCTAAATATACTTGTGGACATGGTTCTATGCATGTATATATCTACATAGACATATACAGAAACATCTATGCATGCAATTCAATGTTCCTAGTGCAGACAACATATTCATACAACTGTATGTAGGAAAATGTGTTTGTAATAAATTTCTACGTGTCTAGAAAAAAACTTATGTATGGGTTTCTCTTGCTACGTTTGATTGCTCTTTTCCTCTGTGCACATATGTATGTGTGCAAAGATGTAGACAAAATTCATATAAACCCGTCCCTTTGTTTATTGCTTTCCTAAGATAGCTCTTATTTCTTTTGTCCTTAAGGGGAATTTTTGCAATAATAGGCTTCATATTAAGCATAATAAGAAAGATTACTTCCCACATTCAATGTGATGAAAATCTCTTAGAATTTAAGAGAATAGCATAAACTATTTTATGTCTTCAGCTCTCGCAATATCCTTCCATATTTGATGAACACAATCCAATAGTGTATGGTATAGAATATATGATGTCGTCGATAAGGAATAGTCAGCTACTGGTCTATTGATGCGGCTATATTGTTTCATTTCCAATAAGATGCTATTGAGAAATAGAATTTACTAGGTTGTTGTTGAAACTAATATTGTTTGATTTAAGGATTGAGTGTCTATGTCTGTATATGTAGTTTGTATATGTATCTTTGAGGTTATGTGTAGAAGTTATGAATATTTGAGCCATTTATCTTCTCTTCACCTTTTCTCCTTTGGTAGCCAAATCTAATTTTGTTTGCTTGTTGCCAGAGCACCTTTTAAAAAATCAAATAGTATAGGATATTCAATAGCATCCTATCAAGAAAGAAATAGTAAAGCCTAATGTAAATGAGAACAATCATCAATGTCCTATGGAATTAATGTTGTTTACATCTACTATGACATACATACATATCTCTCCATAGTGATTAAATGTTGTCCATCACTCCTATTGATAGTGTCATTACCTAGGCTGATGTATTGGTTCCAGAAAGTAGGGACAACTGCATTTGAAGCAAGTAGGTAGAGGTGTAGCTGGAGGTGCATATTGGGAAAACTATTTCTAGAGTTTTGTGATGACAATTGATGTTTTCCATAGGATTTTTTTCATTTGTTGTTGTCTAGTTGGCATTATATTATTTCATTTGTGTTCTCTATGCAACCACGATGGTTGGAAGGCAAACATTGTTTGTTTTCTATGTTGGATTGCCACTATGAATTATTGTCTTTTGTCGGATTTTCCATTTGGGCCATTGTTTAAAGCATCATAGTCTTACAAGCAACTAATGTTATTTTCCATAGGTCAGTGTTCACTATAGTTGTCTAGGTTAGGGAATATTGTTCCATTAATCAACCTAGTATATTAGTGATGGTTGCAAGGCAATACTATCTTTTTTTTTTGCATTGAATTTTTAGAACGAATTGTTGTGTCTTGCATGTTTTATTGTTTGGGAAACCGTTGAAGTCAATATAGTTTGGAGAACAATATATGTTATCACTAATAGGCCATTGTTGATTCTTGTTGCCTAGCTTAGGCCATATTGTTTCACTTATAGTCTCCATGTAGCTGTATTGTTTAATTTATGGCTTTTGTTTTGTGCGAATGGTTGCAAAATAGTTAATCTAGTATGTTTTTGGTGAATTTTTCCATTTGCTATATTCTTTCATTTGTGGTTTCCATTTACCATCAATGGTTGCAACACAAAAAAATAATCAATGTTATGGACATTATAAGTAACATCTGCCATTAAAATCCTCAAAAAACCTAGCAAATTTCTTTGCAATTTTCAACAAGGCATTATTGTGTCTAGTTGTGTGGACTCGGCTTCTATCAGAGGTACAAGTGAGGAGGAAAAATGGTTGTGAACATAGAACTCCACTTATCTATTGTGGAATTTTTGTGAAGATGGATGTAACCTATTATGTGTTTTTTAGCATAACACAATAATTGTACTCCCTCGCTAGATTTGTAGCAATATATTGCACATATATATGTAAACACAAAATTTAGATATGGCAATGTAATGATATACAATTTGTGTCAATTTCCATAGAGCATTGTTTCTTGACATGTGGTGAGAATGGTTGCAAAGGAAACATTGATGAACAATGGCATGTGCAAATTTGGATTTATGTCATAGCAGCTACAAACAACAGTGACACTAATTGAAGCATTGTTGGAATTGTAAACCATATTTCCATTGCTATATCAAACATTGATGCCACCATCTTTGTAGAACTTCTTCCTTGAGTAACTTCTAAGAGATTTTCAACACATTGTGCGTAGGAAAAATGATTCTTCTTATGCTTACTATAAACCCAAGTATATATGAATGTTCTTTACATCTAATTTTATATACATACATATGTACACACAAGAAAAGTATAATGAAGCACTACATCACATGGAAACACTTGAACAATATAAAAATTCATAGCAACAAACCCATCCAAAACTAGGGGTGCATTGTTATTTGATCTTGAAATAAAAAGCATTTGGCACACCATTAGAGAAGGCCAGTGAAATGGCATGGCCATTAATTTTTGTATGCTTTGCATGTAGCGCCAATGGTTGCAAGAGACACTTGCCCTTAAAGTCCTCATAAAACACAATGAATGTTTGCATAATTTTTGATAAGGCATTGGTGGTAAATCATAAAATATAGCCTACTGCAAGCATATATATTTACAAACTACATTGTTTCATTTATGGCTTCTATTTTGCACCAATGGTTGAAGAAAAGTTAATCTCATGTGTTTTTTGTGAGTTTTTCCATCAGGGTTGTTGTTGAAACCAATATTGATTCACTTATGGTTCACGTTTTGTAGTAGAGGATTTGAATCAGTATGTTACAACAAGCTTTTTGTGTTTTGTCAGTGTTCCATATTCATCACTATTGGAAGTAATATTTTTGTGGCCATGGTTGCAACCCAATGAAATAGTTAATGTTATACAGGTTGCGTTGTTTTCTAGAAGGTAGTATTGATTGTCGTTCTCTGCTTTAGGGTATATATTGTTTCATTTTTAGTAAGGTTTTATTAGGAAAAGACTATATAGTTTATTCAAACAAATATTGTTTGATTCATGGTTTGGATTTTGCAGTGCTAGTTTTGCATGGGTTTGTTACTGTATTTTCTAGTGTTGTGGAGGATTCACCATATGGCTAACAATTGATACCAATATTGTTTAATTTATGGATTTCATTTTGTGGTGATGGATGTAATGCAATAAAATAGTGAATGCTATGCAGTTGATATTGTCTTGCACAACACACTGTTCACTATTGTTGTCTACACTAGGCTATATTGTGTCATTTTTGGCCTCCATTTAGTGTGGCCTAGAAATGAATGTGGCAGATTATTTTTTTATTTTTAAATAAAAAGTATTTACTGCATCAATAGAGAAGGCCAGTGAAATGGCATCAACATTAATCGTTGTATGGTTTTCATGTAGTGGAAATGGCTATAAGCAATAGTTTCCTTTACAAGTAGTCAAGAAGATAGAAAATACCTACATAATTTTTGAAAGGGCATTTCCCTATGGCTATATTGGTTTGTTTCTCAAAGGGTCATGCTAGAAAAAAGGCTATATTGTTTCAATTTTTGATAACGCATTGTTGGGTGTCATTCACTGGGTTTATCTTGTTCAAGATAGATGCCAACAAGGAGGACAATAATTCATTGAATACACCTTCCTAATTATTATTTCTTCAACCTCAAAAAAGGAGTTGTTAGAATGATAGACTATATAGTAAGTGTCAGAAGAAAGATTGATTTGACCATTGATCAAAGTGGTGAACAATGTATGTTCTTGCTCAGGGGTCTAGTGAGAGTCTATCATGCTCAATGACCCAATATGAAAGGGCCAAGAGAAAGCCAAATTTTGTTCTTTCTGACTTTATAGTTCCTATATACAGGTTTGTGTGTTGCTGGCATTAGACACACACATTATTTTGTTATTTGAAGACCAACTATGGATATATCTATATAATAGACACTTCTGTATAGGTGGTTAGAGGCTATTTTGTGTTTTTTGCAGTCAATGATGTTTGCAAAACCAAAAGGAAAGTGTCACCTACGATAATTTTTTTCCAATCCTTTTTTGCAGGAAACACTAGCGATTTGCATGGGTTTGTCAATGTGATTATTTTTGTGGGCTTCTTTCTATGAACTCCATTTTTTGGCTATGTTTGCAACAGAATATAATTCTTAACATAATCCAATTTTCTTTTGTGCTCTATTACTCTGTAGCTTGGGTTATTTATATCCATTAGTTTGTTACTCACAATCTTTTTATGCTTTGTGCAATCAACAATGTGTATTTATGTGCACCTAATTTGAGATATATATGTAGATATATGTGTGTGTGTATATATATGAATACATGTATATATATATATATGTACATACATATGTATATATATATACATATGTATTTATATATATACATATACATATGTATATATATATACATATATACATATATACATACATATATATATATAGATATACTTACAATACATACATATATATATATATATAGATATACTTACAATACATACATATATATATGTATGTATTGTGAACTTATATATACTGTCACATATATATATATACATATATATATATATGTATATATACATATATATATGCATACTATATATATAATACATATATATATACATATATATATATATGTTATACATATATACATGTATATATGTATACATATATACATGTATATATGTATATACATATATATATATGTATATATGTATATACATATATATATATATATATATATATATATATATAGATATACTTACAAAAATGTATTCACCAATACCCTATAAAAAATTGAAACAATACAGCCTCTTCAACACCACCTTATAAAAAATAGAACAATATAGCCTAACCTAGAGAACAATAATCAATAGTCCATAATGCAATCAAATATCAACTGTATAACATCAACTATGGGAAGGGTGGCAGAGGTAGTTGTTGGCTACCTTGGGAATAGGGTGGCATATATCACACAACATGGATAGAGAAGGCCGCTCGAATTTAACACTGGTTCCCATCAACATTAATTATTGTATTTGCATCATCTTTAAAATTTTATTATGTTGTAGAGATAGGAAAAAAATGAAATACATTAAAAGAATCCTAGAAAAAAACATAATATAAAACAACATTGGTTGCAACAGTGGCCCAAATGCAAAAGCCCACAAAACACAAAAATGGAAGGTGTTATTATAACCCTCTTTTCATGTGACAAGCACCATAAAGAAACAAAAGCAAATAAATTTCCGGTCAACAAAAATTATGAGAAAATTCCAAAGTCATAATTAGCCATAGGTGTTTGGCATTCAAGCCAACATGAAAATTATGTCTAGAGAGTTTTGCATGGTAGAGAAAGTTGCATACAAATCTAATGGTAACAACCTACACTTACCTTCAAAGTTCATTCTTGCAACTTTGACTATTCTTGTTTTAACCCTTGTTTCTAAATTATATGACTGAGTTTTATTATATATATATATATATCTGATGTTCCTTTATTTCCAAACAACAAATGCCTAGATATGCATGCAATGCATAATGGTGGATTCTATTTTTATTCAGGTGTGCAAAAATAGATGCAAACAACATCGATATGCATATTAGAACATACATCAAGTATAATAAAAAGAAAGACCCATGTTTCATCTCACACTTTATATACAAGCTTCCAATCTAACAAATTCTTGTTAAGGCCTAGAAAAATAAGAAGCATCTCTAAACACACATGAAAAAAACTAAGAATTCCTTATCAACAAAATCATGAACTTATTTATTACTTTGCAAAAATTGGCACCACATAGAAACCATAAGTCAAATAATTTCTTCAAGGCCACAAAAGAAAAATAAACAATTCCCTATGCAAAATGGCATATAGTGTTTTATTACCTCAACAAGTATTAAATGTTGCACATTTGAGCCATCCTACTTTCCAATAATCAAGTATTGGCAAGATCATCTTCATTGAACCTTAATGCCTTTACTCTTTCAATAAGAATAATTGAAATGATAAATGAAACAATTTATTCAATCCAACAAAAGAAAAAATAATAATGCCTTATGAAAAATAGAATAATGTGTTTTAGTCCTTAAACAAGTATTAAATGCAAAGTCTACAAAAGTGAAATGCAAGATATCAACCAACAACGGAAAGATATATGCACCTTTGAATTATTCTATTTTCCAATAATTGAATTCTGGACATATTATTATAAGCAAAACTACCATAATCATCTTCATTTGAATAAGACTTATATATTAAAGAAAACATTATCTAGAATGGAAATCAAAGCATTCATACAATTATGCTACAACCATAACAAAAAAATGGGAAGCACAATTGAATAAACGGAAGCTGTTATCACAACCATTGCCAGCACATGCAAAGCATACAATAACTAATGTCGATACCATCCAACATTCAAGAGAGAAAACATCCACACAAAATTCTCCCTCAATTGACTAGCTGAGAAGGCTACGAATTCAAACCTTATGTTGCCTATAATAATGCCTTACTTCGGGCTAGGCAATATATTATAGGCAACAAAACATTTGAATTCATAGCCTTTTCATTCAAGCAAATGAGGGAAAATTTAGTCTAGATGCTTTCTCTCTTTATAATTTTGAATGAGCCAGTTGCATAACAAGGAAAAAAATATGGCATACACATCTATTTAGATATAATCGTCTCTACATAAATAGATATTTACATGTGTAACTAAATTTAATAAGAAATATATATTAAACATGACATTATTTAAAAAGGGAAACAAAGCATTCAATTTTATTGTTTTGAGAAGATAGTTATTTAGTTTGAAACAATTTTTTTATTTCTTTCATTCTTGAAAAGGAATTATTATAAAAATTGGCTTTGTTTTTCTGAAAATCACCTCTTCCCACTTGCTTCAAACACACCTCTTCCTACTAGCTTTCTTGCACAAAGATTGGGAAAAATATTATCATAAGTGACACTGTTCTTTTGCTTTTGCAACCATCACCACATGAAAAAAACACAAAATAACCTCCACCCACATTCACAAGAGCTGCAAAAAGCTTGATTGATCTTGCACCCTCATAGAAGCTTACCCTCCTCCCTCACATCTTTGATAGTAGGTATAGCAACATAACGACACCAAACAATGCCTTATTGAAAATCCCCTAGACATTTGTTCTATTCCTCGAGGCATTAAATAGCGGGTGTTATTACAACCATCGCTAGTACATGCAAAGCATATGACAATTGATGTTGATGCAACCCAGCGTTTAATTTTTGTGGCCTTCTCTATCCAGACGGTAGGAAATATGCCACCCTACTCCCAAGGCAGCCAACAACTACCTCCACCACCTTTTCCATGGCCATCAAAAGGGTTAAAAACTGAGAGGATGACGAAAATTCCAACCAAAGTTATCACCCATCCGCCAACTTTTCCCTGGTAGCTGGAAGTCTCTAAAATGGGAAGGCTGATGAAAATTCTGACCAAGATGGCTACAATGTATATACACATATACATATATATACATATGTGCATTTATAGATATATATACACATACATATATATACATATATACATACAAATATATATACACATTTATATGTATACACATGAGTTGTATATGGTCCAGCCTTTGCGGCAAAGGTTTTGCATAGGCTTGTAACTATGATATCCAACTTTCTGTGGCAATGGTTGCAATGGAATAAATAGTTAATGTTATGCAGTTCATGTTGTTTTGCATAAGGCATTGCTGCTTGACGAGGGTGTAAACCCGAGACACAGAATATCACACACTTAATAGAGAATATTATTTATTCAGAATGATGAAAATATTACACACAGAGGATCTCAAATCCTTGAGCTCTGCAATACATGCAAGCTACAGAAACTATAGAATTCCCCTTTTCGCAGTATGCAAACTTTTCCCCAAAAAGCTACAATAATAAAAAACCCCCCCATAAATAGCTCCTTTTACGTTTTGGAGCCAAAACAATATTCAAATTATTAGCTTTGGAAATTTGGAGCCAAAAATTACAAATTGAAATTCAAATTTTAAAACCTTATTCGAAAATTAACACATTTTTGAAAGTGCATTAACTTTTGAGAGCCATAACTTTTGACCTGAGACTCCGTTTTTCAAAATGTTTGAACCGTTATAAAGGTCTCGGAGTCAAGAACGTGCTCAAAATCACTACACTAATTTTGGAAATTTTTGGGGTAGTTTAATGCCTCAAATCTGATCTTGAAGGTTTTTAGGTGCAATTTTGGGAGACTGAAACTACAATATCTTTCAAATCGGGAATGCTCTCAGCCTAATTCTTTTTCCAATATTCTTATTTTTCTGTTCTGAATCCTCCCGTTTAATTTTTTTCTCCAAATACCTTCAAATTTCAATACTTTCTAAAAATAGCAGTTGACCAGAAAAAGCAGAAAAGTAAAACTAAAATTTGGGAATTACATTATGATGAAAAGGGCATCCAGAAATGCAAAAAAATCTAAGAAACTACAAATAGGAAATGCAAATATTTTTGGGTGATGCAGTATTGCTCTTACACCATTGGATGCTCCAACATGATTGCCTATTAATGTCTACCTTAGACTATATTGTTTCTTTTGTGGCTTCTATCTACCATCAATGGTTGCAACACAACAAAATAGAAAATGTTATGGACATTATATATACATGTACATATACATACATATATATACATATAAATGTTATGGAAATTACATATACGTGTACATATTCATACATATACACACATATATATACATATATATGTATATACATATATAAATAGATATATTTGTACATATATACATATATATACATATATATATACACATATATATACATATATATACACATATGTATACATTTATATACATATATATGTGTACACATAAGCTGTATATGGACCAACCTTACATATATGTGTACATATTCATACATATACACACATATATATACATATATATGTATATACATATATATATATACATATGTATACATACATATATATACATATATATACATATTTGTATGTACATCTATATATACATATATATGTGTACACATAAGTTGTATATGGACCAACCTTTTTCCGCAAAGGTTTTGCATAGGTTTGTAACCGTGATTTTTAGTGTTCTATAGGAATGGCTACAATGGAATGAAATAGTTAATGCTATGTATTTCATGCTGTTGATGTCCACCTTAGGCTATATTGTTTCATTTGTGGCTTCCATTTACCGTCAATGCTTGTAACACAACAAAATAGTCAATGTTATGGGCATTATATATACATATACATGTATATATATTATGTATATATATCTATATATATATGTATATGTATATATGCATCTGTATATATATACATGTATATATATACATATACATGTATATATATACAGATGTATATATACATATACATATATATATAGATATATATACATATATGTATATAGATGTATATACACATATATATACATATATATATCTAAAGTTAGATGTGCATGTACACGCATTGTTCACTGCACAAAGCTAGGAAAAATGTAGAGTAACAAACCACCCTCTTGGTTGATAAAGAATTGGATTGATGAAGCAATGTCTATTTTAGAAAAGTTTGAAAAAGTAAAAGTTTCACACGTCAACAGGGAAGCTAACAATGTGGCAGATTACTTTGTGAATGAAGGGGTTAGAAAGCAAGGATTGAACACGTGGCAGAGTTGTAGGGACTTGAGAACTGAAGTCAGGGCCTTACTAGATTATGATATTATGCATGGGAAAGAGGAAAATACATTTAATGATTAAATGGAAAGGGGCCATGAACATCAAAATCAAGAGATCTTATGGTGCTGCATTATATTACTTAGATGGGAAGAAAAAGTGGCACGCTTTGTGGGTGCATTGGAACAACTGTATAATTCTGTAACAGGAGCTCAGTGCTAGTAGTGTATGCAGAAAGGTGCAAATGAAAATGTGGGGGACAGGAAAAGAGTTGAACCTAAAAGCTATGAGGTGCACACTAGGAATGATAAGGTTTGGAAGCAGATTGAAAGAGGTGGGCTGGTTCCATTGTTGGAAAAACTTCATGGGCCTGATTCTATGGCCACGAACTACTTCGAGAAGAATTGGAACAACGACGAAATAATTCTCTTTGGGAGAAAGGTGAAGCTAGATGAGAAAATTATAGGGGGGATTACTGGTATGTCCACTAAGGGAGTGAAGTTTTATCATGACAGAAGGTTTTCTGATGAGGTGGTCTTCAAATTTCCTAAGAAGGACAAGGAGAAATTGAAACTAGTTAAAATTTCTAACAACTATTTTGAAATTGACACCATCAAGGCATTGTGGAGAAAGGTGCTTTATGTTATAATGGAGTATATCACCTTGGATGGGAGATTTACCAGAGTGTATGGACATCATTTTTCCATTCTAAACTACTTCTGCCATAAGGTACAGATTTCTCTGCCTCACTACCAGTTATGTTCATTGAGTAATAGTCTTGAGGACCATAAGAAAAATACCAGGAGATACCCTATTCTTCATCTTGGTCTTATTAGGTTAATATATGAACACTATCAAAGTATGTCAGCTTTATCTAAACCAGTTTCCTCCTTGACGTCTAAGGACTATGACACAGATAGTGGGGGTTCGAAGAATCAGCCTAACTAGGATATTGAAGCCCACCCATCCTTTGAGATGTCTGGCAAGAAAACCAAATGTAAAAAACCCCAGCTTGCTAAAGCTAACCCTGAAACCTACCTTGACTGCTCTATCCCCTTAAGAAATCGTGCTCTCAAGGGCTCCCCTACCAATAAGTTGGTTTCCTACTCTACTGATTCCTTGGAAGACAAAACTGAGAACCCTGAATCTAGTAGAAATTTTGTGCCCTCCCCTCCAGCCTATTGTGCAGTTTTTGCACACACGCCCCACTTGGGGTAGGGACCCTCTTTTCATGTCTTTTGAGGTTTTGACATGTTGGTCTTATTGGCTTTGATCTTGTCTTGAGGCTTGAATTGGCTAAAACTGAGTTTTAGGCAAAATCCGGGCTTTCACCTGAATCCGGGATTTTCCAGCTCCGGCAGATTTTCCCGGGCCCTGGTTCATTGTCTGACTATCACTGCATTCTCCGAATCTGGGTTTCTGCCTAACTCTGGGATTTTCCGGTTCTGGCACATTTTCCCGGGCTGTGCTAAAATCCTGAACTTCGTTATATTCCCGGTTTCTGCATTTCCGTGAAATCTGTGTTCATCCAGATTTCCACGTATCTTGGGATTTTACGAAATTTCATCTTGAGCTCGGGTTTCCGGATTTGTCAGACGCATCTTATCGTTCATTAATGACTGAGGTACCTTTGCTCAGTGGCCAAAATGGGTCGATTTAAAACCTTCTGAGCATCATTTTAAATCCATCATTCACTTGTTTGCTGCCTTGGCGTCTGAAGTGCTTTCTCCATTCGAGCTTTGAGCATTGATTCTGAGTTGCTTGCGCATGGATTGTTTGGTGCTGATTAAGGTTTCCATCGCTAGGATGTGTTTGCTTCGTGGTTGCTTCTTTGATCTTGAGTTTCGACTGGATTGATCCATGGTAGGTTATCATTGGCCTTTTCATTTTCTTGCGTGATGATTTAGTGTTTCTATACTGAATAATGATCATTTCGGGTCGGCCTTTGCTTGATTATGATTTTGTATTTATAGAGCTTGGGTTTGAATTTTCCCTTCACCAGTTTTCATCATCCTCTCTGCGTGCATTTTGTTTATCAATTGAGAGTCAGATGCATTTTCGTAGCCCTGTCTGAATAGGACTAGCCCCTAAGTGTGCCGATTCGCCGTATTCTGGGACGATTAGGGTTTTGGTTCATTCGTCTGAATTTTCCATGCCAAGGCTGAATAGGGTTATTGTGATTTCATGATTTATGATTCAGCCCAACCTGCTCACACCTTGGGAAATCCTCGTGCATATTGATTGATCGTCGAAATGATAATTTTCTTTGAAATCTTAAGCTTATCTTGGTTTTAATGGCGTGGGTTTGGCTATCAAAATTAGGGCATCGTTGTTTTGGCATAAGGACTCATTATTTGAGAGCTTTGGGAATTTGAAATCCTTTGCATTTTGAGTCTTGTTGAGTAGCATTGATTTTGGGACCATTAGAATCCAAGTAGAAAAGATTGCATGATTGTTTGATTAATGGTTCGCGTGTGGCCAATCGTTGGGTTACCGTGGTGTTCGCGGAATTTCTGCGCAGCCGGATTTTCTCGGTTTAGGCTAATTCCGCGGGGTGGAGTAATTACCGGAACATTTCGAACTGTCCGCGAAAATTTGTCCCATCTGGACTTTTCCAATTTTCCTGTCTGGCTTTATCCTTTTTGATTTTCTGAAGATAGGATTAATGGAGTGAATGCTAATTGCTTATTTCTTATTGCTAATGGACAAATTATAGGATAATATGATGATATTTTGGCCGAACTAATGATTTATGTGACTGATGATGCTTTGGCAGCGAGAATCCGTCTGGGTCGGATTTCTCCAAAATTCTGCCTCGACGGGATTTCCCCGGTTTGCATGGTTTTCCCAGACTGCATTATTTTTTCGGACCTCCAAAGATTAGCAGTTTGTGGTGGATTTTAATTGCTTTATATGATTTTAGGCTAACCTTTGGATTGGAATATGCATGATAATTGAGTACTAATGATGTCCTTTGTGAATGTAGACCGAATCAAGCAAGGCTGTAGCAGGAAAGTCCAAGGGTGACACGGAGGGGTCATCTATCTCAGAGGTAGAAAGATTAAGGTTAGATACTAAGAGTCAGTTGCCAGAAAGTAAGATATCTTCTGTATGGTCAGAAGTGTCAGACACCAATTTGGGGGCCTGGAGGTACGAGGAGTTCAAATAGAGGACAGCTGAGAAGAATTTGTCAGTCCTAAGGGATGGCATGATGAAGTCCGGGCTAGTGCATGTGGCAGGGTTTCCTCCTACAATCCAATGTTATGAGTTGATCTTGGAGTGTGCCCGACAATACGACTTCAATACACAAAGGGTTGTCAGTACTGAGGGAAGAGTCTTGGCTAATTTCACTCTTGTCTCCATTGCTCAATCCTTTGACATGCCTGATCTGCCTTCAGTGTGTGCTTTAAACATGGACTTGGCTAGAACATATTACGAGAATGAGCCCATCAAAGCTGAAAAAATGATTAATGCTTGGTTGGAGAAGCCAAAATCACATCACTCTAAACTACCTAAGTAGTTGCATAGGATCAAATTTAGATCAGATATCTATGATGCCATAACATTTTTGAGCAGGGTGGCAGGTTTGAAGACTGCTGGAATACTAGAGAGTTGGATGGTCCATGTGATCACCAAAATTGAACAGGGAACTAACTATCATTGGCCAGGGCTCATTAGTTACGAAATTGATAAGCAGCCGAGGAATGTCCTAGAGAATAAGAAGTTCACCATGTCCTCCTATGTCATGTATGTGCTTGCCAGATTCTACCCATACAGGGGTTTAAATCCACAAGGGACATCCAGACAGGACATAGTTTATGAAGTATACCCGGAGTTGCACCTAGGACACAAAGACTACAGGAGGGCTAATGATGCATTCACAATGCATATCACAAGGATGCTCCAGAATGCCAAGCATGTAATACTGTCAGATGGAGCCAAGGGGTTGATAAAGAATTATGGGGCCTGGTTTATTCAATTTCCCACCTTCACCTACATTAGGATTGATGGATGCCCAGTCCCTCCATACAGGTTACCCAGATACCCCACAGATCACATTGTGCTATTGGAAATTGTTAGATAGATTTGTGAGTTTGATGCCATTGTAAAGAAGGAAAAGCATAAGACAGGTTTTGGTGGAGATTTCCCTCTTGGAATTGGTGTGGCAGAAGTGTGTCCCTCCATCCAATCAGCACACACTGCAGGGGATGAATTGGCAGCATATGGTTTCTCCTTCCACTCCAAAAGAATGAACTTTGATATCATAGGAGAAGCACAGAAGAAGGCCACTAGGGAGTACCGGCATAAAGATGACCTAGAAGACTATTGGGCCAACATCAAGGATGATCTTGAAGCCAAAAAGAAGAGGTATTCTAGGCTCCTTGTGGATGTAATCAGACATTACAATGTCATGTTGATCCCGGACCAACTGCAGGATGATGGAAACCTGGTACAAGACCATGCATATGAGGCTATGAAGGATAGGTCAATCAGGAAAATCAACTGGAATGAGGATGAGGTCACAGATTTGGAGGACCTAATGGCCCTCGTTATGAAATTTATCTCTTCTTGGTTGAAACAAAAGGTTTGGGAGCTTGAGAGTGAGAAGGTAACCTGTACCTTCAATTTGATGGGGGACCTCAACCCAATGTCTACTTCAGAGGAATCCGAGGATGATGACCCCAAAGGGAAAACCAAAAAGAGCTCTCCTTTCAAGATAAAAATTAGAGGCCCTAAAGAAAGTGAGCCGGAACCCAAGAGACAGCCCAAGGGAAAGAAGAGAAGTCGGGCTTTGAAGATAGGCAGATCCTCTGATGAGGAAGAGTTGGAAAAAGTAGAAGAAAAAAGTGCTCCCCCACCACCAAAGAAGGCTAGAACAACTAGGACTTCAAAGAGGAAGAGTCAGGTTGCCTCAAAGGATGAGCCCCCTATCGTTGATATAGAGAGTTCAGGAGAGAAGACAAAAGTTTACATGAGGAAATCCAGGACTCCTTCCCCTGGGGAGGAAATGCAGAAGGATTATCCTCCAAAGCCACCAGTTGTGGAGCCATCTAAGGCTGCTTCTCCTCCACCAAGCGTGCATGAGCAGGGAATTCCTGAGGAGCATGAAACTAGCGGAGAGGCCGGGCCATTCAAACAAGGGACACTCTTTGGTGAGGTAGTTGGGCTTGAGGCCGAAGAGGTAGAAAAGCATCCTTCTCCTCTAGTGATGTATGAGGACTCTCTGGAAAATGGCAGAGGAAGCAGATTGCCTGAGCAGGAGGAGGACATCCCTGTTAGAACCCCATCACCGGTGCAAGAGGTGGAGCTTGAAGAAGGTGATCAAGGTGAGCAGCTCCCTGAGAAGGAGGAGGATAAAATAACTGAAAAGGAAGAGGAGAAAATGCTGGAAGAACAGCAGGAGGAGGCAACAACAGAGGAAATCCGGGTGGAACCTGCAGCCCCGGACTGGCTTGAAAAAGAGATTGCAAGGAAGAAACAGGTAGTGGTTGAGGACACTCCCTTGGATTGGGATGAAATGCTATCCAAAATTGGCTAAGGAAAGAAAAAGAAGGTGGCTAGGGTTGTCTCAAAGATGGAGAGAGATGAAGCAAATAACTGAGTTATCCACATTGCCACCCCTGCCGCGGACAAGATAAGAGAAGATGTCACTGGTGGAGATTACAATGTACAAACTATTAACCTAGGACCGGCATCCATGGAGTAGGATATAGAGGAATATGAAGGGTCTAGTGCTGTGATAATCGGTAGATTGAGAAGGGAGACCCAGACTAAGCACGAGCTGAGGAAAGAAAATGAAAGACTTAGGAAATGCTTGGAGGAGGTAATGAAACCCTTGCAATCTCTCCACCCATCTTCTTCTGCCACTTCTGGATTTTTTCCCAAGGAAACTATCTCCGAGATTGAAAAGATGAAGACTTCGGCTCAAACTGCAATAGATTGGTTGAAGGATGTGCAAATGAAGGGAGATAATGCAATCAAGGATATACTGTCAATTGGGAAAGATGCAGTCCAAGCCAAGGAATTATTGGAGCATGTGCTGTCTCAGGACAAGGAAGACATTGACCTTCTATTACAAAAATCCAAAGTCATCATGGGACATAGTAAGGATCAATTAGCTACGAATGGAATCCTTCCTTCCTCCAGATTAAATGAACCCTGGGAATGGTTTGAGGCTCTGCAGATTCAGCATAAGGCCATGAAGAAGATCCAGAAGTGAAAGAAGCAAATAGATGGTGATCTTACTGGGGTGTATGAGGGATGCATTGCATTCTTTGAGGTTATGACTGGTAGGAGAAAGATTTCCCCCAAATACCTAAGTCTGGAGCAACTCAGGGAATGGTGGCATGAGGTTTATGCCCCAAATTCTGAGAGTGTTATAACTGGCCACTAGCTAGATGATGCGGCCACCTACTTGGCAGTGATGGACAAGTACCAAGCACATAAGGATGATTGGAATAAGACTGTTGACCAGTCAGAAGACGAGATTGATTCCATTCAATGTAGACTTAAGATCTTGCCTTTGCCAGCTATCACCGAATTGGATAGAACATTCTTGAAGGTTCAAGGATCGTTGGCTTAGGGCAAGGATAAGGGACGTGGTCTTTAATGCCATTTTGAGATTTGTGTCTCCCTATTATCATAGGGCATGCATTGGACCAGACTACATTGGGGATTGTGTCAAGGCCGACCTTGATGATATGGATGGCATTTAATGTGTGCCTTATTTTGGTTTTCTAAGGCTGACTTGTTTTGGCGGTTATTCTTATTTTGTAAATGTTTGGCTGGGCCGACATGTCTTGAGAGTTTGATATAAAGGCATTCTTGCATCATTGTAAGACATTAGATATTAGAGAAAAGAGAAGAGATAATAGAGTTAAGTTAGAAAGAAGAGTTAGAGTATTTAGTCAATTTCTTGAAACAAGTATTTTAAGCAAAACAGTGGAATTGTTGCAGCATTTTGATGATCTAATACAGTTGAAGACATTGTGGTTTTCTTGGTGCAATATCTTGTGTTATTTCATCTTGCATGGTTCCTTTTGTTTTATTTTCCAGATTGCTTAAAGATTTAGGGTCTAGTGTTCAGAATTAAATTAGTTGTAGTTTGGTGAATGGTGTTTATGATTTCATATTTGGAATGTTTGTAGCAATCTCTGATCTATACTCCCAGTAACTATCTGATTGTAGTAGGCTGGTGAAGTCAACCTGGACCATATATTTACATGTGCTTAAGTTCGATTATGGATGAATGTCTATGATTTGAAAATCTGTATACCTTAGAAGATTGCACCGTTCTTGTAAGATTTCCTTGTGGGTTAAGCAAGAATTGGTTATTTGAGATTGGTCCATTCCAGATATCTGTCATTTGCATTACTCATTCTAGGAATAGTTTAGATTTCATCATATTCTTGCACCCTATCTTTTGCTATTTCTTTATTATCTAGTTAGATTTAGGATTTGAGATCATCATATTGCAAAATCTGATAAATTGAAAGATACAGTTTGCTTGTAGTAAGGTCCCCTTGTGAATACCAGCATTTCACATATTATCTAAGTTGTTTATGCATCGTCATGACCTGACACCCGAGAGACCTTGTGGTGATTTTCAGTGATTTATTGTTGAAAATAACCTTTCAAGAGAGATAGAATATTGCATTCTATCTGAGTTGTTGCTATGTAGAAAACACCATCAACAGATTGGTGCTAGGAGGGCCTGAATGAGCACACTAGATCGTTTCCTGAACGCCATCTCTCAAGAGAGATATAGGAGAAACACCAGATCTACCATAGGAGAGGAAGATCTACAGGAATTACAGTTCCCCACTAGGTCAAGGAGGACCCGAGAAAGGGGAGAGTCATCATCACCCATCCCTTCACTAGCATCATCCATATCTTCACATCCAGAGGTTGAGGCCATACCCATCCCCGAAACAGTTCCCATTCAACAACCTCAGCCTATCGTTAACCAACCACAGCCGCCACCCCCGCTTTTTCCAATGGCTTTCCTAGCTAATAATCCATCCCCTTTGTCTTTCAATGCTTACAATGTTATGCCCAAAAACCCTGAGCACTTTTGTTCAAAGTTCCATGTTAATGACCCAAACAGGACTGCAGAAAGAGCATATAAGGATCTTTCAAACTTGTCTCAAAGATAGAGGGATTGTTCATGAGGATGTTGCCTGTAGGTTGTTCCCTTATTCACTAAGAGAAGAGGCTTTTTATTAGTACAATCACCTCCCATCTGGCTCAATTCTTAATTGGAGTGATCTTGAAACTACCTTTTTACAGAAGTTTAGAATACCCATCAGTGCTAATGAACTATACCTGCAATTCACTAGAATCAAGAGAGAGGTCAATGAACCAATATCTAGTTTCAATACTAGGTTTCACCATGCGTACACCAGAATACAAGATCCTTATGTTTTGGATGACAATACAGCCTTGGGAGTCTATTATGAAGCATTGGATAGCCTCACAACCACCTTTCTGAAGTGGAGACCTAACCCTCCGGCTAACCTAACTGATGCCTACACAGAAGCTGTTAAGCTTAGCACAGATCTGAGGCAACACATAATTGGGCCGTTTCCTTCTTTAAGACCAGTTGCACATACCAGTCAGGTTCAAGCAGTAAATCAGGCACTCACTAATCATACTTCAATCATGAATCCAGTACCTCAATTAACTTTGGTACCACATCTCGGTCTTCCTATGAGCTAAGTCTCTCCTATGATGAATTTTTCCCAGTAGCAGGTTAATCAGCCTATGTATCAGCCACAGTCAAATAGTTTCCCTGCTTATCTGCAAAATTCTGAGGTGTTGCATCAGTCTATGTGATCTACCACAATGCCTATCCCTTCTCATAGTAACCCAAGCCAGCCTCCTTATCGAGATCCAAATAGGGAGAGGATTGATGAAATGGCTGAACAGATAAAGAAGTTGAATCTAGAGGTGACCTACCTAAGGAATCAAAATAGTCAATTGCAAGCTGCCGAGAAGAGTATGCAATCTAATCAGAATAGAGAGTTTCCACAAGGGAAAAATTTTGACAGAGGACAGCGTAATGAGAGAGGATTCCATAATGACAGGGGATATAATCAGGATAGGGGTTACAACAATGACAGATGCTACAATAATGAAAGGAGACAGAATTTTGATAGAGGCCAAAGTAGTGGATCAGGATTTGATAAGAGGCAATCACAAGGGCAGGGTAGAACGTGGAATACAAGACCTAACAATGGAGGAATCCCTACTCTTTTGGATCAACCTGTCAACCAATCTACAAATCAGCCAGTCAGTCAAGACAAGCCTCCTAGTGGTGTATATTTGGCTGAGGCTGCCCTGTCCGGATGGTGTAGGCTCCATAAGACCAGTCAACATTCGGAGTTAGAATGTCCAGAGTTCCAAACTGCTGCCTCTATTTTCCAATATGAGGTAGAGAATAATGCAAATGGATAGGAGATTGTTCCCTCCAGTCCTTATGATTCTCCTGTGCTGGTTTTAAATCACGCTCCTTTCCCAGCAAGTGAGGAGAATGTATCAGAGGAGGAATCTGATTCTCAGGAAGGGGAAACAGATCAAATTTGTAATGGGGATGAAGTTTCTCAGCTATTCAATGAAGAAACAATGGATGATAATGGCCCCCTAGATCAGGAGGAGGCTTATGTTGAAGAAGTATAGATGTTCTAGAAGCAAGGTCTGAGAGATATGCCTCATAGGCACCCACAGGCTGGGGGACCTTTCACCACTTCTATTCCTCCTAACAACTTCAGTACTCCCCCATATCCTAATGCTAGCAATAACCCTTCTTATCCACATGTTTCTAGACAATATCTTTCAAAGGAAAGACAAGTTCAAACTGACCCACAGAAGGAAAGAACTGTCTAGGCAAGCAAGGACAAGGCGGAGGAACCAGCTTCCACTGATATGAACAAAGAGTAGATGGCTTCGTATGTTGCTAAGGAATTCAAGAAACTAAAGGTAAATCTTTCATCATTTGAGTTATTAAGGTTCCCTCCCATTAGGAAGGTAGTTTTAGGTACTTATGATGCACATCCGGCGTCATTGGATAAATCTTCTAAAGATGTCAGTGGGACTTCTAGTTTCCAGCCTGAAAGGACACAAAATCGGACTAACTTGCCCCCTAGAGATAAAGGAAAAGAAAAGGATAAGACTCAAGTGGCTCAAGTGGATACTCAGCCTACTTTGTTTCAAGGGAAGACATAAACGCCACCATTTCTGATTTCGGTGCATATATTTGGTAAGAATCTGCATAATTGTTTATTAGATTCTGGTGCTTCCACCAATGTGATGCCATTTGGAGTTTGTAGAGCTCTAGGAATTACACCTGCTGACTCTCAGAAGAAGGTGACTCAGTTGGATAGAACTGAAGTGAATGTGGTGGGAGAGTTAAATATGATTTACATGCAGGTAGCTTCAGATCCAAGAATTCAACAGGTTATCAATATTCAGGTAGCTGACATCCCTGATGCATATGGTTTGATTCTAGGAAGATATTTCACTAAGGCTTTGAATGGATATGTTTCTACTAACCACTCTCACATGTGGCTTCCCTGGAAAGGGGTGCCCAATCAGATCAAGATTGAGAGAGAGCCAAGAATAAAATACATGATCAAAAAATACCAAAAGACTTCAACAGAGGTTCTAATATCCAAAGTTGGCATGGGAAATTATGTGTTGTTAACACAGTATGAGGAGTCAGAATCAGAGGAGATATTGATGCTGCACACGATGCCCATTGGTGCTGAGACATGATCCAACCCTGTTACTATTTTGAAAAAACCAGTGGAGGAAGAAGAAGAAACTGAAGATAATCAGATCAGTCTATTAGACAGTTTTAAGGAATTCATCAAGCAATGTGTTGACAAGCAAATGCATCTTAGTAGAAGGACAAGCTTTGAAGAATTACTCTTACCTAATTGGTGTAGAGTTCGTAATGCTTCCCACTCAGAGTTGGAATGTTGTTTGTGCCAAACAGCAGTAGAACAAGTACAGAAATGTATGAATCCAACCTCAGCAGTTAAAACAAATGAGCAGAACCCTCAGGAAGAATATCAAGGAAAGGAGTCTGTGCCATCCAAAAAACTATCCAGCGATATTAAGCCAAAGGATGTGATTAAGAAGACTACCATTGCTGAATGCTGGACTCTCAGGTTTGATGGATCCAAATCCAAACATGGAGTTGGGGTAGGGTTTGAATTGATCAGTCTGAAAGGTAAGAATTTCTTTGCAGCCCATAGACTTCAATTTCACTATACAAATAATGTAGTGGAGTATGAAGCATTAATTCATGGACTTCTTATGGCACTTAAGAAAAAGGTCAAGATTCTGCAAGTCTTTGGTGATTCCAAGTTAGTAGTTAAGCAAGTAAGGAAACAATATTCTTGCCACGATAGAAGAATGACTAATTATAGGCATAGAGTATGGGACCTCATTGAGGGATTTGATGCCTTCAACATTCAGCTAATACCACGATGAAAGAATCAAACAACAAATTCTCTGGCTCAAGCAGCAAGCACCCTACAACCTTTATCTTTGTCAGGTTTGAAGAAATTCACTATAGAATTGACTCCTGTGCCATCGATTCCCGATAATGTTACTAACTCCAGGTGTTCGAAGATGATAAGCATATTCTGGATTTTATCATAAATACAGACGTTTTTGCTTCTCAAATCATTGATGAGACGAAGCTCCAAGAAGCAGAACTGGATTTAGAAGGAGTTATGAACTTAAAATCAAATACTATTCCAAGGGGAATGGTACAGTTGGAGAGAATTTTTGATATGGATAAAATCAAGGATCAGGAAGAAGAATCAAAGGAGTTTATTAGTGGGCAGTGTGATACTTATAATATGGGAACTGAAGATAACGCCAAGAACATTTTTATTGGCAAAGTATGCACTCCGGAAGAAAGACAGGGAATAATTGCAGCATTGTGTAGCTTTCTCGATATAGTAGCCTAGAGTTATGAGGACTTGAAAACTTATGATACCTCAATCATAACTCATACTATCCCTTTGAAGCCAGATGCCAAGCCTTTTATGCAAAGGCAGAGACCTATCAATGCATTATTGGAACCAGTCATACAAAAAGAAGTCCAGAAGTTACTGTCTGCCAAAATTATATTTCCTATCAGGCATTCAACATGGGTGGCCAACTTGGTTCCAGTGAGAAAAAAGAATGGAGAAATCAGACTCTGTGTTGATTTCAGGAATTTGAACAGATCTTCAGAAAAAGATAACTACCCAGTCCCATCGCTGGATGAAGTGCTTCAAGTGGTTAATGGATCCTAGATGATGTCCTTTTTGGATGGTTATTCAGGGTACAATCAGGTGATGGTTCAGTATGAGGACAGACACAAGACTGCCTTCACAACTAAATGGGGTACCTTTGCCTACAGGAGAATGCCATTCAGGCTCATTAATGTAGGGGCCACGTTTCAAAGGGCCATGGATATTGCTTTTAAAGATATCATAGGCAAGTGCATCATTATTTATACGGACTATCTAACTATGTTTTCAAAAAATAGAGGGGATCACATCTCAGATCTGCACAAAGTGTTTCAAAGGTGCAGGGAATTTGGCATATCTTTGAATCCTAAAAAGTGTATTTTTGGAGTAACAGAGGGAAAGTTGCTAGGACATACGATATCAGAAAAGGGAATTGCTATCAATCCAGAAAGAGTGGAGGCTATATTGAAGATTCAGCCCCCTACTAGCAAAAAGGAGATGAAATCTTTCTTTGGCAAGATCAACTTCGTCAGAAAATTCATTACTAGATTTGCTGAAATTGTCAAGCCACTGAATGCAATGTTGAAGCAGGATGCCAAGGTCGAATGGACTACAGAAGCAAATGAGGCATTTGCAGAAATCAAAAGAGCCATTGCTGATGCTCCGGTATTAGTAAGTCCTAACTACAGTAGGCCTTTTCACATCTATTCATTTGCTTCAGACCATTCATGCGCAGGAATGCTAACTCAGAAGTCTGATGAGGGAAATGAGCATCCCATTGCTTTTATGAGTGCCCCATTAAAGGATGCTGAATTGAGATACCCAAGTGTGGAGAAGCAAGCATATGCTCTGGTTAGAGCAGTTAAGAAATTTAGGCATTATATCCTCAGGAATAAGGTGTATGCAATTGTCCCGGACTCTGCAGTCAAGTTACTTCTGATGCAAAATGAATTAGGTGAGTGCAGAGCTAAATGGGTGACCATGCTACAAGAGTATGACATTGAGATCCAACCCATGAAGCTGGTGAGAGGACAAGGACTCACTCAGACTATGGCGAAAATAGGTCCCGAATTGACTGTTCAGAATTATAATATCAAAGAGGTTTCCCCAGATGGGTGGTATGATGACATAGTGTATTATTTGTTGAACCAACGACCTCCAGGCCATCTTAATGCAGTTCAGAGACAATCTCTACGGTTAAAGAGTGATGGTCTCATGTTGAAGGGAGCTGTTCTGTACAAGAAAAATCATGAAGGCATTTATTTGAGGTGTCTTGGTAAACAGGAAGCTGAAAGAGTGATCAATGAATTTCACGAGAAATATGGTACTGGTCATGGCTCTGCAATTGCTACAGAAAACTAGATCTTGAGGGCAGGGTATTACTGGCCTACACTATTCAAAGATGTTCACCATCATGTATGGACCTGTCACACGTGCCAGACCACCACGACAAGGGAAAGGTATGCAACGCTTCCACTCCAACCAGTCACTGAGGTAAGGCCTTTTGCTCAGTGGGGAATGGACTTCATAGGTCCCATCAACCCACCATCTTCTGCAGGACACAGGTACATTCTCTCTATTACTGATTATTTCACAAGATGGACTGAGGCTTTTGCTTGTAAACAATGTACATCTGAGGTAGTCATTGATTTCTTAGAATCTTCTATTCTTAATCGATTTGAATGCCCTATTGCTATTATCTGTGATAATGGTCCTGCTTTTGCATCTTTGAAATTTTCAAATTGGGCTTTTGATCATGGCATTATTGTGAAGTTTACATCCAATTATTACCCCTAGGGAAATGGCTTAGCAGAATCCTCTAATAAGAATCTATTGACTGTCATCCGTAAGCTGTTAGAAAGGAACCCAAAAGACTGGCACACCCAGCTTCAGTTTGCCCTTTGGGAAGATCGTACAAGACTTAAGTCATCCATTGGAACATCTCCTTATCACTTAGTGTATGGTCTAAAGCCAGTATTCCCTATTCAACTCAAAATCCCAACTTTACAGTTTATAAATGAGTTTTATGATGAAGGGGACAAAAGGGAGGCTAGGTTGACAGAACTGTTGCACCTTGAGGAGAAACGAGACAATGCCCTTGAGAATTTTGCCAAGCATCAAGGGGTAGTTAAGAGGTGGTTTGACAGGAGGGCTAAGATTAAGGCCTTTAGGATTTCTGACCTGGTCTTATACTGGGATAAACCTCATGATCAAAAAGGGGACCATGGGAAATTTGATAAACTCTGGCTTGGTCCATATCAGATTGCTGAAATACTTGGAGATAATGCCTTCCGTCTAAGGACTCTCACAGGAGAAGATATTCCATTGCCTGTTAATGGGCAGTATTTGAAGCATTATTTCTAGTCCTGAGCTATTTTCAGCTCTCTATTTTGTATATAGTTAGTTTAGGTTGCTTTGCTTGTTTTGCTTTGGTTAGAGTAGGTTTGCTTTGGTTTGTTTGTCTTGGTTTGTGTTGCTCTTGCTCTTGGTTCCTTCTCTTTTGGGGATCTTTGGGTGCATCTGTATGGCAATGATGACTAAGTAGGTCTAATGTTCTGAGTATTTCCCTTACAAACTCTAATCATCCTTCCAGGATACCATGGTACGAACTCTCCACCCACTGTCACTTATTCTTATGTTGAAGCAAAAGGTTTTCTAGTCAGTTTGAATGAAATATATGAGGGTCTCATACTTTTAATTATTAATACCTGAAGTTGCAGAAGGTCCTTGTAAGGTCTGAACAGGTGAAAAATCCTTTTCTGCTCTAGTGCCACTGTGGTTCTCATCCTTGAGTGTGGACTTCACTGTTCACAGGTTGAATGAAATGAGTGCCAAGAAAAGAAATATAAAAAAAAAGAAGAGAAAATATTGAAAATCAAAAGGTTTGAATTCAACTTATCAGGGGGATCTGAATATCTCTACCGGGGCTATGGACGCCTGACTGGCAGTAGAGCTATGTTTAGGAGGATCACAGCGATAACCTCGTCGGGGCTATGAACGCCTGACTGGCAGCGAGGCTCTATCCAGGTTACTGTTAGAGTATGAATCTTTACGTAGCCTATTCATACCAAGTTTGGTCTTTGTTGTAACTAGGGGAGGATAATGAATGCATGTGCACACACTTTGACCCTCGTATAGGAAACTTTGAATGACTAGGGGTTTCTTTGTTTGAGCATGGAAGTGGTGGTTGGATATTTGGGTTAAAACCATAGGTTCTGGGATCTTGATTCCAGTTTGTCATCGAAATGCTCAGGAGCATTCCCCCAGCGGAGTCGCCATTTGTTGTGCAGTTTTTGCACACACGCCCCACTTGGGGTAGGGACCCTCTTTTCATGTCTTTTGGCCTTTGGTTTTATGGGATTTTTCTTTTGAGGTTTTGACATGTTGGTCTTATTGGCTTTGATCTTGTCTTGAGGCTTGAATTGGCTAAAATTGAGTTTTAGGCAAAATCCGAGTTTTCACCTGAATCTGGGATTTTCCAGCTCTGGCAGATTTTCCCGGGCCCTGGTTCATTGTCTGACTATCGCTGCATTCTCCGAATTTGGGTTTCTGCCTGACTCTGGGATTTTCCGATTTTGGCAGATTTTCCCGGATTGTGCTAAAATCCCAAACTTCGTTATATTCCTGGTTTCTGCATTTCCACGAAATCTGTGTTCATCTGGATTTCCGCGTATCTTGGGATTTTACGAAATTCCGTCTTGAGCTCGGGTTTCTAGATTTGTTAGACGCGTCTTGTCACTCATTAATGATCGAGGTACCTTTTCTCAGTGGCGTAAATGGGTCGATTTAAAACCTTTTGAGCATCATTTTAACTCCATCATTTGCTTGTTTGCTGCGTTGGCGTCTGAAGTTCTTTATCCATTTGAGCTTTGAGCATTGATTATAAGTTGCTTGCGCATGGATTGTTTGGTGCTGATTAAGGTTTCCATTGCTAGGACATGTTTGCCTCGTGGTTGCTTCTTCGACCTCGAGTTTCGACTGGATTGATCCATGGTAGGTTATCATTGGCCTTTTCATTTGCTTGCATGATGATTGAGTGTTTCTGTACTGAATAATGATCATTTCGGGTTGGTCTTTCCTTGATTATGATTTTATATTTATAGAGCTTAGGTTTGACTTTTCCCTTCACAAGTTTTCATCATCCTCTCTGCGCGCGTTTTGTTTATCAATTAAGAGTCGGATGCGTTTTCGTAGCCCTATCTAAATAGGACTAGCCCCTAAGTGTGCCAATTTGCTGTATTCTGAGACGATTAGGGTTTTGGTTCATTCGTCCGAATTTTCCATGCCAAGGCTGAATAGGGTTATTGCAATTTCATGATTTTTGGTTTGGCCCAACCTACTCACACCTTGGGAAATCCTTGTGCATATTGATTGATCGCCCAAATGATAATTTTCTTTGAAATCTTAAGCTTATTCTAGTTTTAATGGCGTGGGTTTGGCTATCAAAATTAGGGCATCATTGTTTTTCCATAAGGATTCATTATTTGAGAGCTTTGGGAATTTGAAATCCTTTGCATTCTGAGTCTTGTTGAGTAGCGTTGATTTTGGGACCATTAGAATCCAAGTAGAAAAGATTGCATGATTGTTTGATTAATGGTTCGCGCGTGGCCAATCGTCGGGTTACCGTGGTGTTCACAGAATTTCTGCGCACCTGGATTTTCCCAGTTTAGGCTAATTCCACTGGGTGGAGTAATTACCAGAACATTTTGAACTGTCTGCGAAAATCTGTCCCATCCAGTCTTTTCCAGTTTTCCTTTCTGGCTTTATCCTTTTTGATTTTCCGAAGATAGGATTAATGGAGTGAATGTTAATTGCTTATTTCTTATTGCTAATGGACAAATTATAGGATAATCTAATGATCTTTTGGCTGAACTAATGATTTATGTGACTGATGATGCTTTGGCAGCGAGAATCCGTCTGGGTCGGATTTCTCCAAAATTCTGCCCCGACGAGATTTCACCGGTTTGCATGGTTTTCCCAGACTGCTTTATTGTTCCGGACCTCCAAAGATTAGCAGTTTGTGGTGGATTTTAATCACTTTATATGATTTTAGGCTAACCTTTGGATTGGAATATGTATGATAATTGAGTACTAATAATATCCTTTGTGAATGTAGACTGAATCAAGCAAGGCTGCAGCAGGAAAGTCCAAGGGTGACACGGAGGGGTCATCTATCTCAGAGGCAGAAAGATTAAGGTTAGATACTAAGAGTCAGTTGCCAGAAAGTAATATATCTTCCATATGGTCAGAAGTGTGAGACACCAATTTGGGGGCCTGGAGGTACGAGTAGTTCAAACAGAGGACACTTGAGAAGAATTTGTCAGTCCTAAGGAATGGCATGATGAAGTCCGGGCTAGTGCATGTGGCAGGGTTTCCTCCTGCAATCCAATGTTATGAGTTGATCTTGGAGTGTGCCCGGCAATACAACTTCGATACACAAAGGGTTGTCAGTACTGAGGGAAGAGTCTTGGCTAATTTCAGTCCTGTCTCCATTGCTCAAGCCTTTGACATGCCTGATCTACCTTCAGTGTGTGCTTTAAACATGGAATTGGCTAGAACATATTATGAGAATGAGCCCATTAAATCTCAACAAATGATTAATGCTTGGTTGGAGAAGCCAAAATCACATCACTCTAAACTACCTAAGCAGTTGCATAGGATCAAATTCAGATCAGATATCTATGATGCCATAACATTTTTGAGCAGGGTGGCAGGTTTAAAGACTACTGGAATACTAGAGAGTTGGATGGTCCATGTGATCACCAAAATTGAACAGGGAACTAACTATCATTGGGCAGGGCTCATTAGTTCTAAAATTGATAAGCAGCTGAGGAACGTCCTATAGACTAAGAAGTTCACCATGTCCTCCTATGTCATGTATGTGCTTGCCAGATTCTACCCATATAGGGGTTTAAATCCACAAGGGACATTCGGACAGGACATAGTTTATGAAGTATACTCGGAGTTGCACCTAGGAAACAAAGACTACAGGAGGGCTAATGATGCATTCACAATGCATATCACAAGGATGCTCCAGAATGCCGAGCATGTAAGATTGTCAAATGGAGCCAAGGGGTTGATAAAGAATTATGGGGCCTGGTTTATTAAATTTCCCACCTTCACCTACATTAGGATTGATGGATGCCCAGTCCCTCCATATAGGTTACCCAGATACCCCACATATCACATTGTGCTATTTGAAATTGTCAGACAGATTTGTGAGTTTGATGCCATTGTAAAGAAGGAAAAGCATAAGACAGGTTTTGGTGGACATTTCCCTCTTGGAATTGGTGTGGTAGAAGTGTGTCCCTCCATCCAATCAGCACACACTGCAGGGGATGAATTGGCAGCATATGGTTTCTCCTTCCACTCCAAAAGAATGAACTTTGATATCATAGGAGAAGCACAAAAGAAGGCCACTAGGGAGTACTGGCATAAAGATGACCTAGAAGACTATTGGGCCAACATCAAGGATGATCTTGAAGCCAGAAAGAAGAGGTATTCTAGGCTCCCTGTGGATATAATCAAACAGTACAATGTCAAGTTGATCCTGGACCAACTGCAGGATGATGGAAACCTGGTACAAGACCATGCATATGAGGCTATGAAGGACAGGTCAATCAGGGAAATCAACTGGAATGAGGATGAGGTCACAGATTTGGAGGACCTAATGGCCCCCGTTATGAAATTTACCTCTTCTTGGTTGAAGCACAAGGTTTTAGAGCTTGAGAGTGAGAAGGTAACCTGTACCTTCAATTTGATGGGGGACCTCAACCCAATGTCTACTTCAGAGGAATCTGGGGATGATGAACCCAAAGGGAAAACCAAAAAGAGCTCTCCTTTCAAGATAAAAATCAGAGGCCCTAAAGAAAGTGAGCCAAAACCCAAGAGAAAGCCCAAGGGAAAGAAGAGAAGTCGGGCTTTGAAGATAGGCAGATCCTCTGATGAGGAAGAGTTGGAAAAAGTAGAAGAAAAAAGTGCTCCCCCACCACCAAAGAAGGCTAGAACAACCAGGACTTCAAAGAAGAAGAGTCAGGTTGCCTCAAAGGATGAGCCCCCTATCGTTGATATAGAGAGTTCAGGAGAGAAGACAAAAGTTTACATGAGGAAATCCAAGACTCCTTCCCCTGGGGAGCAAATGCAGAAGGATTCTCCTCCAAAGCCACCAGTTGTGGAGCCATCTAAGGCTGCTTCTCCTCCACCAAGCGTGCATGAGCAGGGAATTCCTGAGGAGCATGAAACTAGCGAAGATGCGGAGCCATTCAAACAAGGGACACTCTTTGGTGAGGTAGTTGGGCTTGAGGCCGAAGATGTAGAAAAGCATCCTTCTCCTCTAGTGATGTATGAGGACTCTCCAGAAAATGGAAGAGGAAGCGGATTGCCTAAGTAGGAGGAGGACATCCCTGTTAGAATCCCATCACTGGTGCAAGAGGTGGATCTTGAAGAAGGTGATCAAGGTGAGCAGCTCCCTGAGAAGGAGGAGGATAAAATAACTGAAAAGGAAGAGGAGAAAATGCCGGAAGAACAGTAGGAGGAGGCAACAACAGAGGAAATCCGGGTGGAACCTGCAGCCCCGGACTAGCTTGAAAAAGAGATTGCAAGGAAGAAACAGGTAGTGGTTGAGGACACTCCCTTGGATTGGGATGAAATGCTATCCAAAATTGGCAAAGAAAAGAAAAAGAAGGTAGCTAGGGTTGTCTCAAAGATGGAGAGAGATGAAGAAAATAACTGAGTTATCCACATTGCCACCCCTGCCGCGGACAAGACAAGAGAAGATGTCACTGGTGGAGATTACAATGTACAAACTATTAACCTAGGACTGACATCCATGGAGCAGGATATAGAGGAATATGAAGGGTCTAGTGCTGTGATCATCGGCAGATTGAGAAGGGAGACCCAGACGAAGCACGAGCTGAGGAAAGAAAATGAAAGACTTAGGAAATGCTTGGAGGAGGTAATGAAACCCTTGCAATCTCTCCACCCATCTTCTTCTGCCACTCCTGGCTTTCTGCCCAAGGAAACTATCTCCGAGATTGAAAAGATGAAGACTTCGGCTCAAACTGCAATAGATTGGTTGAAGGATGTGCAAATGAAGGGAGATAGTGCAATCAAGGATATCCTGTCAATTGGGAAAGATGCAGTCCAAGCCAAGGAATTATTGGAGCATGTGCTGTCTCAGGACAAGGAGGACATTGACCTTCTATTACAGAAATCCAAAGTCATCATGGGACATGGTAAGGATCAATTAGCTACGGATGGAATCCTTCCTTCTTCCAGATTAAATGAACCCTGGGAATGGTTTGAGGCTCTGCAGATTCGACATAAGGCCATGAAGAAGATCCAAAAGCTAAAGAAGCAAATAGATGGTGATCTTACTGGGGTGTATGAGGGATGCATTGCATTCTTTGAGGTTATGACTGGTAGGAGAAAGATTGCCCCCAAATACCTAAGTCTGGAGCAACTCAGGGAATGGTGGCATGAGGTTTATGCCCTAGATTCTGAGAGTGTTATAATTGGCCACCAGCTAGATGATGCGGCCACCTACTTGGCAGTGATGGACAAGTACTAGGCACATAAGGATGATTGGAATAATACTGTTGACTAATCAAAAGAAGAGATTGATTCCATTCAATGTAAACTTAAGATCTTTCCTTTGCCACCTGTCACCGAATTGGATAGAACATTCTTGAAGGTTCAAGGATCGTTGGCTCAGGGCAAGGATAAGGGAGGTGGTATTTAGTGCCATTTTGAGATTTGTGCTTCCCTATTATCATAGGACATGCATTGGACCATACTACATTGGGGATTGTGTCAAGGCCGACCTTGATGATATGGATGGCATTTAATGTGTGCCTTATTTTGGTTTTCTAAGGCCGACTTGTTTTGGCGGTTATTCTTATTTTGTAAATGTTTGGCTGGGCCAACATGTCTTGAGAGTTTGATATAAATGCATTCTTGCATCATTGTAAGACATTAGATATTAGAGAAAAGAGAAGAGATAATAGAGTTAAGTTAGAAAGAAGAGTTAGAGTATTTAGTCAATTTTTTGAAGCAAGTATTGTATGTAGAACAGTGGACTTGTTGCAGCATTTTGATGATCTAATACAGTTGAAGACATTGTGGTTTTCCTAGTGCAATCTATTGTGTTATTTCATCTTGCATGGTTCCTTTTGTTTTATTTTCTAGATTGCTTAAAGATTTAGGGTCTAGTGTTCAAAATTAAATTAGTTGTAGTTTGGTGAATGGTGTTTATGATTTCATATTTGGAATGTTTGTAGCAATCTCTGGTCTATACTCCCAGTAACTATCTGATTGTAGTAGGCTGGTGAAGTCAACCTGGACCATATATTTACATGTGCTTAAGTTCGATTGTGGATGAATGTCTATGATTTGAAAATCTGTATACCTTAGAAGATTGCACCGTTCTTGTAAGATTGCCTTGTGGGTTAAGCAAGAATTGGTTATTTGAGATTGGTCCATTCCAGATATCTGTCATTTGCATTACTCATTCTAGGAATAGTTTAGATTTCATCATATTCTTGCACCCTATCTTTTGCTATTTCTTTATTATCTGGTTAGATTTAGGATTTGAGATCATCATATTGCAAAATCTGATAAATTGAAAGATACAATTTGCTTGTTGTAAGGTCCCCTCGTGATTACTAGCATTTCACATATTATCTGAGTTGTTTATGCATCGTCATGACCTGACACCCGAGAGACCTTGGGGTGATTTTTAGTGATTTATTGTTGAAAATAACCTTTCAAGAGAGATAGAATATTGCATTCTGTCTGAGTTGTTGCTGTACAGAAAACACCATCAACATAGCCTCTATCAGATTTGAAGGCACCAGATTTCGTAGCTTCCCCAACTCGAGTGATGTTAACCTCATTTTACGCCGGGTTCAATCTGGTGATATTCTTGCTTCTGCAAGAAATGGCATTAGTGAAATTTTTAGGGTTTTGAAATGGGTCTATCAAGAAATTAATGATCTTAACCAAAGAAATAGGGCTCTGTATAGTAAGTTAGAGGAGTTGGAATTGAAGTTGGCTGCTCTCAACAACGAAGATGGGAAATGGAAAAAGAACACTATTGGAAAGGAAGGAGGTGACATTGAGGAAAAGTACAAATCTGTAGAAGCGGAAATGGTTAAAATTAAAAATAACATGAAAAATGTTGTGGAACAAAACCACAAAATGGGTAGGCACAATGCCATTATTATCAACGTTATGTCTGAAAAGATGGAAAAACAAAACAGGGTTCACTGGTTGTTGATCTGGAAGATAACAAGGAAAGCAAGAATGAAGACCAAGGTATTTCAAAAAGAACCTGCACCAATCTTAAAAGGAAAGCACCTCCCACTACCCAAATGGCTCAGAGCTTAAAGAGGGGGGGTTCAGAATATGAACGAGCTGGAAGCTAAGACTACGGATTTATTAAAGACCCAAATTTAGTTGTCGTTGGCATGTTGTTTGGATTTTTGGTTCTGTGGCCTTCACTAGACTTTTTGGTGGTTGTGAAGTTTTATTGCTGTTGTTTTTAACAACCTTTCCTTTTTTGGTATCTTTAGCATTTTTATCTTTAGCTTGTAAACTTTATGGTTTTAGGTCCCTGCAAAACCCCTTTTTTCCTCTTTCAAAAACAAACCAATGGAAGAATATAACCCAAGTGACCCAACAAAAATCTACAAAATCTACATCATCTTTAAAATTTAATTATGTTATAGACATAAGCAAAAAATGAAATCCATTAAAAGCAGCCGACAAAAAATCACAATACCAACAAAAGTTGCATAGTGTTGACAATTTTAATGTGTTCCAAACATAGCCAAAAAATGAAAGCCATAAATAGAAACCCACAAAGATTCATAGTAACAAACTGAAGAAAAAATATACCCATTTGTCAACAAAACCTTATGGAAAAATGAAACAATTTAGCATTCCCAACACCTCCTCAAAAATTAATAGTAACAAACCCATCCAAAAATAGAGTCCTTTCTTAACATAAGTGTATAATAAATTGAAACAATATAGCCTTTTCAACAACAACTTTTCCAAAGTGAAACAATATAGCATAAGATAAAGAACAATAATCAACAAGACCCAATGTAACCAAACATAAAGTGTACAACAGGAACAATTTTATTCCATACCAAACATCACCACAAAACAAAAGGGCTAGATATATACATGTACATATATATATATACATATACATATATATACATATATATATATATACATACATATACATATATATACATACACACAAAAATATATATATATATATATATATATATATATATATATATATATATATATATATATATATATATATATATATATATATATAGCTGTGAGTGGGGAGGGCAAGCTTTTGTGAAGGTACAAGTGCAATCATTGGCTGTGGAATTTCTATGAATGTGGTTGTAGGTTATTTTTTGTTTTTTTGCATGGCTCGATGGCTACAAAAGAAGCAAAAAAGTATTGTACAAGATAATTTTGTGCCCATTTTTTTGCAGGCGATGGGGAAAGTGAAGCACCATAAAAATTTGCATAAACTCTAAAACCTAAAAATGGGTTAGTCATATGCAAATTCCTCAAAAATCTCCTTTGAAATAAAATTTAAATGCTTCAAAATGCAACAAATAACGAGGAATCTAAAGACATTACGAAAGAATAAGATGTACCTATTCCATATTGGATTAGTGTCAAATGTGCCAATGACCCTTTCCCAATCCTTGATAAAACTCACAAGATGCAATGCAATATGATGAGAAAAATTAGTTCTCAATTTAAGAGAGTAACTTTGCATGAGAGTGTAGATGATTTGATGAAGAATCAACCCTCTATTTATAGATTTTCAAATTGGAAGAGAGCTCAAAATAGAGCAATGTGGGATAGTGATTGGACCAATGAGATGATGCCACTTGTCACATTATGATAGGTTGAGAAATGTACAAATTTTGGCCAATGTTCCCAAAAATCAAAAATCAAGGAACGTTGGAATCAAGGGAAAACTGCTTTAAGTCATATTCAAAACCTGTAAGAAAAATGTTAAAAAAAAATCTGCAAACAAAATGTTAAAAACTTGCAAGGAGTCCTCCTTCTAGTGCCATGATAAAGCACCATTAAAATCTGCATAAACTCTAAAACCTCAAAATGGGTTAGTCATATGCAAATTCCTTAAAATGCTCCTATGAAATAACATGTAAATGCTTCAAAATGCAACAAATTACAAGATGAATCTAAAGACATTACGAAAGCATAACATGTACCTATTCCATATTGGATTGGTGTCAAATGTGCCAATGACCCTTTCCCAATCCTTGCTAAAACTCACAAGATGCAATGCAATATGATGAGCAAAATTAGTTCTCAATTTAAGAGAGTAACTTTGCATGAGAGTGTAGATGATTTGATGAAGAATCAACCCTCTATTTATATATTTTCAAATTGGAAGAGAGTTCAAAATAGAGAAATGTGGGATAATGATTGGACCAATGAGATGAGGCCACTTGTCACATTATGATAGGTTGAGGAATGTACAAATTTTGGCCAATGTTCCCAAGAGGGGGAGATTCAAATTTGAATTTGTGAATTAAATGTTGAGAGGGGGACATGTAAGATAGAATTTATTGCAATGTTAGAAGGGACAAGTCAACTTGTCTTCATATTCAAACTTAAGGGAATATTCCATTTTTATGCCAAGTTGAAAGAAAATGATGAATTTATAAATAGATTAAAATGATTTATTGGTGCAAGTGGGAAAAGATAGAGGATGTGATGGGTGGTTAGGTTAGGTTAATCAGGATTAGATTAGCTTAGATGATGTTTAGGTGATTTTGACCCTTTTGACTTAAATATTTTGATTTATTTAAATAAAAAAGGGATGGAATATGCATTTGGATTTCAATTCAACAAAGTTTGGTTTATTTAATTAAAAGGTTGATGTGAGATTTTGATTTATTTAATTTAAATGAATAACCTTAGGAATGAATTAAATAGTCTTGATTTACTTGGTGAATGGATTTGATGAGCTTGATTAATTTAATGAGTGGATGAATATGAACTAAGTGCATAATGCTAATTTCACGTGTCTACATTTTTCCCCTCTTTGAAGCAATGTACTTGCTGCATTGGTTCAAAGAATAAACTTGCCCGATCAAACTTAAAAAAATTAGTGATTTTTTCGGTTGCCCCAGTGGAAAGAAGTACACTTGTACATTTCCCCCTCGAGAGATCGAACGAAAAGATTCAATTTGAGGGTCGATCTCACGATAAAGAGATTCAAAATGGATGGTTATGGATGATGATGCAAATGAGATAGTTTGAAGACACTTAGAATAACAAATCTATATTATCTTAAACAACTTAAATGATGATATGATGTGATGATGGATGAGATGGATGATGTGATATGCTATGATTATGCAATGGATGTTTTATGCAAATATGTGATTTAAGGGATGCTTAGACTAACAGATCTATATTATGATGATGAACATGCACGTGGGATGACATGTAGAATACTGATGGCTTGTGGATGCAGGATGGATGCACTGGTGATGATGATTAATTATTCATGATGTGATGTTAGTGTGGAAAAGAAGACATTAGATGATGACAAGAGGATCCAACAAGCCAACTTTATGAGAGATGATGATGAGAAATGATGATGATAGATGGATGATTTTCTTATCAAGGATTGGGATTTTAAAAAGGTCACTTACCTTATGTTTGATAACACACATAAGTACGATGCATCAAGGTATAAAGGACCAGGATGGCATTGTACTTAGTATGATGGACTTTGACTCAAAAAATAGATATGAGTATTCTTGTTCACACCTGACATACAAAAACCTTGCTAGGATGCACTTTAGAAGCTTCAAACATCTCGAACCAGAACACAAAAAGTTATAACCAATCAATGCAATAGTCAACAAGCTGTCCAAAAAATCCTCTATACATATCTAACAAAGAAAGTATTCGCCGAGGTTATTTTACAAGAATGTCCAACAAGCATAGCAAACAAAAGGATAATGGTCGTTGCCCCATTCCTATCTCTCTAAATCCTTTGTTCAGATATCATCGAGAGGTCCTTGGACTGAGCACAATAAGATAAGTCAAAAAGACAAAGATAAAGTACACAAACAAGTTGATGTTCTTCAATACCACTAACCAAAAGGGAATGTGTTTTTAAGGATAAGAACTGAAACTATTGCCAAAAGATAATGCCCATTGTAGGAAGGATACATCTTAGGACATGTTAGTGGATGGCGGCATGTCATTTCATTTATCCAAAGTGTTCTTTCTGATAAGTAATGCCCATTGTAAGAAGGATTCATCCTAGGACATGATGGTATCAGATGATTGATATGGGACTATTTGGATGATGGACTATCAACACAAGGAATTGACCAACTTGTTTACTTACTGACTTAATCCTGAGACTTGACATTTTTGAATTTTACTTTTAACCTGCTAGACTTGTTTCACCAAAGGTTGAGGGTGACGATCAATTTATTATGAGTGGTGTTATCGCGGGTGCAAGTGAGATGAGGTGGATGGATTTTTGAAATATTTGGATGTTTTTGACGTTTTGAAATGTTTTGAGGCTATTTTTGGTATTTTTTGAGATTTTTGAATGTTTTGATTTTTGATTTTCCAAATTTTTGGGGTTTTCTGAGATTTTGACCAAGAGACTAACCTAAGGAACTATCCTAGGGGCCTCGAGGGCTGATCAACAGATTAGCCTTGCCTACGTTATACACGTAGAGACCACGTAGTTCGACTGACGACCTGGCCGATTTATAAATGAAGATATACATGATGAAATGTTAATTTATTATGACACACTCCTAAAGGACTGACCTAAGTGTCTTGGGGGATGATCAAAGATCAGCTTTGCCTACGTTCAAGCTCAGAGATGACGTAGTTTGACAAGACGACTTTGTTTTTTGGCTTTTTGACTAACTTTTTGACCTGTTTTGGGATTTTGATAATTTTTTGATGTTTTTGGATTTTCTGATGTTTTGATGTTTTTGGATTTTCTGATATTTTGATGTTTTTGGATTTTCTAATTTTTCGATGTTTTTGGATTTTCTAATGTTTTGATGTTTTTGGATTTTTGGATTTTTGGATGTTTTTTTTTTTTGGATTTTCTAATATTTAGGATTTTAAGAATATACACAAATCCAATCCAATGAGAACATGCCCCTAGCATGATGCAATAGACTACTCTGATAAAGGCATGACAAAATGACCTTGAGGATGGGTTGAGTAGTACCAGGAGGGATCATGATATGAACACATGACCAAGCTATGGTGCAGATGTGAGTGGATGAGTGATGGATGGAGACCTGAATGCAATGGATGATGGAAGTGAAATGGATAGATGATGCAAAACAAGTCATAAAGATATTGATGGATGGAAAGTGCTTATTTATGCAAGGTGCCTGTTTGCGAGGTTTTCACCAAGGTACTTGTCCAAAGTGCCACCAAAGTGGTTTTCACTAGAGGACGATTTTTTTCTTTACTATTTTTGATCCTTTTCTATTTTTTTCTGATTTTTTTCTTTTTTGATTTTTTTTGTTGTCACCAAGATGCCTGTTTGCCAGGTTTTCACCGAAGTAACCATTTTTTTAGGACATTTTCTGATTTTTTTGGATTTTTTGGTTGTATACCTTGAAAGATTTAGGCATAATTTTTTTTAAGATGAGAGATATTCATGGGCTCTTGCAGAGGTTCCCCTTCAGGTGTTGATAACTGATATGCCCCTGACTTATAACTTGCTGTGATGATGAATGGTCCTGGCAACCAATTAGGCTCAAATTTTCCTTTCCTGCTTGGGTTTGGGACATTCTTCTGATTTTATTTTAAGACTAGTTCTCCAACTTGGAAAGTCCTACTTCTGATTTTCTTATTGTAGCTCCTTTTGAGTCTATTCTAATAGACTTGCGAGTGATTCAAAGCATCTATGCGTCGCTCATCCAGTAGCTCCAACTCATTTAGTCTTGATACCCGGTACTCTTTATCTGTGATGAGGTTTTGTAATGATATCCTGATGGATGGGAGCTCAATCTCTATGGGGAGTATTGCTTCTGATCCGTAGACCAGAGAGAAGGGGGTGGCACTGGTGGGTGTGTAGATACTGGTTTGATAGGCCTAGAGGGCAGGATTAAGATGTAAATGCCAGTGACGACTTGCATCATTGACTATTTTCTTGAGGATTTTCAGAATGGTTTTGTTTGTAGCTTCTGCTTGGCCATTTCCTTGGGGATAGTATGGGGTGGAGAAGTGATGTTGGATTTTGAATTTTTTGCATAAGTCGCAGACATCCTAATTTTTGAATGGTGTCCCATTATCTGAGATAATGGCTTGTGGGACACCGTAGTGGCAAATGAGATAGTTCAGGATGAACTTTGAAATCTGCTTCCCAATTTTTTACATCATGGGTATGGCTTCCACCCACTTAGTAAAGTACTCCGTTGTGGTTATGATGAATTTGTGGCCATTAGATAAAGTCGGCATGATTTTGCTAATGAGATCAAGTCCCCACTGCGAAAAGGGATATGGTGTGACGATAGGATGAAGCTCTTGAGCTGGAGCATGGATGAGGTCCCCATGCTGCTGACATTGTAGACACCTTTTGGCATAGTCATGTGCTTCTCATTCCATCATGGGCCAATAATACCCCATCCTTAGCAATTTCTTAGATATGGTCATTCCACTCGAGTGCAAACCACAAATACCGTTATGCACTTTAGTTAGAGCAGTCAATGCCTCCTCAACATTTAAGCTGTGTAGTAGGGTTCCTTCTATGCTCCTACTATATAGGGTATCTCCTAAGATGATGAATCTAGATGCTTTTTTTACAAAGGTTCATTTTAGGTTTGAAGGTAAGTCGGCGGGTATGACTCCTATTCGAAGGTATGTATAAATTTCATGGTACCAAGAATCATCGGGACCAATGATTTCACACACGAATTTTGATTCTGGTACCTCGAATGTGGGCATGAGAAGCTGCTCTATCAGGAATTCATATTTTGGAATATTGTTGGGGATGTCCAGTAGGGACCCAATTGTTGCCATGGCATCTGCTACTCTGTTATTGGCTCTGGGTATCTACTCAAATGTTATTTCAATGAAGGATTCTTTGAGAGTCTCCACCAAATTCTTGTATGGAGTGACCTTTTAAACCTTGGTCTGGTATTCATCGTTCACTTGATTTATGATCAATTGGGAGTCTCCATACACTTTGAGAGCTATGATGTTCCATTGCACTACTATTCTGAGACCTATAGTCAAAGCCTTGTATTTCGTGATATTATTAGTGCAAGGAAATGCTAGTTTGTAGGACCTTGGTATGCAATCCCCTTGTGGGGTGATGAAAAAGACACCAACTTCTGATCCATGCTGTGTATGAGCCATCAAAGTATAGTTTCTAGTGGTCAGCTACGTTAAGGTTGAAAATAGATTCATCTGGAAACTCTGAGACAAGAGGATTCTCAGAATAGATAGGTACTTTTTCCAGTTGGTTTGTGATGACTTGGCCCTTGATTTCTTTCCTTTCCACATATTCAATGTCATATTTTGATAGTATCATCACCCATTTTTCCATTCTTCCTGTGAGCATTGCCTTTGATAGTAGATACTTGAGAGGATCAATTTTGGCGATGAGTTTTATTTTGTGTGCTGACATGTAATGTCTAAATTTTTGTGATGCAAACACTACTGCAAGTCATGCTTTCTCGATGAATGAATAGTTTAGCTCATGACCAACCATTGTCCTACTGATGTAATAAATGGCCCTTTTTGTTCCATTTTCGTTGTGCTGAGCCAAGAGAGCTCCAAGGCCTGTTGCTGTTGTTGACACGTATAAGATCAATGGTTTCTTTGGGATGGGTGGTAGTAAGACTGGTGGTGTTAGTAGATATTCTTTGATTTTTTTAAATGCCTCTTCACACTTGGTATCCCATTTGTACGCTACTCCCTTGTGGAGTAGGTGGGAGTATGGGTTCTGTTTATCCGCCAATTATGTTATGAATCCATGAATGGATTGTAGTCTACCTTGGAGACCTCTTAGTTGCTTTAATGTTTTCGGTGCCTCCATCTCGAGGATTGCTTTTACTTTTGTTGGATCCACCTTGATACCCCTCACTGATGGCACTAAGGGTTGCTATGTGATATTTTCTCTTTTTGGACTTGGATAGAATGTCGTCAACATAGTATTAAACCGTCTTATGGATCATGTCATGGAATATCAATGTCATGGCCCTTTGGTATGTTGCTCCTGCATTCTTTAAGCCGAATGGAATCATATTCCAACAATAGGCCCCCCATGGACAAGTGAAAGCTGTTTTATGTTGGTCCTCTTTAGCTATCATGATCTGATTGTACCTTGAGAATCCATCCATTAGTGACAACATCTCATGTCCCGCTGTCATATCTACTATCATGTCGACTGATGTTGGGAAGCGGGAAGTCATCTTTTGGACATGCCTTGTTCAAATCTCTAAAGTCTGTGCAAATTCTGATATTTTCATCGGGTTTTGAAACAAGTACCAAATTTGACACCCATTCTGGATAATCTATTGGTCAGATGAATCCTACATCTAATAGCTTTTTTAGCTCCATTTTGACTAATAGGGTGATCTGAGGATGCATTTTTTGAAGCTTTTGTTTGATAGGCTTTGCTTCTGGATACACTGCTAAGTGGTGAACCACAGTCTCTGGATCAAGCCCTAGCATGTCAGCATAACTCCATGCGAAATTCTTTGTCCTTCCCTTAGGAATGCTGCTAGGAGCTCCTGCTCTTCTGATAGTAGCGATTCTGCATAGAATGTGATATGTGGGGTTTCCTCTATTCCTAGGTTGACCGAATTGTATTTTTTGGCCAAGACTGCTGACTTTTCCTGATGAATGGCTCTTAAAGGAAGATTGAATCCCCCATCCTCGAGTGCCTCAGAGAGGTTTTCCCCGTTGGGTACATCCTTTATTTTTACTTTTTTCTTGTTAGAGAGTGCCATAGTGTGGTTTTCACTCAAGGACTTGGATATTATTCTTAATTTCTCACTTTTGTGATTGAAGGATTCAATCGTTTCCCTATAATAAGTATGTGTGTCCAACTCCATTATAAACCCTGATTTGTGATCCCCATATGGAATATTATCTCACAGTCCCATGAATTCCGAGAGTGCCTCATCATTTTCGAATCTATCAAGAACCGATGGTCCTCGTTGGTCGTAGTCGATGAGTTGGGGATATACTAAATAGATCACATGATTTTGGTGGTCAGATTCAAAAGATAGGGTGCTAATCATGCAAAGAGTGGTATCCTCAAATAGCCTCAGTAAGTTAGTCAAGTGATCCTCATCATCACTAATACTAAAGATGTCGGTTATATCAAATGTAAAGTTATCTATGACTCTACCTGTAGACACTGGTAAGCATAGTTCTACTGGGGTTGGCTGAGGAGGATTGTTAACCATTCTAATTGGAGGACTTCAGCCTCGTATGGTTATATTTAGAGGGGTACATCCAGGGCCAAGGTTTGTTATTGGTCGCGTCTCTGGCATGATAGGTATTATGAGCCCATTGTCATTTTGGCCCAGTCTTTGATTTCAGTCATAGCCCATTATGAGTATCATTTGTAGACCCTTGCTTCTGTCATTCATTAGTAAATCAGCTACAAATATTTCATCTTGATATAGCATATGAGATGGATCCGCCTCAATGACTTCTCGACCCAAATCTCCCCAACTTGTAAAGTTGGGATAGTTTTCAGGGGACGTTTGAGATGTGGAGGCTTCATTTATTTGCGGACGTCCCCATGATCTAGGAGATTGTGGTAATTCTCCTACCACAAAGGCATTATTAAGGAGCTTGTAGTTTCCACAACCATTATCTTGGATGATGACCTTGATGTTAGAGATGGTGGGAATGGTGGGAGTGGCGGGTGTCTCTATCATAGAAGTGGACACGCGAGTGGTAGGATCGATGTATGGTGTGGATGGGCCCTCATCATTTTTGGGTACTTAGGGGATTTTGTAATACGAGAAAGGTTTGGGATATTCGTGGATGGTAACTTCTTGTCTGTCATGTGTGAATTTCAACATTGATGGAAAGTTGACACTACTGCTTTCATCGCATGGATCCATGGACATCCTAGGAGGATGTTATATGGCAAGTCAAGGTCCAAGACTTGACAAGTGGTTTCCATGATGGCAGGCCCTACTTGAATAGGGAGTTTAATTGTGCCTTGAGACACTCTTTCTTGGTCATCATATGCTCTTATTGTGATACCCTTTCCTTTGTCAATAGAATCCTCTGGGATTTTCAATTGTTTGATGAGGTTGAGAGAACAAATATTCAAACCCGCACCTCCATCCACCAAGACCCTTTGACTTTTCTCTTGTGTACTATGACTTCTAAGTGAAGCGCACGGTTGTGAGATGGTTGAGTGGGGAAATTCTGGTCAGAGAATCTGAGAAGATTTAGCGTAATGATATTTCTAACCATACTTTGAATTGCTATGCATCAAGATCTGTGGGGATAGTGGATGAAGCCAATGCTTCCTCAAGGATTTTCCTATGGGCAGATGAGATTTTTAACAACTCCATGATGGAGATTTGCGCTGGTGTTCTCTTGAGCTGATCTAGGACATTATAGCCATTACGAACGGATCTAGATGTAGGGAATTTGTTTGGCTGGGATGATCTTACGATGGTTACTTTTTCGCCTCTTGTGGTGACTCCACAATCTTTGGCATAGGCGCCCTTGATAGTAATGACCATGCAGTTTTCATCTAGGGAGGCGACGACTGTGTCATACACATGATTTATGTTTGAGTGGGTGCCTTTCCCTATATCTTTGTTATTGTTATTCCCTTTGTTGCCATGATTCGACATCAGATTTGTATATATCTTAAGATCATGATTTCCTGTAGGTTGTTCCACATTTATGATTCTTTTATCGATGAGATCTTGGATTATATTTTTTAATCTCATGCAACTGTTCATGGTATGGCCTTTGATTTTATGGAACTCACAGAGTTGATTCTCGCTATACCAAGGAGGTTTCACATCCGGTTCTTGGTAATTCTCAAATGTAGGAGGCTTGATGAGTTTTTCGTCTATCAACTTTTTTGGATTGTTCTATGGTTGTTGTGTTGTGTGATGATTGTTTTGGTGTTGGATTTGGATTTTTGGTGAGGGTGTGTTTTGGCGAGGGGCACTAATGACCACCTTGGCATTGATGACACCATCATTAGTAACATTTTTGTTCCTTGCCCATGTGTGAGGTTTATCGTTGTAATTGGAGGGTGGTAGGTTGTTTTGTTGGTTGGGGTATGAAGTTGATCTTGTTGGTTGAGTCATAAGGGATCTTTCGATCCTGAGCACCTTGGGGATCAACTTATCATATGTGGTGATGCCCTGAACCTTGAGATGAAATGCCAAGAGGCCTTCAAGGTTGGCGATGATGGTACAAACTTGTTGTTCTTCTGGCATGGTCCACTTGCTCCGATTGGCCTTGGATCACCATCGTTGTAGGAATGAAGTGAATGATTCACCCTTTCCTTGTTTCAGAGCTGAGATTTCTTCTAGACTAACATCCATTGCAATGTTGCATGCATAATTTTTAATGAATGCATCTATAATTTCTTGGAATGTTCTAATGCCTGAAGGTAGGCGAGAAAACCATTCCATAGCGTGGCCTGCCAAACTCCTAGGAAATAGTTGCATTAGATAAGTATCGTCGTATGTGACTTCCATGCAATGAACCTGGAATTCCCTTATGTGATCTTCAGGGTTTCCTCTCCCTCGATATTTGTCAAATTTGGGGATCTTAAATCCGTTGGGGAATGGTTTCATCACTAGGCTCCTATCAAATGGATATAGACACAATTGCTTGGTGTCTTTGTGGTTCACCCTGATCGAAGATCGAGCACTTGTTGCGAGAGCAACCTAATTTGTGTCGTTACATCATTTTGCGGATCAGGGGGTGGGATGAAGGTGTTTTGGGGTGTTTTGATTATGGGTTGGATGGGTGGGTTGGTCGGTGTGTTGTTTGATGATATTTGTATGTTCTACCGAGCTAGGTAGGCTTCCACCTACTTTTGTATGAACAACACCTATTGTTGATCTTGTTGTTGCTATGCTAAGATTTGTGCTTGCTATTGTGCTTGTTGCTGTTCCAACAATGCTTGTTGTTGGGCTACCAATTCGGCTACTTCTTGCTTCTCTTGATATTACTTAATTGCTTGCTGATATGCTTGTAATTGCACTGCTTGTCTTTGTGCAAGAAGTTATGCTTGGGCTTGTGCTTGTGCTGCTTGTTGTTGTAATAGAGCTTGTGCTTGAGCAGTCTTATGTGCTTTCAATGTTTGAGCAGCTTGGGCGGCTTGTCGTTGTTGTTGCAACAAAGCTTGGGCTTGTTGCGCTTGTAAGGCAGCTTGCACTGCTTGGGAAACTTGTGTAGCTTGAGCGAATTGTTGAACAACTAGGTGTACCACTTTTTATGTTTGCACTTGTTGGAATCCCCTTTGAAAATCAACTTGCAATGTCACATTGTATTGGTTTGATGTGGTGGTGGATTCAGAATGGCATTGTGGTAGTGGGGAGAGATGATGTCATGTTGATGATTTGATTTGTGGATGGTGTTGTTGATGTGGTGGTTTGAGTGATAAGTGGTGCTATTGATGTGATTGGCCCTTGAGAGACCATGCTTTGCAATGTTAGGGGGGTGTTCGATGATGTTGCGATTTCTTGTGTAGTTGTCATCTGTTGTTGTGATATTGACAACAAGTTTTGAGCGTTTGACATAATGCTTTAGTTGATATTTGGGATGTTGTTTTGATTGATACTTGGTAAAGGGGGAAGCCCTAAGCCAAGGAGTGGTGTGGATGATGATGGAAAAAGTGGAAGTGGTGGAAATGTAAGGGGTGTAAGTCCTTGCAAAAATGTTGTGGTGTGAAAAATGCCCATTGGTCCGAACATGTCTCCTTCCTCTTGCAAATTTTTGAGGAGAGAAGTTTGGGGTGTTGCGCAGAAAAATGTTGATGATGGATCATGGTGGAAAGTGAGAGGAACATTCTTGTGTAATGGGTTGTCGAGTATGTTTTGTTCCAAGGTGGTGTTTGTATCCAAGTTTTGATTATTAACAAGGGGGTGTGCTTGAATAGCATTGAGAAATGCATTTCCCTTATTAACGTTAGGTTGGGTTGGAGTAAAAGATGTCATGATTTGCAGAATGTTTTGAGTGATATTCTGGGATGAGGGTGTGGATGAGATTGGAGGAAAATATGTCTCCACTATGGTACTCATGTTAAAATTTGAAGGCAATTTGGCCCCTTTCTTTGCTAGTTCAAGCATGTATAATGAAGGGTTAAGCCTCAACATGATGTTGACAATCTTATGGTTTTTCAGATTTTGAAGCATTTCAGTTATTTCATCATAAGACATCCCAAAGGTGAGGTCTTCTCCTTGGGATTCTTCTTGTGGGTTTTGTGATGATGTTGGAAGGTTAACTGTGAGAGTTCCAGACCCAATGGGATTCATTTCAAAAGTTTTTTAACTTAAATTACTTGAAGTAGGTGTTTCTTTGTTGGCTTCCATGCTCTTCTTGTATTGAGATCTGGTTTGAACCATAAAACAAGGATCAATTTTTAAGAATGGGAGATGAATCTCTTGATTCTTTGGATTGATCTTTATTTTATGCCTCAAGTGTAAAATTTTAGGATATATTGAGGATCAAAAGGTGATATGATGATGATGAAAAAGATGGATGATGTGGATGTTATGATATTTTGGTAAATCTTGAAGGAGATACTAGGTTTTTAGGACTTTCAGATATGCTTCAAATTTTGATTTTGATTTTTCCTTGGGATTTGTCCGTGATTTATTTTGATTTTGCTTTTGATTTTGAAAAAATAGACCCTAAGATGTTTGGATATTTCCTAAGGATGGATTTTCTCAAATGATGATAATTTTGAATATGTGTGGGGAGAAGGATGCATCTACCCACACCTATCCAAACAAGATGATAGTTTTACTAAGCATATGAAGAAGGATTCATCTACATATACTAAGCTAAACAAGATGATTTTGATAAATTTTGACTAAGCATATGCAAAAGGATACATCTATACATACCTAGCCAAAGGTGATTTTGATAATGTTTTCAAGGATTTAGTCTCAAGGATTTTGATGATTTTGATTTTTCCAAAAAGCCTAGCATTAAGGATGATTTCAAGATTTTCCAAAAGGTGATTGTGAGATGATGTTTATTTTGATGTTTTAAGGATGGATGCAAAATATTTTGATTTGCTTTGATCCTAAGATGAACCTAAAAAAGACACTTTGTTTTCCTAGACCTAGGTATTGAAGAATATGCAAATGCTTCCTAGAGACCTTTATAACCAAAGAATGATTCAATTTGGACACACACTTTTGGATTTCCAACCAATGACCTTCGCTTTGGAATTTTTCAAGAATCATGAGGCTTCAACACACATGAAAGTTCATTTTGCTTAGCTTTTCTTGATGTCTTCATTTTACCAAAAACACTCTCTTTGATTAGGTTTTCAAACTAATATGTCCAATGTCTAAATTTCTTCAAACCCCACAAGATATATTATGTGGAAATTCGATGAACTCAAGGCAAAGGTTTACCTATTGTTTACTTTAGTAGACAAATCAAGATGTAATCCAATCTTTAGAAACCTCTAAGGATGTAAATCCCAAGGGAAAGCAATAACATATGGATTGAGGCAATTGTATTTGTCTCCAAAAGGGTTTGAAATTTGGATGATGATGTTAAGTGTTTGTTTTCAAGATGTTTTCGATCAAGCAATGCATTTTGTAACCCAAGAATAAGTACAACCCTATGGATGTGTGAGACAATATTTGTTGGATTCCCACTTGGACAAGTCCAGCTACGCTTATCTTTAGTGAATGGTTAGATGCTTGACCCCACTGGCTCCCCTCCACAGCTCATTAATGTCAATTGAGGCAACCAAGCATCAACACCCATGAAACTCCCATTGCATGCTTTCCATTTGTACTAAAAGACCGTAAAAGTGTGGGGTGGCTTCAGAATGACCGTTCTTGCACCAATAAATAGATTAAAGGATTTTGGAAAATTCTAGCACATGGGTTTTAATAAGGACTTTCCGTTTGTGGAGATTGATCCATACGACAAGATTCCCCTTTTGGATCCATCTTGTTGGAATCAATTGTGTGATATTGGCATTTACTCCAATACCCACATTTATATCCTGGTTGGAAATACTCTTGGCTTTAGAGTGTTACCAGTTGAGTCATTCCCTTGGGTGAGTACTTTTCCCTAAGGTAGGCCCTCTAGGATAAACAAAAGTGAGTAAAGAAAAAATTCATAACTCGATCAATCTTTGATGGCAACAAAGAGAGAGAATATACGTGATAATTCCCCCACTCACACTCGCACAAGATCTTGTTCAATTTTAAATCCAAATCGAAGTGTGGAGGTGATTGCTTTATCTTACCCTAAAGTCATGAAAAAGGCCTTTTGATTCTCAAGATCACTATAAATTGTGAGAGAAGTGCATACGTCCTTTTTAAATGAATTTAGTTTAAGTAATCCCTTATGAAAACAAAGTTGCACTTGTTCTTTTTAAATCCACAAAGAAAAATGTGAGTTCTTTTTAAGCACCAAAAGACGAGTGAGAGATACTTTTTTCAATTGTTAATCAAAGAAAAAAATGTAGTAAGTTGCATTCCTAATGTTATTTTTAGCCTTTGTAAGAAGAAATTGAAAGATTCTTTTTAAACCCAAATGACATTAGTGCTCTAAGAAAGAAAAGATAACAATTTCTTGAAGAAGTGTTAAACAAACACTAAAGTGTTTAAAAAAACTTTGATCTTTCAAAATATCATCCTCATGCTTCTCCTCCTTTCGCTTTCCTTCATTTTTTTTACCTTCCTCATTTTCCTATAAAAAGAAAAGACAATCATGTGAGGATTAGAACATTAAATTCATTTTAATCACTAACTCCAAACAATAACATGATTTCAATTTGAAAGAACAAATGATTTGGATGATAAAAGGATGATTTATAAGTGGATCCTGCTTTGATATCGACTTCATTGAAAAGATATCATACTTTCTAGACCCCTTCCTTCACACTTTGACATTGACTACAAGTATTAAGCCCTTAAATCAACCATAAAGAATAAATCTCTTAAAAACGCCCTCCTAATCCTCAAATGTTGACTATTTCAAAATGATGTGATAAACTTTGAAAGCTCATAAATTTTATCAAACCATAAGGATACATCTTTCAAAAGTACTCTCACAATCTTGAAATGTTGACTATCAAAATGATGTAATAATATAAAATTATGACATTTACTATAGGATCGATAAGTATAATGACATAGTATAAAAAGGCACCCAATCAAATCAATTACCAAAATCATTCACTAAAGCCATATATTGCTTAAAAGATGAAATACTACTGCCATATAGAAATAATTTTGAATCTTGTAAAGAAAATGCAACTGTCAAGTGTGAAATTTTAAAAAGAAAGGAAGATTGAGGAAAACACATTTTGGTAAGTGCCAAGTCGAATTGTCAAAATTTTCCAGTGTATAATTGATGAGGTATTTAAAATAGGGCATTTAAAACAAGGCATGGTCATCCATAAAGCTCATAAGGACAGGACACAAGTATACGATCTTTTTGGCAAGATGGCATGCATATATATTTAAAAAATGTGGTAGCATAGACTAGGCATGTTATAAAGTATATCTGCCCTTACCTGGAACACCAAAAGAAAATGGTAATAAAGCATTCAATTAAGAACTAACCCTCCTAAAACTAGCAATACTCTTAGGTAGCAGAGTGATTCACTCTTGATATGTAGATCGAGGTAGATTTGAGAAGTCTGATCTTAGTTCAATTGGAAAGAGTAGAACTGTATTAAAAGAAAGTTGTAGATCTATAGCTGCAAAAAGAGTCAATAGTGTGCCACTAAGGAGCTGTTCGCCCAAGCCAATATGAAGCTATATTTAAAGAGAATCTGTAGCTTTCACCAGTCACAGTGAGGAGGAGTCAAGTCACTGTTTTTATGAGGTGCAAGATCTGGTAGATATCGTAGCTAAAAGAGGAAGCCGTCACTAGGTTAAGAGGAGCCACTACAGTGTGAAATTTTTAGCTGTAGAAACCACAAAAATTGGAACAAAGAAGCCTCCACTCAAGATAGTGGGATTTGAAGATGGAAATGTAGTCACTAAGAAATCCTTACTACTAAAGCGCTATGAAGAAGCTGCTAGCTACTCTTATGATGGCCAAAGGGATGTCAACATGGGTATAACTAGCGTACTAGACAAAGAAGCTCATAAGATGTTTTTTTTAAGTGTAATCCTAGACACTAGTATTAGAAATTTAATACTTGTCACCAAAAAACATCATACATAACATACATGCCACAATTTCTTGATCCTTTCAATTTAGTCTTTCCAGAAGATATTTGAAAATAAAGTACTGCCTTGAAGTCTACTGCCTGGAGAAAGAAGGTACAAGATTCTTAACTTCCAATGAAAATCAGGCATCAATCATGTTAGAAGTAAATCTTGAGGCATTAATTTCTTCTACGAGAGGAGAAATTATCTTCTGTGAGCTTTAGATGATAACACTTTTTGGAGGGATCTATTTGCTACAAATTTCATGAGATAAATGCGTAGACCTTCTGTTTCCTTTTCTTTTCTTTTCTTTTTTTCAAACAGCAAAAGGTTTACACAAACTTGTGCAAGATAAATGCATAGGCCTGTGGTTGGGAAGTACATGTGCTAAAGTCTTTACCAGAGCCAATAAAAAAACTCGTCTAGATTATTATGCCTACCTTCTACATTCAAATTACATCAAAATCACAAAGGTTGATGGAACTCTGAATAATAACAAGAAAAGAAAAAACATGTTCAACATAGACAATAACTAGCTATCGGGTAGAGACAATTCCTATCTCCATATTCTAGTTGTGAACACAATTGTTTCTACTATAAAGACATTCCACTGCCTACACTTTACTAGTCAAGAGCCACAAATTGCTCTATTGTTGGCGTGGATAAAATGATGTCAAGATTGCTAAAACCATTGAGACCCGCTAGATTGATTGGAGCTGTTGTGGATGCATTTAGTCAAAATATATGGGTCATCCCACAATAATGGGTTACACTTTTTGGCCAAACTTGACATTGAAATCAACATTTTCAGAGAAAACTTCACTTTCTGACACTTATAGTAGGTAAACTATTAGAAATTTGAAAATGATGTAAACTAGTGATTTGTGAGATTTTGTTTGTAGATTTTAAATGTATTTTTTTAAAAAAAATTGAAATTAAATTGTAATTTTTTTGCATCTCCTTTGATAACTAGTTTTTAATAGTAAACAACATTTTTAAAAAGTGGTGTGTACTTCGGCCAACATAAATTTTTTCTACAAAGGATAAAATTATAATTATTTTGAATTTAGGTTTGTAACACAATTATCCAGTACTTTCATTTTGTTTCATAGCATTTTGTTGAATTTTTTTCTTTTAATTAAGTTTTGAAATCAAAACATTTATAATTTAGACATAGGTGCACTTCGGCTTGCATAAATTTTTTGGTATGTATTGAAATTCAATTTTTCTTTTTTTGTTAGAACAAGGACATCAATACCTAGTGGATATATATTTTTCAAAAAAAAATTCCTCAAATTTACTATTTTTCCACAATGATTTTTCATCGAACTTGATTCGGTGAAAAACCTATGTACAGTAAAACTAAAAATAAATATAAAATAAAAAAAATATATTAAATTTATAGTTGTTTGGAAAGCGTTTCGATCACTCGATCATCCAACTTGGTTTATCAAGTTGACTCCATTTGCACCTCCTTCAAGCTTTGATAGTAAAAAAATGCATAAATTTTTGAAATGGTGGAGGAAGGTGAAAAAGGAGGTTCATTCAAACCCCCTTCATTAGAAAGGGGGTTCGAATGAACCCCCATTATATGGTACAAAAGGGGGTTCATTAGAAGGGAGGGGGGTTCATCAGAAGGGGGGAGGGTTCATTAGAAGGGGGGGTTCATTAGAACAGGGGTGGTTCATTCTAACCCCCTTCATTAGAAGGGGTAAACCATTCTAAATTTTTTCATGAGCATTTCTATTTTTTCTTCGTTCAAAAAATTGTAACCCATTATTGTGGGTTTACTCATATAAGACTATCGAGAATGTGTAAGATTTTAGAACTAGGAGCATGAGTGCGACTGCTTGCTAGAGATCTTGTAGGAACAAAGAGTCTCTAGCAAGGCACTAAGGACCTTATGTGCTATGACAAGATGGATTGCATGAGATCTAGTAGATATATCAATGGCAGTGTACTAGCAACTAATCACTTTCAAAGACTTTCAAGCTAATTGAGGCAGCGATCATCTTAAAATAGAGATCAATACAAAGACGTGCAGTGAGAACACATCCCCAAGGCAAAGATCATCTTAATACATCTTCAACCAGGCACCGCCCAAAGCATAAGTAAAATAAATAAAAAATAGAACATACTCCCATCAAGTGCGCCATCACAGGTCAAATACTTTGGATTTAACAGTCAATTTAACTAACCAACAGATGTTGAATTTATCAATGCATAGTCTGCCTATTTTTCATCTATTTATCAAAAATCAAGGAACGTTGGAATCAAGGGAAAACTGCTTTAAGTCATATTCAAAACCTGTAAGAAAAATGTTAAAAAAAAATCTGCAAACAAAATGTTAAAAACTTGCAAGGAGTCCTCCTTCTAGTGCCATGATAAAGCACCATTAAAATCTGCATAAACTCTAAAACCTCAAAATGGGTTAGTCATATGAAAATTCCTTAAAATGCTCCTATGAAATAACATGCAAATGCTTCAAAATGCAACAAATTACAAGATGAATCTAAAGACATTACGAAAGCATAACATGTACCTATTCCATATTGGATTGGTGTCAAATGTGCCAATGACCCTTTCCCAATCCTTGCTAAAACTCACAAGATGCAATGCAATATGATGAGCAAAATTAGTTCTCAATTTAAGAGAGTAACTTTGCATGAGAGTGTAGATGATTTGATGAAGAATCAACCCTCTATTTATATATTTTCAAATTGGAAGAGAGTTCAAAATAGAGAAATGTGGGATAATGATTGGACCAATGAGATGAGGCCACTTGTCACATTATGATAGGTTGAGGAATGTACAAATTTTGGCCAATGTTCCCAAGAGGGGGAGATTCAAATTTGAATTTGTGAATTAAATGTTGAGAGGGGTACATGTAAGAGAGAAGTTATTGCAATGTTGGAAGGGATAAGTCAACTTGTCTTCATATTCAAACTTGAGGGAATATTCCATTTTTATGCCAAGTTGAAAGAAAATGATGAATTTATAAATGGATTAAAATTATTTATTGGTGCAAGTGGGAAAAGCTAGAGGATGTGATGGGTGGTTAGGTTAGGTTAATCAGGATTAGATTAGCTTAGATAATGTTTAGGTGATTTTGACCCTTTTGACTTAAATATTTTGATTTATTTAAATAAAAAAGGGATGGAATATGCATTTGGATTTCAATTAAATAAAGTTTGGTTTATTTAATTAAAAGGTTGATGTGGGATTTTGATTTATTTAATTTAAATGAATAACCTTAGGAATGAATTAAATAGTATTGACTTACTTGGTGAATGGATTTGATGAGCTTGATTAATTTAATGAGCGGATGAATATGAACTAAGTGCATAATGCTAATTTCACGTGTCTACAAAAAGTATAGAGTGCATAGAAAGAAAATTGGAAGAGGCATAGCTGAAGGAGCAGGGAGAGGCAAGGGAAGAGGTGCATATTGAGAAAACTATTCCTCGAATATCTCTAAAATATTCTATGTTATTTTCCAAAAGGTACTGTTGATTGTTGCAAAGCACAAAAAAATGTACAGTAAAAAACCAAGGAAAAAATACAACCCAAGCTAACCATCAACAATTGACAAAAAATATAGTGGATTAACAAGTAATGGAAGACTTCTCAACAATGACCCTTTTCATGAGGAAATGATATAGCCCAAGATACACTACAACAACCAACAAAAGTTGCATAACATCAACAATTTTATTTTGTCCAAACATAGCCATAAAATGGAATCCATAAACAAAAACCTACAAAGATTCACAAAAACAAACCAAAGTTAAAATATACTCATTTATCAATAGAACTCTATCAAAAAATTGAAACAATATAGCCTTCTCAAAAATTAACAGTGACAAACCCATCCAAAAAATATACTTCTTTCTAAGCACAAACTTATGAAAAATGCAAACAATATAGCCTGTTCAATAGCACCTTATCAGAAATGAAACAATATAGCCTAAGATAGAGAACAATAATCAGCAATACCTAGTGCAATGAACCATAAAGTTTACAACATTAACTATTCTATTCTATTCCAACCATAACCACAAAACAAAAGTCATAAATCAAGCAACATTGGTTTCAACCGCAACCCAGTTGGACAAACCCACAAAACTGTAGCCACAAAACCCAACCAAAACAATAGCCACATAATGCAACCTTAAACGAAACAATATTTCTTTCAACAAACAATATAGTCTTTTCTCAACAACACCTTATCGAAAATTGAAACAATATAGCCTTTTGAACAAAACCTTATCGAAAATGGCATAATATAGCCAGAGCTAGACAACATAAATCATCAAAAACTACATAACGCCAACAATTTTATTTCATTGCCAACATAGCCACAAAACACAAGCCATAAACAAAAACTGTCAAGAAATTTACATATACATAAATATATATATATATATATATATATATATATATATATATATATATTCATGTTTATATATACATATATATTAATATTTAAGTATACTCTTTCCTGAATGGAACCTTATCAAAAATTGAGAGAATCTAGCATTTTCAATAGCACGCTATCAAAAAATTGAAATAATATAGCCTCTTCAGTAGGACCCTATCGAAAATAAAATAACATAGCCTAAGCTAGATAACAACAATTAACAATCTATAAGGGAAACAAACATAAACTATATAACATCAGCCCATTGTTGATTGCACAAAGCATGAAAAAATGGATAGTAACAATCCAATACAAAAATATAACCCAAGCTAGCATAGTCTTTTCCCAAGAGTGCCTCAAGTAACAAGAATTCAAACACTTCTCAACAACACCTTGGAAAGAATGAAACAATATGGCCCAGGATACACAACAACAACCAACAAAAACTACATAAGGTTAACAATTATATTTTGTTCCAAACATAGCCACAAAACGAAACCCATAATGAGAAACCAACAAAGATTCACAGTAACCAACCCAAGTAAAAATACACTTATTTCTCAACAAAAGCTTATCACAAATAGAAACAATATAGCCTTCTCAACAAAACACTCTAAAAAATTAACAAAGACAAACCCATCAAAAAATATGCTCCTTTCTGAACAAAACCTTATCAAAAATTGAAGCAATACAACCTTTTCAGCAACACCTCATCCAAAATGAAACAATATAGCCTAAGACATAGAACAATAATAAAAAATACCTAATGTAACCAAACGTGGATTGTACGACATTAACTATTTCATTCTGTTCCACCCATGACCACAAAATGAAAGCCACAAATCAACCAACAATGGTTTCAACAGTGACCCATACGCAAAAACCCACAAAACCGTAGCCACAAAATCCATGCAAAACGATAGCCACATAACGCAACCACAAACAAAAAAATATTTCTTTTAACAACCAATATAGTCTTTCCTCAACAACACCCTATTGAAAATTGAAACAATATAGCCTTTTGAATAGAACCTTATATAAAATGAGACAATATAGCCCAAGATATAAAATAACAATCAACAAAAACTGTGTAATGTCAACAATTTTATTTTGTTGCAAACATACCCACAAAAGGAAAACATTAAATAGAAACCTGACAAAAATTGATAGTTACAAACCCATACATAAAAACACTCCTTTCTCAACAAAACCTCATCAAAAATTGAAACAATACAACCTTTTCAACAACACCTTCTCAAAAATGAAATAATATAGCTTAACCAAGAGAACTATAATCAACAATTCCCAATGGAAGCTAAAAAAAAGGTGTATAGGATTAACTATTTTATTCTGTTGCAACCATAACCATAAAATGGAAGCCGTAAATCAAACAATATTGGTTTGAAGACCGACCGAGACGCAAAAACCCACAAAACACAAAAAATGATAGCTAGGAACCCATGCAAAATCATAGACACAAAACGTGAACCTTAAACCAAACAATAGTCATTTTCACAAACAATATAGTCTTTTCTCAATAGCACCTTATCAAAATTAGAAGCAATCAATAGTACCTTATCGCAGATAAAACAATATTGCTTGCTAAAAATGACAGATTCATAGTAACCAACCCAAGTAAAAATATACTCATTTCTCAACAAAAGCTTATCACAAATAGAAACAATATAACCTTCTCAACAACACCCTCTCGAAAATTAATAGTGACAAACCCATAAAAAAATATACTCCTATCTGAACAAAACCTTGTTCAAAATTGAAACAATACAACTTTTTAAACAACACCTCATTGAAAATGATACAATATAGCCTAAGAGAGAGAAAAATAATCAAAAATACCTAATGTAACCAAACATGGAGTGTACAACATTAACTATTTCATTATGTTCCACCCATAACCACAAAATGAAAGCCACAAATCAACCAACATTGGTTTCAACAATGACCAAGACACAGAAACCCACAAAACGCAAACCTTAAACCAAACAATAGTCGTTTTCACAAGAAATATAGTCTTTTCTCAATAGCACCTTTCAAAATTAGAAGCAATCAATAGTATTGTATCGTATATAAAACAATATTGCCTCCCAAAGATGGCGAGCCACAAATGAAACAATATGGCAAATGGTTTTTTTGATATGCACCTCTTCCTCCTTGCTTCAAACAAACCTCTTTCCACTAGATTTCTCCAAGATGCTTTGTTTCTCCAAGCCTACAAACATAACCAGAAAATAGAAGCCATAAATAGAAACCCAAAAAAAATTAGAGTATGAAATCCATGCAAAACAATACACACAAAACGTGAACCATAAACGAGACAAGATTTCATTTTTAGAAACTATATTGTATATTCTTAACAAAAACTTATCAAAATTTCAAACAATCAATAGTACCTTATGACAAATCAAAAAACATAGTCTGGCATAGACCATGAACCAAAAATCAAACAACATCGCCAATTATTTTTTTGACATGCTCCTCTTCCCACTTGCTTCAAACACACCTCTTTGATGAGGGAGCAAACCTGAGACAAATAATAACACTCACAAAATAGAGAATAATATTTTATTGAAAAATATGGAATTCTTACATGGAGAGGATCTCAAATCCTCGAGCTCTGTGATACATGCAAATTACAGAATTACAAAAAATTACCCCAAGTTCCCCTTTCGCAGCATGCGAACCCTTTTCCCCAAAAAGTTACCCAAAAGTCAAAAACTAGCCCATAAATAGCCCCTTTTTGGTTTGGAACCAAAAAAAACATTCAAGTTATGAGTTTTGGCAGTTTGGCGCCAAAAATTACAATTTGAAATTGAAAAATTTAAAACATCATTTGAAAATCATCACATTTTGAAAGTGTGCCAACTTTTGGGAACCATAACTTTTGATCCAGGACTCCATTTTTCAAACTGTTTGAACCATCGGAAAGGTCTCAGAGTCAAGAATGCGCTTGAAATCTGCTATGCCAATTTTGGTAAGTTTTCAAGCCATTTCGGGGCCATTTAGTGCCTCAAACTTGATCTGGAAGGTTTTCACATGCTTTTCTGGGAGACTGAAACTATAATAAATTTCAAACCAGGAATGCTCTCATATTGATTCTTTCACCAATCTTATTATTTTTCCATTATGAATCCTCCCATATAATTTTTGTTCCAAAACGCCTTCAAATTCCAATACCTAGTAAAAATAGTAGTTGACCAGAAAAACAGAAAAGCAAAAATGAAAGTGGGGATTTACATAATGACGAAAAGGGTATGTAGAAATGAAAAGACATAAAAATCTAGCCAAATGAAACCTAAATGAAATACATATTTTTTTTGGTAATGCAAGATTTCCCTTACACCACTGGATGCTCTTGCATCACTCTTCCCGCTAGCTTTCTTGCACAAAAATGGGAAAAATATTATCACAGACGACACTTTTCTTTTCCTTTTGCAACCATCCACCCATGCCAAAAAATACAAGATAACCTCCACCTACCTTTGCAGAAGCTGCACAAAACTTAATCGAGATTTCACCCTCATAGAAGCTTACCCTCGTCGCTCACGACTCTCATAGCAGGTATAAAAATAGAACGACACCAAACAATTCTTTATTGAAAATTTCCTAAATATTCCTTTTATTCCCCAAGGTGTTAAACGGTAGCTGTTATCACGACCATTGCTAGTAAACACAAAGCATGCAACAATTAATGTTGCTACGAACTCGCGTTTAATTTCGGCGGCCTTCTCTATCCATGCAATGGTAAAACTGCCACCATATTCCCACGGCAGTGAACAACCACCTTCACTACCTTTTTCACAACCATCAAAAGGCTAAAAACTAGGAGGTTGATGAAAAATCTGACCATAGTTACAACCCATCTACCACCTTTTTCCTGACCGTTGGAAGTCTAAAAAATGGGGAGGCTGACGAAAATTCCAACCAAATTTCACACAAATAACCTATTGGCTAATAATAAATTAGTTAGCAATATGAGATGGAAACTAGATTAATAGAATAATCTTATTATTTAATTAGTTAGTGGTATGAGGGAATTAGAGTTAATTAATTAAATAGTATAATTAATTATTTAGTTAGTGACATTCTATAGTAAATGTTTTAGCTTAATTAAATTTATTTATTTATTCAATTCATTTATAATTGAGATAGTGTGGTTAAGAAGGTATTAATTTTTAATTAGAAGGGGTTGTAAATAGTTAAATTTTAGGTGTTTACAATAAGTGAATATGAAGCCTCATAATGATGTATACTAGGTTGAGCCTTAGGGTCTTTTTCTTTTTGTTTATTTTCTTCTCTAGCTATCGAGTTATCTCTTTGAGTTGGTAACCTATTCCATGGTGTCACCTAGTCTCTTGTAGCTCAAGAAACCATCTATAAATTTTTTCACTTGCACCTAAAATTTATGTTTTGTTGGTTTATTTTCAAAGTGGAATTTGGGATAAGGATTATCGTGAGTGCCTTGAAATGTGACCTGAGTACTCTAACTATATCTCTTTGATACTTTTCCAATAGTTCGAAGAAGTTTAATTTCACCCAATAGGCTAGACGTTATCACCCTACCAAGTTGGGGGTAGTATACAATGCAAGTGTATTAGGCAGTAATCAAATGTAGTACACGAAAAGGAAGTTAAATGTACCACAATTTTCTTATCTAGATAATAAACTTGTCCATACAATGAAACACATCCTCATTATTTCCCTCCCCATATGACTATGTTTATGGCCTTGTTTGATAAGATATGACAACCCAACCCCATCATGGGTAGGCTGAATGTCCCTCATGTCTAGTGACACTCATAAGTTGTAGACATGTGCTCAAAGCTTGTAAGATGCCATTTAAACTTCTATCAATCTATGGTAATACAATGTATTTTGAGACATATAGGAACAAATTGGAGACTTATTTGATGGACTTGCAACAATAAAATGTTAATAAAATTATTATAAAAAGCTATACATAATTCCTTCCCTTACAACTCTTGTCAAGGAGCTGAGCTACTTTGTAGTCCATATAGTTTTATATAAAAAAAATCTCAATATTGAATTGTAAATTTGGTGGATTGTTAATTTTATAGATTAGGTTTTATTTTAATCAATTGGTTATTTATGTTTAAGATATGATATGTGTGTGTGCATGAACACACACATATATCAATATCAGTAAATAATATTTGAAACTATTCAATATAGTTTCAAATGAAAAAACTCAATATATCCACTTTTCAAGGTATTTTATCGATTATTTGTTGAATGAAATATAACAATACCTTTCCAAAAACCTAGTCAATTTAATACCTGTCTTTATGTTTCAATAATGTTAATTGTGAAAGACCGAAGAAACTACAAGTACATGGATTGAGATATAATTAACTGATCATTCTTGGAAAAGAAAAAATAAACCAAAATTAAACTATATCCAAAGGATCAAAATCTAGCTTGAGAGCATTATTGGATAGATTGAGAACATGCCTCACAAGTATATCCATGGGATCAAAATTATTACATGAGGGGTCATCAATGTGGGAAAGAAGACTTGTCACATACAAGTGACTGTGCATTCTTAAAATTTGAGAATCTTGCACAAGAATCATGGTTGCCCTGAAGATATGGATGGATTGAATAGTGAGGGCTCAATAAAGAATCAAAAAGTAAATGCTTGTTTGGTAATTGGGTTTAGTTTAGTTGTATTTTGTATCCACTTTACCTAAGTTGTAATGCATTACAAATAATCTCAAATAAGTAATTTAGATTTTAGTGCCATTCAAAGATAATGTGCTACAATTTAATTCATTGACCTTTATATTTAACAATCATTTAACCTAATCTATGTGATTTCCTCGCAACTAAACCTTGTTTATCCTATATGTTAATGGGTTCTTGTAGCTTTATTATTATTTGTTTACATTAATAAAACAAGTAGTTTAGAAATTTATATTAATTAATTTATTTTAAATAACTTTATGATTAATTCAATATAAATTAATTTTCATGGTGCATTAACTCCAATCCCTCGAAAGATCGAATAGATTTTTGGGGTTTTACTTTACAATGTAATTTTTCAAATTGGAAAAATATTTTTTCAAATAAGTGAAAGATAAAATAATGAGCAATTATGAAATGTAGATACCAAAAATCACTAAAAATTAAGGTAATATAACAATCTTGCAAACCCTTATTAATCAAACCATTCTTGAATTAAAAAAAAAGGATCAAATATTTCAATAGGATGGTATAGTTTAGACAATCATTAAATTCAAATAACTAACTACACAAGTAGATCCAAACTATTCATAGGTTGCTATAAATATTAAATCTCGTACAAACTACATTATTCAATTATGCATTTCAAATATGATTACTATAACAATAAATGATATATAAAAATAATGATAAACAAATATTTTTTAGAAACTTTATACATATGAACTACACATTTATAGGTCTATTGTTGGAGTAAATTAATCATCATTAATATTTACTCTAATGCCTAATGCAAACTTAGGAAAAGGTCATCTAGTTTTGATTGTGAGTGTTATTGCATTAATTATGCATTACAATGAGTCATGTGCTTTATTCTTTGTGTTGCACACAAGATAAAGTCACTTAACTGATTCATGCATTCTGTCATTTCACTCCTCTCTCAGTCAGAACTCCACCATTCAAGGATCTTGTGTGGAGTTCATTTGAGTCTACATAAGGATAACCAATCCTTCATTGTATTCATTTAGTATTCAATTAATCAATATTGTTTCATCCCTTTTTGTTGTATTTTCTCATTTGTATGTGACAGGTTTCTCTTTAGAATATCATCTAGGGATTGTGGTATCTCAATCACAGATTCTTTCAGGGTATCAAAGCTCTAGATCTGAAGATCCTTGTTCATGTTTTTGAGGAATTTGTTGTATTTAGTTTTTTTTTCTATTGTGTGTTTTCATCATAAGAAGATGGATAGAAATTTTTGAAGCATCATTAGGAGTCAACATGTCCACTCATAGTAGAAAGGAATCGATACCCCTAAGCCCATCTCCTCCCAGGCGAATGGACCCGACTTGCATTTAATGACTTGATTTGTAGACCAAAGGCCACATGACATTCATTCAAAGATAATTTGGAGGGAGGCGTTTGGTCATTGTGAAGGCCGCAACAAGGAGAATTCCTCATTCACAAACAGTAGCTGAGTTTGGGCAAAGGCTTGTTGTGTTTGATCCCTGTATTTGAGGCACATTTTAATCTACACATGGTCTGTGTCTACATTTTGAGGGCGAGTTTTCCTATTTTTAAGACATAAAAGCTTCCAGGAAGGAGTGGTTTGAACTGAGTAGAGGACTTGTGCTTCACAAAGTGTAGTCCGTGGAGATACTCCCACGCGACCCACACCTCACACCCTGGCATTGTCACCTAACTTGTCAGAAAATTAAATTGTAGATTGGGCCCATTCGCTGGTTAAGGCCATTGAATTTTCTGAAGTGTGCCCACAAGCCTGCGACTTGAAGCTCTCACTCGTGCCCTCTAATTGGCCTCTTCAATAAACTTTCTTATTGCATATTCCTCTGCACAGTGCTTTTTTGGAGGCAAAATTTTGAGTTTGGAGGCCCACGAGAGCAGTCTTTGTGTAAGTTTGATCAACTATTTGCAAGCCGCCAATCATGCATTTCAATGATGGAGGCACAAACTAGGCAGATTTTTCTATGATACTCAGGCCAAGAATTTTTTTCTTTGTGATGGAGGTTTGATTAAACGGAAATGCTTAGTCACATAGGTTGTGGTTCATTTGACTGACCTGATTCATGCTCCTTTCCGCATGAATTATTATTACAGACATCAAGGAGGGCATGCTTTAATTTGTTTGTACAGGCATCAATTCAATTTGAGGCTCGATAGGCCACATTTGGGCGGCAATCTATATAGTGAGGGCATGATTTCAATCACCATAGCCTGTCACGCCTATGAACCAATCACGTCAAGGTCCTGTGTGCTTTGGTGCAAGTTTTTCTTCCATGAAGATTTTCACCACAATGGACGCAAATGTACAAACCTTTGTTTCTAGTGCATGTATGTTTCTTTCCCCAATTTTTTATTGCATGCTCCTTGCTTTCTTCCTTATTGATTCTTTAAATATTGAGCATGCTTTGTGAGCAACACATGTAATACCCCACCATGCAACCCCAAAGGAAACTAATACATCTAACATTTATGCAATTTTTTTTAAGTAACTAGCATGCAACATAATATTAACATACAATCATTTGAAGTGATATTATACATGTACAACATATCACAAAGCCCCTTGGGGTTACATGGTTGCATTAGTTTTCGAATCATCATCATTACAACACATGAAAGATAAGCATCCACAAGTACCATAAGATATGAACATGGACAATACATTTAAAGCATGCAAGTACATCGCTGAAGAATTACATCAATACAATGCTACTTCCCATCATGAATTGGGAAAGGTACAATAACATGGGATGATACAAATGAAATGAATGAATGCAAAGCATCAAATTTGGATCCATCTCAGGTACATTTTTGGTGTCACAGTAACCGATACATCTTTGCAAAAACTCAATCAACATTTTGGGACCCAATGGGGTGCATAACACGTTCCACCTGACCACGTGGACCCTAAGTCCCACCCCCTGTGCTTGGAGATGACAAGAACGACCACAATGAAATACTATCAAGAAAGACAATGTTTACAAGACTCCACGACATGATCAATAATAACACAAGAGAAAATCCAACACATGAAACATCCAACACAAGATACATTCAACACAAGAAACAAGACATCACGACAAGAGAATCAACAAACATGTGACAACATCTTCTTTTAGAGGCTCAAGAACAACAAGAGGGAAAGAACAACATACAAGGTTGTTAAAGGGTGGACTGTCATCGCATAGGTAGCCACGTGTTACCCTAGTAACCTCTACCAGCCACTAGACCATCATATTTTCTATGCGGGATCAACATACCCTACAAGATTGCTATGTAGAGGAAAGGAAGCTGACCTTTCCATTCCAGGCATTCCCACTCATCCTAAGCCTAAACAAGCACTTGGGCCCATGAGTGAGGCTACATTATCTAAATTAATGTATGAAACTACCCAAACCCCCTAATTAATTAATTAAGTTATCACTTGATGAAACTCACAATGGGTTATCTTGGACTAGGCACTTTGGGCAACAACCTCCACTAAGAGCCACTCCCCCAACTAACAATAAAATCCTATAAACACAAACAGGGAAAGCCATCTTGCACAAACTAGCAAAACCATATAAATATGCACATAAAAGGAGGCAAGCAACAATTCACATAAAATCTCCACTAAAAACCATTTCCATCGTGCAAGGCTCAAACCCACATAAACACAATCCAAGTGTAAAGGTCAACCATCACCAAATAACAAAATCATGAAACCACCCACTTAAAGGCGAAACAACATAAAACTCAAATAAATACTTCAAGCTTGATATGGGTTATCCAAGGAAGATCCTCCTAGGTCATAGGCCCCCATACCAACCCTTGCAAGTAAAAATTGTATCCCCTCAAACCTCTGGAATACTTTCAAAAAAGCCAACAAAAGGGTTCCCCATTGAAGAACTAACATCAATAACAATATCTCAAAGAACTATTTTCATTCCACAATTGACGAGTCAACTAGTAAAAAGTAGTGAGTGGAAACATCCCAACAAAATATTCACAATCATTTTCAGGCATCCAAAGGAGACCTCTATTTCCTCCTCATAAGATACCCAATCACACATTACTCAACGAACTTACAATTTGACTCTTAAACAACTCAAACAGAATCATCGTCTATGACAACAATAGCATAAACTGATTTACCACTCAATTCAAGAGACAACCCAATAAATCAACATGAACAACCACTCCAAAATCTTCCTGAACAAACAATAAACATTTCAAGTAAGAATTTAACTTGCACAATAATATAACTCTCAATAATCAAACACATTATATAACATAAACAATCCATCACGGAGTATATCTATGAAAAGACACTATTTCACATAACTATATCATCAATTAATTACAAGCAAAAATGTCCCCTCAATAACATTGCTATACCTTCTAAGACATCCTTTTATTATATCCCTAACATTATATATATATATCTATGATTCATATGTGGCTTGAGGCTAAGGCAAGAAGGTAACGGAGCCAACCTTACTACAAAACTACACCCAACGTTATAAACTTACATCCCTTGAACACAATACACACTTTCTTGACAATTCCTTTCCCTTCTATAGCTAACGTGGGCCAACTTATTTCTTTTAAGTCAATGACATTCAAGATTGAATATTTATTATTTTAATGTTAATAAATCAAGAATAATCTAATAGATTTATATGCATAATAAAACAATATTGAACTTTGAAATTATAATTTAAGTATGCATCTACCTCATAATTATATTTATTTTTACATCTAATTAATCTTTCATTTATTCTCATAAATCAATGTATAAAATATCCATATAATTAATAATTACTAGATATTTATAGAGATAGAATAATATAATATTATTTTCTTTCTTTTAGTCAAATTAAATACTTCCCGTTTAAAGAACAAGAACATTTAAGTTAAGATTCCTAATGAGTCTTTAGGACACAAGCTTTATTAATAATAATACCATTCCGTTTATCTACGAACAAGGAACTAAATAGGTTTGAGAGAAATCTCTATCGCCTAAATAGAGGTGTCATGAGTTTTAAAGTGAACTTGTCTGAACTAACCATTTAGATATACTTTTTGTAATACCATCCAAATAATAATTTTAAATGCCCTTTAATTTCTACTGATATACAATAACTAATTCCCTAGTGACAAAATAAACAAGGAGATTAGCAGTCAATAATATGAGAAAAAAAGGTAATCAAACCCCCACTAATCTAACAATTGACAAACACAAAACTCATATCTGTTTCATTTGTACGTATAATATAATATAATATTCCCAAATTAAAGCATGTAAGTCAAGTGCAAGTAAGATGATTCAAAAGCTACAGATTCAAACAAGGAATCGAACTCAATAACACTAAGGGAACAAAATATACGTAGATCAAGAATAGAGTGTAGGCTGCGATCTGCAAAAACAATTATACGAAGGAGAATTTCATAACAAATCACCAGATTATTGACAAATTGCCACGAAGAAAACACTATTTCATAAGGCGAACGAGTATGATTAAACAATGCGCATACTACAAGATTTTGCAAGAAGATCTAACATCCCAGAAATAATGAGACATGATGAAACGCCTCTTAACGATATAAGCTTTGTTTAGGCATATGAAGGCAACATGGCATATCTAGATTCAAGACTTTTACTTAATGTTGTGGAAGAGAAGGTAAAAGAATCATTTATGTTCCACCATAGAAGAAATCTTAGCGATTACATTTGGTTGTTAAATATGGCCTCCGGTACAACTATTAGAGTTGATAAGAACTTTCGAGTCTGTTCTGATTGCCACCTGCATCTAAATTAGTCTCCAAGGTTGTTACTAGAGAATTGTTAGTCTTTCACACTCCTTAATTGCTTCTTTATCTAGTAGATATTGAGGAATCAATACTGTTAGTTTGGAACGTCGTTTGATTTAGAGGTAGTTTGCTATTTTGTAACGATCCAGATGGGTATCTAGTAGATACAAATCTGCTGAAGTGGGTTAAGAGTCTGTTGCTTGTCAGACTCATTTTTGTTGAACGTTTTGCTAAGCCGAATCTAAGGAAGAATCAGATAGTGGTAAAAAACACAAGGTACAAATTTAGCCAGTGACAAACTTCAAGATTCCGCACACAAAATTTCTTGGATGAGTACCTCTAGAGACTAATGCACACATAAATAACAAATTAGCAATGGGCCAAGCTGTACCCCACCAATTTTCTCCCTTTCATCCTCAATTAGGTCTAAAACAAATGGATTTTTTTTCATGATAATCTCCAATAGACCAAGAATCTTCTTCATCCTATCCACACCCTAGAGTACTCATAGCAGGAAGTTCGAACTGGTAATTCCCATCTCCACTTGCATCGGCATTTTCAACCCATGTTAGGGTATACAACATTGCTGAAAAAGTCCAATTTTCTTCCCCAAAACCTCCAATAATCCCTAAACCGTCATCAAGAACCCGAGAGCTATTCCCCTTTTTCCACCATCGGTAGTTACGAAAATCTCCAATGCACGTGTGTCTTCCCTCTCTTCCCGTTTCTAAAAATATCCCTGTAATAACATCTGTTATGCTAAAATCATTTATTATGTGATTGCATTAAGGTTAATTTATTATATTATTATCTATTTACATTTATATTTATTTTATTATAACTTCTAATAATATGAAAGTATTTATTATTTTCTTTATTAAATTGGAAATTTATTTATTTAAATCAGAAAAATTATTAATAATATTTATTTTCACAACATCACATAGGTATTAAAACTTTTATATAATCTATCACATTACCTAACTCTACAAGAGATTCAGAAGAAAAAACATAGAGAACACAAACGAAGGGGCACCACATCCTCCCCCCCAAGGATTTGACTTACTCCTGGAAGTCGCAAGGTTATATAAAGCATACAAAATTATAAGCGACAATAAAAATTTAATTAGCCGAATACAATAATGACCATCAATTAGTCATCATAAGTTAAACAATATAATCACGATATCAATATGACAGTACAATTAAATCAACTAGTGGAAGAACCAAACAAGTCAATTGAAAAAAAAAAACATAATAAACTTGTTGGAAGATTGAAATCACTAAGAGAGGGGATGAATCGGTGATTTATGAAAGTCACAAACTTTTCAAAAACAAGATTGTAAGTTTTCTTTTGAACAAAGAGCACAAATGTCAATATATGAAGCAAACTTGACTTTTAAATCAAAACACCAAATGACAATTCAAAGAACAAATTTTACTTGTGCATGAATATTATTGTATTTGCATGAACCATGAATTAAACATGAAACATTAACTGAGGTGAAACTTAACACTTTCACATGTATCAGAGCTCACTTTAAATCAAAACCTTATATGCATGAAATGTGCATTGACATGTATAAAAGATTGATAATTATACATTTAATAACATATTAAAATTAGAATAATAATAAAAGGATCACACAAATAAAACCAACACAAAACATATAATTTTTCCTAAGTGGAAAAACCCTCTTGGGGAATAAAAAACCACTCAAAAAATGTTTCCTTTATTCACTTAGAGCACCAACTCTACACAATTCAGGAGCACCCACTTCAAGGAGCACCAAGCCCTCACTAATTTAGAGCACCGACTCTAGGAGCACCAATCCCTCACTAATTTAGAGCACCAACTCCATTACAATGAAACACAATTATAGTATTCTATTAGAACCCTAGAAGTGTAAAATGCAGTCCTAGAATTTCAATAGAAGACTATAAATATTTTCAATAAGCACATTGAAGAATGTTGTATGAGAATGACAACATCTTCCTTAAATACAATAACATGAAAATCATAATAAAATATTTTCATTGTAGTACAAATTTTACACAATTTATTTGAAACTTCATATTCCTCTCTCAGATCAACATTAAAATGCCTAAAGATCATCTTTTAAAGACTTTGCAAATAATAATCTTTGTATGCAGTTTGAATAATTGTAAACCAACTCAGGTTAGGGTTACAAGAGAAGAACCCTAAAGAGTTCTCAACTAACTCTTTCAAGAATCATATGTTCTCATAAAAATTTCCAGATTGGAATAATTGAATGCATTAACCCTTTATTTGTTTGCAAAGGAATAGCCAAGGGTTTCGAATAACATTAACAACTGAATAGTCATTGTTATTACCTTAACAAAAGTGATCAAATCTCATAAATAGTGTTAACTTTAATACCTTTTTAAGAAGGAATGAATATAAAAAAATACTAGAAGAACCATTCCAAAACTATCCAACTGAAATCTTCCATCAACAAGCTCTTTCTATTTTCAACTTCCTTAGTTAAATATTTTACCAGAAATCTGCAATCAAAATTTCATGGTGGCGGCTAGGGTTTCACAAGTTTACACAATGAAACAATAACAATTCTACTTTATAATTCCTTCAAATCCTTCGAAGACTTTTCAAAACTATATAATCATTTGAAATCTGAGCTTCATAATGACCTAGAATCCACTATCTATGTCAACTTTATCCAACATAATCATTTTGAAGTCCGTAATAATATCCTTGCTAAACTTGCTGACAAATAAACATAACATCACTTATTCCAAATGATATCCCTGTCAATAAAAATAATCATAATAGTTGTTTTCGGTGTTAGTCACATGTATATTGTGATTTATCATTTAAAATTGATACAACAATACCATCGAAACATATTTCCATATGACTTTAATCAAAGTCATTCACCTTCCAATTAAAACCAAATATAAGCCTTTAGATGATGTTGCCCAGTAACTTAGCCACTACTATGTGACTTTCAATTTGAATATACTTTTCTAATGCCAATGTCACATACAATGTGACTATTCAAGTTGCTCGAAAGAAAAATATTTGCAAATTAAATATGAATGAAGAGAATATATATACAAATTTAAAACTTGTAATCTACATTCCTATGCCTTTCATAAAACTTGAATATATTTGTGCAAATATAAAACGTGTCATTCATATATCATGTGAAGACAACGTGCAAAAGATCAAGTTGAATATACCACAATTTGAAAGTTATCAACCTGGATATACTTGAACCACTGATTGTTTTGGAAAACTAAACCTTAAATTGCTTAATCAAAATATGATCAAATAATCTATGCCATGATCAACCTGAATACCCTGTATAATGCCTTATCAAAATTTTCAGTCAAACATAATAAAAAAACTAAAAGAATATCATGTAGAGTAGATCAAACAACCGAACCATCAAGGATATCCTGAAAGTGAAGTAGCATCAATCTGAAATATGAAAATGAATAGTCATGAAAATGAATAGTCATGAATCTCCTGAAACTCATGTCCACAAAAGGATTACACAAAGTATCATTTCCAACATCAAGTGATTTTGACATCAATCATTACCAACATCAAGAACACATGTCATCATGTAAAACTTGACTTGTAGCACCCTAAAAAAATGAACATATGTCAAACATTAGTACCCACATGTAAAAACTAAAACTTGAAAGTGCATGCCATGAACCAACTATAGTTATCATATATCAAAACAAGTTGAGAATGAATTTTGTCAACATCCACCAAGCATATCATAATACCAACTGCATATCATAACATCAACCAATGCAACTGTATATCAGTCAATCTAAGAGTGCAAAGAATAGAACTAGTGATGTCATGAACCCCATAAAAAAGTTTTGGCATCAAGGAAAAACTGACATATAAACAACTGAAAGCCAACAAAACCATACCGATAGGGTTACAAGATGGGGGGTACATATTCTCGTCATGGATGATGGAAAGGTTGGAGACCTTCTTGTCAACTCCATTTTCTGCATCATACTCATTGGGATTTATAAGGCATGCTCAGACCTGACAATGTAGGTGGAGTTAATGCATGGTACCTACAACCTACATCAATACAAGATGTCGAGCATATATATATATATATCCAATAGCAAACACACCATGAGAGAAAATCATAGCATAGTAGGGCACTCACGAGCAAGTGATACTACATTGTCCCTCTCACCAAGACCACAAACGGTAACCACAACATCAAGTAAATTATTCACATCATCAAAACACTAATTGTATCATATTCAACATCACAAAGGAATCACTAATCAATGCATAACAAGTCTCATGTTCACATGTAGTGCATAGCCAAATTTAGCAATTACTTAATCAAATATACAACAAGCATAGTACTATGTCCATATGATAAACATAACTATTTGAATCAAAACACAATATCAAACATCATGTATCAACATAATATAAAATCAGAAGAGAGTATCATAATCATCCAAGTCAACTAAACTATCAATTAGCCAAATCAAAATGGTGCACAAGAACCAATGAAGTCTCAAGAATCTAAAATATATGATAGATTTTACACCTTTTCATAAAATAAAATAGAAATTTAAGGTTGAAATACACACTCACTTAATACACACTCAAATTCACTCATAAGGAACACACCACAAGATGACACAAGGGTCCCAAAATGCATTCTCAATAGGAAGAATATCGGTGCATTGCACACTACACCAAGGGTCCTATCCTTTCCACTAGTTTTCTACCCCTTTTGACCAACACCACCTAGAAACAAACTCAGGTTACTAAGTGTAGAAGAAACAATTGAAATGACACAACCTCAAGAGTATGAGAATCTAGGTCAACGTAATGGGCTCATAGTGCCTAGTGTATGAACCTAGGCTCTGATACGATGTGTAATGCCCAACCACGCAACCCAAAAGGAAACTAATACATCTAACATTTATGGCATTTTTTCTTTTAGTAACTAACATCCAACATAATATTAAGATATAATCATTTGAAATGATACTATATATGTACAACATATGACAAAGTCCCTTGGGGTTACCTAACTACATTACTTTTGAATCATCATCATTACAACACATGAAAGATAAGCATCCACAAGTACCATAAGATATGAACATGGACAATACATTTAAAACATGAAGATACATCACTCAAGAATTACATCAATGCAATGCTTCTTCCCATCATGAATTGGGAAAGGTACAATAACATGGGATGATAAAAATGAAATGAATGAATACAAAGCATCAAATCTGGATCCATCATAGGTACATCTCTGGTGTCATAGTAATAATCTATACATCTCTACATGATTTGATCAATTGTTGGGGACCCTAAAGCTAACCCCCCAAGCTAGGACATGACAAGAAGGACCACAACGAAATAACATCAAGAAAGAAAAGGTTTACAAGACTCCATGATATGAGAAACAATAAAATAAGAGAAAATCCAGCACATGAAACATCCAACACAAGATACATTCAACACAAGAAACATTTGATACAAGAAAAAAGACAACAGGATAAGAGCATCAACAAACACATGACAAAATCTGCTTCGAGAGGCTCAAGAACAACAAGAGGGAAAAAAGACATACAAGGTTGTTAAAGGGTGGAGTGTCATCGCATAGGTAGCCATGGGTTACCTTGGTGTAACCTTCCTAGACTGTCGGCCCCCATCCTGGGTTTCCTTGGTAACCTCTACCAGTTGTAGTACCCCATTCTCACTATGCAGGATCAATATACCTTGAAAGATTACTATGCAGAGGCAAGGAAGTTGATCTTTCCATTCTAGGCCTTCCCACTCATCCTAGGCCTAAACAAGCACTTGGGCTCATGACTGAAGCTACATTATCTAAATTAATATGTGAAACTACCCAAACCCCCTAATTAATTAACTAATTTATCACTTGATTAAACTCACAATGGGTTATCCTGGACTAGCCACTTTGGTCGCCGATCCCCACTGAGAGCCACTCCCACAACTAACAATAAAATCTCATTAACACAAATGGGGAAAACAATCTTGCACAAACTATCAAAACCATATAAACATGCACATAAAATGAGGCAAGCAACAACTCACACAAGATCTCCATCAAAAATCGTTTCCATCATGCAAGGCTCAAACCCACATAAACATAATCCAAGTGTAAAGTTCAACCATCATCAAATAAAAAAATCATGAAACCATGCACTTACAGGTGAAACAACACAAAACTCAAATAAATACTTTAAGCTTGACATGGTTTATCCAAGGAAAATCCTCCTAGGTCGCTGGCCCCCATACAAATCCTTGCAAGTAAAAATCATATCCCCTCAAACATCTAGAAGACTCTCAAAAATGCCAATAGAAAGATTCCCCATCGTACAACTAACATCAGTAACAAGATCTCAAAGAACTATTTTCATTCCACAATTGTTGAGTCAACTAGTAAAAAGTAGTAAGTGGAAACATCCCAACAAAATCATCACAATCATTTTTGAAAAAAAATCAACCGAGAATCGAAGCGAGACCTCTATTTCCTCCTCATAAGATACCCAATCACATATTACTAAATGAACTTACAATTTGACTCATAAACAACTCAAACATAATCATCATCTATGACAACAATAGCATAAAACCAATTTACCACTCAATTCAAGAGACAACCCAATAAATCAACTCGAACAACCACTCCAAAATATTCCTGAGCAAACAATAAACACTTCAAGTAATAATTCAACTTGCACGATAACATAACTCTCAATAATCAAACACATTATATAACATAAACAATCCATCATGGAGTATATCTATGAAAAGACATTATTTCACATAACTATATCATCAATTAATTACAACCAGAAATTCCCCCTCAATAACATTGCTATGCCTTCTAGGACATCCTTTTATTATATCCCTAACATAATGATAGATATATTTATCTATATGATTCATATGTGGATCGAGGTGAAGGCAAGAGGGTAATGGGGCCAACCTTGCCACAAATCTACACCCAACATTTTAAACTTACATCCCTTGAACACAATACAAACTTGCTTGATAATTCCTTTCCCTTCTATAGCTAAGGTGGGCCAACTTATTTCTTTTAAGTCAATGACATTCAAGATTGAATATTTATTATTTTAATGTTAATAACTCAAGAATAATCTAATAGATTTATATGCATAATAAAATAATATTGAACTTTGAAATTATAATTTAAGTATGCATCTACCTCATAATTATATTTATTTTTACATCTAATTAATCTTTCATTTATTCTCATAAATCAATGTATAAAATATCCATATGAATAATAATTACTAGATATTTACAGAAATAGAATAATATAATATTATTTTCTTTCTTTACTCAAACTAAATACTTCCCATTTAAAGAACAAAAACATTTAAGTTAAGATTTGTAACGAGTCTTTAAGATACAAGCTTTATTAATATTAATACCATTCTCTTTATCTACGAACCAGGAACTAAATAGGTTTGAGAGAAATCTCTATCACCTAAATAGAGGTGTCAAGAGTTTTAAAGTGAACTTATCTAAACTAACCATTTAGATATACTTTTTTTAATACCATCCAAATAATAATTTTAAATTCCCTTTAATTTCTACTAATATACAATAACTAATTCCCTAGTGACAAAATAAACAAGGAGATTAAAAATCAATAATATGAGAAAAAAAGGGTAATCAAACCCCCCAATAATCTAACAATTCATAAAATCAAAACTCATATATTTGTTTCATTTGTGCCTCTAATATAATATATTATTCCCAAATTAAAGCATGTACGGCAAGTGCAAGTAAGATGATTCAAAAGCTACAGACTCAAACAAGGAATCAAACTCAATAGCACTAAGGGAATAGGTTATATGCAGATCAAGAACAAAGTGTAGGTAGTGATCAGCAAAACCAATTATACGACGGAGAATTCCATAACAAAGCACAAGATTATTGACAAATTAGAACGAAGAAAACACTATTTCATAAGCCGAACGGGAATGATTAAACAATGCACATACTACAGGATTTTCCAAGAAGATCTAACATCCCGAAACGAGGAAACACCTCTTAACAATATAAGCTTTGTTTAGGAATATGAAGGCAGTAGGGTGTATCTAGATTTAATACTTTTACTTAATGTTGTGGAAGAGAAGGTAAAAGAATCATTTATGTGCCACCATAGAAGAAAGCTTAGTGATTACATTTGGTTGTTAAACATGACCCCCCGTACCACTATTAGAGTTGATAAGAACTTTCGAGTATGCTTTGATTGCCACCTGCATCAAATGAAGGCCAGAGGCAGAGGAATTTTCATAGTAAAAATAAAACTTAAAAATATTAATTTCTTCAACACAGAGCTGCTACACGTTAATTTCTGTATGCTCACATTTGCCTTCTCATTAATTATCAAAAGTAAATTACATATACAAATATATGTTGAAGTAAAAAATCACGTGAAAAAATATTCACGGAAGAGAGGGCCTAACAAAAATTTATTACAAATTACCTAACTAACTTTTTCCCATCAAAACACATTTAATAAAATGTCCTTTACGTCAATATAAAAACTTAAATATTAATTTTCCCGTACTACGAAATATTCTGGCTGAGGCGGCTTCATAAAAGGTTCCCCGCGGTATCGCAATGGGTAAAACCCATATTGCAATATTACGGGTAGCGGTTAGTTGACGGCACGGTAAATGGCGGTAAACAGCTGGCGGTTAAAATAAAACAAAATTCTACGGTAGTCTCCCATAGTATCGCAATGGTTATTTTATTTATTGCGATATTGTGGGCAACAGCTGGCGGAGACGGCTGCAGTTAGGGTTTAAATTCCAACACTCCCCCTTAAACATAACTGCACTGTCCACCATGCCAAATCTGTTTCTTTGAAAAATGAAATTATCTCTTCCCAGTGCCTTTGTAAAAATATCTACACTTTTCTCTTCTGATATGCAAAACTCTAAAAAATATGTCACTATTGTTAATTAATTCCCTGATAAAATGATACTTGGTATCAATGTGCTTGCTTCTCTTATGAAAGACTAAATTTTTTGAGAGAGCTATGGCTGAATTGTTATCACAGTAAATTTTTGTTGCCTCCATTTGCTCATTTTGCAATTCTTTCAAAATTATTCTCATCCAGACTGCCTGACATGCTGCACTTGTGGCTGCCACATATTCTGCTTCAGCTGATGAAAGACAGACTATTGGCTGCTTCTTTGAAGACCATGAGAGAACTCCAGTCCCAAAATTAAATACATAACCAGACGTGCTTTTTCTATCATTAATACTGCCAGCACAGTCACTGTCTGTGTATCCTATGAGTTTGAACTCATCTGAACTTGAATACTTAATGCCAAAATTCCTTGTTCCACTTACATACCTTAAAATTCTCTTCCCTGCTTTCCAATGGGTGTCTTTTGGTGTTTCCATAAACCTGGAAATCAAACTTACTCCATACATAATGTCTGGCCTTGTGGCTGTGAGATACATGAGACTTCCAACAAGCCTCTTAAACAAAGTTGGATCAACATTAGACCCTCTATCATCCTTGCTTAATTTCAGACCTGTCACTGTAGGTGTTGGTGCAGGTTTGCACTTCATCATATTAAACCTTTTCAAAATGTCATTTGCATATTTTGATTGTGAAATAAAAATACCATTTTCATTTTGATTCACTTCAATGCCCAAAAAATACTTCATCAGACCTAAGTCTGTCATTTCAAATTCTTTCTTCATGTCTGCCTTGAACAGATCAATTGACTAATTTCCAGTGAAGATTAAATTATCAACATATAAGCATACTATCAGTATTTCACCTTCTTCATTCATTTTTGTATATAGTGTGGGCTCACTACTACATCTATTAAATCCATTCAACAAAAGATAACTGTCTATTCTACTGTACCAAGCTCTTGGGGCTTGCTTCAATCCATACAGTGCCTTTTTCAATTTGTAAACTTTGTCTTCTTAACCCAGAATTTCATACCTAGGTGGCTGATCCACATAAACTTCTTCTAAATAACCATTTAAAAAAGCTGACTTTACATCCATTTGAGATACATACCACTTATTCTGAGCTGCTAATGCTAAAATCATCCTTATAGTATCCAATCGTGCTATAGGGGAAAATGTCTCATTGTAATCAATTCCAGGCTGTTGTGAATAGCCCTTTACAACCAATCTTGCTTTAAGCTTCTAAACTTCATCTTTTTCATTCAATTTAGTTTTATAAACCCATTTCACTCCAATGACATCTTTGTCTTTTGGAAGACTGACTAGATCCCATGTTTGATTCTTTTCAATTGCTTCAATCTCTTCATCCATAGCACTTACCCATTTATCATGTTTGATTGCATCTTCAAAATGAACTGGATCTTCTATTTCAGAATAGAATGCAGAAAGAGAAATCTGATCTGAATTATTCTCACCTTCATTTTGCTCATATATATCTCTTATGCTTTTGATTTTCTGTCTTCTCAGACTTGCCAATGTAGGATTTGACATATCACTTGAACTTGTGGAATGTGGACCCGATGGTCCACCCGATGGTCCTGCTGTAGATGGTGTTTGTTGTCCTCTTGTTGGACTGCTTCCTTGAATGCATGAGGCTATTCTTACAGTCGATGCTGGTGTCACTTGTGGACTACTTTTCTGAGCTTGAAAGGGAGTGGTAGGAGTCACAATAGCTGGAATATTTGTTGATGCTGAAACTTCATTCTCCTCTTGAGGTATACTAGCTGAAATATTGACTGTCTTCTCTATGCTTCCATCCCATGCTTCATCTTCTACAAATTGTACATCTCTGCTGATTATAACTTTCTTTGTTGTTGGATTATAGAGCTTATAAGCTTTGGATTCTTCACTGTATCCAACAAATATACATTTTTCTCCTTTGTTATCTAGCTTCCTTCTCAATTCATCAGGAATATGTGCATATGCTACACATCCAAATACTCTCATGTGAGTAACACTATGTTTTCTTCCCGTCCATGCTTCTTCAGATACCATACTCATAACACTTTTTGTTGGACACCTATTCATTATATAGGTTGCACAAGATATTGCTTCTGCCCAATATTCATTTGACAAATGTTTGGCTTTCAACATGCTTCTAGCCATTTCCATGATTGTTCTGTTTTTCCTTTCAGCTACTCCAATTTGCTGAGGTGTGTATCTAGTTGTGAATTGCTTGTAAATTCTATGATCTTTACAAAAATTAAAAAATTCTCTTGAAATATATTCACCACCTCTATCTGTTCTCAACACTTTGATATAATAACCACTTTGTTTTTCAACCAAATTCTTGAACTAACGAAATAGATCAAACACTTCATTTTTCTGCTTTAGAAAATAAACCCATGCTTTTCTTGAATAATCATCAATGAATGTCAGAAAATAAAAACTACCACCTATTGAAGGTGTTTGCATTGGTCCACACAAATATGAATGTATAATTTTCAAAGGGGCTTTTGCTCTAGTTGACTTTCCCGCTGGAAATGATTCTCTATGTTGTTTTCCTAAAATGTACCCTTCACATACCCTTTCTGGTTTTTCTATTAAAGGTAGTCCCTTGACCATGCCTTTCCTATGAAGTAAATTTAAACCTCCAAAGTTGAGATGCCCAAATCTCAGGTGCCATAACCAGTTTTCATCTTTTATCTCAACTTGAAAGATTTTATGCACTACTACTGTAGTTTCTTCTCTACCCACTTGTGAATTCATTAAGTGTTGTGCTTGAGCATAATTTATATTCAAATCTGGCCTTATCTTTAAGGGAAACATTCTATTGTTTGTCATTCTGACTTTTGCAATAAGCTGGTTGCTTGGGTATTTGTCTAAAATTGTGCCAGACCATTCTTGAAGGTTACTCTATACCCTTTTTGAACCAGTTGCCCTACACTCATTAAGTTATGTTTCAGACCAGGCACAAAATACACATGAAATATACTTCTCCCCTGTTTAGTTAGAATATTGACATCTCCTTTTCCCTTGACTGACACTTTGTTGTCATTACCCAATGTAACATCAGACTTTACATTCTCATTTAAACTTGAAAACATTTCTAGATTCCCTGTCATATGATTGCTACAGCCTGAATCTAAAAACCATACATCTTTTTCATTTTCTTGAGCAACATTACAAGCTAAAAACATTGTGCTCTTATCTGAATTCTGATTTTGACCTTCTCTTGAAAAATTTGCATTTTGTCTATTGTTATCATACTGCTTCTTTCTACACTCATTCATATAATGCCCATATTTTTTACAGTAGTGACATTGGACTTGAGATTTATCATACCTTTAATTTTGTGACTGATTCTGTGTTGGGTTTTGGCTTGAGCCTTGATTGCTGCCTCTTCCACTTGAGCTTGATAGACTGTATCTTTCACCTCTGTAAGAGTTTCTTCCTCTTCCTCTTGATCTACCTCTACTTCTTCCTTGACTGACTGAAGCCTGAGTTTTGAAAGCATGCTCCAGTGATGTATCTGCTGACCTTTTCAGCCTGTGTTCATGAGAAATTAGAGATGCATATAGCTCATCAACTGAGAACTATTAGAGATTCTTTGTCTCCTCTATAGCAACTACAACCAGTAGAAATTTTGTGGGAAAACTCCTTAAGATCTTTTCAACAACTCTGGTATCTTCCAGATTCTTTCCATGAGACCTAATTTGATTAACCACCCCAATGACTTGGGTGTAGAATGAATCTACAGATTCATTGTCCTTCATACATATTCTTTCAAAATCTCTTCTCAGCATTTGTAGCTTTGCTATTTTAACTTTTTCCATGCCTTGATAGGAAGTTTGAAGTATGTCCCATGCTTGTTTGGACTTTGTTGCTACTGAAATTCTTGGAAAAATACTCTCATGTACAGCTTGAAACAGATAAAAGAAAGCCTTTGAGTCTTTCTTCCTTGTGTCTTTTAATAAGTCTTTCTCTGCTTGTGTTAAAGCATTGTATGCTACTGCATCTGCTGGCTCTGGAAATCCATTCTCAACTAAATCCCATATATCTTGTGAGCTAAATAATGCTTTCATGGTAATTGACCAATACTCATAATTCTTCCCATTAAACTGTGAAATTTGTGGGTTTGTCAAGCTTGTGCTTGCAGCCATTTTTGAAATTTACCCAGATAATCTGCTTTGATAAAATTGGCTCTGATAGTCGAACTTGCTCTGATACCACATGAAGGCCAGAGGCAGAGGAATTTTCACAGTAAAAATAAAACTTAAAAATATTAATTTCTTCAACACAGAGCTGCTGCACATTAATTTCTGTATGCTCACATTCGCCTTCTCATTAATTATCAAAAGTAAATTACATATACAAATATATGTTCAAGTAAAAAGTCACGTGAAAAAATATTCACGGAAGAGAGGGCCCGAAAAAAATTTATTACAAATTACCTAACTAACTTTTTCCTGTCAAAACGCATTTAATAAAATGTCCTTTACATCAATATAAAAACTTAAATATTAATTTTTCCGTACTACGAAATATTTTGGCGAGGCAGCTTCATAAAAGGTTCCCCGCGGTATCACAATGGGTAAAACCCATATTGCGATAAAACAAAATTCTACGGTAGTCTCCCGCGGTATCGCAATGGTTATTTTATTTATTGCAATATTGCAGGCAACGGCTGGTGGAGACGGCTGCAGTTAGGGTTTAAATTCCAACACAAAATTCATCTCCAAGATTGTTGCTAGAGAATTGTTAGTCTTTCACGCTCCTTCTTCATTGCTTCTTTATTTGGTAGATATCGAGGAATCGATAATAGTTAGTTCAGAACGCCAGTTGATTTAGAGGTTGTTTGCTATTTTGTAACGATCCAAATGGGTATCTAGTAGATATAAATCTGTTGAAGTGGGTTAAGAGTCTACAGCTTGTCAGACTCATTTTTGTTGAACGTTTTGCTAAGTCAAATCTAAGGAAGAATCAGATTGTGCTAAAAAAACAAGGTACAAATTTTAGTAAAACATTTATATCAGATTTAAAAAAAAAATTATGGCCTCCCCTGAGATTGAAATTTGTACAATTCAACCTATGTTGCACACTCGTGAAACAGAGTAGTGCTAGGGGGATCATTTCTCTGAAAATACCTTTTGAGCTCTTTTAATGCCTATAAATTCTGCCGATTCAAATATAGAACACACGTAGAGGAGACAGGGAACTCTGCTCAACTGATTTTTCATGAATTATTGTTTTATTGTTTGATCCTCAAGAATAATGATCTCATGGAATGCCATAATGCACAGCTAAGAAGAGCAATTAAATTATACATACCGATTCAAAGATCAATTGGGTATGGTTTTAATGGCTCGAATCTAAATCACCTCTAAGGTCAATACTTAAATGCATAGAGTGATAAATGAATCTTACCGCAGAAACACCTGAATAAATCAAATCGATGGGAGCTCGACATCACTGTGTCATTAGAGATCTTCAAGCTCATTTCCCAGCTAATATGACTGTTTATGAATTCTATAAAAAAATTCCACTCCTCTAAGTAAACCGTTCAGAGAGAAAATGCAGGGGTTTGTGAAGAAAAGGGTTATGAAAGACTTGAGAATGATAAGAATATCTTGGTGTACAGGAAAGGAAACAATAAGTGTTGAATACAAATACAGATCTTCTCATAATGCACCTTTATATATATAAGATTGTAGCTTTCTTGGGACAAAATGGAAATAGCGTGCCGATTCCACAAAAAATAATAGAATACACTAAAACTCTGGCAAGTGACTTACCTGAAGATTTTGCATACAAAATTGTTCAGATGAGTACCTCTAGAGACTGATGCACACGTAAATAACAGATTAGCAATGGGCCAAGCTATACCCATACCAATTTTCTCCCTTTCATCCTCAATTGGGTGCAACACAAATGGATTTTTTGTCATGATCATCTCCAATAGACCAAGAACCTTGATCCTATCCACACCCTAAAGTACTCATAGCAGGAAGTTTGAGCTAGTAATTCCCATCACCACTTGCATCGGCATTTTCAACCCATGTTAGAATATACAACACTGCTAAAAAAACCCCAATTTTCATCCCCATAACCTCCAATAATCCCTAAACCGCCATCAAGAAGCCGAAAGCTATTCCCCTTTTTCCACCATCGACAGTTACGAAAACCTCTCATGCATGTGCGTCTTGCCTCTCTTCCCGTTTCTAAAAAATATCCCTCCAATAACTTCCGTTATGCTTAAATCATTTATTATGTCATTGCATTGAGGTTAATTTATTATTATATTATTATTACGCCGAGAGGCGTAACCCTACAGTGGCAGCAGCCTCTATAGGAGGTCAGCAGAAGTAACGGTGTAAGAAAAAAAGAAACCATTCGTATTCTACATGCACACATAATGCAATAGAAGGAATAGAAATGTCACGAATGTGGAAGGAAGTGGAAGAGTTTGTAATCGTGAACAACAAACTATTAATTGGAAGACGAGACGAAGAGGCTCAAAGATAACGTAAATATTACAAATGATCTTTGTTGTAACGCCCCGTAGTGGAATGGGCATAAATTTAGCAATCGTGAGAATAGCCTACCATGCTCTCTTACACACTCTAATATTTCATTCACAAGCTCTATATGGATTCAATTGATAGCCCTCTAAATGAGGATGAACCAGAGACGGAGCATCTGGAAAGCATTGCTCTAAACTCTGTACGCTCATCCCGCCCTCACATCAGTCGAAGCTTCATTTGCACACAAGATTACACCAGATCTGAATTATAGTTCTGCGGTAGTCCAAGTCACGAGAGCGTAGATAGAGATATCGAGGTCAAGAGTTCGATCCTCCTGTCGCACGTCGAATAGTGCAGACGTCGAGTGCTTTTTGTAGTACAGCCCCCAAGGGTGCCAATACATACGGCGCTCTGTAATCATGGGTACAATCTTCATTTTCCAAAGGTATTGATGATGTTCAGAAGGAGGTGTCTAAATCTCGGTGGACTAGAATCAACTACTGGTAAATATACTCTGTCTCCATCTCCATAGATTATTAGCAGAAACGAAGTGTCATTCAGCCGCGACAATCTAAACCTCATCGACAACATTAGAGAATGTCTTTGTTCAAAAGGCTTTTCTACAGAAAGCTATCAGACGGGCTCCTTGAGATTTTGAAGCAGGTTTACGTCTTCTGATCACTAAATTTATATCAATTCAATTGTATTTTTATTTCTCTGGGCAGGTTGAAGTTATGACTGAAAAAAATGAAATAAAGTAATTGATATCATGGTATTTTACTATTTGTATTCTGGAAAATAACCATATTTGGGGTTCTGTGAAAGACGGGTCATGCAGTTTCGCTGTTTTGATTTTGCATTTGAGGTTTAAGAAGTTCAATTTTGGGCCATGCAGTGTTCGACTCCTGCTTCTCAACAGAGATTACGGAGGAACGGGCTTATAAGGTGTACTTGGCAAGTATTGTTACACAGTTACATGACCAATTTAGGCATTCTTCATTCATAGGGATTATTATATCAAGAGATTCATATAAATTTTTAAAATGGCGATTCGAATTCAGGTCACAAAGAAGGCCTTGGGTGAGTAGCTGAACTAAGTTGTAATTCCAGATCTTGTATATCTTCAAGAATTTACAGAGTTCATTGAAATGTTCAAGTGGAGAGTCAATGGTATATCACCAAGAGAATTTCAAAATAGCAATCAAGTTTGATTCACTAGTACATAGCGGGGTCCTTTAAGACGATAATTTAAGACAAAATTCTAATTTTGTCTAAAGTGATATTTTTTAATTTTATATTGTCTTAAATTAAGACAATAGAAATTAAAGATATTTAAGTGATATTTTTTATTTTATATTGTCTCAAATTAAGACAATAGAAAATGTATGAAATATAATTATTTCTTTCCACACCTTTTCCGTAAAATAAAATTTGTGTGTTCCCATCTTTTCCTCTGTGAGTTGGCTCTCCCATATGCTGCTTCAATCGCGGCGCCCACTCGGGATGCAGTTTCTTCTAGCGGGAAGGCTTACAATGGCCGGTTTGGGGAAAAGGTTTATAATAATGGGTGTGGCGGGAAGTGACCATTCTATTGGTTTTTTAGTGATTAGGATTTGCAGAAAATATTGTGCCCTAGCTGCCATTTTCTACAACCCGTGGGCTGTGATTTTCTTCAACTCGTGGGCCGTTTGCAAGCAAATAGGTAAATACATTCATGCAAAAAACCCCAGATCTTGTTAAAATTCCTAACTCCTCTGCCTATATTGTATTGGAATGACTAAGGAACAGAGCATTATTTAGAGTTAGCCTAGGGTATGTTTCCCGTTAGAAGTTACTGAATTGCTAGGTTTTTATTTGATCTAATATGCTTCACAAGTGATCTGTATCTAGTTAACTTGGCTGGCACATTCTATATTATGGCTTTAGCATTATTGTCTCCATGGTTTGAAAGTTTCATTTTTCCTTTTGCGTCCAGACATTTTTAATTGACCATTTCCTTGATCAACTTTTCCAAAAAACAATGTCTTTGCCCGTTTTGTTTTAAGCTATTACTTTTGGTTCAGGTTAAATCTTCATGTAGTTAATATTCTTGCCTTATATCTGTTGAATCTGAGCAACAATTAGTGCTCTTTGTTGAATAGAATGATATCGTATGTTTTTGTTGATCTACATTCAACTATTGTGTACTCACTCAATTTCTTTCATGGTTGTAATAATTGCTTTGTTATCTGAACTGTTATATCCGCTTGCATTTATAAATATTCATGGATCTAACATATCTACTCATAATAGCGATGAAGATTTTATGCTTGAACCTTTTTGAGGGAAGGAGGAAGTAGGTCAGATCAGGTAAATATCCATTGGTTTGAAGAGTTTTTTTGGGATATGGTGTTGCCTTGGGGAGATGCACTAGCAAGAGGCCATACTATCGAGATGACTACTTGCCTCAGGTGTGATCAGAGAGGCAGTAGAGCACATTTTCTTGTCTTTCATGTTTAAGGGCATAACAAAAAGGCTATGCATGGAGAAGAAGGGGACTGGAAGTATTCTCATAGGAATGATTTGGAGAGATTGAGTTGAATGCTTTAATACTCCACAACCACTCAGTAATATAGAAAACAATGGAATTAACTGATAGAGATTGCATCTGTTTTGAGTTGCTTCAGGAATTTCTTTAAAAGAAAATTGAAACTTTGTTCATAGAGGGGGGATTCGTAAAAAGAGAGGAGGGCATGATCCTATCTTAGGAACAACTTCAACTTAAGGGAAAATTATAATACTACTTTATCAAACATGTGCATTATTCATGGATTGACCATGTATTAGAATATTTTTTTCTCTGCCCAGAAAAATCCAGATTCAAAACACCTTTCTCCATATATATACAAGAAAAAACCTATACAACTCTTAGCTGGTCAATAAATAAGATGATTCTTCTATAAAACATATGATAAACTGTCAAACCATTACATACTGCTTAATTTGTTTAGCAATATCTTCTCTATTTTTCAAGCACAATTGTCACATTTCAAGAACTTTTGAAATGGTAAATAGAACTTTATTCCCTGGAAGCTTTCCAGCATAAACAAAATTATTTAGCATATCCCAGAAATCACTCTTCTATAGTCCCTTCTATGGAACATTGCTTGTACACTACAGTCACAGGGCCTTCCTTGGATTTATCTTTTCCCGTTTTGTTTTAAGTTATTACTTTTGGTTTGGGTTTATTATTTATGTGGTTAATATTCTTGCCTTATATCTCTTGAATCTGAGTAACAATTGGTGCTCTTTGTTGAATAGAATAATATTGTATGTTTTCGTGGATCTACCATAATAAATATTCAGTCTGAAAATTGAATGGTTCCACTATTCTTGCTTATCGTCATTCTTGATTTGTACTTAATCTTCACTGATAACTGTGATCCATTTATGACTACGATCTATTTGATTACTTCGAATCTTTGCTCCTTCCTACAAAACTCATATAGCCACAGTCCACGTTTCATACTTTTTTATGACTTATATTGTCATCCCTGCATGCATGCATTTAGACTGTCATCTATCCCCTCTACTTCATGGATGTCCTTTAATTGACTATCTTATTTCCTTATTGTGACACTTAAAAGCATTGTTACCTAGGGTTTCACTGTCATGAAAACCTTAAGGGTTTGCCCTTGGTGAATGTTCATACCTCTGCATAGTCCATACTCACTGTCAACCTTAAAGGACCACCCTCTTGCAAATTATTCCTTCATTGTTCTTGATTGCTAAGACTTGCATGAATTTTGATGACTGTGATTTATATTCTGAGTCTATCCTTCAAGCCTTTAAGACTTGTGATCACTGCTCTCTTTGATTGATCCACCCTTATGTCCTCACTATTGTTCTTACAAACTCTGTCCTACTATGAAAAATCACTGTCATGAAGTGACAGTACAGTCATAAAGGTTATGACAGTTGCAAATCACATTCACAAGCTCTTCAAGTACATAGACATGTCTGCATTTGACTGCCCTCTTTTGATTTGACTGTCATATTTGAAGCCTTCTTTGTTAAAACTCATGACTCTGCCTTATCGTTTGGAGACTCCCTTAAGACAATTATGACTTCCCATTAGAAAGTTTTTGAAGAGGAGCACCCATGATTGGTGACTGTCATCCTTTAATAGATCTCGTTAAAGTGACTGTCCTTGACATTCTTGCTTGCTCTTTCCATGAATGGTTGTGATTTCTCTCTTAATGACTGTCCATGAAGGTTATCTATTGTCCTTTTACATCTCCACAGATCTTGGCTGCTTTCATTCCCTCACAATGTGCATCTTCCCTTAACCGCTTTGTGACATGGTGACTACCTCTTGACCTTATTAGCCGATAGGCTATTGTAGGTGGGAAACCTACTGGATTCGTTTGCTGTCTGATGCCGGATTGTGGGTTTTCTGATTTGTACGGACGCCCTCCCTGTGCATTCCAATAAGTAGCGTACGATGTACAGTCCACTACAAAACATGCTCACTTGGTGGTTCATTATTGCATAGGTATGGGTTAGCCATTAATAAGGATGGTACCGAAGTGGTGCCTGGAAGAGATGTACTTGGCGTCGATAGCACCAACAACTAGTAGTGAATGCTACAATTTAATTCTTCATCACTCTGTAGTAGGGGGAGAGAACATTTAGGTAAGAGCATTGAAATTTAAATCAGTTTAGCAGGTAATTCTTCATCTGTTCTATTGGACATTCTTGTGTTTAGCGCTTTAATCAGTTTAGCAATTTGATTTGGCCTATGAAATTTAAATCAGAGTAGTGCCAGCCATGATTATCCTACTGAAGATTTTGTTGATATGCTTGTGAAAGTTTTATCTCTTAAAACAAGAAGCTATCTCTAAGAGATGAGAATTCATATTATATATGTAGCAATAGATAGGCCTGTGAAATTAGTTTTTGAATTTGTTGTAGAGAAAACATGATAATAATATACTTCTTTTTTAATGTTTTTTTAATGAGCAGAAAGAGGAAAGCATGGCAGCGACCATTTTCTAATCAGTATGCTCCACAATTCATGAATGCACAATAAGTTTTAATGAGCAGTCTAGAATTTAAAATTACTGTATTTGTGTTACAGTTATATTTTTGAAAAAGTAATTGAATATAACAATTTGAATAAATTGAACATCCTTATCAAGGTAAAGTAAGGATAAAAATAAGTGCTTACTTTCACTTTGTTCTTACCTAAACTTCTGTCATCTTTGTAGGTGTGATATAATTCATGCTCATCTGGATTTACCTGAACTTCTGTCATCTTTGTAGGTGTGATATAATTCATGCTCATCTGAATTTAAATCTTGGGGAAAATAACATTTTTCTTCTTCATAATTAGATATACAATGATTTTTGCTTGGAAATTCCTAGTAATTTAATCTGTGCCACAATACAATTCAACATCAGCTCACACTTTAAAATTCCCCATTCGTTTCTACTATAATTAGTTTGTGCTTTGAGTTTTACTCAATTATTGGCCTATACAATATTAGCATTTAAACATTGTGTTACTGGGTACTGTGTTGTAGGCTACACCCATACCCATACTAGTTAGGGCACCTTTTAGGCACATCCCAAATTTTCCTAATATCGGTCATAACAAAAGAAAAAAGGTAAGCCACAAAGATTTAAAATTAAACTAAAGTCGTGTAGAAGACAAAAAAAACATCTAACTTAACCACTTAATACCTCATTTCTAACCCTTCCCCCAAAGGAATCTAAAAGTTGGAGAAGATCAAGTCAATAAATGGCAATAACATGAGGCAGTCATATGTAAGCAATGCTCAACAAATGAGCCTTTCAAGGGCAAGCCAAAAATATTTGCATTAAAAGAAGACAACCATAAGCTATAAAGGTCTTAAGATGGACAGTCAAAACTTGGAGGAGAAGGGATACCACTTGAAGAGCCAACATTATCAGCTCCTACTACCAGTGTTGATTTCTTTTCAACTTCACATACCTTTGAATCAAGTTATGACAGTAGGTTGGTAGAAAGGGAATAGTGCAATCTAGGTTAGAGCATCAAAATGATGAGGGAAATGCTCTATAAAGTTCAGTATGGAGGGTGCTGATGCATAGCAACAGAATTTGTAGGAGCCATCAAGCAAGGCAAGGATGATCAAGGGCAATAAGGAAAACGTCATTGTATAGCAACGAAGGATTTCCCTTTCTCTTCATTACAGTCATAAGAAAACTATATCTTCCAACTCACCTCTTATTAGATAAGAAAAGATCTGTGCTTGGTGAGCTTACCATGTCTCTAGGCACAAATAACCACAGGGAAGTAGCTTAATGTTTTATCTGACTTCAAAGGCATCATAAGCATGCATAGCAATTTGTAATTTACAGAAGTTCCAGTCATTTGATTGGGTGTCTTCACGAGTGACTAGTATGGATGCTATTTTCTGGATAAGACCACATAAAAGATCCTCTGCAGTTTGTCCAAAAAACTCACATATGTGGATGTGATTCTCATTGATTTACCATATTTATTTTATTAATTAGTAAGTGAATCTCCATTCATCATCAATCATACATCACAAATTTTATTTGGTGGATAGTTATATTTTCATCTGTTGCAATGTTTGGTTGCAACAGAATTCATGTGTATTTAAAGGTAAAGCATTCATTGAACTATATCATTCTAAGTCTTAGGGAAAATATGGTGAAGATGACCATGGCATTCATATAAAATATTTCATATAATCTTATTGAGTTTCCTCACAATCTATATGGCTGCGGTCCACCAGGACATCACAATATTAGTTGAGTTGTTCAACATATGACTTCCAACACATCATCAATAATGCACCTTAAATATTAAAAAAAAAAAATTAGTTGAGGGCACCTTCTTTCATCTATTGGAATATTTGGTTATAACGAATTGATTATCTTCAAAGGTAATATCCATTCATCAAACTATGTTATTGAAAGGCTTTATAAAAATACTGTGAAGATGATCACAATCTTGTTGGCAAATAATTCATAAAAGCTTTTATTGTGGTGTAACAACCAATATGGATGCAATTCTTCCCAGCACACCAATTTTAATTGAGTTAATTAGGACATGCCTATCCACTCATCATCAATTGTGTATCTCAAATTTTATTTGGTGAAGGGAAACTCATTTCATTTAGTGAAACATTAGGTTAGAAAACTATAACAGAACTCAATCTTCAATGGTGTTAAGCATTCATTGAACTATATGACTCTTTTGGTTTTTGAAATCATTTTGAATATTATACATCCATTTTATCGCTTTTTTGGGAAAGATATGACGACTGATCTTAGCTATCCTTTGAAAAGCAATACTGTCCCTATTTGGTCTGTTCCGATATGTATCCAGATTTTGAATCTCAAGGCAGTTTTTTTGTAGATGCTCTTCCCAGCTGATCCAATTCCTGATTATAATCTTAAATGAATATGGACTTACAAGCTAAGTGAAATGCTTACATAGAAAATGATGTTTTAATTAACATGCATATAATGCTCTTTTCTATCTTTAAATCACACTTATGAGGTTGTTTAATGATTGCCCAACCAACGGAGAATTTTCTGATACAATGAATAGGTATATGCAGTATTACTACTGATTTTTATCTTTTTCATTTACTATATTTGCAAGAAAGAACTTAATGATTTACACCATGCAGTATTGGGTAATGTTTCTATCAATTACCATGTTTCTTTTCTTTGTAATACAATTATTAAATGCTATTAATTTTAAAGCTTCTTTGGTTATCTTTTTTTATGGTTTAGTTTGTAGGAATTTCCAGAGGTTCTTTATGATTAAATCAAATGTTTAATCTGTTCAGGTATTCTCTTTTCTGTATTCATAACTGGAGTCCTCACCGATTGAATAAAAGTTGCAGTTGGTCGACCTTGACCTGACTTTTTCTGGTGCTACTTTCCTAATGGAAATGCGGTTAGAAGCACTTATGAACCCATCTCCCTCATTATTCATTATACAATTTGTTAAGATAATTAGCACCATTGTGTGTCAGGTCATTTAATTCTTTTTTCAAACTGATTAAGCCAACTTGCCATTGATGGGGGCTTGTGTCAGATTTATGACAATATTACAACTAATGTCATTTGCCATGGCGATCCAGCAGTCATAAAGGAAGGACATAAGAGCTTTCCCAGTGGACATATTTCATGTAAGTAGGGAATGTTATACTTTTCTGTCACTTTTAAATTTTCCTACCTAAGATCTCATTCTGCAGGCATGGGTCCAAATCTTATCCACATGCTGTGAGTTTAGAAGTGCACATTAAATTCTCAAACATCAGATTGATTGGTTGTTGCTGCTATATGGTTTATTTGCCTCTTTTGAGAGAATTTTATTTTGTGGTTTATACAAAGGGATTGCATCCATTTTTTTGGAGACCTTAATTCATTTAAGGTTATAATAGAATTATATTCTAGTTATTATGTGTTCACGGTATTCCTTTATGTGCTTACCTAGAAATGTAACAGCATTCGCTTACTGTCCTGGCTTGAATGTATATGGCTTAATGCCCATAATGGTTCATGTATAGTAAGGAAAGGATTAGGAAACTGGTTCAATTTTATAACCAAATGATTCCAGCAAGACTTTTGGATTTGCATTCTTCCTTCCATTAAAATATTCATAATCAAGACTAGAATTTTTAAGCTCTTTTCCTTTTGTATCATTCACCTGTTATAATGGTTATGTATCTAGGTACAAAGTTTTGATCATATTTCAGAAATATCAATATATATTTTGGCGAAAATATTTGCTCACTATATTTACAATCCTCTAGCTCCTATTCTTAACAACACAAAAAATTATGCTTGCCATTAATTAGGGTTTTGACTTAGCACATATGCTCATGGATGATTTAATTCACCAACTTCTATCTCAATCTTTATCACTTTCATAATTGCCCTGATTTGTGAAGCAAATTCCACTTTTTGTGTTGTTGAAAGAAACATCCAATTGCTTGCTTCTTGTTTGTTAAAAACTATTGGTACTCCTAGTTTCCTATCTATAGAAAAGCTTCAATTTGTGAAGAGCGTTTTTAGTGGAGGATATAGGATTATAAAGTTTGTCAAAAAAATTTATTTGAAGGGTATAGCTTATTGAGCTTATTTGGAAGTCATCTATGCTGATTTTCTGCTTTCTTAGAAGAGCATGAAAGGGATTAAGTGCATAATTGAATTATCTCCTTAGCTTAGTCTTTTGTGCTGGTGTGTCATAAATGTGATACATCTGAGTCGATACATGTGATTGGATTTTCTAGTTTTAGTACCCTAAATTTCCATGTAAGAACATGTACCTAGAAACTAAAGGGACAACAATGAAATCTATAACACCTTTGGCATATAACTTTGTGGCTGGTTATCAGCTTCATTTTAAGATTGGGATGAAAAGGCTTTCCATGTATCATGCACAGACATCAAAGGTGAGATGTAGAGGACAATGGATGATAAGCTAACAAAAGATTGAGTTTCAAGGAACAAGGCCTTGATGCAATAGGCCAAGGAGAATTATGAAGAATAAGAAAAGGAAGATCTAGAAGGAAGGCTAGATGGATGTAGGATAATATATTTTCTGTATTAAAGGATACATGTTAGGTCAATACATATGGGTGAGAATCATCAATGCTAGAACATTCAAAGCATTAACTTTACAATAAGGATATAGGGAAAATATGTCCATATAAAATCCATAAAGGCTAACATCTGAGCATAAAATCCAAATTATAGTCAATTCAGGAAGTCAACCAATAATGCAACCAAGCTTAAAATAGATCTGTTTCTTAAAAAAAAGGTTCGAAGAGTGAATTAGTCTATTTCAGATTTAAGGCAGATCTGTTAGGTTAAAAAACCAGTAAAGTGATTTAGCCTGTTGCAGATATAAGGAAGATCTCAGTCTATTGCAGATTAAAGGAAAATATGTTTCGTAAAAAATTCTATTACTGCATGAGAGTTTACTTAAGCATGATTCTAAATTGTTGAACCCATATTGCTATTAATATTAAGTCAAATTGCAAATTGGTACCTTCAGCCATTGTTACTCAAAGCAAGACTACTTATTTGAGATTCTCTCATGTGGACTTGTTGCAGATTTGAAAGGGTTACTTCTATTACGATTTAATTTGCTAAACTAGAATTGAATCTTTGTCCCAAGAAAGCAGATGGTGGTTATATTAGAAGTCATTGGTCACATGATGCCTTGTGCAATGTAGTCTAAAGAGATATGAACTCCAGTCTCTGGTTTACATGTCTTATGATTAATGTATATTGTTGACAATATAATTTATGGTCAATGTATATGTTGGAACACAATGATATGGTTTGTTTCACTCCCACATGATATTATGTATCTTAGGAACAACTCCAAGTTTAGGGAAAATTATAATAATACTTTATCAAACATGTGCATTATTCATGGATTGACCATGTATTAGAATATTTTTTTCTCTTCCCAGAAAAATCCAGATTCAAAACACCTTTCTCTGTATATATACAAGAAAAAACCTATACAACTCTTAGCTGGTCTAGAAATATGATGATTCTTCTATCAAACATATGATAAACTGTCAAACCATTACATACTGCTTAATTTTTTTAGCAATATCTTCTCTGTTTTTCAAGCACAATTGTCACATTGTAAGAACTTTTGAAATGGTAAATAGAACTTTGTTCCCTGGAAGCTTTCCAACATAAACAAAATTCTTTAGCATATCCCAGAAATCACTCTTCTATAGTCCCTTCTATAGCACATTGCTTGTACGTTACATTCATAGGGCCTTCCTTTGATTATACAATACTCAAACCAGGAGGCATAATGCACCATGTAAGGTTTACATTACTCACTCTGAGTATCAACTAAAATTTATGCAGCTGGAGGAGGCTCTCTCATCAATAGGATAAGTCGCCTGCCATAAACCTTTCCAAATGGATCCTATGAAAAGACTATAATAGAGCTATTTAAAAAGAAAACTTCTTCCTATTAATGTAGGTACTACATGCACATGCATGTACCCAGATATATGTAAGTAGGTAGATTAATTTTGTTTCAAACTATATATTCAACATTGTATATCAATTGCTTCAATCATCCAAACCTGAGACAAATTCAAAGACTTCCATATGGCATTCATGTAACTACCAAGGAATTCCATTATGATTTTCATGGATGTTAGGCACTGAGCAGTGTAACTAACATTCATCTCAGGAAATTCATATAGTCATTATACATTAATGAACTTTGTAGTTGAAACTCACTTTCTCGACCAGGACACTTTTTTCCTGCATTTGATTGTCAAGTACATAAACATAAGAACATTGTAAGACAAATGTACTTTAGACACCAACTTAAGCAAAGCTCATCCTTACCAGTTTGAATTCAATATTTGAAGCATCTTTGTGAACTCATGATCTTAAGCCAACAAAAAATAGCAAGCACAACATTGGTGCTTTCATCCTGAGAAATAAATTATTTTTGTTTTTTTTTCTTTAGATCTAATTAGACGTGAAAGAAATGTATGGATATCATTTACAAAGAAATACAAATTTAAAAAGGAAATTTGTTAAAGAATGAATGTTAAAAGATATTACACTTTGTAAAGATAACATACCTCAGACTACTAGCTTACCAATATAGAACACTAGTTGTTCTCGAGAATTGCAACACAATCATTTACTTGCACCAAATATCTGCCTTGACAATGTCTATCATCAATAGCCTTCTATCATCAGTGAGTCTCTGAGAGAATTTTTCTAGAGTTCTAGAACAAGAAAATTTTGTAGTGGTTATTTATATATATGTTTTTATGTACACAATTCAGCCCTCTATGAAATGCGCCACTTGATGCATCCAGACAAGCTGGTGGGATTGTCATTGACTTAAAATAAGTTCACCTGATAACAACAGAAAAAAAAATTTGAAAACCATGATGACACTTTGGATATATCTCTCAGTTTTGTGCACAAGGAGATCTTCAATTGGTACTTATTCTAGTTCCTTTAGTACTTTACTCCCCAAATAACTAGCAGGCCCCTCATAAAAAACACAGTGTTTCTTAAAAATCTATAACCTAAAACTTGAAATATTACTATTATAAAAAATAGTTAACAAAGTCAGATGATAACTTTGTTGGAAAATTAATTATTCCGTTTCAAACAGAAAGTATTTATTCTGGATTTACATTTTAAAGTGCTTTGCTCCACCATTGCAGCCTAAATGCTTTCACTAATCAAAAATTGCATTTGCATCACCTTATATTAGTGTTCCACAGGGACCAGTCACCCTTCTATATAAACTATATCACTACCTCCTCTAACTACTACCCTTATAAAGTGGACATAAGAAACTCCTATATTACATGCTGATGATTCTTTCATTTTCACCTGCTAGATAGCAGTTCTTTCCAGAGACCCCCCTTCTAAATGCTAACTTATTTTGGAAGAGGAGTATCTAGTTAGATTAAGCAAGAATACATGCAAGAAAGATTCAACTGGTTGTAGTTAGTATATTTTAATCAAGATTAAGCAAAGAAATGTCTGAATGCTAACAAGTGCCAATCTTAGAAAATTTGTGCTATACCCATATCTTCCTGTTTCCATGGTTTGTAGTTTGCACGAACATGTTAACCTCTTCTGGGACCTGTCACTATAATAGATTCCCTTCTTTTTGAAATATCACTCTTGATAGTCATGCTATTATTTCTCCCTACTTTCACTACCAAATTTCCTTCCTACTTATCTATCCTTTGTCATTAGATTTTAATTGCAAAATGATCACTATTGAAATCAGGGTTCCTTTCTTTTAAGTTATGAAAAAAACTACTTTATTCTTTTTATTTTTACCTCTATAAGTGCTATTGAATTCTATGAGATTTAGAGCTGCACGTTATTGATTTGTTTTTTTTTACTTTTTTAATTCTAACACAATTGTCTTGTTATCTTAGGCAGCTTGGATTCAATTCGTCTTATTTTAAGACAATACCTCCTTCATTAGGGCTTCATTGACAGCAAGATAGAAATTGTGCAGAATCTCCAGGTATGTCACTTGCCCCAGTTTCATTGCCCTTTTTTGGGATCACTTCTTCGTCTATGCCTATAATTGGGAAGCATGCAACTCTAGAATATGGTAGTAATTGATAGCTTTAATATAAAAGCTGGCCTGATCAATATTTATCTAACTAAAAATCAGTGTTTATGCATGCATAATAATGTAGTCTACTCACTAAAAAAATAATGTATGCACCAGCAACAAATATACATTTCCTTCCCTGTAGTATTAAATCTACGAGACCTGCAGCAACCTAGGAATTTCTATCTAAAAATGTATGATAGGAAAACTCCAGCCAAAACAAGCTACAATCTGATATACATACTATGAAAGGCATATACTGTTTCATGAATTCCAATATCATAAAAAATATTGTTCAAAAATTTTCTAAACACAAGTTAAAAAACTATAATTGTTTTCTAACAACTACTTACCATATTTCAAAGATAAAGAAAAGGAAAACAACCCTGATTCCAAACTATCTATCAGAAATAAAGCTAAATTCTACAGAAAAATGCCAAGTCCCATAGAAATGAGTTATTTCTATTTTGAACTTAAGAGTTTGGCTAAATTCGTCCAGCTTTGGGCCTGCCATGTGTGCCTTAATTCACACTATGTGTTGCCTACACATTAGCCTTTACACAACCTACCAACCCTAATGTTGTTGTACATTTAGCGATACTTAAATGTGACAAACTTGCAGCAAACAAAAGTTGATACTAAAAATTCTAGAGTTGTATTCATATGCCTGTTGAAAAACAATGTTCAAATTTACTAACCAAAAAAGAGTAAATAATTCCAAGGACTCTCTAACAGCAAAATAAAATTGCAATAACATACACTTCTTTTTCAAGATGTTTGCCAGCTTTCCAATATGCATATGCCATTGTGAATTGGTATAGATCAGTAAGCAAAGGTGACAACATGGGATTTGTTGGCCGTTCCACACCAAGACTTTGATCCATAGTACCATTTGAATCCGTGTCAAAGTAATATGTGTGATTACATGATCAGGTATGCTTAGTTTCATTTAGATAGTTAGGTAGATGCTGAGCCTATTTAGATGATATTGCTTGGGCCATGAACATCCCTTTGTTATATGTGCCTTTTACTTGATATTTTATTGTCATAGAGTGCATGGTGTTGAAGAAATATGGAGAGTGAGGGCCATGAAAGGCCAAGTTTGGTGTTTATTGTTGTAGCTTATTTTATTTTTTTATTGTAAATCAATTTGCATCATATTTAAATTTAATACAATAACAGATTTTATATTTATCATTCATTTTGTATTTGTCATTGATTTACATCCATTAAGTAGGCAAGTAAAAGACTGATTATCTTTTGATCAGAGTCAGTTAGGCTAATTCTAAATAAATTGTATATGGTAATTCTAAATTATTGTATATGGTAATTGTATTTGGACTGTTATAATTAATTTAAATCCATGTATTTCAGGTTATTCTACGTCACCAATTCATAATCAATTTCTTTGTAGCTTTCTATTAGGCTATTTTCTTCTTGTCTATATGAAAAGGCAGACCAGGTATTGATGTTGTTGTTTTTGGTACTTGTAGTATCATTTTAATGAAATGAAACACTAACATAGGATTTAATTGATAGCACATAGAGTAGTATTTCATATCATTTTTATGATTGAAAGATTGGACTAGTTAGCGATGAAAAAACATTTAATGGACTGCCCTATTAATGAAATTAATAGCTTGATTTTATTTTATTTTTTTCTTTGTCTATGATATTTTTTGTGGTTTACTTGAACAATACAAGAACAACCTAGTTTGTTTTTAGGGGCCTATTATCTAAATGTGAAATACCTAGAACCCCAAGAACCTGGAAAGTCTTTGCTGTAACAGGAAGTAAATGACAATGAATGTAAACAGCTGAAAATTTCAGATTTACATAGCTTTCAAAATATCAACTTGTTCAACAATACAAGAACAACCCAGTTCGTTTTTAGGGGCCTATTACCTAAATGTAAAGTACCCAGAACCCCAAGAACTTGGAAAGTCTTTGTTGTAATAGAAAGTAGTCTCCAAAGGTCACCCCAAATCGAACTACAACAACAATGAGATGTCCACAACTTTCAGATTTTGTTGCAGCCAACTAATGTGGAGTTTCCAAGACCACGTCCAAGCATCGAAAGTGGTACCAAAGAAGGATTGGCATCCTCCAAGGCCTACAAAATACTCCAACAAATAACTATCAAAATCAATCCTCATTCATTCCTACTCCAAGACATCCCTCTCACATTCATTTATAATCGCTTTTGGAGGTCAATTTATAATTCCTTTAAGAAAGTCTTGCAATGGCCTGATCCTCTTGACTTACCAAATATAGAAAATTTAAGAAAAATTACCGAATGAGTTCCCTAAACATCACATTGGCCTATGAGAACTCTTGTAATAAGCTAATCCACTAATCCTAAAGGTTCAATCAACTAGCTTGAAACATATTATTGAATTTCTTAAGCTATAACATATCATGCACCTAAGAGTCATGTTCTCTTCAAAGAGAAGTAATGTTCAAGTTAAAAGGTGTACTCTTATTGTTGATAGTACATGGTGCATTCAGGGAAATAACACATCATCATCATTTGAATATTCAGATGAACATGCATCAAGACCTGCTCTAGGGACAGATGAATACTTTAATGAAATGATATATTGCACTTGCAAAAGGTGCCAAAATAGGAAACTAAAGAAGCGACGACTTATTGGTATCCATAGATTGAACTATGGAGTTTATATAGAAGAGGTACACTTTAATTAACAAATTGTTATTTTTATAATAAATAAATATGCATATTATTTAATACATTATTATTGATAATTTCAATTGATTTTTGGATGAAAAGCCACTTCTAGTTCCCGATATTTTTGAAGAACCAATGGATGTCACTAATGATAGCCACTCTCAAGATGAAGAACAAGACACGTTTATGGATGAAACCACTTTGCAGATAAATGAGGCTGGTGTCAATGAATTTATCCAAGACTTCTACACATCTTCTGAAGAAGTTATTGATTCACCCTTAGCTGAGTTGGCTAGGACGCCTATTTTCCCAAATGCAGATAGTTCTATATTGGAAACACTTATGTTGTTGTTGAACTTGAAGGTTACACATGGATTGACAAACACATGCTTTACCGATATATTAAGGTAGCATTCAATATTCCTATAAATTAATAATCTAAATGTCTTGAAAGTTTTGAATATTGTGTATACTTATCTTATAAAAATTATTTATTTCTTCATGTAGACTTTTGGCAAACAAAATACTTCCAAAGGACAATAAGTTGCCTCATTCTCATAGAGAAGTATCTTTAGTGATGAAAGACATTGGAATGGAGTACAATACATATGATGCATGTCCAAATGACCATATACTATACTATGGAAAGAATGAAAATTTGCAACAATTCCCAATGTGTCACACAAATAGGTATCGTCAAGATCAAGTATCCAAGAAGGTTCCTTATAAAGTACTACGACACATTCCACTAAAGCCAAGGTTTGAGAGGATGTTCAAATGCAAGGAGTTGGCAAAATATATGTATTATCATGCACAAGGTAGGAGCCAAGATGGTGTCATGCGTATGGCTGCAAATAGTAAACATTGGAAAGAGATTGAGGAAAAATGGCCACATTTAAGAAATGAGCCAAGGAATGCAAGAATTTCTCTAGCAATGGATGGTGTCAATCCTTTTGGAGATCTTAGAACAACATATTCAGTTTGGCCAGTTTTAATTATTAACAACAATCTCCCCCCTTAGATGGCAATGAAAAAGGAGCATGCAATGTTAACTCTTATCACACTAGGTATTAGAACATATTAATGCAATGGTTTTTGAAGATTATATAAAATAAAAATTCAAAATTAGTTAAATCCTGATAAAAATCTTTTTGTTTACTTAGGGAAGTATCAGGTAAAGGATATGGATGTATACATGGAGCCTCTTATTGATGAGCTTCACGAATTGTGGGATGGTGTAAATATGTACGATGTATCAAGACCTATCAATGATAGAAACTTCCTCTTTCATGGGATCCTTATCTCGACAATTCATGATGCCCCGAGACTCTCTATTTGTTGTGGTAATATATTATAAATTAAATTTGTAATTATTTTGTTCATTTTACCATTTACTAAATAAGGTTTCCATTATGATTTTAGGGCTACAAACAAAGGGGAAACATGGTTGTCCATCATGTGGGCTGAAAACATTGTATAGACAGTCAAAAGATCTCAAAAAAATTGTGTATGATGAGTATAGACATTTTTTATCACAAAATCATCGCTATCGAGTGCATGAGAAAAACAAGTTCGATGGAAAGGAAGTGGAAATGAGGAAGCCAAGAAGGATGAACCCTGCCAGGTGGAAAGCACTATATGACAAAAAAGAAGGGATAGGCTTTCCACTAGGAATGAAAAGACTCTCTATTTTCTACAGATTGCAATATTATGAGAGTTTTCCAGTAGCCCACCTATTTGATACTATGGGTGCTCCCGATTCTGCTACGGGGGATCCATTGATCTTAAATGGTTTAATTGAAATGCTAAAGAATGGGCAAGGGTAAAACATTACTATGATGGTGCATGAGGTAAGTTTGAAAATTGTGTTTTATAGGTTCAATTATCTTATGTTCTGTATTATGTTATGTTAATTTATGTTTGTGGAATGCAGACCATCTCTAAAGTTGTTCCAACTCCTATCATGCCCTTTAGTACATATAGTATTATGCCAGCGGTAATATTTGATCTAGATTCTTGTGCATTTAGTTAACTTATTTCACCTTTTATATTTTGTTAATATTTGTGTTTTTTCTGAAGGGCATTTCTAGAGAAAGTCCACCGAGAATGCATCTTGTTGGCATGCAAGATCCGACTATGCCATCTGATACACCCAATGTAATGCAAAAGGTAAGACTCAATCATATGTTTCTATGGGTTTTATTATGTTATTTCCCCTATTAAACATACTATCTCCTTGCTCTTTCTCCATTATGCATTTGGCATGATAATAGTCATACCTTGCTCCATTAACCTTGATGCTTGTAATCTCCCCTTGAATAACTCCTTAATGATATGTCAAATCTAACCCTGACACAACCCTTGCATGATTCCATGAGACTGCCCTTTGATGTCTAACTATCCACTAAAAATGCTTAAAACCTCCTATACATACCTTTGTGACTGTACCATATACTTGAAGGATTTTGACCAAAAATGTACACACAAAACCTCCTTCAAGGAATGTTGAATTGGTCTACAATCAACATATATATATATATTGTAGTTTTGTACTTGAAATCCTACCCTTCTGCAATGTTTGTAGAGAAGCAAAATAACCATTTAAGAACGTGGGTGTGAAATTGAAGTGATGCCCAAGTTAGAAAGTAAGTTCATAATAAGCCTTGTGTACATCTCTGTGTTATAGTGCAAAATCTTTTCCAGTACTCACATTTCTGTTTGGAATAAAAATTTACCTCACACCCAAACCATGAACTATTGATTTGAATCTATGACATCAATCAAGTCAATTGGTGTGCATTGTAATTTTTTTCATTAATAGGTTAGGTACGTAGATGAAGGATATATTTAAATTTTCTTACTAATAATTGCTATTAGAGCTGCAAGTTTCATGTGTAAGTGTTCAAAACTTGCTAGTAACAAATATTTAGCATGTAGATATTAGAAGTTAGAGTACAGTTCACTGTAAACAATGACCAAAAGAATAAAAATAAATCCCTGTAGATAGAGAATATTTTTATCCAGGTAGGGAAGCTCTGCCTTCTCGTGCACCCTAAAGCATAGAACTATCATGGCATATAATTTAAATAAAATATGCCCAACACATCAAACTTCAAAACAATTTTTAGGGTTTTCAAATCTGACCAACCTTTTTAAAATAAATTAGCACATAGATGGAATAAGGCTTTTACCTGAGTCATACAGAATGACAGTCATAGTTATGAGACTCTTTTGTTTCTCATATTTTTTAGTTGCCATTGGTAGAAAGTATTTTCTCTCCAGATAAATAATTGGTGTGCAGTATTATAATACAATTGCTACTTACATGTCAATGACCACTGATTAAAGCATACATAATATTTTGCATTATTTCTCAGTTAAAAGAGATCTAAAAAGTGATTGTGTTTAAAATGGAAATGGCTCAATTAAAACTTGCTCTAGAATTCCATCAATAATCAAAACCTATAGAATTAATAAGGTTACATGATAGGAAACTATGGTGAGGATTCGCTGCAGAATAGAGCAAATCAAAAAATAAGAACCAGGTAACAGAAAGTAAGGAAACTCGTGGATTGAAATGCCCAAATACAAGTCGATGGGCTGCTATTTAGGCAAAACAGCCATGTAGAAGTTGGAACTAGACAAAATAGCTTCTTCTCTAATTTCTCCAACTGCGTGAGGAACATTAAACTATTATACTTAAGCAAAGGAGAGCAGATAATCCTGAGAAATTTGGCACTATTTTCAATGACAATCAATTGAATATCAACTAAAACCCTATGTTGCATAGTCATATGCACTATATTGCCATCATGCAATCATTGGAAGAGTTGTTTCATAAGCCATGCCACAATGCTATCTCTTCTTGGTTTTATTCATTTCTTAATGATCAATCCTTTGTACTGCTAGCCTATGACTGCATGCCTTTGATAATTGTCCTCATCTACCTTTTATGATAGCTACAAAGGGTAGACTGATAAGCATTATGGTAGCTGTATTTTTAATGATTCTTTATGATGATTTCTTCAAACAAAAGGCTTAAATTATTGAAGACAAACTGTATCTATCTCTAAAACCCATGCATCCAAACTTTCATTTGGAATGCTCCTTGAAACCTTTTAGATTGTGAATCTTAAATGTTGTTCATGGTTTTAGCTTGAACCCTGCCCACGTGTGAGACTGCTGCTCTTTAAAAACCCTTGTTAAGGATCAATAAGATGTTTCAAGGATCATACTTTCAATGTGGAATCAAATTCATACACCTTGGTCATGCTTTGATTCAATTCATTTGATTATCGTATGAATCTTCTCCCATGTATATGATTATAGGGCAATAGGTGGATTGTGACTGTGATGAAAAAGTGAAATCTTCCCTACAACACCTTATTGACTGTCCATGCCAACATTAGCTCCATTATACATTGCATGATAGGAATTCCACCTCCATTTATGAGTCATATTTTCCACACTAATTGAAATAGAACCATAAAGATGTGAATCTGTAGTCAAAAACGTGATCTTGTTGCTTCATGGCTTCATGATATAGGGGTTAAAATCTTCATGATAACACACCACTCAATGTCTCAAACTCTAATGGGTTACAAAGGTTTGATAGTCTATCAAACTCATTTTTTGCATTACATCATACCACAAGGATCCAAAGGCATCTTTTTTTGAAGATTCAATCATATGTTTGTGTGGGTTTGATTATATGTTATTTCCCCTATTATACCACTCTAATATTTATATTTGTGCTTTGCAAGATGTTTCAAGATGTGTAATGCCCTCTACATCTAGACCAGAAACACCTATCACAAGAGTGCCATCAAGCGCAATACCTCATAGCATGCCCTTTACATCAAACATGGATGCTCCTAGTTTCCCTGTTGAAATGGAAATGCATGCCCCTGTCATGAGTTCATCACAAATACATAATCCATCAAGTCTGGGTTCTGTCAGAATTCTCCCACCAACACCTGAACAAGTTTCCTTAAGGAGTCTTATAGAATCACAATCAAGAATATTAAGGCTCCTACCAAAAACTCTTGAAAATGCTAAAATTAGGGAAGAAATAATTAAACAAATTGAGTTATGGGAGAGGACATTGTTGGGGAGTATAGGGCTTACTTCAGATGAACAGGTAAAATTATTAAAAAATATTATCTTATTATTCTTTTCTAGTTCATATTTTACTTTTATCACTGCAATAGCATAATTGATGATTTCATTGTAAATACAGGAAATAAATGACAAAGTGACTGATGCAACTATAGGGGCATCTACCTCAACCCCTAAGACTACAACAATATCCTCAGTGACTACAAAAGGAACACAAGAAGTTACAATCTTGCTCACCTCAGAAGGAAATGTCTTGAAGGATGAAATGGGGTTAAAATTCTTTCACTTCATTTTTCGTCGTGCAGAACAATTATTTGGCAATACCATTCAAATGGATTGGAGGAAGCAAGCCAATGCTAAGAAAGATCAACTCTTTAAAGATGTCATAATAGCATTTGGGAATCCTAGTTTTAACAAGGAAATTATTGTAGATATTGCATGGAAATACATTCACTCTAAACGAGATAATTTAAGGTTGAAGCTGACAAAAGACTTGAGATATCCACGTCCAGCTTGGATCACAGACCAAGTGACATGGGATGAACTAATGAAAGATGCTAAGTTTAAGAGGAAGGCCCACAATAATCCAAACTATAGGCCATCTGCACAAGGAGGATCTAAAAGACGCCTTCAAGATACAACAAAAGCAACCCAAACTAGGTGTCAAGTATTGGATCCCATAAATTAGGATCTGGTGGGTACAATAGCATTCGTGGGGTCTTGGTAAGTGAATATTATCATCTACTGTATTCTCTAATTCTTTAAAAAAGTCATGACAACCTTGTGAAATAATTGTATTTTAGTCATTATACCTTATAAATTTGGTTATCTTTGTTTATGTAGGTTCATCAATTCCAAAAGGAAGCTTCAGAGGAGGACTTAAAATATGCTTTATTACATGGTTCCCAAGGCCTTCGACAACATATGCTAGATCAAGGGGAGAAATTAGTCACTGGTCATGAATCTGAGGTAAGTTCTTTGCATGATGGGCTATAATAAGATTTCTTATTTTGCCTTTATTTCTATTGTTATTTTAATGTCTGATATGTTATTTTAATGAGTTAAATTATTTTGTTGTGTATAGGAAGTCCAACAATCAAACTCATTAGGTAGTGAGCATGAAGAGGGGCTAGAGGAACATGATGAATTGTTTGTTGCACACAATGATTCAATTGTATTTCTTGAACCTTGGTAGGAAACCATCCTTGAATTTCAGCAAGTGGGGGACAAGAATAATGAGGAGGGTGTTCAATGTGATGAACAATTGACACCCACAATTAGAAGAGTGCCTCATATTACAATAGTGCCTCGTAGAAATAGGACATAAAGGAAGAGACTTACAACTACCTTGAAAAATTTATTGTTTGAGACTTACCATATTTGATCTGTTATTTAATTAGTAGTCACATGGCTTATGAGAACTTCAAAAACTGAAATGATTGAACAAAGTATCTTGTCTAGTCACTATCAAATTCTTTAATGTGTAAATTTTTCCCATTTATTTTCATGTTATTTTAACTCTTTCATGATACTGACAATTATGATTTCATGTTTGTAACGTTTTATGATTTTAACCCCTTATTGCTTCATTTTATTTTGTGAATACTGCTGACAAAAAATATGATTGATTAATGAATTTTTAGATAATTAGTCATTTCTAATCTATTGTGGAACATTAAATGCAGCTAGAGAGAAGTCATTACTTCAATGTGGTGCAACTTCCTGATTTTCTCTCTCAAATGTGGAGTATGGCTAATGATAGCAAGCCATGTCATGCTTGCTGAGGTTGTCCACTCAGTTGCAGATTTTTTAAATCAGGTAATTGATAAACTTTATGTTACAATGGAATATTTTATATTATTTGTTTTCTCAAGTTTGATATGTCTCCTTTTTTGAATTACAATGAAGAATTATTATTTTTCATGTTAGCGATGGAAGCTTTGATCCTTTTCTTATTGTTATATTTCATTTGTACCCACCATTTGACATTTAGACATTGTTCGCCTTTGTAAATATTCTTCCCATCAATCATTATTAATTTAATCTAATTGGATTGTTGATTATAGCATGCTTTCATTACCATAGAAAAATAAATAGTTTGAAAATTGCTATTAATTTAGGAATAGATGAAGTGAACAAGGATGTTGTCTTTGACTTCTCGACATCAATTATTATTAGAAGTAATCTTGATGTTGATAGTAGCATGCCATTATTAGTATGTTTAGATGGAAGACTTAAAAACAATAATAAATTTAGGATGAATGAAAGGATAAATGAGAAATAATTGCCTTTGCTCATAGTTATTCAATCTTTGTTCTTGTTATTATGTAGAAAATCTGGAATTGTTTTCACTGTATTACAGGCTCTTCTTGCTTATGGTCTTAATAGCTCAAGACGTGTGCTAGATGTTTTTCATCTGTGAATATATTCTATACATTCCAATTACTTCTGTTAAGGGGTGGCACCAAAAGATCTAGTAAGTAAACAAAGAAGTTTTTTGTTCATTCAAGCATGATGAAAGTTTCTTAGAAGCCTTATATGAGAGTTCAAAGAGAACAAGCTTGCACACACATAAAGATACACAAACACATACAAAATACACAAAAAATGATCAATTATGACAAATGTAGGCATACTTTCTTGTTTTTCATAGTCAAACATGTTTGTTTATCACTCAAGATAGCCATTACTGAGTGTTTCACATGAAAGTGCTTATATTTGTTGGTTGTATATAAAACATGGAACATAGGCAACAACCTTAGAATTGTTTTATACTTTGAAATGCAAGGGTTAGTGCTAGAGTAATCCCTGAACTCATTTCATAGATGTGGCTTGTTTGTTATTGGGAAAGTGTTACATTCAAACAATTATTTCATCACAGGTTTCTATAGAGTTGTGGCTTAGTGCAAAGATTATGCATTGATTGAGTTGACATCAGTTGACATCCCAGGTTCAAAACTTGACAGTCATGGCTCCATGTTAAGATGGCTTGGTCAATATAGGACATGAATTAGCCTTCACTGAATCATCAATCTGATGGAATTATTGTGAAGCAACTAGCTTCTTAGATTTGAAGAAATACTCTACCATGAGAAATAATATAATATTACAGTTTCAAGGCATTTTAGGTGACATCCTTCCTTTTCCTTATTTTTCTAATTTATATGAACTCTGTCAAATTATTTTTCAGACAGTTCTTGGCTAGCCATTTATCTCAAGCTATAAATAACATGAGAAATGAGGAAAAAATGGTATGCTTCATGAGAAGTTGTGGCCGTTATTCTTGAGAAATGGCTTTGACACCCCTAAAAAAGGATGGATAGTCAGAAATGCTTTTTTTTTCAATGTTTCATTTTTGTTACATTTTTTTATTGGACAATTTTTTCCCATCTTGTTTTAGGTTATGAGGCTTGCTATGTTTGTTATGATGTATGACTATTGGCTTGAATGCAATTGCAATCTTGAGGTGTCATTTTGGCGTGATGGGGACATATTGCCATGTGGGATTAGTCTGAGTTATAATTGGGTAATGGTATTTGTAATATCTTCCTATTTATGAAAATAGTTTACTTTGTTGTGTTCTTAATGTTTCATTTCTCCAACCTGAAATATGCCCACTAATATTGTTTAAAAAATGTTTTGTATTCATGCGTAGATTTTTGGCATAGCATTTCTATGTGAATAGTTTTAATGATAAGATGGGATTGTAATGGCTCTCCACTCTTGAACCAAAGAATGGAAGGTATCATACAAGGATAAAAGTATACTATTAAAAGAGAAGATGAGAGTCTACAAAAGATTAAGCAAATAGAATACTAAACTACTGCTGTCAAACTGTCTTCATTTTAAAAGGTTATTGAGATTATTACTTGTAATTCTTGGGAAATGGTTTTAAGTACTATCTTTAAACCTTCTACAGCTAGAACAAATAGAAATAATTACTTGCTTGAATGTAGAAATAATTCTGGCTCGACTAGTTAATGTTTATAATACAATGATCTATGCTTGTTTTTGCAACATATTTCTAGGTATCAAGGAAAATAACATACTTGGGTTAATATGGTAGATTAACAATTACAAGAAAGAGGTTGAGGAGATAAACATATGACAAGGCAAGAATATTTTGCATCTCTTAGAAGGTATGACTATTTTCCATAAAATGCACTATTTCTATTATTGTATGATCTTTACTGATTTTGGTAACATTTTGTACTGTGTAGAAAGAGCAGTGGATTTTCTAGAGGAGCATCAATGTACCGTGGAGTAACCAACATCAATGTACGTTTTCTTTATTTGTTCACATCCTTGAAGCCAAAAAACTGGCCATTTCAAACATGCAGTTTCTTATGATTGGACTTTCACTTAGTGGCAAATGGCCATGTTAAATTAATTTAAAAAACAAAAAAATTATGCTCAATAAATTTTGTTTACTAGTTTAGAATCTAGTTTGAGATGTGAGAGATTTATGTTTTGCAGGTTGTTTTCTCTTTGATATTCTGTGTTTGTTTATGGCTCCAAATTAGCAAGGAAGTTGAGAATAACATATTAAACATAAAAGTAGGTGTATTTTTCAGGTATAGGAAATGGAAATTATTTTACTTATTTCATTTGTTCCTTGCTACATGTAGATTTCCTATCATGTGTTGCTGGCCAAGTGTTGGACCCATTGATGCCTGATGATGGCCAATGCATCTGTGTTAGACCCCTGCTTGTTGTTATTGAATTGTTAAATGTTCAACTATCCAGTTACACCTTAAGCATGGGAAAAAACTTTGCTGTTTCTTTGGAAGTGTCTCCTACTTAGGTAGTAGTCTTTTTTTGTTTGAGAGATTCTTTTTTTTTTGTTCCTTCATTTGAAGGGTTACCTTCTTTCATGTTGCTTTTCCCTTTTAATGAAGATTTTTAGAATATCTTCTTACTCATCTATATTTTATACCATCCCAAGTGGTTCTTGTAGCAGGTTAGGGTAGAAATGTCATTGTAGATATTTATGTTTTTCCATTTCCAAAATCAACTGAAAGTGACAATATGAGAACTATAGAGGCAATTCTAATTCAGAGGAATGTCAGAAGTCAAGGAATCTTGCAAGATCCGATGCTTGGATTTTTTTCTATACTTACAATAAAGAATCCTTTGGAATCAAGTAAGTTGATGCTTGGGTTTCATGGAAATGATTGAATTACTTCTCTATACAAAGTTGTGTGTTAGTCACTTATGGACTGAAATGTATAATATATTTTTAAGAAGTAGGTTGGAAGAAACTTCAAGTAATGGTGGTTATGAGTATATTGAATCCCTCTCTAAAGGGCATAGTGTCTATTTCAGTTAGATTTGGTTACATTGTTGTATAGGTTACATTGTAATTGAAGGAAAACCATAAAATAATGGAAACATAACATTTCCATAAAATTTTTGGGAACCCACAAAAAGTTCACATGAATTGGAAAATGATGCTTCCAAAGCCAAAGATGAGGATACACTAGTGAAGGTTAACTTTTTCATTTCTTGTCAAAGTTGCACTACACAATCATGTGGTGTATGATTGACAGGTTTGGTAGCATGATTCCTTGGCTTCTTTTTTCACATAAGCTATTCATTTAGCTCCACAAGTCACCTTACATTCTGTTAGGTTCAAAAATTGGTCCCTCTTGAGCCAATGTGCAGGCTCAACCATCAGACCACTACCATAAGGACTGGGGATTGTCTTTTCTTAGTAGAAATTTAAAAGTTATTCAAGTTGGTCGAGGAGAATAATAGTAATCTCTATTTGCTTGTTTATTAGAAAACCATGAGACTCCTAAGGATCCCATGGTCACATTTTTATGCACATTCCTGCAATATAACTGAAAGTGTGCCATGTAAATAAGGGATGTCAAAGTGCAACATGGCCAGAAAGGTACATACTAAGCTACTCACTTGGTGTGTAGATTGAGAGGAATTGTATCTAGAAACACAATAATGGCTGTGTTGTGTTACCAAATATTTTCCTCTCATTTCATGGTTCCCTAATAATTGTGGATGTTATTTCATGGGTCTAGGCTATTGTGAAGATAGTTTTCTGGGTGTGTGGGGTAATATCTAGTTTGATTTGGTTTATTAGGTATTGGGAAAAGGGTGCATTAGAATTGTTTTTAATTTTGTTTTCCATCAAAACTCTGGCAAGGTTGTCTTTATGGTATATAGTCTTTTGAGATCATGTGGTTTTGTGTTGAGGGATACTATATTAACTGATTTGGATTGGAATTTGAAAATGATTGGGAGATTGAATAATACAATTTTGCACTTACTCTATATATTGTGGGAAAAGATGAAAACATTGTATGGGCAATAAAATTTCCTTCCTACAGGGATTATTTGAAGTAGTATTGCTATCTTGCTTTAAAAGTTTGGATACATGTAACAGATTTTGTATTTGGATGTGTGCCCATGTGTGATTCTTTTGTGGAAGCCTTCCTTTTGGTGAAGATGATCCAAGTTTTTTAGAGAGCTTCATTTTGTTGTCATTGTGCCTTTCCATATATTTGAGAAGATACATAGTTATGATATTTTTTTTGTTTTTTGTTCTTATATGGCCATGCCAAAGTCTTAAATGAGTTTTGTATTTTGGTACAGGAATATCAATTAAAGTTACAAACAAACAGAGTGCTCAATTACTAGAAGCCAATGGTCATGTCAATGGTTCTGGGGTGGGTTCCTTTTAACATCTTAAGATGCTACATTGTACTAATTTTTTTTTGCTCATCTCATTTTCTAACACTCTTAGCAACTAAAGCTTTGAGCAGTTTCTATCCATTTTGCATACTCTTCATGGTGGTGCATTGTCTTATTCTTTGTAGTCATTTTTTGTTCATTCTTAGCATAATTCTTGAAATGCCTAGCACCTTACTATTTTATGTTCATATCATTTTTTTTGTTCTTTTCAATCTGTAACCTGCTTTGTTTCAATCTATTGTAGATTATAGCATGCATCAAAGAAGGAACAAATAGAATATCATTGCAAGAAGTGTTGCTGATGCTGCACCTCCTAGTCTTATCACCATTGAATCCATTACTAAGCAACTTCAGTCATATTGCAGATTAGTGTTCTACCATAGTCACTGTGTTTTGAAGCCTTAATTTGCATGGAGGGGCATTTTTACGAGGCTCATTTAAGGAAGGGGATAAATGCATTGTTCAATAGCTAATATCTTCATGTAAGTACAGCCCCAATGGTAGCCTTTCTTAATGCAAACCTATTGTAAAGTAAAACACAATCACAACATTCCTTAGGATCATCATGCAAGTGGGATTACAGAAATAAGTTGCAGTAATTGTTGTAGTAATGGCAGGGATAATAGATTTGTTTGATGAAAGTGCTTTGGAGTTTTATAATTTTGAGTTTCATAGCTTTGTCTCATAGAAGCTTGACTGAGCAAGTCAAAGGTTGCAGTTTTATTCTTCAAAAGAGGGCAGTGATGAGTGAAAGTAGTTACAGTCATTATAATTCCTCTAGTGTGTGCAAATGTTATCTCCAGGCTGCAAATGCATGGTTTCCATTATCTCTAAGATACCAAGTATATGAAGGCACAAAGGTGAATTTATAACAGTGGCAAGATTTATTAGATTTGAAACACTGCTCAAGGGTCTTGATTTTTGGGGAATTTTGCACCAATTTTGGCAAGGGCAGAATTTAGAAATGAAATTAGAAACACATTAGTTGTTTGCAACAATAGAGGAAAGTGTCCAGATTAGCATAAGTTATTTGCAACAATATAGAGGAAAGTGTCCAGATTAGCAAGTTAGTTATTTCCTTCAGTTTGAAAGCTAATTTCAAGGTGCTTGCAGCAGTTTATTAGAATTAGCAATAGTTTATTAGAATTAGCAGTAGTTTAGTTCTTTCTTCTTTTTGCTTAGCAAAAAGCTTATCTTGTAACTCTTTTCAAAGAAAATCATTGTAGCAAAAAAACTCCTTTCAAAATCAATAAAATGGTTGTAGGGTTCCTTCTTAGTTCTCTTGTTTCATTTTTGCAAGGAGTGATTTGATGTAGAAATTGTCATTTCATCTATGAATCCTTTGTTATGTTTCATTCATGCAATCTTGGAGTAGAATCTCTTGTTAAATGTAGGTCATATGATGTGTTGAGTTGTTTTGAGTGGAAGTAGTTGTGAAGAATTTGTTTTACTTCCAACAAACAGGAAGACGATGAGAATCTACGAACACTAAATGTTGAAAACTACACTAAAAAATAATTTAAAATAAATTGTTTATTTTTTTAATGCACTTTTTCTTATTGTCTCTCTAGAGACAATAGTTGGGATTAAAGGCATATTGTCTCTAATTAAACTATTGTCTCTAAAGAGACAAAAGTACTTCTGCTTCATATTGTCTCTAGAGAGACAATATGTTAAGACATTAACTTAAGATAGTCGCTTAAAGACATTAATTGAGATAATAAGCAAGTTTTTTTCTATCTCAATTTAAGACAATATACTCAAATATTGTCTTAAAAACTGTCTTAAATACCCCCTTGATGTAGTAGTGATTTTAATGCCATATTTGTGAATATTCACATAAAGTGTTTAATTTGGGTAATAATACAACATCTAACTCGTTGGGTGTGGTATACTGCAACAAATAAGGCCAGTTACAAGTTCTGGTGATAGAAGAGATGCCTGTAAGTCTCATGGTATTATGAGTTGCATGCTGTATTTTTACACAAATTTAAAACTTTATCATATCTCCTGGGGATTTGAACCTAGGACTTCGGTATGGAAACCTTGATGCTCTTCAACAAACTCCATCACCGTGTTTTATTGTATAATTTTTACATCTTCAAAATTCTATTGAATTGCATTAAATTTAAAGTAGATATTTTAACCCAGGTGAGAGGAAAACCTTGGTTGATAAATGTACGTGCACAACCATGTTGGGTTTTAGGGTTTTTTTTTTGGCAATTTACAGAGCTGAAAATATAGTATACTAATGTCTTCCTTTTTCCCAAAAAAAACTGGCAATTCAAAGTCGTGTCAATAAAGAACCTTGGGCAGTTAATGAATATTCATTACTTTGTTGATTTATAGATATTTTAACAAAATATTTACTTTCTTGAATCATTTAAATTTTTGAAGGGGAGACATAAACTTAGGTCACTCAGAAAATGTGAAGAAAGTAACCAATATTTTGTTACTGTGTGTGATGTGTGGATATTTAAAATAATTTTCATCTTCAAGGATTTACTAATTTCTTTTAAATTTATTTATGCTCATCAAATGTTTATGTATAGTTAGTGCCCATACATTTATATTATTGTACATGCATTTATATTATTTATATTATTGGATAATGTATATGTAATTTAGAAATCAACTTTAAACTTTCTTGAATTGAAGATTTTTTATATTATTCAAAAAATCAAAATATCAAAATATCCAAGATCTTTTTAAAAGAGATATCCATTAGACATAAAAAGAAGTTTATGAGATTTAAAAACTTAAGTATGAAAGAGCTTTCCTTAAACAAAAGTTTGTAGAATTTAGAAACTTGAATATGAAAGAAATTTCCTTAATTTACTATTGCATATTAAAATAAGTTTTTGAAACTTTTTTTTCACAAAAATTATTTCATACTTAAGTATTTAAATTTTAGAAACTTCTTTTTAAAAATTCTAAATTAATGTATTTAAAACTAAAAAATAAAAAGGAAATATTGTAAATTTACTATTACATATAAAAAAATATTTAGCATTAGTATTCTCATATTTGTGTCTATCTCATTGTTGTTCAATGTAGTGGTAAATAAGTTTATTTTAGCTAATCATTATATTTGATGTAGATTTGTTAGGTTTTGTCCAAAAGATGATACCGTTCACATAGGATGGTGTACATAAACTTTGAGATCTTTTAAGAATGCACTCCAAAATCCCTAGAATGAATATGCATCTTACATGTTTTAGAATTTGGGCTCTTTTAGTGTATGCTATTGATTATCTCATTCAAAATGCCATGCCACAAACATCAAATTTGGTTCACAATAAATTAACTTCCACTTCAATTGAAGTGAATGATACAATATGACCATAAAAATAACATTAAAAAAGAAAATAAGAAAATTTGAATAGAAAATAAATGGATAGAAAGCAATCTCCTCTCACCTAGGGTGAGGCAAGCAATGTTGTTCAAAGTTAGGGGTAGAGTTCAACTAGAGTTAGGGTTATGACACAATTAGGGCGAGGGTTCAAATAGACTTAAGATGGTTCAATTAGGTTTAAGGTTAGGGTTGGAGTTATGATGGAGCCAACATTAGATTAATTAGAGTTAGGGTTAGGATTTGGGTTAGGGTTAAGGTTAGCGATACAATAAGGATTACGATTGGGTTAGCAGTAGGATTAGTGTTAGGATTATGGTTAGAGATAGGATCAAGATTAGGGTTAGGGTTAGGGTTAGAGATAAAATTAGGATTAGGGTTGGGGTTTGAGTAAGGGTTAGGGTTAGGGTTAGAGATAGGATTAGGATTAGGGTAAGGGTTAGAGAAAGAATTAGGATTAGGGTTAGTATTAGGGTTAAGGTTAGGGTTAAGGTTAGAGATAGAATTATGATTAGGGTTAGTATTAGGGTTAAGGTTAGGGCTAGAAATAGGGTTACGATTACGGTTCGGGTTTGGGTTAGTGAAAGAAATAGAATTAGGATTAGAGTTTGGGTTTGTGTTAGAGAGAAATAAAATTAGGATTAGTGTTATGGTTTGTGTTAGGATTAGGGTTAGAGTTAGGGTTAGAGATATAGGTAGGATTAGGGTTAGGTTTTTTATTAGAGATAGAAATAAAATTAGGATTTGTGTTAGGGTTAGGGTTATGATTAGGATTAGTGTTAGGGTTAGAGATAGTGTAAGAATAAACGTTAGGGTTAGGGTTAAAGATAGAATTAGGATTAGGGTTAGGATTAGAGATAATGTAAGGATTAGGGTTAGGGTTAGGGTTAGAGATAGAATTAGGGTTAGGATCAGGGTTGGGATTTATGTTAGGATTATGATTATGATTAGGTTTAGGGTTAGTGTTAGAGATAAGGTTAGGATTAGGGTTAGTGTTAGGGTTAGAGATACAATAAGGATCAGGGTTCAAAATAGAATTAGGATTAGGGTTTAGGTTAGTGCTACTATTAGGGTTAGGGTTAGGCATAAAGATAAAATTAAGATTAGGGTTGGGGCTAACATTACAAATAGGGTTACGATTAGGGTAAGGGTTAGAGTTAGAGATAGAATTAGGTTTAAGGTTGAGGTTTTTGTTATGATTAGGTTTAGGGTTAGGGTTTTGGTTAGAGATAGAGTGAAGATTAGGGTTAGGTTACAATTAGAGATAGAATTAGGGTTGGGGTTAGGATTAGTTGGGGTTAGGTTAGAGATAGGGCCAATATTAGGGTTAGGGTTAAGGTTAGAGATAGAATTAGGATTAGGATTGAGGTTTTTGTGAGGGGAGAAATGTCTTTCAAAGTTAGGGATAGAGTTCAATTAGAGTTAGGGTTATGGCATAATTAGGGTTAAGGTTAGAGTTAGGGATATGATGGAGTCAACATTAAATTAATTAGGGTTAGGTTTGGAGATAGAATTAGGATTAGGGTTGTGGTTTGAGTAGACGTTCCACTACCAAATTTAAGCTCAAATATTTAAATAGCTTGAAGTGCATACACCATCCTATGTGAAAGGTATGATTTTTTGGATGCAACCTAACAAATATACATTTAAAATATTAATATTATTTTGAATTTATCATTTAAAATATTTTTCAAATTTACCTATGTTGATATATGAGAGATATAGCAAATCCAAACTCTATACTATTTATAGTTAATTTAAATTATATTTTATTAAATTGTTAAAAAGTTTAAGTTGTTCATAAATAATTTCAATTTTTTATAATTAGCTTGGCATTGTGTAAAAGGGATTTAAATTATTTATAAAAATAAAAACATATTAAAAAATTACTACTTTGAAATTTGAAAAAAATAAAATTCCTTTATATCATTTATGGCTTGTAATCAAGATAACATGAAGATAAACTCATTTATAATATTAGGACTTTCTAATTTAACACAAAAGTAATTTATTTTATCTAAGAAAAAATAATTTAATTATTTATGCAATATAATAGAATATAAACTCGTACTTAAATCAATAGAAAATCTCTTTATAAGGAAATAAATAAAGATTTTAAATAATAATTTTAAAATATTTATTTTGCACTTTTTAAAATTTAGAAACTTCTAATTTAAAAACTACTTTTATATGAAATAGTAAATTTAGAATATTTCTTTTGTACATAATTTGGAAACTTCTTTTTGTGTCTAATTTAAAAACTACTTTTATATGAAATATTTAAATTACTTCTTTTGTACTTAATTTTCTTAGAAAGTTCTTTTTATGCCTAATTTAAAAATAATTTAAAAACTACTTTTATATGAAACAATAAATTTAGAATATTTCTTTTGCTCATGATTTTTAAAATTTAGAAACTTCATTTTATGTCTAATTTAAAAACTACTTTTATATGAAATAGTAAATTTAGAATATTTCTTTTGTATTTAATTTTCTAAAATTTAGAAACTTATTTTTATGTCTAATTTAAAAATTACTTTTATATGAAATAATAAATTTAAAATACTTCTTTTGCACTTAATTTTCTAAAATTTAGAAACTTATTTTATAATTGTAAATTGAAAATAGAAACAACACTTAAAATTAATAGCAAAACAAAAACACTGGGAGCTGTTGAATTTAAGCTAGAATGAATATCTTTTAGGAATGCACTACAAAATACCTAGAATGAATATGCATCTTACATGTTTTAGAATTTGAGCTCTTTTAGTGTATGCTATGGATTATCTCATTCAAATTTCATGCCACAAACATCAAATTTGGTTCACAATAAATTAACTTCCACTTCAATTGAAGTGAAGGATACAATAAGACCATAAAAATAAAATTGAGAAAGAAAATAAGAAAAATTAAATAGAAAAGAAATGGATAGAAAGCAATCTCCTCTAACCTAGGGTGAGGCAAGCAATGTTGTTCAAAGTTAGGGATAGAGTTCAATTAGAGTTAGGGTTATGACACAATTAGGGTTAGGGTTCAAATAGACTTAAGATGGTTTAATTAGGGTTAAGGTTAGGGTTGGGGTTATGATGGAGCCAACATTAGATTAATTAGAGTTAGGGTTAGGATTTGGGTTAGGGTTATGGTTAGCAATATAATAAGCATTATGATTGGGTTAGCAATAGGATTAGTGTTAGAATTATGATTAGAGATTGGGTCAATATTAGGGTTAGGGTTAGGGTTAGAGATAGAATTAGGATTAGGGTTGTGGTTTGAGTAAGGGTTAGGGTTAGGGTTAGAGATAGGATTAGGATTAGGGTTAGAGTTAGAGAAATAATTAGGATTAGGGTTAAGGTTAGGGTTAAGGTTAGAGATAGAATTATGATTAGGGTTAGTATTAGGGTTACAATTAGGGTTAGAAATAGGGTTAGGATTAGGGTTTGGGTTTGGGTTAGTAATAGAAATAGGATTAGGGTTGGGGTTTGTGTTAGAGAAGAATAAAATTAGGATTAGTGTTAGGGTTTGTATTAGGACTAGGGTTAGGGTTAGGGTTAGAGATAGGGTTAGGATTATGGTTAGGGTTAGCGTTAGGGTTAGGGTTAAGGTTAGGGTTAGGGTTAGGGTTATAGATATGGTAAAGATAAGGGTTAGGATTAGGGTTATGGTTAGAGATAGGGTCAAGATTAGGGTTAGTATTAGAGATAGAATTAGGATGAGGGTTAGGATTAGAGTGAGAGATAGGGGTGGAGATAAGGTTGGGATTACGGTTAGGGTTTGTGTTAGAGATAGAAATAAAATTAGGATTAGTGTTAGGATTAGGGTTAGGGTTGAAGTTTTCTTTATGATTAGGTTTAGGTTTAGGGTTAGGGTTTTGGTTAAAGATAGAGTGAAGATTAGGGTTAGATTACAATTAGAGATAGAATTAGGGTTTAAAGGGTTAGGATTAGTTGGGGTTAGGTTAGAGATAGGGATAGGATTATGGTTAGGTTGAGGGTAAGAGATATAATTAGGATTAAGATTGAGGTTTGTGTGAGGGGAGAAATGTATTTCAAAGTTCGGGCTAGATTTTAGTTAGAGTTAGGGTTATGGCACATTTAGGGTTAGAGTTCAAATAGATTTAAGATGGTTCAATTAGGGTTAAGTTTAGGGTTAGGGTTATGATGGAGCCAACATTAAATTAATTAGGGTTAGGATTAGGATTGGGATTAGGGCTATGGTTAGAGATATAATTATGATTAAGATTGTGTTAGTATTAGGATTAGGGTTAGGGTTAGGGTTAGGGTTAGAGATAGGGTTAAGATTAGGGTTACGGTTAGGGTTAGGGATAGAATTAGGATTAGGGTTAGGGTTTAAGTAAGGATTAGGGTTACGGTTACGGTTAGAGATAGGGTCAAGATTAGCGTTAAGATTAGAGGTAGTATCAAGATTAAAGCTAGGGTTAGGGTTAGAGATAGGGTTAGGATTACGGTTAGGTTTAAAAATAGTGTAATAATTAAGGTTAGGGTTAGGGTTAAAGATCGAATTAGGATTAGGGTTAGGATTAGAGATAGTGTAAGGACTAGGGTTAGGGTTAAAGATAAAATTAGAATTAGGGTTACAATTAGGGTTAGAGATAGGATCAAGATTAGGGTTAGTGTTAGAGTTAGAGATAGAATTAGGATTAAAAATTTTTCCATCACCCATATATCATATGTATTTGCTACACATTTAATATTTCATATTTTTTTTGCACCTAAATGCTAAACCCTAACCTAACTATAAATATAATCGTAATAATAAGCCTAAACCCTAACCCTAACCATAATCATAAACCTAAATGATAAACCCTAATCCTAAATGGTTAACCCTAAGTCTAATGCTAACCCTGACCATGATACAAACTTTATCCCTAATACTAACCCTAATTGTGATATAAGTCATAACCATAATTACATTAATTTATTCAATGTATAACACCAAAACCTAACACTAAATATAACCCTAATCATAACTCTAAACCCTAACTCTCACCATAATCATAATCGTAAAAAAAATCCTAACCCTAATGCTAATATTAACCTTAATCCTAACCTTGAACCTAACCCTAACCCAAACCATAGCCCTGACCAAATATAAATCCTTATCCTACACCTAATTATAATTCCAATCCAAACCTTAATAGTAATTCCAACCCCACCCTTAACACTAACCAAAGCCTTATTCCTAACCTGAAACCTATTATAATTATAATCTAAACCCTAACCCTAACCATAATTCTACCCCTAACCCTAACATAATTCTCACACTAACTATGACCATAAACCTAACCTTATCACTAAACCCTAACCCTAATCATAATAATAAATCTAAAACAAACCCAAACTCTAATGCTAACCCTAACCATGATATAAATCCTTATCCCAAATGCTAACTCTAATCATAACCCTAAATATATTAATTTATTTAATGTGTTATGCACTCCCAACTACTACTAGCAAATATATAACCTATATATAAAATACGCCTAGATGTATCTCCAGGCGTTTAATTTTTTCATCATTCAACTTTAATAAAAATTTAACTTGAAAAAATTCAAACATCTAGGCATATTTTATATATAGGTTATATATTTGCTAGTCTATTTACATTTCTATTTATTTTATTATAACTTCTAATAATATGAAAGTATTTATTATTTTCTTTATTAAATCATAAATTAATTTATTTAAATGAGAAAAATTATTAATAATATTTCATTTACTCAACATCATAGAGGTATTATTTTTTTTATATAATCTATCACATTACCTGACTCCACAAGCAATTCAAAAGCAACACAAAGACAACATAGATGGAGGGGCACCACACCACATGATAAAGATCTAGGAAAATTTGGATTTTTGTAAAAATTGAACTTATATTAAGTTCCATATGGGGGTTTCTACTTAAAGCATCTAGTATAGATTTCTTTCATTTTGCTTCTGAATAAACAAAGTTAGAATATTAAAAGTTGCTAATTAACTTTCAAGCTTTGCAATGTTCCTCCAACACACAGCCAAAAGTGTTCTTTTGTTCTAAGTTCTTGACTACATTAGCTTCTAGAGTCACATCCTTATGTGCTTCTAGAGTTTCTAGAGTTTATTTCTAGCAAGACAATATTGAGCATTAGATAAACAATGGCATCATCCCTTTTGAAGGGAATCTTTGCGGTTCTTCAGTAGTTGTAGCTTTCTCCTTTAGTTTGAATAAATTCTTAGGAGTTTTTACACCTAAATTTTCTCCTTTTGTCTTTGTTAACAACCACATCATCACTATTGGCCCACCATCTTCATCACCTTTGCAACTTGTTCTCTATAAGTCTTCACAAGATCTTCAATCGACATCATCACTTTCTGATATGTGGACATGTGAGAAGTTTTTAGAGGCACGCATCATATAGATTTGGATTCTAAAATCACTCATTCTTTTGGTTTGGCTTCTCTAATCACTAGTGGATCCTTTTCTTCCTAAGGGGAGAAATTTTGTTTGTCGGCAGGGGATCATATCTTATCTTCAGGTGTTCATCATTGGCATGAGAGCTCTTTCATTATAGGGGGGATTTATAACTTCTTTTTTCTCTCTCCTATCAGGGGGACATCTATTGTAATTGCATTTTTTTCCTTCATCAATTTTTTACTTCTCCTCAGTTGTCATTGAGGGGGGTTTTGGAGTAAATTAATCATCATTAGTATTTACTCCAGTGATTAATGCAAACTTAGGAAAAGGTCATCTAGTTCTAATTGCGAGTGTTATTACATTAATTATGCATTTCAATGAGTCATGTTCTTTATTCTTTGTGTTGCACACAAGATAAAGTCACTTAACTAATCAATGCATTTTATTATCTCCCTCCTCTCTCAGTTAGAACTCCACCATTCAAGGATCTCATGTGGGGTTCATTTGAGTCTACATAAGGATAACCAATCTTTCATTGTATTCATTCAGTATTTAATTAATCAATATTGTTTCATCCCTTTTTGTTGTATTTTCTCATTTGTGTGTGACAAGTTTCTCTTCAGAATGTTATCTAGGGCTTGTGGGATCTCAATCACAGATTATTTCATCTATAAATAAGTATACTAATAATTTATTGATTTTATCTCATGAACATTCATCAACTTTACTCAGAATTTCTATAATAGAAGGTAAATCCATTAACAAAAGAATGATATATTTTTATGAGACTACTTAAGGTTGTGTACATGTAAAATCATCTAATAATTAACTAATAATGCTGGCAAAAACAATATCAATTGGTGGTTTGTATTAGTACAAAATCAAGAAAAGGGTGTAATCATGTTTGTAACATTCCTTCAATAGCTATGAATGATTGGTAACAAAATTTATATATCTTAAAACTTCTATTGATTAGTAGGAATTATAGATCTAAAATTAAACCATTAAAATAGTATAGTATTGAGGCAATAATTATGATATCATAAATAGACCCAATGGAGGACAATAGTATTAATATGTATATAATTATTCAAGATTCCCAAAACCTATATTTAAAATGAAATCTAGATGAAAAAAAGTAAAAAAGGGGGTGTAGCAATTAAAACAACTAGAATAATGAGTGTGTTATTGAGAACCTCATAAATATAACTAATAGTCTAAAACCCTAGATTGTATATTAATAATGGTTGGAAACAATGATTAAAGGTTGGATGTAATTATTATAAGGGCTACAAATAATCATTAATCATATTTGTAAACATTATGATGAGTAACAAAAAAAACTCCTTGCAAATTCACCTACTCTTTAGCTATACGAGTATGTGTAGGATCATCATGGAAAAAACAAACTGGCAAAAAATTTAGAAAAATTAGAGTTAGGAAACTTGATGTAAAAATTTGAATAAGCTATCTATATTATTTCAAAAGTATGTAAGAATAGAGTATGTAGAAAATTGAATGTAGTTTTTAGCTATAAGTAGAGGACTCATGTTTAGATGTGATACAAAATAGATGTTTTTCAATTAGCTTATCAATTAATACTTTAGTCGTAATTCAAATAGAAAATGAATAATAATTATGTATTAAATTGAAAGTAAAGAATAATTTATATTAATGGAAAACTAAGAATCAAACCCTTTTCATTTCATCAATTTTGGGTAAGAAAAATTCGTCAACCACATACCCTACACATACCCATCATATCGCCACTTTTTGGCCGATCATGATCCTGCACATACCTATACAATAGCACCAGGATTATAATGATGGCAAAAAATATATAAAAAGTAATCTATCTAGTACACATCCTCATAATGATCAAATTAGCAACCCAAATATATATATTAGTATATTTTCTTGAAAATACCAATACCAATCCAATAATTTATAATCACATTTCCAATAAATCTTCGATAATTGTTTATGACATAATCACACTAAGTGGACTATACTATGAGTGCAATCCACTTCCACATATTGCAAAACACATAGGTATTTTCCATGAATCTATGATCATCAATCCAAATCAAGCTTTTAGCTTACTCAATCAAGATTGATAGTAAATTCCAACTTGAGTACCCATTCAATATTTTAGATAGGTTGCTTATGTGTATCTATGTAAATTGATTGTAGGAGTTATGAATTTATTCAATTAATTAAATACTAGCATATATATATTTAATAATATATATAAAATACGCTAAGAGATATCCTTCTCATGTGCCTATATTTTATATATATTATTAAATATATATATTCTAGTAGCAATCACAACCCAACATATAATATCAAAAATAAATTATTTTTATATTTATATATTTTATATTAAATTATTATAATAATTAATATATTATAATATGATAGTATAATATTTGTAATTCAATTTAAAAAAATATATATATAATTTAATATTTAAATGTTAAGTTAAAATATATAAATATATTTTTGGTATATTTATAATATTATAATAAAAAATAATATATCATAACTATTTAGTTAGGATTAGGGTTAGGGTTAAGGTTAAGATATATAGTTAAGGTTAAGGTTAGGCCTAGAGATATAGTTAGGGTTAGGGTTATCATCAAAAGTAGGTTAGGATTAGGGTTCGGGTTAGCATGAGGATTAAGGTTACTATGAGGTTTAGGGTCAAGTTTAGGGTTAATAGATATAGTTAGGGTTGGGATAATAATTGGGGTTAAGGTTATCATGATTAGGGTTATAGTTATGTTTTGGATCAAGTTTAGGGTTAGGATTATAGTTAGGTTGGGGTTAAGGGATATAGTTAGGCTTAGGGTTTAGGTGAAGATTAGGGCTAGAGGTATAGTTAGGGTTAGGGTTTTATCATGATTAGGGCTATAGTTATATTTTGGATCAAATTTAGGGATAGGATTATGGTTAGGTTGGGGTTAAGAGATATAGTTAGGTTTAGGGTTTAGGTGAGGATTAGGGCTAGAGATATAGTTAGGGTTAGGGTTAATAGATATAGTAAGAATTAGGGTTATAAGATAATTATATAATTAGGGTTAACCCTAATTCTATCTCTAATGATGCTAACCCTAACCCTAACCCTATTCTTAACTAAATCTCTAATCCTAAACCTAATTATTTAAATTAACCCTAAACTTGATTGAAAACCTAAATGTAACCCTAATCCTAATGATAATCTGAACCCTAATTTTGATGCAAACCCTGACCCTCATCACAATGTTAACCATATTTCTAACCCTAACTATATATCTTAACCCTAACCCCAACCCTAACTATATTTCTAGCCCTAATCCTAACTTTAACCCTAAACCTAACTATATCTCTTAACCCCAACCTAACCATAATCCTAACCCTAAACTTGATCGAAAAAATAACTATAACCCTAATCCTATAAGTTAAAAAACCCTAATTCTAACCCTAATTTTATAAGATAATTATAAAATTATGGTTATAGGTAGGAGTAGGGTTAGGGTTAGGGCTAGGGTGAGGGTTAGGGTTAGTGAAAGAAATGGGGTTAGCAATAGGCTTATGGTTAAGGTTAGGCCTAGCATTAGAGTTAGGGCTCAATGGGCTATATCATCTATTATAATCAATTTTTCAAATAAAAGTGCAATAGATGCAATAAGAAGGATATCTTTTGATGTTTTTAAGGTTGGGTTAGGTTAGCTTTGGGAATAGGGTTATGGTTACAACTAGAGAAATTTCAAAATTCAAAATTTTTAATCAATGGTAAGTTCCTAAAAAAAAAACTACTTGAATTTAGAATAGGGTAGAGGGGCCCATAGTAGGGCACCCTACTTTGGGTTTTTCAATTGCATATTAAATAATTTCAAATCAGTCCCAAATTTGTACATCAGTTTATTTGGCTACTCACCTAATTAAAAAAATATTTTTTAGGGCCACATCATCAAATATGATGCCACATAAACAATTTTTTTTTTGAGGTTTCCAAAAGCTCGAAAACCACATACTATCTAATTGTAGGGTACTAAGTCATGTGAATATGTTTCACTGATGTGGTATGACATGATTTGTTAGATTATGTACTTTATGGAAAAAAGTTGTTTTGCAAGTGGATATTAAGGTGCTTCACTACAGGACCCACTCAGGACTACTTCTATCCCTACTATTGGTCTTTTCCCTACTATGGGCCCCTCCTCCCCTCATACCTTTTACAAAACAAATATAATTAAATAAATATTTGGTCTAGGTATTTCAAAATTAAAACAAAAAATGACTTTGTTCCCTGAATGGTTATTTTTATTTTTTAATTCAATTTATTTAAGGAAATATTTATCTCTTATCTTCTATTTGTTTATCTGATATATCTTTTTGATATATCTTTCATTTGTCTTTGTGAACAAATATTTTTGTTTATTTATATACTTTTTGGATTTTATTTATATATATATATATATATATATATATATATATATATATATATATATATATATATATATATATATATATATATATATATATATATATATATATATTTTGATTTATTAATTTATATATTTCATTTGTTTTATCTTTGATTTATTTATTTAATCTTTATAAATTTTGTTAATAATTATTTTCAAATATTTGTGAGTTATCTTTGATCTTGTAATTTATATATTTGTCTTTTATTTGTTTATTTAATCTTTTAATTTATTTATTTTAACTTTGATTGATTTATTTATTTGTCTTTGATTTGTTTATTTCAACTTTTATTTTGTTTCTTTATCTTTGACCTATTTATTTGATCTTTTAGTTTAGTTGTTACCTTTGCTTTATTTATTTGTTAATGTTAGAATAAGTATAATGCATATTGAATTATAATCCTAGCCCTGATTGAATTGTAACCATATAACTAATTAAACCATAACCCTAATCCTATTTTCACCTCAAACTTAGTACTAGCCCTAAACCTAATCCTATTTGAACCCTAACCCTAACCTTAATTATAATTGAACCTTGATTCTAATCAAGCCATAACCCTAACTGTAACCTAAATATAATTGAATCCTAATATTATCCCTAATTCTAACCATAATTGAACTCTCATCCTAACCCTAATCCTAGTCATACCATAACTTTAACCCTATTCTTTAATTGAATTGTAAATATAATTGAACTCTAACCCTAATCCTAGCCCAAACCCTTATCCTAGTTGAATTATGATAAATTTTTTTTTAATAATTATTTTCAAATATTTGTGAGTTATTTTGATTTGTCTTTCTCATTAAATCTCTTTGATTAGTTTATTTGATCTTTTAATTTATTTTTTATATTCAATTTATTTATATGATCTTTTAATCTATGAACCATAATACAACCATTTAACAACACCACCCCAATGGGGTTTGAACCTTGGTGGCAAGAACAACAATGCCACCTTTAAACCACTACACCATGCAAATACCATCTTATTTATCTTTGACTTATTTATTTGATGTTTTAGTTTACTTTTTACCTATGATTTATTTATTTATTAATGCTAGAATAACTATAAAGGATATTGAATTATAACCCTAATCCTAATTAGGATTAGGGTTATGAATCAATTAGAATTATGGTTATAATTCAATATCCATTATAATTATTCTAACATTCATAAATAAATAAAGCAAAGGTAGAAAAAAACTAAAACATCAAATAAATAAGTCAAAGATAAAGAAGTTGTATTGGCATGGTGTAATGGTTTAAAGGTGGCATTGTTGTTCTTGCCACCAAGGTTCAAACCCCATTGGGGTGGTGTTGTTGAATGGCTATATAATAAAAAAAACAAAAAGTCAAAGATAAAGATAAAGAAAAAAATAAAAAATGAAATAAACAAATCAAAGATAAAAATAATAAATTAAAAGATTAAATAAAAAAATAAAAAAAAGTCAAAGATAAATAAAAAAAAAAGATGAAATAAACAAATCAAAGATAAATAAATAAATCAAAGATAAAAAAACATAAATTAAATAGATTTTATTTAAAAGAGAAAATCAAAGATAAATCACAAACACCAAGTTAAAAGATCATATAAATAAATTAAATATAAAAAATAAATTAAAAGATCAAATAAACTAATCAAAGAGATTTAATCAAAAGACAAATCAAAATAACTCACAAATATTTGAAACTAATTATTAAAAAAATTAAAATTTTCATAATTCAACTAGGATAAGGGTTTGGGCTAGGATTAGGGTTAGAGTTCAATTATAGTTGCAATTCAATTAAAGAATAGGGTTAAGTTTATGGTACGACTAGGGATAGGGTTCAATTAGAGTTAGGGTTAGGATGAGAGTTCAATTATGGTTAGAATTAGGGTTAAGACTAGGATTCAATTATATTTCGGTTAGAGTTAGGGTTATGGCTTGATTAGGATCAAGGTTCAATTGTGAGTAAGGTTAGGGTTAGGGTACAAATAGGATTAAGGTTAGGGTTAGTACTAATTTTAAGGTACAAATAGGATTAGGGTTAGGGTTTAATTAGTTATATGGTTACAATTAAATGAGGGCTAGGATTATAATTCAATATACATTATACTTATTCTAAAATTAACAAATAAATAAAGAAAAGGTGAAAAATAAACTAAAAGATCAAATAAATTGGTCAAAGATAAAGAAAAAAAATAAAAGATGAAATAAACAAATCAAAGATAAATAAATAAATAAATCAAAGTGAAAATAAATAAATTAAAAGATTAAATAAACAAATAAAAGACAAATATATAAATTATAAGATCAAAGATAACTCACAAATATTTGAAAATAATTATTAACAAAATTTAGAAAGATTAAATAAATAAATCAAATATATAAATAAATAAATCAATATATATATATATATAAATAAATAAAAATATATATAAATAAATAAAAATATTTGTTCACAAAGACAAATGAAAGATATATCACAAAGATATATCAGATAAAGAAATAGAGGATAAGAGATAAATATTTCCTTAAATCAATTGAATTAAAAATTAAAAAAAACCATTCAAGGAACAATGTCATTTTTGGTTTTAATTTTGAAATACCTAGACCAAATATTTATTTAATTCTATTGGTTTTGTAAAAGGTATTAGGGGAGGAGGGGACCATAGTAGGGAAAAGACCAATAGTAAGGATAGAAGTAGGCCTGAGTAGGCCCTGTAGTGAAGCACCTTAATATCCACTTGCAAAACAATTTTTTTGCCATAAAGTACATAATCTGACAAATCATGTCATACCACATAAGTGAAATATATTCACATGACTTAGTACCCTACTATTAGATTGTATGTGGTTTTTGAGCATTTTTGGAAACGTAATTTTTTTTTTTTGATGTGGCATCATATTTGATTATATGTGGCCCTAAAAAATATTTTTTTAATTAGGTGAGTAGCCAAATAAACTGATGTACAAATTTGGGACTGATTTGAAATTATTGAATATGAAATTGGAAAACCCAGAGTTAGGGTGCCCTGGGCCCCTCTACCCTATTCTAAATTCAAGTACTTTTTGTTTAGGAACTTACCATTGATTAAAAATTTTGAATTTTGAAATATCTCTAATTGTAACCATAACCCTATTCCTAAAGCTAACCTAACCTAACCTTAAAAACATCAAGAGATATCCCTCTTATTGCATCTATTTCACTTTTATTTGAAAAATTGATTAAAAAATAGATGATATAGCCCATTGAGCCCTAACACTAATGCTAGGCCTAACCTTAACCATAAGCCTATTTATAACCCCATTTCTTTCACTAACCCTAACCCTCACCCTAGCCCTAGCCCTAACCCGACTCCTACCTATAACCCTAATTTTATAATTATCTTATAAAATTAGGGTTAGAATTAGGGTTTTTAACTTATAGGATTAGGGTTATAGTTATGTTTTGGATCAAGTTTAGGGTTATGATTATGGTTAGTTGGGGTTAAGAGATATAGTTAGGTTTAGGGTTCAAGTTAGGATTAGGGATAGAAATATAGTTAGGGTTAGAAATATGGTTAACATTATGATGAGGGTCAGGGTTTGCATCAAAATTAGTGTTCCAATTAGCGTTAGGATTAGGGTTACATTTAGGTTTGCAATCAAGTTTAGGGTTAGTTTAAATAGTTAGGTTTAGGATTAGAGATTTAGTTAAGAATAGGGTTAGGGTTAGGGTTGAGAGACATAATTAGGATTAGGGTTAGGGTTAGAATCATTAGAGATAGAATTAGGGTTAACCCTAATTATATAATTATCTTATAACCCTAATGATAACTATATCTATTAACCCTAACCCTAACTATATCTCCAGTCCTAATCCTCACCTAAACCCTAAACCTAACTATATCTCTTAACCCCAACCTAACCATAATCCTATCCCTAAACTTGATCCAAAATATAACTATAACTCTAATCATGATAAAACCCTAACCCTAGCTTTATCTATTAAACCTAACCCTAACTATATCTCTAGCCCTAATCCTCACCTAAACCCTTAGCCTAATTATATCTCTTAACCCCAACCTAACCATAATCCTAAACCTAAACTTGATCCAAAACATAACTATAACCCTAATCATGATAACCTTAACCCTAATTATTATCCCAACCCTGACTGTATCTATTAACCCTAAACTTGACCCTAAACCTAATAATAACCTTAATCCTCATGTTAACCTAAACCCTAATCCTAACCTAATTTTGATGATAACCCTAACCCTAATTTTGATGCAAACCCTGTCTCTCATCCTAATATTAATCCTAACCCCAATCATAACTATATATTAAGTCTAACCCTAACCCTAACTATATCTCTAGGCCTAACCTTAACCTAAACTATATATCTTAACCTTAACCCTAACCCTAATCCTAACTAAATATTTATGATATAATATTTTTTATTATAATATTATAAATATACCAAAAATATATTTATATATTTTAACTTAGCATTTAAATATTAAATTATATATATATATTTTTAAATTGAATTACAAATATTATACTATCACATTATAATATATTAATTATTATAATAATTTAATATAAAATATATAAATATAAAAATAATTTATTTTTGATATTATATGTTGGGTTGCGACTGCTACTAGCATATATATATTTTAAAAAAAAATCTATTTGGTGAAAATTTGAAATTTCAAAGCAGTAGTGTACTTAAATTCCAAGAAAAAAATAAAAAGTAGGTGTGTGTCTTACCACCCTAACCATAATAAAATGATAATATTTTTTTATAAGATTTTGGATATAAGTAGAGGACTCATGTCCCAATGTGATGAATATTTTTTTGTAATGTTTTTCAAAGTAAATAATTAATTATGATTTTTTTATTACAAATTTTAAAAAATCTACAAACTTGTGTGTCTCATCACCTTAACTTGGTCAAAACTTCATGAAATTCAATTTATTTTTTTAATCCTATAGTATGCAAAGCATAGAATGTGACACATGTTTTAGATTCAAAAAATGTGATACCGTTTGAAAGCTATAGATGTTTTTCAATCAACCTATCAATCAAGATTTTAGTCATAATTCAAATAGAAAATGAATAAAAATTATTTATTAAATTCAAAGTAAAGTATAATTTATATTGCTGGAAAGCTGAGAATCTCCTTTAAAACCTTTCCTTTTCGTTTCATCAATTTAGGGTAAAAAAAATTTGTTGGCCACATACCCTACACATACCCATCATATCACCACTTTTTGGCCCATCATGATCCTACACATACCATAATCAAAATGTACATATTTTAATTTATATAAATCTATCTATATGTACACAACTCAAGTACATGCATTTAAAACTATTCCACACATGTGTGTAGGTTGAATCCAGGCATCATCTCCTTTTTGTTTCAAAGTATGAGATCAATGCAATGATGACTTAAGGATACAAAAAAGGATAATAAATCAATTTTAACTATTAATATACAAGCAATATCAATATGTAATCAAAAAATGTATTTAAATATATTTTAACTAATATTTACCTTTTTTTACCAAGTATTCCATATTGTCTAGGTTGAATCTACTTGGACTAGATCCTTTTTTGTGATTATGGTTTAAGGATCTATAAAAGGACAATTTAAATCAATTTCAACTAAGAACACACTTAACCAATATTGAAACATGTATTTAATCTATTTAAAAGGACAATATTAAACTAAAACTATATTTACTTGTATTTACTTATTCCATTGTACCATCTCTATCCTCTCTTTTTTGCAATGCATCTATGATTGCCTCATGCTCTTCCATAGAAATTTTCCATAGGACTTTATTTGTAAGTCTTCCATGATACCAATCTAGTTTTATATTTGTTTCCACCACCAAATGTGAATAATGCATAATCTTTTTATGTGTTTCATAATCTTCAAATGTAGGTAGACCATTCTTCCTTGTCAGGTATTTTCATAGCCAAGTGCCATCAACCACCACTGATCCTATTAGAAAACATGAAAACAATCATCAAATAAATTCTCAAAATTTTCTTAAGGGAATCAAAGACTTGTTCTAAAAATTTTGTGAAGGGGATCAAAAAATTGTTATCAAAATTTGGTTAAGGGGATGTAATGCCCCGCCACGCAACCCCAAAAGAAACTAACATATCTCACATTTATGGTACAATTTTTTTTAAAAATTAATTAACACACAACAACATACATCACATGAAATGCAACTTTACATGTACAACATATAAAAAAATCCCTTGGAGTTACATAGTTGTATTACTTTTCGTATCAACATCGTTGCATTACATGAAAAATAGACATACACCAATAGCCATAAGATAATAACATGAACATGGAAAATACATTAATACCATGAAGTTACAATGCTCAAGGATGATATCATTACAATGCTCCTTCCCATCATGACTGGGAATGTACAATAACATTGGATGATACAAATGAACTGAATGAGTACAAGCTACAAGGTTGGATCCAACTTTGGTACAACTAATGAGTCACTACAACTAGCTTCAACTCGATCTTGGCTAGGGACCCAATGGGATGCATAGCATGTTCCACTCAACCACGTGGACCCGAAGACCCACCCCTCATGCTAGGAGAAGACAAGAAGGACCTCAACAAATACCATCAAATGAAACAAGGATTACAAGACTTCACAATGAAATTAATAATAACACAAGATTACATTCATCAAAAGAAATAGCCAATCCAAGATGTAACCAACATATGAAATAACCAACCCAAGAAAACATAATCAAGCACCAACAAACACAAGGCAACATCTGCCTCCAGAGGCTCAAGAACAACAAGAGGGGAAACAAAAGCATACAAGGTTGTGAAAGGGTGGAGTGTCATCGCATAGGTGCTATGGGTTACCCTGGTGTAACCTTCCTAGGCTACTGGATCACCTTGGCCACCTCTACCAACTGCCAAACCCCCATGAACCTATGCGGGATCAACATACCTTGCAAAATTACTATGCAAAGGAAAGGTAGTTGATCTTTCCATTCTAGGCCTTCCCACTCATCCTTAGCCTAAATGAGCACTTGGGCCCATGAGTGAGGCTACATTATCTGAATTAATGTGAGATACTACCCAACCCCCTAGTTAATTAATTAAGTTATTACTTGATTAAACTCCCAAGGCTTACCCTGGATGGTGCAGGAGGACCTAGGCTAACCTCCATTTTGTCATCAAATTTTGGCTTGTACCTGACCTTAGCCAAGTCAGGGTGTTAGTGTGTTTAATTTGGACCTTAGAAGGTTTTGTTTGTGTGGTAAGTTAGTCACTAGGACTAAAATCATCTTAGTGTAATCATTGTTGTTAAATCTTGCTTTATTTAGCTTTAGACAACTTATGTTGGAATGTAGGGTATTAAATGTGTTATAACCACATCCTTGTTGTTAGAAGATGCCAAGAGGTAGTTGAGGGAGTTGATTGTTCAAAATCAAGGAGTTAGAGGTCCTAAGATTTAGGATCATGACATAGTGATAAGTTGCAAAATGTTGTTGCAAAGTTGCATGACAACATTGTTAGGTTGCATGCAACTTAGTTGGATTGGAATCCCTTAAAATCAGGAGTATGGGATCAATCAACTTCCCTTGAAATATGGAAAAGGCATCTATGTAAATGTATGACTCGTAGAGAAGCAGTTTATTTTTTGTTGTAATCAAGTTTTGGTTTTTGAATAGAAAGAACTCTATTTTTTCTAAAAATCCCATGTATTTTGAGGTGACAGTGATATCTAATGGTATATATGTATTGACTTGGTGTTGGATCTAAGTTTACACAACATATTTAAGCATTCTTTATTTTGTAAGTAAGTTCATTTGATTTAGTTTAGGTGTCTTGTGTGAATAAATCAAAGTTTAAGGTGTTTACTGTCTTCTTCTAAACAACCAGTCTTTTCTATGGCTCCCCCATGAAGTCTAACCATGGGGTCTTCCTGAGGAGGGATGGATAAGTTAGGGGAGATAGTAGTTTGTATATATTTATTAGTATAAAGTATAGGGAATGGAGCAATTGTTATTAAACTCAAACCCTAGGCGAGCTAGGATAGTCCAGTTAGAGGTTTGAGAGGGAAAATTTGAAGAACTTAGGCAAGGGAAGGAACTACTGTAAGGAAAAAGTACACTTCTAGGTGGGATATGACCAAAAACAAGGATACTAGAAGAATTGACACTTGAACAATCCACTGGTGTGATAAATTAGCAAGAAATCTTTGAAACCCTAAGAATTAGGTCAATTAGCCCTTTTACCCTTGTTTGTAGGAATCCACTGTACGGATGAGACAGGGGTCTGACACCCTAGGAAACCTTTAAAGGCTCCAAAAGGGTGTCTGGAAATGAAGTTTATTTGATAGGTTGTTTGACAAGTTTAAGCAAGAAAGGCATAAAAGTGACTGGTAAGGGCTACCAGGAATTAGGCCCCACCAAAGAAAATTCTTGAGATCGAATAGAGAGAGGACTGAATACCCTCCAAGATGCATTCAATTGAATGTGAAATTCAAGGAAACAATGTCTCTAACACCACTGCAAGTAGTTCAAGCAAGATGATGAAGTTGGCACTTAGATTCTTCTGAGTCCAAGAGAGAGTAACCAGTTTCAAAGGAGGTGTTGGTCTTCCAAAGGTAAAGAACAAGTGGAAAACTCTTTGAGAAGAGTTGGAGCAAGACTAGGATGGTCATCCAAGCTCAACAAGAACCCATTGGTATCAAGTTCCAGGAAGGAGGTAGTGAAAAGGTCTTCTAGGAGATTATGCAAGCAACTTTTTGGTTCACCATTCACCATATTGGTATCATAGCAGCGTTTGATCAAGGCTTGTGATTGATGTTGCAACCCATTGAGTTAGTAGGAGAGAACACACCAGAGGAAGAAAGAACCATGGTGACTAATGCTGAGTTAGCTAAAAAGGTAGAAGAGCAAGAGGAGGATAACCAGCGGCTAAGAGAAAGGTTATCTCGAATGGAGAAGCTCTTGGATGAAGTCCAAGAAACAATAGACAAAGTGAAAGATAAGATAGAATAGAAGGAAGAGCAGGAAGCAAAGGAAAAAGAAGAGGAATTGGAGGAGGAAGCTCCAAAGCCTAACCCTGTTCTTGCTGAAGAACCCTTCCTAAAGGCACTACAGGCCTTAAGTGGCAAAGCTTTGGAAGGAGTGCCACTATTCAGTGGACAAATGGACCCTGATTCAGTTGTAGACTGAATTGAAAGCATAGAAAATCACTTTGAATGTGATGGTATAATAGAGGCCAAAAAGGTAAAGGTGGCCAAGTCAAGGTTGAGAGGAGCAACTCTCACATGGTGGAAATTTGTACAAGCTAAAAGAGAGAAAGAAGGAAAAGGTCCCATAGTTACATGGAGAGGAATGGTAGCTAAGATAAGGTAGACTTATCTACTTGATGATTATGAAGTTTAGTTGCATAGGAGAAGACACAATCTTAGGCAAAAAGATATGGATGTCCAAACATACACTGAGGAGTTTCAAAAATTGTGCCTCAGATCAAAGGTGGTTGAAGATGAAAGCATCAAGCTAGCAAGGTATTTGAATGGGCTTAAGTGGTCTATCGAAGAAGACATGAGCCTAGTGAACTTCAAAACCATCCGCCAATGCTATCAAATGGCCTTAAAGATAGAGTAGAAAGGAAAAAAGAAGCAAGAGAAAAACCCCAAAAGTATAGGTAAAGGGAAAGACAACAGAGGACAAAGAGGAGGTTATGGTGGAAGAAGTTCAAAACCAAGGGCCCAAGGAGAAGTTAGATACTCTGAGCAGCAAGAAGGAAGCTCTAGTAGAGGTGGTAGAGGAAGAGGCTTCAGCTCCAGAGGAAGAAGTGGTGGACAAGGAAGAGGTAACTATTTCACCAATACGAAATGTTACCGCTACAATCAATTGGGACACCTGACCTATAGATGTCCAGAGAAAGGTAGTACTTCTCATGGAGGTGATAAGAGAACTAACCTAGTTCATGATGAGATAGCTGTAGCAGATAAACATCCTGAAGTACCATTGAATTCAGAGGAAGGTGAGAACCTCATGATGAGGAGAAATTTGATCAAGGAACTGGTGAAGGAAGAACCAAGCCAAAGGAGGTCCCTGTTTAGGGTAAAGTGCAAGATGATGCGGAAAGTGTGTAGAGTCATCATTGACTTAGGGTCTACTGACAGCATTGTGTCAGAGGAAACAGTCAGCAAGCTAAAGTTGGCAAGGATACCCCACAACAATCCTTACAAGGTCACATGGCTCAATAAAGGTCAACATGTCTTGGTGAATGAACAAGCATGGGTGGAGTGCTCAATTGGTAGGTACAAGGACAAAGTTTTGTGTGATTTGTTACCTATGGATGCATGTCACTTGCTCCTAGGTAGACCATGGCATTTTGACTGCCAAGTTGTGCATGATGGAGCAAAGAACTCCTATACCTTCAAGAAAGATAAGGTGACTTTCAAAATTTAGTCTTTGCTAGAAGATACAAAGGTGCAGACAGCAGGTCCTAAACTACTCATGGTTGGTGAAAAAGAGTTCCTAGAAGCCTTGGAAGAAGGAGAAGGAGTTGGCTATGTAGTGATGATCAAGCCAAGAGAGGTGGGAAAAGAGAAAGCAGCTGAAAAAATAGAGCTACCTAAGGAGATACAAAAATTGTTGCAGACCTATGAAGGCATTGTAAGTAGTGGTCAACCAGCAACATTACCTCCCAAGAGAGCCATAAGTCATAGGATAGACTTGATACCAGGAGCTACCCTACCAAACAAAGCAGCTTACAAGATGACACCTCAACAAAATGAGGAAATAACTAGGCAGATTCAAGAACTCCTAAACCAAGGTCTCATTAGGAAAAGCATTAGTCCATGTGCAATACCCACTGTCTTAGCACCTAAAAAGGGAGGAGAATGGAGGCTTTGTACTGGTTCTAGGGCAATAAACAAGATAGCCATCAGGTATAGGTTCCCTATCCCTAGGATTGAAGATCTCATGGATTGTCTAGGTGAAGCTAGGTACTTTACCAAGATAGATTTAAAGAGTGGCTATCACCAAATTATGATACATGAGGGAGATGAGTGGAAAATAACTTTCAAAACCAATAAGGGTCTCTATGAGTGGCTAGTTATGCCATTTGGATTGTCTAATGCCCCCTCCACATTCATGAGACTCATGAATGAAATTCTCAAAGACTACATTGGAAAATTTGTAGTAGTGTATCTTGATGATATACTGATCTATAGCAAAACAAGAGAAGAGCACCTCCAACAAATAGAGTTGATTTTCAAGAAGCTGCAGGAGGAGAAGTTGAAGATCAATTTGGAAAAGTGTGAATTCATCAAAATAGAGCTGGTGTACCTTGGATTTGTGCTATCACATGGCAACTTGAAGATGGACAGCAGCAAAGTGGAAGTCATCCTCAATTGGCCTACTCCAAAGACAACAACAGAGGTAAGAAGCTTCCATGGACTTGCTCAATACTATATGAAGTTTATAAGATAATTTAGTGCTATTTTTGCTCCTATGTTGGATACCATCAAAGGAGGAATGAAGACTAAGTTTGTATGGAATAAGCAAGCTAACAAAAGTTTTGAGTTGCTGAAGGAAAAGATAGCTACCCAACCTGTTTTGGTGTTACCAAGCTTTGAGAAGCTATTCACCATTGAGTGTGATGCAAGCAATGTGGCTATTGGAGCTATTCTCAGTCAAGAGGGAAGACCGGTGGCTTTTCATTCAGAGAAGTTAAGTGAAGCCAAGAAAAAGTATTCTTCTTATGACCTTGAGATGTATGCATTGGTCCAGGCTTTAAGGAAATGGAGGCACTACTTGCTTCCCAAGGAATTCATAGTGTATTCAGACAACCAAGCACTCAGTTTCCTGAATTAACAAGAGAAGTTGAGTCACAGAAACATGAAATGGGTGGATTACATGCAAGCTTACACCTTCAATATCAAGCACAAGAAAGGAGCTCTCAATAAGTGGCAGATGCCTTGAGCAGAAGAGTCCTCACAATTCAGGAAATTTAGTTGAAGAGCATGGGAATAGATCACTTCAAAGATCTATATGCAGATGATGAAGATTTTGCAGACATCTATAAGGTATGTGCTAAATACAAGAATCATTTTCATAGCAAATATGTTGAATATACTTTGCAAAGTGATCTTTTGTTTAGAGGGAATCAACTATGTGTTCCTAGAGGTTCTATTAGGGAAAACTTGATACAAGAAAAGCATAATGGTGCATTGTGTGGTCATTTTGGGATCACTAAGACTCAATAACTTGTCCAAAGGTTTTACTACTAGCCAAGGATGAACCTAGATGTTAGGGGGTATGTGGAGAGTTGTGTGGTGTGTCAAAAGGCCAAGGGTACTTCTTCAAATGCAAGCCTATACCAACCATTGCCTATCCCTACTAGGCCATGGGAATGCTTGAGTATGGACTTTGTAGTTGGGTTACCCAAGACAAGACAAGGTATGGATAGTGTTTATGTGGTTGTAGACAAATTCAGAAAAATGACTCACTTTGTGCCATGTAAAACAACCAATGATGCCAGTCAAATAGCCTCTCTTTTCTTCAAAGAGATAGTAAGGATTCATGGCTTACCAATCAGCATTGTATCAGATAGAGACACTAAGTTCATGAGTCATTTTTGGAAGACTCTTTGGCAAAGATTGGGCACTAATTTATCCTTTGGATCTGCATACCATCTCCAAACTGATGGTCAGAACGAAGTTGTAAATAGAACACTAGGAAATCTCTTAAGGTGCTTGACCAAGGAGTATGGTCAACAATGGGATCAGTTGATTGGGCAAGCTGAGTATGCCTACAATGACACTGTAAACAAATCAACAGGGAAGAGTCCCTTTGAAATTTTCTATGGACTACATCCTAGAGGTGTCTATAAGCTGAGAGAGTTGAAGGATGGAGTCAGAGGAAGTGGATATTTTGATGATTTTGCCTATGCAACGAAGGAGATTCATGATAAAGTCAGAAAGACATTGGCAGAAAACACCATGAAACATAAGACTAAGGTGGATGAGCATAGAAGAGGAGTGTAGTTCCATGTTGGAGACTTAGTAATGGTGCATTTAAACAAGTCTAGACTGTAGAAAGGAGTTCCTCATAAGTTGCAAATGAGGAGGATAGGTCCCTATCCTATCTTGGAGAAATATGGAAACAATGCTTTCAAGGTGCAGTTACCAGATGACAATGGATTGTCCCCTATTTTTAACATTATAGATCTAGTTGACTACAAAGGACCACCACCAAACATGGATTAGAACCTCCATGAAGTTATCCAAGATGTGGAATAACTCAAACTGCCCTCTGTTACAGTCAAACAAGCTGACAAGATATTGGATACCAGGGTCTACAAGAGAACTAGGACCAAAGAATATAAATAACATCTGATTAAAAGGCATGGTCAACCTGATGTTGATGCAGTGTGGATCAAGGAGTCAAAATTCAAGAAGTTGGGCATTGATCTCAACTTGCTCAATCCAAGGGTGGATTGAAATCTTTTGTTTTAGGGAGGATGGTGTAGGAGCACCTAGGCTAACCTCCATTTTGTCATCAAATTTTGGCTTGTACCTGACCTTAGCCAAGTCAGGGTGTTAGTGTGTTTAATTTGGACCTTAGAAGGTCTTGTTTGTGTGTGGTGAGTTAGTCACTAGGACTAAAATCATCTTAGTGTAATCATTGTTGTTAAATCTTGCTTTATTTAGCTTTAGACAACTTATGTTGGAATGTAGGGTATTAAATGTGTTATAACCACATCCTTGTTGTTAGAAGATGCCAAGAGGTAGTTGAGGGAGTTGATGGTTTGAAATCAAGGAGTTAGAGGTCCTAAGATTTAGGATCATGACATAGTGATAAGTTGCAAAATGTTGTTGCAAAGTTGCATGACAACATTGTTAGGTTGCATGCAACTTAGTTGGATTGGAATCCCTTAAAATCAGGAGTATGGGATCCATCAACTTCCCTTGAAGGATGGAAAAGGAATCTATGTAAATGTATGACTTGTAGAGAAGTAGTTTAGTTTTTGTTGTAATCAAGTTTTGGCTTTTGAATAGAAAGAACTCTGTTTTTCTAAAAATCCCGTGTGTTTTGAGGTGATAGTGATATCTAATGGTATATATGTACTGATTTAGCATTGGATCTGAGTTTACACAACATATTTAAGCATTCTTTCTTTTGTAAGTAAGTTCATTTGATTTAGTTTAGGTGTCTTGTGCGAATAAATCAGAGTTTAGGGTGTTTACTGTCTTCTTCTGAACAGTCAGTCTTTTCTATGGCTCCCCCATGAAGTCTAACCATGGGGTCTTCCTGAGGAGGGATGGATATGTTAGGGGATCTAGTAGTTTGTATATATTTAGTAGTAGAAAGTATAGGGAATGGAGCAATTGTTATTAAATTCAAACCCTAGGTGAGCTAGGACAGTCTGGTTAGAGGTTTGAGAGGGAAAATTTGAAGAACTTAGGTAGGGGAAGAACTACTGTATAGAAAAAGTACACTTCCAGGTGGGATATGACCAAACACAAGGATTCTAGAAGGATTGAGGCTTGAACAATCCACTGGTGTGAGAAATTAGCAAGAAATCTTTGAAACCCTAAGAATTAGGTCAATTAGCCCTTTTACCCTTGTTTGTAGGAATCCACTGTACGGATGAGATAGGGGTCTGACACCTTGGGAAAAATTTAAAGGCTCCAAAATGGTGTCTGTAAATGAAGTTTATTTGATAGGTTGTTTGACAAGTTTAAGCAAGACAGGCAGAAAAGTGACTGGTAAGGGCTACTAGGAATTAGGCCCCACCAAAGCAAATTCTTGAGATCTGGTAGAGAGAGGACTGAAGACCCTCCAAGATGTATTCAATTGAATGTGAAATGCAAGGAAACAGTGTCTCTAACACCCCTACAAGCAGTTCAAGTAAGATGATGAAGTTGGCACTTAGATTCTTCTGAGTCCGAGAGAGAGTAACCAGTTTCAAAGGAGGTGTTGGTCTTCCAAAGGTAAATAACAAGTGGAAAACTCTTTGAGAAGAGTTGGAGCAAGACTAGGATGGTCATCCAAGCTCAACAAGAATGCATTGGTATTAGGTTCTAGGAAGGAGGCAGTGAAAAGGTCTTCTAGGAGATTGTGCAAGCAACCTTTTGGTTCACCATTCACCACTAGAACAACCACTTTGGGTGCCAAACCCCCATTGAGAGCCACTCCCCCAACTAACAACAATATCTCAAAACACAAATGACAAGCCAACTTGCACAAGATACCAAATCCACAAAAGAACTGCACCAAGTGAGGCATGCACCATCTCACACTAGAACAAACTTTAGAGTAATGAAAACCACATTCAAGTGCAATTCTCAAGCCACATAAACACAAACTAAGTGCAAGATCAACCATCATGAAAGTGATAGAATCATAAAACCCAAAATAATTACATTAGGACTAATATGGGTTACCCAAGGCGATCCTCCTAGGTCACCAACCCCCATACCAACTTTTGCAAGAAGAAACTATATCCCCTCCAACCTCTAGAAGACCAAATAATCACTCACATTGGTTTCCCATCAAGAAATTCCAACAATCACAAGATATCAAAAGACTATAGTCAAACCACAATTAATGAGTTAACAAGTATAAAATAGCGAGTGAAAGCATTCCATCAAAATATTTAGACTCAACTAAAGCTAACATAATCCATTTCAATACAAATTCAATCGAGCATCCAAGGGAGACCTCTATTTTCTCCTCCCAAGATACCCTTACAATATGGCAAATATTTACCCTTAACAAAGTCAACAATTATGACAATGACAATAATCAACAATACACAATCTCATTTCGAAGATCAACCCACTCAAATAATCAAATCAATCATGATATGAATCACAATATTCTATAGGACTATCCTTATAGAGAACTCACAAATCAACTATTAAATGAATATAAGGGAAATTGACTTTCATAAGATCATATAATTTTATTCATTTACATAAGCCCTTCGTATAACTATATATAATTAAACAAACTCATTTATTCAATCTACAAGCATTCACTTATCTATATAAACAAACAAATCCAATTCACTTAATTACCTACTCACAATGCACAAAGATATTCAATGAGAACTAGAGACAAAGCATAACATCTATCTTATTATTCCATCTCAAAATAGAACTCTAATTTATTATGTTGTAGTTGATTGCTAAACCGAATCATTTTCTTAGACTAATAACTATATTCACATGTATATCTAACCTTATCATTTAACCTTTATATAACCAAGACTTTGATATGAAAACTCCCTTATCTAATTTAGCAAATCCTAATCTCAAATATATGTATTTATATTATTAATTTGAAATGTATAATAATTACATCTAATAACTAAACCTTGACCATAAATACAACTTGCTAGCCTTTATCATAATACCCATCTAATTAAAATTCTCAATTTATATTCTTTAATCAAATAACATTTTCATTATGTAATGCCCAAAACTTAAACACCAAAATACAGCTAAAGACATACCTCAAATACCAAAAAAATTGATCAATTCTCAATACAAGACCAACTCCTAAAGAAGATTTCAAGAAAGTACAAGGAAACCTAAGGAGCCAGACCTAATTCCTCGGGGGCTCATCTCTGATGGCCTTGCCTACGTACGCATAGCGCAGAGGAATCGTAGTTCAACAACTGGACTTCAATCATCACATGCTTGGTTGGCCAACGAAGGGGGTATAAACCACTAGGTTAATAAGATTTTATAACATCAACACCAATCACAACCTCAATAATTTCCCATGCTACAATAATGGAAAGCAAAGGTTCAAGGTCAGGGATTAGGACTAAACACACATATAGGATATCCCAAGAATTCTTCTAAGACAACTAGACACTAACATCCAATGAGGTAAAGATAGGGTTTTGCAATAATCCAAGGGCCATGCTTTATACACCTATCCTATGGTAAGGTACTTCTCAATTAAAAAAAAATAAAAATTGCAGTTGTATAAAACCTTGATCTCTAGAAAAAAAATGGTAACCTCAATTATCAAAATATAATATTAATATAACCAAGAATGATATCTTAAATGTATAAAAATTATAACATGTTCTATTAAAATGATAAACAAGACTATATTAATGTTAAGACTATATTAATGTTAAGTGTGGCATTAAATTTTAAAGCTAATCTTCTTATGCCAAACGATCACCAAGAAGTACTAATGTTAACCAAATTGAATACTATAAGAAGTAATGATAACATTATGCCACAAAACAACAACTCAATTAACAATACTTTTCAAATAATAACTATAACATAATTTACTAATGGGTAAACAAAAAGACAAGTATTAATGTCATTTAAATCAGAAATTACAATATAGCATGATAGTGATTAACAACTTAATATCTATATCAAAGCAACAACCGCACAAAAACGATACTTGTCAAATGCTAATGTTTTTTTTTTTTGTTTTTGGTTATCGTAGGATATGCACATAATGGATTCGTGTTTTTTTTGAAAGATTTCACAATATTCAAATAGTAATGCAAGGCTTAAGAGGTTAGGACTTACTAGGTTAGGACTTACTGATGCTAATTATCCAAAAATATTCACTGATATCATCTTAAAAGATACCAATACTGTGATATTTACTTGGATAAGTAAAATAGACAACATTAAACTTATGACTGAGATTTAAAAGAAAAAAAAAAACAGACAAACTTACTTTATACCATTTAAATAAACAGTGAATTTGGTTTTGAATATCAGGATCCATACAAAGAATCTATTATAAGATGATTCACATTATTGTTTAATTTTGTCAATATTTACTTAGATTTCCTTGCAAGAGGCAACAATATAACCAATAAAGATGAAAGCAACTGTGTCACTAACACAAATGTCTAACAGGTTGCAAACAACTAAATTTAGTAGTATGCGATGAACTTATTATGAAGCAGAATCTTTTCTAAAAGAACATGACATGATATTTCCTAAAATAAAAATAGTTGCACTCCCGGGTTAACTCTAATAGGGATGGAGCAGGCGGTAAAGTAGGTCCCTCTCTAACTCTTACATTTTTGTCATGGTAGATTGGTATTGCAGGCAAAGGAGGTGCAACTGACAGATAAGGTGTAGCTGACTATAACCTCTACCATGATTTTGAAAAAAAAAATTGTCCTCTCTATAGGTTCTGAACCTTTGGATACCAAACATATGATCAAAGTTGTTCTCAGCAATTCTATGCCTTTGTTCACCTTGTTCTAATGTTTGAAATTACGCCTGAGACACTCAAATTGATTATACTACACATAACTGGAAAGAATACCGCATATAATACATCATGGGAGAATGAAGAAAATGAAAGATAAAGTAGAAAAAGAATAGTAATGTAGTAGACATCTAAGATCCACACACTGGTGCGCCTAAAGCAGCAAGGTCGATCCATAGTTCTAAAAATGAATTTGTAACATGAGCACCAGGCACAACAAATTTCTATTTATTTTTTTAGAAGTCATAGTTTAGGAAGAGAGATTTGAATGTGCAAGTGATCTTAGTAAAAATCTGACAAACTTACATAATGGTAACTGCAAACCATACAGCAATTAAGATAAGCATACAACAAGAAGATTCAATTTTGTGGAAAAATTATCATATCACACAATTTTCTGCTAAAAAGACAACACATCCCTCTGGGTGTGAAAATTAACAATAACAGTTGACACACAGGTGCACAAAGAAAAAAAATCAAATATAAATACCTGTACTTGTCACTGTGCCTTCTACCATTTACGTTTTAAGCGATGATCAACCAGCCCAAGACATAACACCAATTCATTCACCATGCTTCCGTACACCTCTTCATGCCAATCTTAAACTAGTAAAAAAAAATCCTTTGACCTACCAAAAGCTCCGTATGATATAAAATCTACATGTATATATATACTTTCTTATCCCTTATTCCACATTTCCAATTCCTATTGGATAATGAACGCTCATAAATGAATTACAATGCTGATAAGAAAACATAAAATTAAACTCTGTTTAGTTGTTCCCCCCAGTTAAATACCATGATCTACATATATAAGAGATTGAAGACAATGATCAGGCTGAGAAACGAAGAAAGCAAAATAGAGCAAAAATAAAATAAAAATAAAAACAAAGCTATTGAAAGGAAAGATGCCAAAGCATCGATCATGATTTAAAATCCCCCCAAAATTGATTAGAACGAATTCAAAATAAATATATTAATGTGCTGGGAGTTTCCATTTAGAGCTCCACGTTTCCCTCTAAAAATCCCATTCTTAAAATAAAGATTCCTTAATATTCTTTTTAAAAGTTAAAAAAAATGGAAACTACTTTTCCCTGGAATGGAAAAAGTCTTATTTTAAAACAAGAATAAAGATAAGGATGAATATTAGATATTATTGTCATTATAAAAATAAAATTAATTCTTTTAGGTCTTTTTTTTATTTTTTTCCTTATTTTTTTCAAAAAGTAAAATTATATGCAAAGCAAAAGATATTCTTATCACTTGTTTATTATAGTTATTAATCTTAAAATTTTTGAGTTTCTTTTAAAATTAAATAAATTATATATATAAGAAAATTATTATAATTATTGATAATAATAAATTAAATTAAAAATTTATTGTTTATTAAAGAATCTGTGATTAGTTTTTATTAAGCATGTATGCAATATATATTGAAATGGTCTATCTCTTACACTTCTTCATTCGAGATTAACAAATTTGGAATATTTACATAGCTTAGATGAATATGTCAACTATATCAAAATTATTGGAACATATAGTCTCGTTACTTAGTAGTAGTGTTTATACACTATACTTTTAAAAAAACATTGTGTTATTTTCCCGCGGTGTAAATAATGGGTGTAAAATAACTAAATCAGTTTATCCATAATCCATATAGGGTACTTTGTTAGTAGCTATTAAAAGATCCTTAGTTTGGTTTATGAAGAGAATTTACTCAGTGGTCTTACATTCCCCCCCCCTCGTATAGACTTCCTCCTAGAAGTCCTAAAGGATGGGGAGACTTAATCCTCAATATAGAAACACAAATAGATAAGAATAACCTTCTAGTTGAAATTTATAACTTGAAATGATACCTTAACCTTTGACACTATTTTATATGACATCATAACTGGCCAAACTATAACACAAGGAGTTAGAACTTTCATATAAAGGGAGGAGCCCTACACATTCTTTTCAATACCACCACTTATAACCCAGTATATATATTCACACTTAAATATTACATATAAATATAATAACCAAAAATCTATTTTCAAAATAATAGATTATAATACCAACTATACATAAACCAATCCATATAAATGTATATATAGGAACATATATATTTGACTTTCTTAGATAGTAATTTCAACTTATATTTGAATTCTCTCTATAATCTTTAAATTTTCTTTATAATTATATACATATATAGATATAATTTATTTACTTATTCATTCTAAAAGAAATACACATTTAAATTCTAATATAAATAAGTGAAACAATCCTTTCTCATTTATTTATACCCTTTAAAGATTTCCTTATAAAGGGTAATAAAACAAAAGTTTATCTTAAATGATGGAATATTATTAACTAACCCACATTTTCTTTATTTTAAAAACTTTTCTCTATATAAAATCACGTCTTATAAAGAATCAAAGGACTGTGGTTTTTTTCCCAAGTCAATGAAAGAGGACATGCCCTTTAACAACAAAAGAGTATATCTATTATATTATAATCTACAAGGAGGACCATTTCACTTATGAGGTAAGAGACATGATTGTGTGGTTTCTCTATTCTCTGCTCACTCTTGGTGCAATGTTCATTGAGAGTTTTGAACATTACCACTGAAAGTGTGAACGTTGTCACTATGTTTATTGTGGGACTGATCTACCTTCAATATAAGTTATCAAAATAGGTCATAAATATGAGTTGGGAATTTTACTATGATACTTACCCTATCTTCACTTTAGTTGTCTAATTAGTTGAGTTCAATGGTAATGACAGCTAGTTAATTCATGAATATCAACAAATTTCTTCCAATTTTGAATTGAATGGACTCATTAATTATTGAGTGTAATGATGTTTCAATGTTATTTAAATATCTTTGAGGAGTGAATTTTTCCTTGATGTGAACTTCTTTGGGAACCCAAGTATTTACGTACCCTCCAGTTGTGAGTATATGAATATTGGTGTCATAAAATCCCTTACTTTTCATTTGTATGCCTCTGGAAGCAGTCGCCCTGTATGTGGTCATTGAGATTGTTGTATGATATGTTTTGGTTGACCTTGTGATTTGGTATTGTGATCATTCTACTTGTATGTCTTGGTTGTGGGTCCTTTCTTGTCATCTCCTAGCACAGGGGGTGGACCTTCGGTTCCACGTGGTCAGGTGGAATGTGCTATGCACCCCATTGGGTCCCCAGTCTGAGTTCATGTCAATGCTATTGATCCAGGACTGTACCTCAATTCTATTGTACCATGTTCAATTATGTAACATTCTTGTATTTGATGTATCTTTTCCTCTGCATGATAGGATGCATATGGACTCTTGAAGTAATGTAATATACTCCTAAAGTAATGTAATGTACTCTAGAAGTGATGTAATGTACTCCTAAAATGGATGTAATGTATTGGTATTTTACCTTTGTAAACCTTATGTGGTAGTCATTATTTGATATGTTGTATATGTGGAAATATGCTCCATTATTGTATTATGGAACTGTGAATTGAATTGTTATAAAATGATGTATCATTTTCTTCGTATTTGATCATTAATGATTGTATGTTATCATTATGTAATCTTGATTTTTATTTGCTTTCATTTGATTAAAGTTTAGGATTCGTAATGACCATCTCGTGCACCCAAAAGGACGTAGATGAATTTACAAATGTATAATTTCCTTTCATGATAAGAATGTACATCTTCATCTTATGCAATGTTTCACTTAAAAAAAATTAGTGTGGTATCCTTTTTGTCCTTTGGGGTTCACAGAGCGGGGCATTACATCATTGGTATCGAATCCTAGGTTCATACACTGGGCACCTTGGTTTCATTTGAGCCCATTATGTTGTCCTAGTGAATTTGTTAAGTGATCACGACGATCATGACATTGATATTTAGCATCATGTGAGCTATGAAAAGAGTAGAGGGAAAGAAAAATTGAAAAGGGTTGTGGAAAAGATGTAATGATAGGAGTCACATCATTGTTGGAAATAAGTGTGATTGTGTACATAAATGTTTTCCCCCTATAAATGTGAGAAACCAGTAACTATTCATTGGTTGAGTCTTGTAAATACCCTGTACTTATTTTGTGGGCCCATAACCCAAAGGGCCCATGGGATGGTGATACGGTCTACCCATCCATTCAGAATATGTTGTATTTGGTGTGAGATTAACCATAACATTATGTGTGTTTGTATGTTTATTACCTAATTGAGGGCCAATCCACGTGTGGTTGAAAATCTATATATATATATGACTAGCCAAAAGATAGTTTCACATATTCTTTTCTTTTGGTTCTCTAGTCCCTCAATCTGTGAAGGGGTAGTAGTAGCCACAAAGTTCCTTGGGCGGAGTGTGCAGTGTACACATATTGCGACGCAAAGAGGTCTTAGCTCAACAGATCCCTAGGAAACGTACTCACTACTTGCCCTTATGATGGATCAGGGTACTTGATCCATATGTGCTATCCTAAACCACACAGTTTTAAGTATAGCAACATTGGTTTATTAGTTTATGCCTAGTCATCTGTAGGGATGTTGAGCTGGCATTAGCAAGTCAACCTTGTCTGTATGAGAGGTGAAGCTCGAGTAGCCCCATATTGATATACTAATATATGTATTGTACACACCGTAACTGCACATGTTCCGATAAGATGCAATGGATACGATGCCACACCCCACTGATGTTCTGACACATTGTTGGTGATGATGCCATGTTGCTGATGGTAGCAAGTTGGGTTTGAGGACACGATGCCACGTGCATAGACACGTGAAGGTGCACTATGAGATTGTGTTATGATAGCCTACTTGTGTGATGAGCATAATGGGGCCTCATGCACTTGTAGAAGGATACTCATGTTTTCTTTTGATAGTGTTTGGGTCAGTTAGCATATGGGTATGTCCTAGCCATGTATACCTCTAGCGACGGTGAGTACCTATGTGTGCCTTATCCATGAGGTATCACTATGCGGGGTGTGTCTGCATGTGTCTACTTCCGCGGAGTAATAGACACACTACCATGCAGCATATGTCAGTGCATGCCTTCTCCAGCTGGCGTATGACCATATCGCGTGATGACATGAGGTAGGGTGTAGCCGAGGAGTACACTTTGGGTCATGTGGATGGAATGCTCACTCCGCACCACATGAGGGCTACTGGTATAGCCAGACAATGTTCCCTCCTTCCTCGTTTGGTGGCTAGTATCTAGTAATGCAGTGTTGTATCATGCAATTTTGAAGATTGAGGAATTCCTATATGATTGTTGATGATTTTCAATTGACCTTGAAGGCTGACATTTTGTTTATGTTTGATTGTAATGGTTTAGCAACACTTTGTGACTTATTCTCTCATAGCCCTCATGGTTACATTTGATTTAGTGTTGACATTTTGTGCATTTCTTTCTTTATTGTTCAAATTGAATCTTATTTGATGTTTATTTTATGACTTTGGTGGCTAAACTAGTTTATCCTTGTTGTTTTCGAGGTCAACCATGTTTCGTATTGTGATTCCTCTCCAAGGACATATGAGGCAGACTTGGTGAGTGTATACGAGGAGGAAAACTTAGGGAACCTTGAGGATGGGGGTATGTGAGGCTGTTTTATAGCTAGGACCCACTACCCACCTATGTGTGATGACTATCTCTTGGAGGCTAACCACCTTGTTCAACAAGAGGTAGGTAATTGTGGTCTTGCTTGGATGGTCTCACCATGTGTGTGTGGCCTAACACCATCATGCCACTGAGTGTGAGATATGGATTATGTGAGCTGGATATTGGCTCTTGGCTCATAGATTTGTATCCTAAATTAGTATGCTGCTTTCTGGTGTCTAGATGGACCCTTGTGTAGCCTTGTGATGTGATTCCCGGTGATGTGAGTTTGTGTGTATGTAAAGAATGTATGTTAAATTATAGAAATAGTAACTATGAAATGATAAACCTGGGATTTTATGCTTTGGGAGTGTTACATCATGTTTTCTTGAATCAGTGAAGGTGTAAAATTTTGGTCTTTGGCTGAAATGGTTGTGTGATTTGGTGATAAATGGTGACTAAAGTATATTTCCTTGTGTGTAAATGATGATGTTTAACAAAAATATGTGCTTATGTGGATCATTATGTTGTGTTCTTTTGGAAATGTAGCATTTTGAGGTAAAGAATCAACTTGAATAACTGATACTAATGTGTTATGTTTCCACCTTAGCCTATGATTTCCAAGTAGTCGACTTCAGAAACTCAGTGATGAAGGTAACGTAATGGGGGTCTATAGAGATAGATACTTATGATGTCAAACAAAAATCCATTTATGATATAGTACATGATATAGGTTCATGGTTATTATCATTATGTGATTAATTTTTTGACTATTGACTAGCAGATTGTTTATGAGTTGAATTGATAATTAGAGTTGTTCTGGTTGATGTGGTTATTGTTATGGTCATGGTGAGAGGGATGGTGTAGCACCACTCACTCGCGAGTGCCCTACTACAATACGACTTCCTCTCACGATGTGTTTGTTTTGGATATATATATGTTGTTTCGACAATTGGTTTTTTGTAGGATTGCAAGTACCCAAGCCATGATTCCACCTGCACTGTTAGGACAGGGTGAGCCTCATAAATCCGAATGGGTATGAAGTTGAAAATGGATTTGACAAGAAAGCTTCCCAATCCAAATCTGTCACCTTGTCATTATGTTTAAATGATGTCGTCTGTTGTGACCCTATTTTTGTTTTTGTTATCGTTTCAGTTTGAGTTAGTTAATTTTTACTTGTTTAATTAATGTCGTTAAAATGGTTGATACAGCTGTTAGTTCGTTGTGTTATTTTGTTTATGCTTGCAAGTGACTTCTAGGAGTAAGTTGATGACAAGGGGGGGAGGATGTAGTGTCCCTCCATTTGACCATCTTTGGATTTTGAGTAAGTTTGTTTATTGGTGTACTTAATAGTTTTGTTTAAAATAGTTAATTAAATGGAGAATTGTTTTGCTATGGTGATTCAAATGAATTCAGATTATTAAATTAATAATCAAATAAATTTATGATAGGAAATATAAAGGATGTGGTTGATAATAAATAGAAAAAATGGAGTAATAAAATATCTTTATATGATCTTATTTCTAAATTATTCAAAAGAGCATAAGATTAAACTAGAATATATAATGTGGCAACTATAGGTTTGCACGTACAAGCTATGTTGTGTATTATTACCGCAACTGGCAAGTATATATATAAATATATATCGTCCATAATGAAATAACATAATTTATATATATATACTTATTAAGTAGGTTACAAATTAAGTTTATTAAGTAGGAAGCATATTAAGAATAATCATTAAATTTTATTCCACTTAAAGACAAATTGGTAAACAAGTAAACTCCCTTACCCCATAATGTATACAAATATATATATATATATAAATAAAAATAAAAAATAAAAAAATGATGTTCTATTGTATGTACCATTATTTATTTTCTTAGTAATTTATTGTGTTTAGATTTTGATCATATGGGATGATTTAGCTCCATCAATTGAGAAATATTAATACTGACTATACATACATTGGTTTAATTATCTTTCTATCTTGGAATAATAAACATGGAGGAAATTTGAGAGAGAGAACTTTGGGTAAATTTGCTAAAACAATTATATTGCTGAGATTATCTTTCTTTAATCAAGAATCACATAGTATCCAAAATTAGTAATGCATGGAAATGTTAAAGTTACTTTGGAGATTAATTAGATTAAATTGTAATATTTTAAATTATATTTTAACAAAATATTACCAAGTGAAGCTAATTATTAATTAGGGAAAATAATGTGATCTTAAATAGAAGGAAAGAATTCCTGTTGCTTCACGTGTCTTCTTTACTCTTTTACTTTTTGCCCACTTTTCTTCTAGCATGGAGGATGAAATTACACCTGTCAATTGCATTTGCTTGAAAGTTTCTAGAGCTTTTGATTTTCAGACATCTGGGATTTTTCCTTTATTTTTCACGGGAAAGTTTCCAAGGCGTGGGGGAGCAAGAAAAAGAGAGAAGCCACGGGAGGAGACGGGAGCTTTGGGAAGAATTATGTTAACAGATTTTGTTGCTCTCTCTGTATTCAGTAAGTGCGAAATATTGAGGTAAGTTCAGGGAATCGGTAAGCTGTACTTTATTTCAGCATAAAACGAATCCGTGTTATTTGTTAATGAATATTGGGTTCTAGGGATTTTACCTATGGCTGTTATCCTGCTAAATACTCTTTGTATGAGCAAATAAATGTCTTTCCTTTATTTTCAGTTGGTGGAATATCTTTTCTCCCTGTGCAATCGCTCTCCCACCAAGTTGGAACTTGACTAATCCTACCATATTTGAAACTCCTTGCCATTGTGGAACTATAATTAAACAATCGATTTCTTCTCTATCAAGCAAATTTTTAAAGCTGTAAAAAGAAGACATAGTAAATGACAATGAATAAAACAATATTACAACTGATATTGGGCTCATTTTGAACCGTAGAAATATCAAACAATAGAATACAAAATGGTTGAATATTCTAACTGTACACCAATACAGGAGAAAAGAGAGGAATTGCAGCCTCAAATCTTTTAAAATGGCATAAAACTGATGCATTGGAGTTGAGCATAGGTCCAAATCTTTCATTATCTTTTGTTCAGTGCATACATTCAAGAAAATCCATCTAGTTTGCCTTAAACTATTGTAGAATGATGGGGTTGTTTTAAGATTTAACAAATATTTGATATGCAGCCCTCATCCTTTCCACCAGCTTGACTGCGCTCACTCGGGACACTAGCAAAGTTTACAACTTTAGGATGTGTTGCTGAGTGCTTCATTAATTCAAAGATTTTGAGAGCTTCATTGCTAATCTTTCTTTTTTCTTTGTTTTTTTTTGTGCATACCCTGCTTTGTTGGCGTCCAGGAGACTACATTTTTGTGAAGCATCTTGTCGAATGGTTCATGTGCCTTGTTTTTACTTCCACAGTATGCATGCATACCCTGCAGCTGTTGATCTTTGTAGCTCAAAAAGTGGGATATGGATTTTCTTTAAAGCAACTCAATATTAGATTTGCTTTAAATCAATTCGAGTTGGATTTTTAGCAACAGCAGATTTTTTATTCTTTAAATAGAATGTTTCTGAGTTTGTGAGGATAAGATAAATCCTAGAGTGTGAGGATAAGATAAGTCCTAGAGTGATTTTATGTATAAATAAAGTCAAAGAAAGCAAGGAAAGATTCTTTCCTTGCACGCTAAGTAAAGCAGCTAGGCTCTATAAATACAAGATTGCTGTAGCAAACTTATATTGTATTTTCAAAAGAAAAGTTTGCTATTAGGCTGCATAGAAGATCCAACATTTTTAGGTTTTTCCCCACATTGGGGTTTCCTGGGTATATCTGTGTTATTGTCTTTTTGTGTTTGGCTTGATGTTATTTTTGCTTCCGCTGTTATTAGTTGTTAATTAACCCAGTTGTATTAATTGTTATAAATCAGATTTCTTTCTATGAATTTATTGTGCAATTAATCTGTTGCTGGGTTATAGAAATTAACATGGTATCAGAGCTCTAAACTCTGAATACGAAGCCAAGATTTGTGATGCAGATTTCAAGAAAAAAAAAGTCATCAAATTTTCGTCTCCAGTTCTTTTGTAGCTATGGCAACCAGTGTTCGATACGAGGACAGGCTTGAGGGTACGTCTAACTTCTTGCAGTGGAAGGTTCGGATTACATCTGTTCTCAAGGAGAATAGGATATGGATCTATACTAGCACAGAAGTGACTCCACCAACAAATGATCCTGTTGCCTTAGATTCGCATGAAGTCAAAGAGGCCAAGGCTCAGAGGATTATCCTGGATGGAGTAAGAGATCATTTAATTCCTCATTTATCGGGGAAAGGCACTGCCAAAGAGATGTGGGATACGCTCACAAAACTTTATCAGAGCGACTATTAGAGTCGTAAGATGATGCTCAAGGACAAATTGCATAATACCAAGATGTCCAAAGGCGAGAGTGTGACCTCTTACTTGTCCAAGCTGACACAGGTTAGGGATGAGCTTGCCACTGTTGGAGAGATGATTAAAGAAGATGAGTTGGTGCGTATAGCCTTGAATGGTTTTTCAAAGCATTGGGAAGTGTTTGTCAAGTGTGTTGTCGGCAGAGATCGGCTACCTGATTGGGCAAGACTTTGGGATGATTTTGTTCAGGAGGAGATCTGTGAGGGTGCTCATCGAGGAGATCAGACAAAGAAGGGTCAAGATGAAGAAAATATTGCTCTTGCAAGCAAGGGTAAGAAGAAGTCCAATAAAGAGAAATCAGAAGGTTCTTCTTCCAAGAGTGGGAAGAAGAAATATCTGAGCAAGATTAAATGTTTTTGCTGCCATCAGATGGGTCACTATGCTAGTTAATGTCCGAATAAGAAAAATAAGGACAAGCAGAAGAAGCAATTTGCTGCTATAGAAGAGGTGGATGAGTTTGCATCATGATTTGAAAATGAGTTTTCGCTCATTGCCTGTCTCTCAAGTTCAATTGCCAACAGGGTATGGTATATTGACAGTGGGGCTTCTCGCCACATGACGGGAGTCAAAGAATGTTTCACCAAGTTGGAGGAGAAGAAGCTGGATTTCTATATTGAGCTCAGAGACAATGCCAAGTACCATACAACTGGTATTGGCACCGTCAAGTTTCAGAGGGAGTCTGGCAAACCTTTGCTGGTGGAGGATGTGTTGTATGTCCCTGGCATGACAAAGAATTTAATCTCAATTTCTGCCTTGGAAGACAAGGGTTACATCGTGACCTTTGAAAGGGGAAAAGTCTATATTCGTCCCAAAGATTTCAAGATTGCAAAAGTGATTGGTGTTAGGCATGGCAACTTGTTTCAGTTACAGTTTGAACCAGCATATGCATTGGTTAGTAGCTGTAAAGGGATAGGAGAATTATGGCATAGGAGGATGGATCACCTTCACCATGGAGCACTTAATATTCTTAAGGAAATAGTGACAGGGCTGCCTGAGATGAAGACAAAAAAGCATGAGGTGTGCAAGGGTTGTGCTCTTGGGAAATATGCCAAGACCAGTTTTCCAAGCAGCGACACTAGATCCAAAGGGATTTTGGATCTCATACATTCAGATGTGTGTGGACCTATGTCAACAACATCCTTGAATGGATATGAGTATTATGTTACCTTCATTGATGATTTCTCTAGGAAGACGTGGATATATTTCATAAAGAATAAAGATGAGGTCTTCAGTAGGTTCAAAGAGTTTAAGGCTCTCGTGGAGAACCAAACTAGGAAGAAGATCAAGATACTAAGGTCTGATAATGGAGGCGAGTATACCTCGAATGCATTCAAAGATTTTTGTGCTCAGGAAGGTATCAAGAAAGAGTTGACAGTTTCGTACAACCCTCAACAGAATGGGGTTGCTGAATGGAAGAATAGAGCTATCGTTGGAGTAGCCAAGGCCATGCTTCATGATCAAGATCTGCCTTGGTTTTTATGGGCAGAAGCTTGCAACACACCTGTGTATTTGTAGAATAGGAGCCCTCACAAAGTGTTGGGAAAATTGACTCCAGAAGAGGCGTTCAGTGGTAAGAAACCAGATTTGGGGCACATTCGCATCTTTGGATGCCTTGTGTATTATCACATTCTTGTTGAGAAGAGAACCAAGTTGGAACCTACTGCAGAGAAGGGTATCCTTGTTGGGTACAGTGAAACTTATAAGGCTTATCGGGTTTATATTCCTGCTCTCAAGAAAACAATGGTTCGCAGAGATATGAAGTTTGAGGAAGAGAGGGCTCTTCAAAAGTCAAGTAACTTGATGAATGAGGAGGAAAAAACATCCACAGTTGAGGTAGCACAAATTCCTCAAACTTCAGTCACACAAACTGGAGAGCAGAACAAGCAGGATGATCAGATAGAGGAACAAATAATTCCTCAGCCTCAGATTCCTATTAGTGAGAAGAGGAGAAACAAGGCAGCTAAGCAAACATTAAGAGAGGCTCAAGAATATGTAGGTGATCCTCAAGATTCAGTCAGACAAAGAAGAGCTCCCAGACATTATTCAGATTATGTGGCACTTATGAGTGAATTAATTGAAGTAGAGCCTTCCAGCTTTCAAGAGGTATTCAAGCACAAAGTGTGGAGAGATTCCATGGTGGAAGAGTATTCTTCCATCATGAAGAACAGTGTGTGGGAGATAGTACCAAGACTAGAAGATAAGTCTGTGGTGGGCTCGAGATGGTTGTATAAGATTAAGCATGCTGCAGATGGTAGTGTGGAAAAATTCAAAGCTCGGTTTGTGGCTAAAGGGTTTTCTCAGAAGGAGGGAGTTGACTATGATGAGACTTTTTCTCCAGTAGCCAGGTACTCATCCATAAGAGCTATCATTTCTATAGTAGCACAGATGGGTTGGAAGATTCATCAAATGGATGTAAAGACGACCTTCCTCAATGGGGTGATTGAAGAAGAGATTTACATAGAGCAACCAGAAGGGTTTGAAGCACATGAGAGGGATTCTCATGTATGTAGGTTGAAAAGAGCACTGTATGGACTCAAGCAGGCTCCCAGGGCATGGTATTCACATATTGATAGTTACTTGTAGAGTGTGGGCTTCATCAAGAGTGAGGTAGATTCAAACATGTACTATGTTCAGGTGAAGGGTGAACTTCTCATATTGTTGTTATATGTTGATGCCCTATTTCTCACAGGGTCAGAGGAGCTCATAGCACATTGTAAGCGGGATCTTGTAGGAGAGGTTGAGATGAAGGACTTGGGGTTGATGCACTACTTTCTGGGATTGGAGTTGTGGCAGAAAGAGGGAGAGATCTTCCTTGGAAAAGGGAAGTACTTAATTGATATCTTGAAGCGATCTAGGATGGAAAAATGTAAGCCTATGTCAACGCCACTTGTGACCAATTGGAATAAGATTGATGCTTCCAGATCAGAGCTAGTAGACCCAAATTTATACAGACAGTTGATAGGATCTCTTATGTATCTGGTCAACACAAGGCCAGACATTTATTTTGTAGTGAACTCACTCAGTCAGTTTATGGTGGAACCTAAACGTGTGCACTGGATAGCTGCGAAGCATGTTTTGAGATATCTCTAAGGCACAGTTGATTATGGGTTGAAGTTTGTTCAACAAGATGGAGTGAAGCTCAAGGGGTTTATTGATGCAGATTGGGCAGGTAGTATAGTTGATCGAAAGAACAATTCAGGGTGCAGTTTCAGTTTGGGATCAGGAGCAGTCTCTTGGTACAGCAAGAAACAAAAGTCAGTTGCACTGAATTCTGCAGAGGCTGAGTATATGGCAGCCAGTATGGCTACATGTGAGGCTATCTGGCTTCAAAAACTTCTAGCTGGGCTCTTTAATCAGGGGTTGGATCCTACAGTTATTTACTGTGATAATCAAAGTTGCATCAAACTCTCTGAGAATCCAGTGTTTCATGACAAGTCAAAGCACATTGAGATCAAGTACCACTTCATCAGAGATTGTGTGGAGAAGGGGATAGTGAAGCTCAATTACATTCCTATAGATGAACAGATAGCAGATATCCTGACGAGGGCCTTGATGAAGAGCAAGTTTGAATTCTTTAGGGACAAGTTGGGTGTGGTGCAGAACACTTTCCTCACTAAGAGGGAGTGTTGATTTTTGTAGCTCAAAAAGTGGGATATGGATTTGCTTTAAAGCAACTCAAGATTAGATTTGCTTTAAATCAATTTGAGTTGGATTTTTAGCAACAACAGATTTTTTATTCTTTAAATAGAATGTTTCTGAGTTTGTGAGGATAAGATAAATCCTAGAGTGTGAGGATAAGATAAGTCCTAGAGTGATTTTATGTATAAATAAAGCCAAAGAAAGCAAGGAAATATTCTTTCCTTGCATGCTAAGTAAAGTAGCTAGGCTCTATAAATACAAGATTGCTATAGCAAACTTATATTGTATTTTCAAAAGAAAAGTTCGCTGTTAGGTTGAATAAAAGATCCAACATTTTTAGGTTTTTCCCCACATTGGGGTTTCCTAGGTATATCTGTGTTATTGTCTTTTTGTGTTTGGCTTGATGTTATTTTTGCTTCCATTGTTATTAGTTGTTAATTAACCCAGTTGTATTAATTGTTCTAAATCAGATTTCTTTCTGTGAATTTATTGTGCAATTAATCTGTTGTTGGGTTATAGAAATTAACAGCAGCTTGATCCAAAGCTCTCAGGTTGGTGTCACCTTGCCAGTTGCATTCACTTGAAAGTTCTAAAGTCTTTTTAACAAAGCCATTCTACGCATCCCCTGCAATTATTGCATTCCATGAGATGACATTTCTTAGAGGCCTTTTGTCAAACAGTTCACGCGCCTTTTCTATGTTGCACAGGCCAACCTTTCACCTCTCCGATTTAGCTAGCTGCAGCCTGAAATAAGGTTTTGACAGGGGTTTAGAGTATGTTTAGTAAAACAAGAAAATTACAGCCAATATCTTTGAGTGCACACATTTAGGTTTAACAATTATAGCATGGAGTATGTTTATTAAAATGAAATTAAAAAAAAACAATTACCGTCAAGAATCCAATAATGAACACAATTAGGTTTTAACAATTACGGTATCCTTTACCCTCTGTAGTTAAAATAAATAGCAGCAGTAAGTAAATGTCTTGAATCTGTAAAATACCCAGTTGCCTTCATCTGTCAACCATTTCCTCCAACTATTGCATAGATCTTTTGTGCCTGTGAATGTGATCTGTCTCTTAATAAATCTACTTCCATGCAGTTATGGATGTGATGCCATATATACCTCGCCCTACACTTAAAAATAATAAATAAATCACAATCAAAGATTATACACCTGATTTATAACATCCAATATGTGATTATCTGATTTCTAATAGTTAGATTAAATGTATACACTAAACTATTAATAGTGTTCATGGTATTAGGAATTAAGTTTAAATATAATGTTTATCTATTGCTTATGTAGCATACAAATAAATCACTATTCTAATTTAATTTATTAATTTTTGGTGTATACATAATCAAAAAATGCTTATGTAGCATACAAATAAATCACTATTCTAATTTAATTTATTAATTTTTGGTGTATAAATAATCAGAAAATGCTTAATTTTATAGTCAGTAAATTAGAAAACTATCAAAATAAATCTTATATATTGATTTCAAAATTTACTCACAGGAAATATTCTAATTTAATTTATTAGTCTTTGGTGTATAAATAATCAGTAAATGCTTAATTTTATAGCCAGTAAATTAGAAAACTATCAAGTAAATCTTATATATTGACTTCAAAATTTACTCACAGGAAATGAACATGTATTATCTAGCCTTAAATATGGTACTCTGCTCCCATATCCAGTAATGCCTTGTCCCCATCTTTTAAAACTAAAAGAAATAAGGATGAAATAATCATCAATCAAGTCTTTAAAAACACAATTTAATGAACATTTTGGAGATCGTTGTTTTCAGATAAATTCAATATAAATCTATTTTACAGTTTAAATGACTGTTAAGATTTCCAGCTGTGTCTTTAATTGAATAATGTTTAGATTGCTTCCTAGGGACAACAATAATTGTTAGAATGATTTACTTCCCTTTTAACTATTTTAAATTATTATTATTTTTACTCTTCTCATGTCATATTTCTTATCCTCCAAACCATTATAAAGAGACACAAGTGTATGTGGGGAAATTAAGAATAAGGATGGATAATATAAAATTAACTTAATTTTAAAGAGTAGGGTTAATGAATTCTATGCATTTTCCTAGGGAGCCCTTCAAGAAAAAGTAGTCATTCTAAGAATAAAGAAAATAAATAAAATAACAAAAATAAAGAAATGTTTCCTTCTTCCCCGTGAAGAAGAGGAAATTTATATTTAGGTACAATTAGTAAATTCTTTTAAAGAAAATAAAAGAAAGAAGGCTCTTTTATTTCTTCACATAGAAAATAAATTTAATCTTTATGAGCAAATAAGGTCATTATTTTATTTTTATTTTTTTATATAAAGTACCTATTATTCATGTATTTAAATATAGATATAAATAAAATGAATTAGTAGATAATTTAATAAATACATTTTATTTAGGTAATGGATTTTTATTTATTTATTCTGGTTTAACTTTATTAGGGTTAAGGGGGGGATATTAATATATTAAAATCAAGAGGGGTATCAATACATGGCATTAATGTTAATGATTATATTGATTATAATAATAATATCAATTGTCTTGTATTAGAAACATTAGATAATATGTATCAAAACAAATAAATCTATAGTTTAAATGGTTATTGAGTTAATTTCTTGGAAATCTTCAGGAATCCAAGTGTTTGGTTTGTGTCATTAATGTAGTGTAATAGATCATAAACTTATATAGTGTCATTTACTTTATTATTTCTCTTTGGAGGTTGTAATTTACAAAATACTCGATGGAGGTATCATATTTGTAATGTATCCCTTAATGTCTCTTTAATAAGAGACTTCATCATTTCAAGTATCAAGACAATTCTAATCTAATCAATTCATAACATTACCACTGAAAGTGTGAGTTATCACTATGTTTATTGTGGGACTAATCTACCTTCAATATAAGTTATCAAAATAGGTCATAAATATGGGTTGGGAATTTTACTATGATACTTGCCCTATCTTCACTTTAGTTGTCTAATTAGTTGAGTTCAATGGTAATGACAGCTAGTTAATTCATAAATATCAACAAATGTCTTCCAATTTTGAATTGAATGGACTCATTAATTATTGAGTGTAATGATGTTTCAATGTTATTTAAATATCTTTGAGGAGTGAATTTTTCCTTGATGCGAGCTTCTTTGGGAACCCAAGTATTTACGTACCCTCCAGTTGTGAGTATATGAATATTGGTGTCATAGAATCCCTTGCTTTTCCTCTGGAAGCAGTAACCCTATATGTGGTCATTGAGATTGTTGTATGATATGTTTTGGTTGACCTTGTGATTTGGTCTTGTGATCGTTCTACTTGTATTTCTTGGTCATGGGTCCTTTCTTGTCATCTCCTAGCATGGGGGGTGGACCTTCGGGTCCATGCGGTCGGGTGGAACGTGCTATGCACCCCATTGGGTCCCAGTCTGAGTTCATGTCAATGATGTTGATCCAGGACTCTACCTCAATTCTATTGTACCATGTTCAATTATGTAACATTCTTTTATTTGATGTATCTTTTCCTCTGCACAATATGATGCATGTGTACTCCTAAAGTAATGTAATATACTCCTAAAGTAATGTAATGTACTCCGGAAGTGATGTAATGTACTCCTGAAATGGTTGTAATGTATTGCTATTTTACCTTTGTAAACTTTATGTGGTAGTCATTATCTGATATGTTGTATCTGTTGAAATATGCTCCACTATTGTATTATGGAACTGTGAATTGAATTTTATAAAATGATGTATCATTTTCTTCGTATTTGATCATGAATGATTGTATGTTATCATTATGTAATCTCGGTTTGTATTCGCTTTCATTTTATTAAAGTTTAGGATTCGTAATGACTGTCTTGTACACCCGAAAGGACGTAGATGAATTTTTATATGTATAATTTCCTTTCATGATAATAATGTACATCTTCATCTTATGCAATGTTTCACTTAAAAAAAAAAATAATGTGGTATCCTTGTTGTCCATTGGGGTTCACATAGTGGGGCGTTACATTTCAAGCCGTGCATGCACATGTTTTTATCTTATTCATCTTTTACCAACTTTTCTTTCTATTTACTCATGCTTTAACACCAGTTTCAAAATCCTTATCTCTTTTTATTTAAAATCATATTATTTACCATATTGAATTAATTATCTTTACATGGCAACAACTTATCCACTATAATTAATTTCAATTTGAAAACAATATTTTTACAAAAACAATTTAATCAAATTATTTAATAATAACACATTTACTCTTAATAAAACAATTTAATTTAAACAATCAAACACATAAAATTAAAGAACCCCAATAAAATTTATCAATAACTGAGAAAAGTCGAGCACAGAGGGGCACTATAGGGGATGTCTTAAGGGGATCACAGTACCTATTGGATAATGATAGAAATCATCATATTCTCAAGGTGCTATTAACTTATGTTTAGTCTCCACACAATGAGCCAACCAATATTTTGTTTCCTCTTCATTCCCATCAGGTGCAACAACAATATACACATGTCCTACAAATAAAATTTGATTTAATAACTTGTGCATATCCATATAAATAATTTATCATTATAAAATAACTTAATAAAGTAAAATTAAATGAAATAAATTGAATTAAATTATCTTCTTGTAAAAGGTCTGAAACTTGGTTAGAGTCTTCAAATGCAAAAACTTGATCATTTTTTTCAATAGTTCTTTCATATTGATCATGTGCTTGTGCAGGTGTCAACGACCTTTTCTCTGACTATTCAACCCATTATGTATTTTCACATGCTTCCCAATCTCCTGAGATATAAAATTGACAAAAAATGCAAGATCCCTTGTCCAGATAGTCCATGTGAAAAGCCGATCACAAAGGGGCACTATAGGGGATGTCTTAATGGGATCACCGTACCTATTGGATAATGATAGACATCATCATATTCTCAAGGTGCTATTAACTTATGTTTAGTCTCCACACAATGAGCCAACCAATATTTTGTTTCCTCTTCATTCCCATCAGGTGCAACAACAATATAAACATGTCCTGCAAATAAATTTTGATTTAATAACTTGTGCATATCCATATAAATAATTAAGCATTACAAAATAACTTAGTAAAGTAAAATAAAATGAAATAAATTGAATTAAATTATCTTCTTGTACAAGGTCTGAAACATGGTCAGAGTCTTCAAATGCAAAAACTTGATCATTTTCTTCAATAGTTCTTTCATATTGATCATATGCTTGTGCAGGTGTCAATGATCTTTGCTCCCACTGTTCAACCCATTATGTATTTTCACATGCTTCCCAATCTCCTGAGATACAAAACTGACAAAAAAATGCAAGATCCCTTGTCCAGATAGTCCATGTGATTTTTTTCAAACTCTTAAATGAACGCCATTTAGTAGATCAACTGATTGTCTCACAGTCAACTCTAGGTACAATGTTCTCTTCTTCAACCAACCAAAAGAATTGATGAGGGTATGTGCAGGATCATCATGCAAAAAATAGGCCCTTAAGTGGCAAAAAATTTAGAAAAATCAGTGTTAGGCAACTTGACGTAAATATTTAAATAAGTTATCTATATTATTTCAAAAATATGTAAAAATATAATTTGTAGAAAATTGAATGTAGTTTCTAAAATACTAGGTTTATTTAAAAATAAATAAAATCTATTTGGTGAAAATTTGAAATTTCAATGCAGTAGTACTTAAATTTCAGGGAAAAAATAAGAGTAGGTGTCTATCGACCACCTAACCATAATAAAATGATAATATTTTTTTGTAAGATTTTATATATAAGTAGAGGACTCATGTAGATGTGATGTATATTTTTATAATTTTTTTCCAAGTAAATAATTAATTATGAATTTTTTATTACAACTTTTAGAAAATATAAAAACTTCGTATGCCACCTAACTTGGTCAAAAGTTCATGAAATTTAATTTTCCTTTTTAATCCTATAGTATGTGAAGCATAGAATGTGACGCATTTTTGGATTCAAAAAATATGATACCATTTGAAAGTTATAGATGTTTTCAATTAGCCTCGATTAGGACTTTAGTCATAATTCTAATAGAAAATGAATAATAATTATTTATTAAATTCAAATTAAATCATAATTTATATTTTTGGAAAGCTGAGAATCTCCTCTAAAAACCCTTTTTGTTTCATTAATTTTGGGTGAAAAAAAAGTCGTCGGCCACATACCCTACAAATATTGCCACTTTTTGGCGCACCATGATCCTGCACATACCCATGAACTATAGAGTACTCACTTGAACTAGGTGCAGATAATATTGTATTACACCAATCCATAACCCCACACGCATATTTAAATTTTACTACATCCTCAGATTTTAATTGTTCTCTAGCAAGAATTCTTTTGACAAACACACCAAATCCATCATGCTTTCCTTTACCATGCCCAGCTTAAAAAAAGCTCCATATATGTTGGACATTAAGTTCCTTGTGAACCCTACTTAACCAATAGAACATTTGAGCATTCTTGAACTGCCTTGTACAATTATCTAACCATATGAGTTGTTCTGTCATCTGGATTCCGCTTTCTCTTTAATTTCTTTAAAATATATTGAAACAATATTGAACAAACTCTGACAAGTGTAACTGGTTGTCACTCAAATAAAAATGATACTCCCTCAAAAAATTTCTATTATCCTCAGTGCTATCATCTACATGTCTATAAACAATATGGAAAAACATAGCTACTTGCACTGAATTATAATACTGTGATTGAATTTCCTCTTGCAAAGCTAGAGTATAATTTTATGCAAAATCAACCAATAAAAGTATAGTACCAATTGGAAATGTGTTTCTACATGCGCAAAATTTACCATCAAGCCATCAAGCATGTTGAGAGTGCATGGCATATTTTGGTACAATCTTATTCTTAAATTCACTCATGAATGCATGGACACTAACTTTTTCTGTAACTAAATCACAATGCTTTCCTATTTTTCCATATTTTAAAGAATAGTGAACATTCTTAAATCTTTTAACATCTACTAGTTGTTGTCCAAAATCATTATCAACACTTTCATGCATACAAATTCTTAAGAATGAAATATTTCCACAGTTAATGCATTGTCTAGAAATACAAGAACTTAAATAAAACAATTTACCATTAGATCTTTCACAAAACAAACCTGAAATAAACTCCCTTATTGCTTCAGGTGGCATATTAATACCACATTCCTATATAATCATGTTAGTATCCAAGGTACAACATATATATTAGAAAAAATCAAAAAGAAAAGAAATTGAACATGTGTTTTACAACAACAAGATATTCGTTGCTTATTAATTTTTACATACCACGGTTTACATTTTTCAAAAGACCTTTGAATTATTTTAATATTACTAGGTAACACTAAATCACCACAAAATTTTCTATAAAATTCAGTTTGTGTTGTATCTAATATGTGTTTTGGGTGAGGATCGCGAACTTTGGACCCCACCCTTAATTTTAAAACATCTCTAGCATTGGATAAAACCCTAGTATTATCATGCCAATATTTTTTGATGAAAGATTTGATTTCATCATTCAATTTCATATCAGACCTCAGGAGTCGACCACTAAAACTATAACATTGGTTGATAGGATCATTTTCTATATTTTCTCTTCTTTTTGCTACTCTTAGCAATGTTTTAGGATGTATTTTTAAAAGTTCACTAATATTGCTTACCATTATTTTATTCAAAGTTTCTTTTTTAACTATAACAATTGTGATAGCTCTTCTTGCTGCATTTTTATCTTTAGATCGACTATTTTTCCCAATAGATTGAATGGCACTATGAACAGTAGACATAACATGCTTTAATGATTGATATTTTGTCTTTGGTTTAACAAAAAATCCCAACCTTTTCATTATTTTCCTCATTTTTTGCATTCTCATCAATTGCATCATTAGTTGACATTGAAATGCAATTTTTTTATGATAAAATATTTTTTTGTATATTCTATTCGCATGTGTTCTTATTTTCCTCCAAGAAATTTGACCAGGAAGATTATCAAAAACATCACTTTCAATTTTAAAAAAATATTTTCATTAAATTCAACATCACATTCTAGATTTTCATTTACATTTTTATTTTCATTTTCATTTTCAACTTCAAAATGGTTTACATTTTCATCTTCATTTTCAATAACAAAATGGTTTTAATTTTCATTTTCATCAACAAAATGGTTTTCATTTTCATTTTCAACAAAAGGATCATTCTCATTTTCATTTTCAACAAAAGATTTTTCATTTTCATTTTCAACAAAATATTTTTCATTCTCATTTTCATTTTCATCAAAAGATTTTTATTTTTCATTTTCAACTAATTCTATAAAAGTTTCATCTCTCTAAAAATTATCAATGTCAACATCGTTAAGTCCAACATCTTGTAAAACTTCTACATACAAATTTATCATTTCACTAACATGTGGATTTGAAGAAATACCTGGATTTTTGCATATTGAAACATTCTCTATAGCATTAAAAGAGGGATTTGAAGACATAGTAGGACATGCTTGTATAATCATATTCTTTTCCAAATTGACTTCTTGTAAATTAGCTTTGTCTACAACCATGGTCTCCTCAATGTTTTCATCTTCAATAGATGTGGAATTGGATGGTCCACCATCATTCATTGATTTAATTCTCATTCTTCTTTCTCTTTGTCTTTGTTTCTCCTCCCTATTTGCTTCAATTTCTTCAGGGGTCAATGTCTTCCTCCTCTTATTACGAGCTTGTGAACCCATGATTATAAAATTCTCAAGCACAAATGAATTTCAATAATGAAATTATTCAAAAAATTCAATCCAAATTGGAAGTTGAATACCTATAAGGAAAAAATTCCTCTCGTGTTCCTCAAAACAAGTAGAAAACTAGCACAATTCCACTTTAAAAATTGTTTTCTTCATGCCTCCTTTGAAAAATTCAATCCATATTGCAAGTTGAAGACCTTTTGTTCCTCCAAACGAGTACAAAACTAACACAATTCCACTTCAAAAATGGTTTACATGATGCCTCCTTTTATAATCAGGATCTCGTTCCCCAATATTAAATGTGGGGACCAATGACAAAGGAATGTGATCCCGTTTATAAAGTGGGATCCCGTTTATAAACAAGATATCATTTTATAATTGGGATCCCATTACTTAATATTAAATGTGGGGACTGTTGATAAAGGAACAAGATCCCATTTATAAAGTGGGATCTCATTTCCTTGTCAATGGTCACCACATTTAATATTAAGAAACGAGATCCCAATTTACAAAGCGGGATCCCATTTCTAAAAAAATGAAATTAGATTTGCTTTGTGGTTAGGTTTTTTGCTTATATTTTGGTTTAGGAAAAGCATTTGGAATCCAAAACTAGGTCTTCAACCTGGTTTGACCTGCATTTTGAAGGTCCTAACAATGTCCGAGAAAAATATCGAGTTTGGAAATATGGTTGATGACTTTTTTTCTAGAATCTTTTGAAAAAATTAAAACCAATAATATAAGAGACAATGCATATTCCAAATATATAATTTTTCTTACAGTTGGATTACTTTTTCTATTTTTCAATTAATTTATTATGAAACTAGTCCATAAACTTTAAATATTAGGGTTTTTTACTATTTTAATAACTTTTTATAAACATAACATTTTGACGAACGGATTGCACGAGAATGTAGTTCAGACAATTCTTTTCAATTTAAAAAAAAACTCAAAAAATGATAAGTTTAGGTCATCTTATGCATGTCATACATGACAATTTTTCAAAATGACAAATATGGCTAATAAAAAATTAACAAAAAAAAGCATTCAATAAAAAATTAAAAAAAATATCAAAAACGTGCTTTAGTGAGTCACAAATATTTTCCAAAAAGGATTTAGAAAAATATGATAATTTAGGTCAAAATATGGATGTCGTACACATGCATGGTATGGTAAGAAAAAAGTGACTTTTAAACAATGGTTTTTAGAAATGCCTATTGAAACTCAATTTGTACCATTTGGGTATTGAAATAAATTACATATTTGGAAACTAGACTCCGAGCACCCTTTGTTTTTCATGCAATAAATTTGGTCACAATGAAATAGAGTGTAAAAGTAGAATAAACTTGAAGTACCCTTCAAAATTTGCATACACTCTAAAATCTCAAACATGGGTTAATTATATGCAAACTTGTCAAATGCTCCTATGAAATAACATGTTAATGTTCAAGAAATGCAACAAATAACAAGGATTAAAAGACATTTAAAAGTATGACTTATACCTATTCCATATTGGATTGGTGTTGCTTTTGCAAAGTGACCCTTTCCAAATCCTTGCTAAAACTCAAATGATGCAATTCCTTGAAGGTGGAGGAAAGTGGACAAAATCAGTTCTCAATTGAAGAGAGTAACTTTGCATGAGATTTTAGATGCTAAGATGAAGAACAAGATTTTCATTTATAGAATATTTTGATGAGAGAAGAAGCCAAATGGATGAATGTGGGAAAAATATTTAACCAATGAGATGGAGCCACTTGTCACCTTGTGAATGGTTGAGGGATGTGCAAGTTTTGGTCAATGTGCCAATAAATGAGATTGGTTGGCCTTTTTCAAATTCAAATTTGGCTTGTTGGAGGGAGAAAAAGTGACATAAATTCCAAGTGGGGGACATGTAAGAGGGAAGTTATTGCCATGTTGGAAGGGACAAGTCAACTTTATTTTCAAATTTAAACTTGGAGAATATTCCCAAAAGATGCTTTGTTGAGGGAAAATGATGAATTTATAAATGAGTTAAAATGCTTTATTGGTGCAAGTGGGAAAAACTAGAGGATGTGATAGGTGGTTAGATTAGATTAATCAAGATTAGATTAGCTAAGATGATGTTAGATGCTTTTGACCCATTTGACTTGAATTCTTCGATTTATTTAAATCGAAAAGGGATGGAATATGCATTTGAGATTTAATTAAATAGAGTTTTGTTTATTTAATTAAAAGGGGGATGTAAGACTTAAATTAAACAATGTTGATTTATTTAATTTAAATGGATAACCTTAGGAGTCTAAATTGAATGGATTTGATTTAGCTGATGAATGGATAGATGTGAATTTGATTTATTTGATGATTGAATGAATATGAACTAATTGAGTGTACGATGCTAATTTCACATGTCTACATTTTTCCCCTCTTTGAAGCAATGTACATGCTACGTTGGTTCAAAGAATAAACTTGCCATGATCAAAATTAAAAAAAAAATTATGATTTTTCCGAATGCCCCAGTGGAAAGAAGTACACTAGTACATTGCCCCCTCGAGAGATCAAGTGAAAAGATTCGATTTGAGGGTCAATTTGATGAAAAAGAGGTACAAATTAGATGGTTATGATGATGATGAAAATGAGATGATTTTAAGATGCTTAGAATAATCAATCTATATTATCCTAAACAACTTAAAATGATGATGTGATGCATGTGAGATGGATGATGTGATGATGCGTATATGATTATGGAATGGATGCTTTATGCAAATGTATGATTTATGAGATGCTTAGACTAATAGATCTATATTATGATGATGAAAATGCATGTGAGATGATGTACAAAATGTTGATGGTTTGTGGATGCAGGATGGATGCACTGATGATGATGATTAACTATTCCTGACATGACATTAGTGCGGATAAGAAGAAATCAAGTGATGACAAGAGGATCCAACAAGCCAAATTTATGAGAGATGATGATGAGAAATTGATGATGATAAATGGATGATTTTCTTATCAATAATTGGGATTTTAAAAGGGTCACTTACCTTATGTTTGATAACACACCTAAGCATGATGCATCAAGGTATAAAGAACTAGGATGGTGTTGCACTTAGTGTGATGGAATTTGACTCGAAAAACATATAGGAGTATTCTTGTTCACACCTAACATACGAAAACCTTGCTAGGATGTAGTTTAGAATTTTCAAACACCTCAGACCAAAACACGGAAAGGTATTGTGGATGTTGAAAATATGAAAATGGCTAAAACTACTAACACACACACATTAGCATGATTAGCACTTTAAAACATAGCCAACAATCAACATCCCTATGAAATAACTCAACATGCTAATAATGCAATCAAAGAAACAAAGATTTAGATAGACAAATTGAAAGCATATAATAAAACATGGAGAAAATTATATCTCATAGTGGATTGGTTTCAAATGTGCAAATGACCCTTTCCCAATCCTTGCTAAATCTTAAATGATGAAATTCCTTGAAGATGGAGTGGTGGTGGGAAATATGAGTTCTCCTGAAGAGAGTGACTTTGCATAAATGATTGTGGAGATTGTGGAGGATTTGATTAAGAACGAAGCCTCTATTTGTAGATTTTCAAATGCTAAGAGTGCTCAAGAGGGAGTAATGTCAGACTAAAAACAAGCCAATGAAAAGAGGCCACTTGTCAACTTGTGATAGGCTTGAGGATGAGCACATTTTGGTCAATGTGCCAAAGAGAGGGAGATTTCAAATTTGAATTTGAGAGTAAATGTTGAGTTTGACTTGTGCAAGGGACATGTAAGAGACATGTAAAATGTATTAAATGCCTTGTTGGATGTACATTTCCACTTTCTTTTGAATTCAAACTTGAGGGAATATTCCTCAAAGATGCCATGTTGAGTGAAAATGCTGATTTTATAAATGAATAAATTGATTTATTTGTGCAAGTGGGAAAAGCTAGAGGATGTGATGGGTGGTTAGATTGGGTAAATCTGGATTAGATTAGCTTAGGTGATGATTAGTTGATTTTGACCCATTTGACTTGAAATTTTTGATTTATTTAAATCAAGAGGGATAATTATGACTTTTGAGATTTAATTAAATAAATTCTTGATTTATTTAATCAAAGAGGGAATGATAGGCTTAAATTAAATAAAGTTAATTTATTCAATTTAAGTGGATAATCCTTAGAGATTAAATGAACTTGATTTTCCTAATGAATGGATGAATGTGGATTTGATGTAATGAGTGGATGAATGTGATGCTATGCTAATTTCACGTGTCTACATGTATAACCTATCAATGTAATATTCAACAAGTTGCCCAAAACACCCTCCATACATATCTGAAAAAGCAAGTATTCATTAAGGTTATTTTACAAGAACGTCCAACAAGCATAGTAGATAAAAGATAATGATGGTTGCCCCATTCCTATCTCTCTAAATCCATTTGTTTGGATATCATTGAGAGATTATTAGAATGAGCACAAAGAAATAAGTAAAAAAGACCAAGATAAAGTAAACAAACAGATTGATGTTCTTCAATACTGCTAACCAAAAGGAAATGTGTTTTTAAGGATAAGAACTGAAACTATTTCCAAAAGATAATGCCCATTGTACGAAGGATGCATCCTAGGACATGTTAGTGGATGGCGGCATGTCATTTGGTTTATCCAAGGTTTTCTTTCTGATAAATAATTCCCATTGTAGGAAGGATACATCCTAAGACATGATGTTATTAGATGTTTGAAATTGGATTGATTGGATGATAAGTTATCAACACAAAGAGTTAACCAACTTATTTACGTACTGACTTAAACCTGAGATTTGACGTTTTGAGTATTTAATTTTCACCTGCTAGACTTGTTTCTGATTGTTTCACCGAAGGTTGAGGATGATGATCATTTATTATGAAAGATGTTATTGGGAGTGAAAGTGAGATGAGACAGATGGATTTTTTCAAATATTTGGATGTTTTTGGAGTTTTGTAATGTTTTCAGGCTATTTTTGGTATTTTTGAGATTTTTCAAATGTTTTGTTTTTTAATTTTCCAATGTTTTGGGGTTTTCTGAGATTTTGACCAAGAGACTAACCTAAGGACCTATCCTAGGGGCCTCGGGGGTTGATCAACAGATTAGACTTGCCTACATTATACATGCCAAGGAAACATAGTTTGACTGACGACTTGACTGATTTACAAATGATGATATACGTTCAAGGCTCAAAGACCCATAGTTCAACAAGATGACTTTGTTTTTGAATTTTTGATTTATTTTTGACTTGTTTTTGGATTTTTTGATATGTTTTGAATGTTTTTTGATTTTTTTATGTTTTGATGTTTTTGGATTTTTTGATTTTAGGACTTTAAGAATATACATGAATTTGTTCCAATGATAACATGCCCCCAATGTGATGCAATAGACTACTCTGATAAAGACAGGACAAAATGACCTTGAGGATGGGCTGAGTAGTACTAGGAGGGATCATGATACGAACATAGGAGCAAGCTATGGTGAGGATGTGGTGGATGAGTGATGGATGGGGATTCAAATGCGATGGATGATGGATGATGTAGAACAAGCCATGAAGATCCTGGTGGATGGAAAGTGCTTATTTACATAAGGCACCTATTTGTTAGGTTTTCACCAAGGTACTTGTCCAAAGTGCCACTGAAGTGGTTTTCACTTAGAGGACAATTTTTTCTCTTTACTATTTTTAATCCTTTTTCTATTTTTTTTGGATTTTTTTGTTTTTGATTTTTTCTTTTTTGTCACCAAGATGCCTGTTTGCCAAGTTTTCACTAGGGTAACCATTTTTTTTAGGACATTTTCTATTTTTTATTTTTATTTTTGGAGTTCTATACCTTGAAATATTAGGCATAAATTTTTTTGAGATGAGAGCTATTCATAGGCTTTTGTAGAGGTTCCCCTTCAGGTGTTGATAACTAACATGCCCTTTAATTATAGATTGCTATGATAACAAATGGTCCCAACTAGTTGGGTTCAAATTTTCCTTTGATGTTTGGATTTGGGACGTTCTTCTGATTCTCTTATAGTACCAATTCTTTGACTTGGAATGTTTTGCTTCTAATTTTATTTTTATAGATCCTCTTGAGTCTATTCTGATAGACTTGCAAATGATTTAAATCATCTATATGCCAAGTAGCTCCAACTCATTTAGTCTTGATATTCGGTATTCTTCATCCACGATGAGGTCTTACAATGATATTCTTAGTGACAGGAGCTTGATCTCAATGGGGAGTACTGCTTCTAATCCATAAACCAAGGAGAAGGGGGTGGAGCCAGTGGGTGTATAGATGCTGGTTCGGTAGGCTGAGAGGGTGAGATTCAGCTGCAGATGCCAGTCACGATCTACGTCATTGACGATTTTCTTGAGGATTTTCAAAATGGTTTTATTAGTGGCTTCTGCTTGGCCATTTCCTTGGGGATAGTATTGGGTGGAGAAGCAATGTTGGATTTTGAATTTTCCACACAAGTCGCGAACATCATGATTCTTAAATGGTGTCCCATTATCTGAGATAATGGTTTGTGGGAAACCGTAGTGACAAATGAGATAGTTCAAGATGAACTTTGATATCTGCTTCTCAGTTTATATGTCATGGGTATGGCTTCCACCAACTTGGTAAAGTACTTAGTGGTGGTTATGATGAACTTGTGGCCATTAGAGGAAGTGGGAGTGATTTTCCCAATGAGATCGAGTCTCCACTGCTAAAAGTTCCATGGTGTGATGATGGGATGAAGTTCTTGAGCTGGAGCATGGATGGGGTCCCCATGTTATTGACATTGTAGACATCTTCTAATGTAGTCATGTTCCTCTCTTTCCATTGTAGGCCAATAATACCCCATCCTCAGTAGTTTCTTGGCTAAGGTCATTCCACTCAAGTATGAACCACAAACACCATTATGTACTTTAGTTAAAGTAGTCAATGCCTCCTCAACATTTAAATAGTGTAATAAGGTTCCTTCTATGCTCCTATAGTAGAGGGTATCTCCTAGGATGATGAATCGGGATTCCTTTTTGACAAAGGTTCATTTTAAGGTTGAGGGTAAGTTGGCAGGTATGACACCTATTCGTAAGTAGGTATAAATGTCATGGTACTAGGGATCATTGGGACTAATGATTTTGCACACAAATTCTGATTCTGGTACCTCCAATGTGGGGACAAGAAGCTGCTCTACCAAGATTTCATATTTTGGAACATTGTGAGGGATGTCTAGTAGGGATCCAATCATTGCCATGGCATCTGCTACTCTGTTGTTGGCTCTGGGTATCTGCTCAAATATGATTTTGATGAAGGATTCTTTTAGAGTCTCCACTAGTTTCTTGTATGAAGTGAGCTTATCATCCTTTGTCTGGTACTCGTTGTTGACTTGGTTTATTATTAATTGAGTGTCTTCATGTACTCTGAGGGCTATGATATGCCACTACACTACTATTTTGAGACTTATGGTTAAAGCCTCATATTTTGCAATGTTATTAGTGTAGGGAAACACCAATTTATAGGACCTTGGTATGCAGTCTCCTTGTGGGGTGATAAAGAAGATGTTGGCTCCTGATCCATGTTGTGTATATGAGCCATCAAAGTAAAGTTTCTAGTGGTCGGGTATGTTGAGATTGAAAATGGATTCATCTGGAAACTCTGAGATGAGAGGATTCTCTGAATAGATTGGTGCTTCTGCAAGCCGATCTATGATAGCTTGGCCTTTGATTGCTTTCCACTCCACATATTCAATGTCATATTCTGATAGTATCATCACCCATTTTCCCATTGTTCTAGTGAGCATTTCCTTTGATAGTAAGTACTTGAGAGGGTCAATTTTGGCGATGAGTTTTATTTTGTGTCCCAACATGTAATGTCTAAATTTCTGTGATGCAAACACTACTACTAGACATTATTTCTCTATGAATGAGTAATTTAACTCACGCCCAACCATTATTCTCCTGATATAATAGATGGCCCTTTCTATTCCATTTTCTTCATGCTGAGCTAGGAGAGCTCCAAGAGCTGTTGATGTTGCTGATATGTAGAGAATTAATGGTTTTCTTGGGATTGGTGGCATTAGGATTGGTGGTGTAAGTAGATATTCTTTGATTTTATTGAAGGCTTCTTCACACTTGTTATCCCATTTGTACACTACTCCCTTGTGAAGTAGGTGAGACTATGGGTTCTATTTTTCTGCCAGCTGTGCTATGAACCTTCAAATGGATTGAAGCCTACCTTAGAGACCTCTTAATTGCTTTAATATTTTTGCTGCCTCCATCTCAAGGATTTCTTTTACTTTTTCTGGGTCTACCTCAATACCTCTCATTGACACTATGTATCCTAGTAGCTTTCCTGATTGTACACCAAAGACACACTTCTTTGGGTTTAATCAAACCTTGTACTCTTCCAGCTTGTCAAAAATGGCACTTAGGGTTGCTATGAGATCCTTTCACCTTCTGGATTTGGCTAGGATGTCATCAACATAATCTTCAATAGTATTATGGATCATGTCATGGAATATTAACGTCATGGATCTTTGGTATGTTTCTCCTACATTCTTTAAGCCAAATGGCATCATATTCCAACAGTAAGTCCCCCATGGACAAGTGAAGGCCGTTTTGTGTTGGTCTTCTTTAGCAATGATTATCTGGTTATGACCTGAGAAACCATCCATCAAGGAAAGCATTTCATGTCCCACCATCATTTCTACTATCATGTCAATATTGGGTAATGGGAAATCATCTTTCATACATCCTTTGTTCAAGTCTCTGAAGTCTATGCATATTCTGATGCCGCCATCGAGTTTTGAGATAGGCACCAGGTTTGACACCCATTCTAGATAATCTATCGGTCAAAAGAATCCTACATCTAATAGCTTCTTTAGTTCTATTTTTACTAGCAGGGCAATCTAAGGGTGCATTTTCCTAAGCTTTTGTCTCTAAATGGGCTTTGCTTTAGAATGTACTACTAGTTGGTGAACCATGATTTATAGGTCGAGCCCGGGCATGTCAACATAGCTCCATGCAAAGTTAACCTATCTCTCCCTTAAGAAGGCTATTAGGAGTTCTTGTTCTTCTGATAGTAATGATTCTACATAGAATGTGATATGTAGGGTCTCCTCTATTCCTAGATTAACTAGATTGCACTTTTCTGCTAGGACTAGTGATTTTTCTTGATGAAGAGCTCTAAAAGGAAGATTAAATCCCCCATCCTCGGGTGCCTCAAAGAGGTTTTTACCATTGGATGCATCCTTTCTTTTTAATTTTTTCATGTTGGAGAGTGCCACAGTATGGTTTTCACTCAAAGACTTAGATATTATTCTTAATTTCTCACTTTCGCGACTAAGGGATTCAATGGTTTCCTGATAATAGGCCTGTGTATCTAGCTCAATGATGAACCCTGCTTTGTGATCCCCACATGGAATGTTATCCCGTAGTCCCATGAATTCTAAGAGTGCCTCATCATTTTTGAATGTATCAAGAATTGGTGCTCCTCGTTGGTCATAGTCGATGAGTTGGGGGTATACTAGGTGGATTTCATGATTTTGATGGTCTGATTCAAAGGATAAGGTTCTAATCAAGAAAAGAGTGGTATCTTTGAACAACCTAGGTAGGTTGGTTATGGGATCCTTGTCGTCACTACTACTATAGATGTCAGTTATGTCAAATGTAAAGTTCTCTATAACTCGACCTGTAGATATGGGTAAGCGAAGTTCAACTGTGGATTACTGAGGAGGATTATTAACCTTTATAACTAGAGGACCTTTGCCATGTATGGTTATACTTAGAGGGGTACATCCAAGGTCAATAATTCTTATTCACATTTCTAGAATGATAGGTATTATAAGCCCATTATCATTTTCCCCAAGTCTCTAGATTCTGTCATAGCCCATTGCGAGCATCATTTGCAGACCTTTGCTTCTGTCATCCATTGGTAGATTGGTTACTGGTCTATCATCTTGGTATAGGATATGAGATGGATCTACCTCTACGACTTCTCAGCCAAGATCTCCCCAACTTGTAAAGTTGGGATAGTCTTGAAGAGACGTTTGAGATGTGGAGGACTCATTTGATTGTAGACATCCTCATGATTTGGGAGATTGTGGTAACTCTCCTACCACAAAAGAATTTTTAGGGAGCATGTAGTTTCCACAACCATTATCTTGGATGATGACCTTAATGTTAGAGATGGTGGGAATGGCGAGAGTGGTAGGTGTCTTTGTCACAGAAGTAGAAGCGAGAGTTGTGGGATCAATGTATGGTGTAGATGGCCCCTCATCATTTGTTGGTACTTGGGGGATTTTATAGTACTTTGCTTCGAGGATTTTGTAGTAGGAGAATGGTTCAAGATCTCCATAGAAAGTGACTCCTTGTCCCTCAAATGTGAATTTGACACATTGATGGAAAGTTCATGCTACCACTTGCACTGCATGAATCCATGGGCATCATAGGAGGATGTTATATGGAAAATCAAGGTCCAAGACCTAGAAAGTGGTTTCAATGATAGCTGGCCCTACCTAAATAGGGATTTTTATTATGCCCTAAGACACTCTTTCTTGATCATCATATGCTCTTATTGTGATACCCTTTCCTTTGTTGATGGAATCCTCTGAGATTTTCAATTGTTTAATGAGCTTAAGGGAACAAATATTCAAGCCTACACCTCCATCCACCAAGACCCTTTTGACTTTCCTTTTTTGCACTAGGACCTCTAAGTGGAGTGCACAGTTATGAGATGGTTGAGAAGGAAAATATTGGTTGGAGAATGTGAGGAGATTTGGTGTAATGATATTTTTGACCATAGCTTGGAATTGTTCCGCATCAAGATCTGTGGGGATAGTGGATGAAGCCAATGCTTCTTCAAGGATTTTCTTATGAGTAGATGATATTTTTAGTAGCTCCATGATGGAGATTTATGCTAGCATTCTTTTGAGCTGATCAAGGATGTTATATCTATTGGGGACAGATCTAGGTGTAGGAACTCTATTTGGTTGGGATGATTCTGTGATGGTAAGTTTGCTGCCTCTTGTGATGACTCCATAATCAGCATGGGCTCCTTTGATGGTGATGGTGGCACAGTAGTCATACAGAGATGCAACGACGTGTTCATACACATGATTTACATTCTTGAAGGTTTCTTTCCCCTTATCTGTGTTATTATTCCCTTTATTACCATGGTTAGGCATCAGATTCGTGTATATCTTAGGGTTTTGGTTTCCTGTTGGTTGTTCCACATTTATAATCCTTTGATCGATGAGGTGTTGGACTATGTTTTTTAGTCTCATGTAGTTGTTCATGGTATGCCCTTTGATTTTATGGAAGTCATAGAGTTGATTCTCATTATACCAAAGGAGGTTTCACATCTGGTTCTTGGTAATTCTCATAGGTGGGTGCCTTGATGAGTTTTTCGTTTATTAGCTTCTTCATGAAGACTTCAGGTGGTTCCCTCAGAGTGGTGCATATTCACTTGGGGTAGTTATTGTTCTGTTGGGGTGGTCCCCTTTGATCATTGACATTGTTAATTGCTTGATTGTTGTTTGGTTGTTGTGTTGCTTGATGATTGTTTTGGGGTTGGATTTGGATTTGTGGTATAGGTGTATTTTTATGAGGGGCACTAATGACTACTTTAGCATTGATGACACCATCATTGGTAAAATTTTTGTTTCTTTCCCATGTACGAGGTTTGTCATTGTAATTGGAAGGTGGGTGGTTGTTTTGTTGTTTTGGGTATGAAGTTGATCCTCTAGGTTGTGTCATAAAGGATCGTTCAATGCTAAGCACCATGGAGATCAACTGGTCATACGTGGTGATCCCTTGTAACTTGAGATGGAATGCCAAGAGGTTGTCAAGGTTGGATATGATGTGCATACTTGTTTTTCCTTAGGTATGACCCATTTAATCTGATTGGACTTGGATCGCCATCATTGTAGGAATGAAGCGAATGACTCATTCTTACCTTTTTTTAGAGTTGAGAGTTCTTCTAGACTGACATCCATGGCGATGTTGCATGCATAGTTTTTGATGAATGTGTCTATAATTTCTTAGAATTTTTTTATTCTTGTAGGTAGGTGAGAGAACCATTCCATATCATGGCTAGCCAAACTCCTAGGAAATAGGTGCATTAGATAGGTATTGTCATCTGCAACTTCCATGAAGTGAACTTGGAATTCCATGATGTGATCTTCAGGGTTTCTCGTCCCATGATATTTGTCAAATTTGGGAATCTCAAATCCCTTCAGGAATGGTTTCATCACAGGACTCCTGTCAAATGGATAGGGACACAAGTTGCTTGGTGTTTTTTTAGTTTTCTCTGATTGAAGATTGAGCACTTGTTGCGAGAGCAACCTGATTTGTGTTGTTACATCATTTTTTGGATCAGGGGGTGGGATGAAGGTATTCTAGGGTGTTTCGATTGTGGGTTGGTTGGGTGGGTTGGGTGGGCTGGGTGGTGTGTTATTTGATGGCATTTGCACATTCTGTTGATCCATGTATGCTTGCAACAACGCTTGTTGTTGTTCCTATTGTAGTTGTGCTATTAGTTCTTGTTGTTGAGCTTGTTGTTGAGCTGCTAATTGAGCTACTTCATGCTATTCTTGATATTGCTTTAGCACTTGTTGGTATTCTTGTTGCACTGCATGCTGTTGTGCAAGATATTGCACTTGTGCTTGTGCTTGTTGTGCTTGATATTGGGCTTTGGCTTGAGAGTGTGCTTGAGATTGTTTGGATTGAGCTTGTACTTGTGCCTACACAACTTGTGCAGCTTGAGCGGCTTGTTGTGTGATTTGGGTAGCTTGAGCATCTTGGGCCACTTGAGCAGCTTGTTGCGCAGCTAGTTGTGTGGCTTGCTGAGCAACTAGTTGCGTGGCTTGTTATTTTTGTACTTGTAGAAATTCCTTTTGATAAGTGTCTTGTTGAGTAGCTTGCAACACCATAATGTATTGGCTTGATATATTGGAGCTTGGTGGTTGTGGATTCATAATGGTGCTCGTCGTGGTGGTGACAAGTGTCTTCATGTTGGTGCTTGAGATTTGATTGGTGGATGGTGCGATTGATGTGGTTGGTCCTTGAGAGATCATGTTTTGAGATGTTAGGGAGGTGGTTGATGAGGTTGTGATTTCTTGTGTACTTGTCATCTATTGTTGCGATGTCGATGACAAGTTTTGGAACTTTGGTATAATGTTTTGATAGGAATTTGGAATGTTGGTTTGATTGATATTTGGTAAAAGTGTAAGCCATAAGCCAAGGAGTAGTGTGGACAATGGCAGTAATGGTGAAAGTGGTGGAAATGTGAGAGATGTGATCTCTTGAGGGAATGGTGCAGTGTCGAAAATGCCCCCAGGTCCGAACATGTCACCTTCTCCTTGTGAAGTTATGGGGAAAGAGGTTTGGGGTGTTGTGTAGAATGATGATGATGACAGATTGTTTGGATCTGTAGACACACAAAATTGGCATAATGCATTTGATTAGGTCATATTAATCCATTCAACAAATAAATCAAGTTTATTTATCAATCTCCTAAAGTCATCAATTTAATTTAAATAAATCAAACTTGATCCTGTCATCATCCCTTTAATTAAATAAATCAAACATCTATTTAATTAAATCCCAAATGCATTTTCCATTCCCTTTTATTTAAATAAATCTAAATATTCAAGTCAAATGGGTCAAAATCAACTAATCATCATTAAGTTAATCTAAGCTTGATTAACCTAACCTAACCACCCATCACATCCTCCAGCTTTTCCCACTTGCACAAATAAATCAATTTATTGATTTATTAAAATCCTTATTTTCCATCAACATGGCATCTTTGAGGAATATTCCATAGAATTTGAATTCAAAAACAAGTGGACATGTACACCCAAAAAAGCATTTATCAGGCATTACATGTCCCTTGCAAAGGTCAAACTAAGCATTAACTCTCAAATTCAAATTTCAAATCTCCCTCTCTTGGGCACATTGGCCAAAACTTGCACATTCCTCAACCTATGGCAAGTTGACTAGTGGCCTCTTTTCATTGGTTTGTTTTTCGTCCCACATTCATCCATTTGGCCAATCTCTCATCAAGAAAATCTATAAATAGAAGCTTCATCTTTCAACAAATCCTCCACAATCTTATGCAAAGTCACTCTCTTAAACTAAGAACTAATTTTGTCCACCATCATTATCATCTTCAAAGCAATTTCATCATTTAGCTTATCTATCAAGGATTGGGAAAGGGATTCTTTCCATAGAAGCACCAATCCACTATGAGTTATGATTTACTTCATGTTTTATTGTATGCTTTCAATTAGTTTATCTAATCCTTTTTCGTTTTGATTGTATCATGAAGCATGTTGATTTATTTCATAGGGATGTTGATAATTTGCTATGTTTTTAAAGTGATAATCATGCTAATGTGTGTGTGTTAGTTTTAGCCATTTGCATAATTTCACCATCCATAAAATGGCGCTAGAAGGAGCGCTTTCAATTCCATAACACACTAGTTTTTGTTAACACATTCAACGTTCGTCAACACATACGATGTTGCATTAACATAGGATATTCATTAACATAGAATGTTTGTTAACACATATATGCTTGTTAACGCAGATATTTTGTTAACACAAAAAATTGGTTAACGCAGACAATGTATTAACGTAGATAGTTTGTTAACACAAAAAACTGGTTAACGGAGACAGTGTGTTAATGCAGACAGTTTGTTAACAAAAACAGGCTAGTTAACACATATAGTTTGTTAATGCATGTATCTTGTTAATGCATACAAGAATTAAATGATGTTGCTGCATTCTCTGACATAGGCATTAAATTTTTGAATATAGATTCATTTTTTTTTTAGAGCAGCAATAAATGTGTTACTTTTGTTAAGATGCTAGTATATTAAGATTGACATGTCTTGTGTATACTTTTTACAATACATGAATAAATCTTATTTGTAATTTTTGTAGGAAAAAGGTCAAGGTTGATATTTGAATCAAGTGTTGGAAATGAGCGATATTGGAGTTGAAGAAAAATTGTGCATTGGAGCTTGAAATTCGCATAGCATTTTTAAATGCTTCCATTTCATGCTTTAATTTTTTGTTTTAAATCAACTCATCTCTTTTTGGTCTCTTAAAATGAACACTTCATTTTTTTGTTGCAAAGGGTTAAAAAGAACATTAGACACTTACTAGCTTCAATTTGGGTTCTAAAAATTGAACAAAAACAACACTCACACTTCATCTTGGTGTTTTAAAATGAATTCATCGTTGCTTTGAGGCTAAAACAAACAAGTGTCTAAATTGTGTGATTTTTTCTTTTGTACATTTTGAGTGCATATCCTCTCCCCTTGCGCTTCGTGTGATCTAGGGTGCAAGAGAAAGACTCAAAATGCATTTTATTGCTTTGGATCTAAATATCCAAAATCATTAGTCATTTTATTTTTAGAAGTTAATGTTTAAAATAAATGAATCAAATAAACTTGATCCTCATCTGATTTGTCTTCTTTTTTATTGTTTATTTTTGTCTTATAGGAATGTGAGGAAGGAAAATGAGGAAGGAAAACAAAGAAAAGAAAAAGGTAAAGGTAAAGGTGAAATTGACATTGGAATCAAGCGTTCAAGTTGACTAAAAACGAAATCAAAGTTGGAGTTGAAGAATTGAGCATCAAACTTGAAACTCACAAAGAATTTTTTAATGCTTAAGGGCTTCCATTTCATGCTTTAATTTTCTGTTTTAAGCCAACTAGATCATTGTTTGTTTTCAAAGTTGGATTAAAATTGAACACTAGAAATTGACTAGACATTGTTTTTTTGGGATAAAATTGAACAAACAAAATTGAAATTTGATTTTTGGTGCTTAAAACGAACTCATCATTGCTTTGAAAGGTTAAAATGAACATGTGTATTTTATGTTTCGTAATCTCTTATTCAAAGTAATCTCATCTAAAAATGAATATGCACTTCTCTTGTGCTTCACGACAATCTTGAGAATCAAAAATCTTTTTGGTGACATTAAGTTGCATAAAATATTTCCTCCACATTTTCAATTTGGGAACTAAAATTGAACAAAAAACTTTGCGAGTGTGAGTTAGGTATATCACATGTGTTCTACCTTTTTTTCTAAACTAAGGTCGATCAAACTATGGATGTGCTTGCTCGCTATTGTTTACCTTTAGAGGGGCCTACTTAAGAGACACATCCGAAAGGAGAACTTGAAGGCGACTCCAACTAGTTTTTCATTCGGGCCAGTATATAAATGGATAAGACTAAACTATCAAGTCCTCATGGTATGTAGGCCTTAACCATACAATGTCTTTCAGAATGGGGTACTACCATAAAAAGTATAAGAGCCCCTAGTAGGATTGATTAAAGCCTTTAGTGGCTTGCTGGACGCTCGCAATGTGCCATTTCCCTGATGTCCCGTCATTAAGAACCTTGTTTGTAGCAGCCAACCAATCCATCCAATGAGTTTATCAAAGTGGTGCATTGGAACTTAGATTCCAAGAACTTACTTGCCATGTCCGATCTTGGTTGAAATATAGAGGTTAAGACTTCATTCTTAACATACCTTTCTATTTTTTCCTTGGTTGCATGTAAAATCATCTCTTCTACTACGAAGGGCATGAGGCAAGCCCACCAAGAAAAATGTACCAATTGAGCTAGGGTGTTATATTGCTTGTGAGTCAGTTTGAAAACACAGTGCTTTGATCAAAAACATTGGAAAACCAACACTTAACATCATCATCCAAATTTCAAACCCTTTTGGAGACAAATACAATTGACTCAATCCATATGTTATTGCTTTCCCTTGGGATTTACATCCTTAGAGGTTTCTAAACATTGGATTACATCTCAATTTGTCTACTTAAGTAAACAATAGGTAACTCTTGCCTCAAATTTCCTTGGTTTCCGCATAATACACTTTGCAGGATAAGGGGAAAATTGAGACATTAGACATCTAGATTAAAAATCTAATCAAGAGCCTGTTTGTGGTAAAAGGAATCCATTAAGAAAATATTAAATCAATTGGACCCCACATATGTTCTTGGCATCTTTTGATCATACGGTTTTCATTCAAACATTGGTCTTTTGATTTTGAATTACTCTTAGAGAAAGGCATGCTATTCGCTACCTTGGTCTCAAAAAAAAATCCTTCTTAGGTTCATTTAGGATCAAATCAAACACTTCATCCAAATTACAAACATCTATCAAAATCCATCCCACCAAAAAACTTTAGAGCTTTGGAAACATCATTCTAGACTTGGGAAGATCATCAAAATCAAAGTCAAAATCACCTTGTTTAGTTAAAAGTATGGGAATGCATCCTTTTTCATACCTTTAGCTAAACTAGCAATCCTTTAGAACAAGTTCATCCTAAGATAACATATAACATCTTAAGGTTTACAAGTTCATTATCTAAATCAAACCAATCAAAATCAAACCCTAAGCCTAGCATTGATCCAAAGTCCCTAAACATTCAAACACTCATATCATTTCCCATTTTTCATCCTCCATCTCGTCATTAGTTCTAAAGAACCTTAGAGCTCACTTTTGCAACAAGGTCAAAACACAAGAGGAACATGGAATATAAACTTGATCCATACATCATGAGTAATCCAAGTCAACTAAGTTATCAAAGCCTTACAATGTCGATTGATTATCAACACTCACATCTATACAAACCGTACATGGGATTGTTACCTCCTGTAAATGTCAATGGCACAACAAGTGTGAGTATGCCCAAATAAAATATTGGAACACATCTCCTGATGGTAAATCCAAGTCCAAACCTACAAGTCTATCAACTGAACAATCAATGCATGAGCCTTCAAATGAATAACATCATCCCACCAAATCCCTACATGCCAAATGAGAATGTACCAAGTGCAAGTTTTCCAAACATGAATTCGAAAAATTTTGGGATAAATATGTTTGCAAATCATACAAATATTATTCAAGGGTAAAAGTACAAAGTTGTGTCACACTTTTAGCCAACTTATCAGCACAACTGAATTTAAGTATTTCTAACTAAAAATCAATTTTGGTCAAACATATGATCTAGTAAGATTCATTCTAGCTAAGTTAGATCCTTCCACAACTTTTTCAACTAAAATTAATGGCTAAAAATGTATGGAGCACCATTTTGAGTTGAATTTACTAAAAAAATTAAATTATTTGAAGAACTTGAAGTTTCAATAACTCTCTCTAATGTAAACAACATTTTTTTAAAAATAAAAAAATACCCTTTTGTAGATCCATAAGTCTAGTTTTTAAAAATATATTTATTTTAATAGTTTAATTATTTTTTATATTTTATATTTTATTTTGACTAAAAGTAGGTTTTCAGCACAAAATATTAGTTTGATTACTATGCCAAGGAAAAATATTAAAACTTATTAAAAAAATTTGAAAAAAATATGATGCACTAGATAAAAGAATCTATTTTAAGATGGTATAATTTTGTTTCCATTTTAGATAAATATTTAATATGAAAGTTGACGTCTGATGAAAACAATTGTTTATTGATTCACGCACATTTTAATATTTATTTAAAAATATATATTTATCAAAATTGGAAAAAAATATATCCATGCACTAAAATTTCAAGTTATAAATATACAAAAAAAAATTGAAAGAAAAAAAATAAAATTTACTATAAAAAGTTTGACGTCCCATGCAACTTCATTTTTCAGCATTTTATCAGCAACTAAATTATAGTTTTAATTTATTAAAAACTAGTGTAAAATAATTTTTTATATTTTTTTAAAAAATACAAACATAAAATATACTAAAAAATACATATTTTACTAGTTTACATCATTTCAAAATTCAAAACATATATGCCACTTTTTAGTGATTCAAGTTTAAAAATTGGATCAGCGTTGGCCATTTCCTTTATAAAGTGTGACACAGCTTTGTGCTTTTACCCTCAAAATCCAAACAAAATGTTAACGACTCCATGTATCAATCCAAGTTAAGGTAACACCATGCAAAATCAAAGTTACCTAAAACATAAAAAATGTGGTTCCCAACACCGACAATGTTCAATTTCAAACTATCATCCTGAATCTAAACATCGTACCAAATCAGAACAATGTCCAAAATCAATTTTTCATGATCCCATTCAAAAACCACAAGTACACATCCCAAGTTTGCTTGACCAAAAACCAAATCAACTATATCAAGGGAGTCAAGATCAAAATCAAGATCAAATTTGGTGAGATCAAATTGCTACACTTAGCAAAATAGTTGAGTCATTGCACCAAGAGACATCTCCACCACCATTACCCATATCAATATCATTCCCTAGTTTAGGGCTTCCCCCTTTACCTAGCACCAATCACTCCATCCAAATAAATCCACCTAACACCAATCAAGCTATCACATCCAATCCTTTGAATATACCATCAACATTGTACCAACAGATGGTATCTAATCAAATGACAACATCAATCCTGACAAATCAAAATATGGTATCCTAAATACCTATCATCTCAGTCATTCCAACCATTCCTATCACCTCGATCACTCCAACCACCCCTATCCCACCCATCATATCTCAACCCCTCACTACCATGATCGCTCCAAGTGTATCTCAACCACTTATCGCTACATCCAACACAATTCTGAATCTACCACCACTACCACCAAAACCAAATGCAACAAGAAGATATGACATTGTGCTAAAAGCCCATTAGGCCTAACAAAAGTCCATCCAACAATATCTAGCAACACAACAAGTAACACAAGCTCAATGAGTGCATCAAGTCTCTCAAGCTTCCCAAGCCTCTCAAGCTACCCAATGAGCACAAGAACAAACACAAAAAATGACAACTATTGAGAACAAGGATCAAGATCAATCTACCACTGAACACCTTGAAACTATGTCTACTTCATCCAATGATCAAATCAACATATGTTAAGAGTCACTTCTGAATCATGATCAAAATCCACCAAGAATACCTAACAATGATCCAATTCAAGAAATGTCAACATCATTTGACTCTATGGTTGAAGACATTCACAATCTCCCCACCACAATTGTTGAAAACAATGTTTAAAATCTCTCAATTAAGGAGCACATTGAAAATGTTTCTATCCCATCTAATGATCAACTCACCATACATCAAGAGCCACTTTTTAGTGATTTATTTCAAGGATTTTTAGGATTATTTGATCCTATCAACATAATGCACGATCCATCAACCAATGATCATGTTGAAAATGTCTCTACATTTCCTTGAGTTAGAGGACATATCTCAAGAATTTATTCCAAGGCATGATCAAAATCCTTCACCAAAGTCTAGCAATGGTCCTTTCCAAGACATATTGACATCCTTCAACCTCATGGTTACAGATACTGAAGGAACCCTAAACTCGACACTTGAGGATATTGAACCAATTACCATGTCTAATGAAGACATCCAAGAACCCTTTGTAAGGAATCCATCCTTTGAAACTAATCCATGGTCAAGAACTTGATCCAAAGCATGTCAAAAGAAACTTCAAAATAATTCAAGATCAAGAATTTGTATCTTCAAGATACTACAATAATCTAATGGAAACTCTCCTATCTATGCAAGATGATCATATCCATGTAGCACATACTCCCCCATCTACCCATGAGATGCTTTCTGCAGATGAACATGTAAATGGCCTTCTTTCAGAACAAGATTCCTTTACTTCTGATATTATTACATGAAAAGAGCAGGTTATTGATTCCTACAACCAAAAAAAGTTGTCAACATCAGGATTAAGTATATCCCAAATTCAGACTAAGGACATTAGGTATGTAGATATCCAACATTATTCACTCAAGGAAACAAGTCATATAGGACAAGATACTTCAGAGTCAGCAGAGCATCCAATCGAAATAACACCATCTGCAGTGGTCATTTATCAGAGAATGCATTCTAAATAAGAGCTCTCAGAATAGGAAGAATCAAAGCATGAAGGTACTACTTCCACAATACTGGGAGTAACTATGTTTCAAGTAAACATCAACATAGGGAGCACGAAGAGTCCTTATGATGAAATTGATGTCAATACTACAACCTGCGACGTCACAAATCTTCATCCACCCATCACCCCATCCACGAACTGGGACCAACATCAAAGGGAATATTTGAATCAAAGTACGAAGAATGTTATCAAAGAAAAATAAGTTGAGAAGAATAATGGAAAAATCAAATATGCATGGATACCAAAACATACAAAGAAAGATTATCCCTATCAAACTCCATCAATCAAAGAAACTATGGGGAAAAATAAAAAAGGGGAAAATATCCATCAAGGATGTACACAAAAGAAAAAGCATTCTTTTCAAGTGATGTACAAATTGTATCAAGCATTTGGTCCTAATTCCATGCACACCTTCATATCCACCCATCATTGCTCATCTTCCCAAGTTTAGAGAGTCAAAGGTTCCAAACTATCAACCAATCCATCTTTTATTCCTAAAAAAACTCCATCCATGCCTCAACACATGATATCCAATTCTCACATCGACCATGTGTTGCAAATGAGCCTTCATCATAAGGATTCAGAAGGAACTCTATCGTGATGTGCACACAAAGACAAAGTTAACTCCGGTATCAACGAAGCAGATCAAGAATCTCAAAAGTTATATTCAAGTGCACGTATCTTGGCAAAGCAGCTTCTTCAAGCAAGATATTGTTGGAACATTATGATAGGGGCATCTACATCAACAACACCTTGTGATTCAACATGAGCTTAAAATATTTCAAAAAAAAAAAGAAAAGAAGAAAATCTAAAAAAAAAATCAGAAAAAGTATTGAAAATAGTAAAGGAAAAAAAATGTCCTCTAGTGAGAACCACTACGGTGGCACTGTGGGCAAGACCATGATGAAAACTTGGAAAACAAGCGTCATGTGTAGAATCAAGCTTCTAGGTGCTCTAGTTCAGATGAAAGCATCTCATCCCATCCATAATGAGTCCAACATTCAATCCATCTCAACCATCATAAATCAATTCATCCATGAACCATTTATCTGATCCATTGTCATCCATCTACACCCATCATCTGAGTTATCTTGATCTTGATGAAAGTTTGGGGCAAACTTTATGCTTACTTATGGTAAACATCTTGACATGGGTCATTTTCATTGATCCTATCCTACCTAGCATTATCTGAGCCATGAAGCATTATCCAAATCAGCATTCTTTATCCAAACACCTTATCTTATCGCAAGATAATCCATATCCATATATCCATACACCTATCCAAACATCCATCTACGACATTCCATACATTGGTAGACACTAGTTGAAAAAGTTTACATCTTACTTCGAGAATAAATCTTGATCTATATCCTCCAACTTATGTGGCGATATGAACATTATCAAACATAATATCAAAATGGTCAAGCATTTGCGATCCAAAATCTGAATCACTAGTCCGTGGCACATTTTGACGAGAAGAAATTCCTTATCAAACTTCATCTTTCATCGAACATTGATCCAAACAATCGATAACAGTTTTATCTAAGTTGCACTTAAAACGTCACATCAAATCATCTAAACATCTTTTTTTCCAAACCAAGCTTCAACAATCCTAATCAATTGAATCCAATCAATCCATAACCTTGGGATATCCTTCTCGATCATTGTGTCACTTAACACTATCCTTGCGTTGTTGTGCATCCTCAATAATGTTATCATTATCAATCCTCAAAAATCAAATCCTTGCATTATTTTGCATCCTCAACAATATTATCATCATCGATCTTGATCAATCAATCTGTGCATTGTTGTGCATCCTCAACAATGTTATCGTCAGCAATCCTGACCAATCAAATCCTTCCATTGTTGTGTCTCCTCAACAATGTTATCATCATCATCATCAATCCATTGACCCGATTGATCAACCTTAGCTTGGTTTTCAACAAAATCCCAAAACACAGCACTGATAGCATTAGACATCTCCATATCCAAATCATCAAAATCATGCAAAAATCCAAAAACACTCAAAAAGTCATAAAAACATCAAAAACATGGTATCCAAACTACATCGTCTCTAAGCTTAAATGTAGGCAAGGCTAATCTTTGATCAAACCCCAAGACACAAAAAAGCAAAAAAATTCAAAAAAAATAAATCCAAAAACATCAAAAAAATAAAAAAATTCCAAAAAACATTAAAAGAACATCAAAATCCAAAACATTGAAAAAAAATCAAAAACATTCATAAAATCTTAGAAAACCCCAAAACATTTGAAAATCAAAATCAAAACATTTGTAAAATCTCAACCAAAAACAACCTCAAAACATTTAAAAACATCAAAAACATCCAAGTATTTGAAAAAATCCATCCATATCATTTCGATTTCACCCACGATAATCAATCATCAATAATAAAGTGATCGTCACCTTCATCCTTTGGCAAAACAAACAAAAACAATCATAGCAATTAGCAAAAGCAAGCTTCAATCATAAAATCAAAAGCAAACAACAAACCTTTAAAACAAAATCAAACTCTTGATCTTTTTCAGACATGTCAATCAACTTTATATAAACAACCTATCAATTAGCTTATCAAACCATCATCATCCTTTACAATGCATGTCCTAGGATATATCGTTATGAAAATGGGCATCATTTTGGATATCACCTTGGATTCTTATCCTATGAAAACACATCCCTTTGGCTGAAGGTATGAAGAACATTGGCTTGTTTATATACTTGATCTTTTCTTTTGATTTATCTTATTGTTCTCATTCCAAGGACCTCTCAATGATATCCGAATGAAGGATTTAGAGAGATAAGAATGGGGCAATGATCATTATCTTTTTGTCTGCTGGGCTTGTTGGACATTCTTGTAAAATAACTTGGTGAATACTTTCTTTGTTAGGTATGTCCTAGCAAGGTTTCCGTATGTCAAGTGTAAACAAGAATACTCCTATCTATTTGTCGAGTCAAAGTCCATCACACTAGGTACAACACCATCCTAGTTCTTTATACCTTGATGCATTGTATCTACATGTGTAATTAAACATAAGGTAAGTAGCCCTTTTAAAATCCCAATCCTTGATAAGCAAATATATCATCATCATCTATCATCATCATCATCTCTAATAAAGTCTGGAGCAATCATGAGCTTGTTGGATCCTCTTGTCATCATCTAATTTCTTCTTTTCCGCACTAACATCATGTCATGAATTGTTAAATCATCATCACTAGTGCATTCATCTTGCATCCACAATCCATCAATATTCTGCATATCATCTCACATGCATAATCATCATCATAATATAGATTTGTTAGCCTGAGCATCTCATAAATCATCACATTTGCATAAATCATCCCTTGCATAATCATGGCATATCACATTATCCATCTCATCCATCATCACATCATATCATTATTTAAGTTGTTTAGGATAATATAGATTGGTTATTCTAAGCATCTTAAAATTGTCCCATTTACATCAAAATTCATAACCATCCATCTTGAACCTCTTTATCATGAGATCAACCCTCAAATCCAATCTTTTCGCTCGATCTCTCGAGGGGGCAATGTACCAATGTACTTCTTTCCATTGGGGCATCCAAAAAATTAGAATTTTTTTGAATTTTGATCATGATAAGTTTATTCTTTGAACCAACGTAACAAGTACATTGCTTCAAAGAGGGGCAAAGACACACAAAATTGGCATAATGCATTCGATTAGGTCATATTCATCCATTGAACAAATAAATCAAGTTAATTTATCAATTTCCTAAAGTCATCAATTTAATTTAAATAATTCAAACTTGATCCTATCATCATCCCTTTAATTAAATAAATCAAACATCTATTTAATTAAATCCCAAATTCATTTTCTGTCCCCTTTTGATTTATATAAATCCGAATATTCAAGTCAAATGGGTCAAAAACAACTAATCATCATCAAGTTAATCTAATCCTGATTAACCTAATCTAACCACCCATCACATCCTCTAGCTTTTCCCACTTGCACAAATAAATCAATTTATTGATTTATTAAAATCCTTATTTTCCATCAACATGGCATCTTTGAGGAATATTCCCTAGAATTTGAATTCAAAACAAGTGAACATGTACACCCAACAAATAATTTATGAGGCCTTACATGTCTCTTACATGTCCCTTGCAAAGGTCAAACTAAGCATTAACTCTCAAATTTAAATTTGAAATCTCGCTCTCTTGGGCACATTGGACAAAACTTGCACATTCCTCAACCTATGGAAAGTTGACAAGTGGCCTCTTTTCATTGGTTTTTTTTTAGTCCCAAATTCATCCATTTGGCCAATCTCTCATCAATAAAATCTATAAATAGAGGCTTCATCCTTCAACAAATCCTCCACAATCTTATGCAAAGTCACTCTCTTAAACTGAGAACTGATTTTGTCCACCATCATTATTATCTTCAAAGCAATTTCATCATTTAGCTTATCTATCAAGGATTGGGAAAGGGCTTCTTTCCATAGAAACACCAATCCACTATGAGATATGATTTACTTAATATTTTACTGTATTCTTTCAATTAGTTTATCTAATCCTTTTGTTGTTTTGATTGCATCATGAAGCATGTTGATTTATTTCATAGGGATGTTGATAATTTTCCATGTTTATAAAGTGCTAATCATGCTAATGTGTGTGTGTTAGTTTTAGCCATTTGTAGATTTTCACCATCTACATGATCATAAAAAGTATGCAATGGTATGGTTTGTCCCAAGATGGTGTTTGCATCCAAGTCTTGATTGTTTACGAGAGGATGTTTTTGCAATGCATTGAGAAATGGACTTCCTTTGTTCACAATGGGCTATGTTGGAGCAATTGATGATGTGATTTGTGAGATATTTTGAGTGATGATTTGAAATGAGGGGATAGGTGAAATGGGTATGGTAGATGAGATTGGAGGAATGACTCCAAAATATGGTTCCATGATAGTGTTCACATCGAAATTGGAGGGGAGTTTAGCCCCTTTCTTTGTTAATTCGAGCATATATAGTGAAGGGTTGATTCTCATCATGATATTGATAATTTTATGATTCTCTAGATTGTGGATTATTTAAATGATTTCCTCATGTGACATTCTAAAGGGATTATTGGTGAGACCCTCTATTTGGATACCTTCCTCTTGATGGTCTTGCAAAAGCAGAGGAAGGTTAATTGTGAGACTGCCAGACCCAATGGGATTCATGTCAGGAGCGGTTTGACTTAAGTTACTCAAAGGAGATATTTCTTTGGTGGCTTCCATGTTCTTGTGTTGTGATCTAGTTTGCACCATAAAATAGGGATCAATCTTCAAGAATGTGGAAAGTGAATTCCCTAATTCTTTGGATTGATCTATCCTTAAGTACAAAAGAGAAATTTTAGGATGATTTAAGGATCAAAAGGTGATAATGATGTGGATGTAAGATGGATGCTTGATGGATGATTGCAACTCTTGAGAAAATCTTGAAGGGGTATGTTAAAATTTAGTACTTGATTTAGGATTGATTTGTTTTGGATTTGGATTTTGGTGGAATCAAAAACTCTAAGAGGTTGGATGTTGTCCTAGAGTTAAATCATTCACAAGATGATAATTTTTCTAGGTGTGAGAAGAAGGATTCATCTTAACACTCATATCCAAAAAAGATGATATTGATAATGAACTCCTAAAATCCAAAGATGTTGGATGTTATCAAGGGATAAATTTGTTCACAAGTTTTGATAATTTGATCAAATATGTGGCAAAGGATGCATCTACACACATTCAATCAAACAAGGTGATTTTGGATTGATTTCAAATGCTTTTCCCAAAGTTTTTTCCAATATTTTCAAAGAGTTGTTGATGAGATGATTTTGGTTTTTGACATTTAAGGATGGATGAAAGTTTGATTTTGATCCTAGGATGTACCTAAAAAGACACTTGTTTACTTAGACCTTGATATTGAAGAACAAGATTTTCTCTAAACAAGATGTTCAAACTCTCTTAAAAGATTTGGGTTTTGACAGTAATAGAATGACTACAAAACAAGATTGTTTCTTGAAGCCTTTCTATAAAAGTTAAAAAGCAATCTTCATTTGAATTCATATAGCATTGAGAGACGCTTTTGATGGGCTTTCAAACTAAGGGCTTTTTCCTTTGGTTTATTGATCTTGATCTTGCGTGAATTCATTGGAGACACATGTGTGGGGTCTAATTGTTTTTAGTCTTTTCTTAATGACTTTGTTTTACCACAAACACTTCTTGATTAGGTTTTCAAACTAGATGTCCAATGTCTCAACTTCTTCACATTTCACAAGGTGTATTATGTGAAACTTTGATGAAATTAAGGCAAGGGTTACCTATTGTTTAACTTTAGTAGGAAAATTGAGATGAAAATCCAAGTGCTTAGAAACCTCTAAGGATGAATTCACAAGGGAAAAAAAAACACATGAATTAGGTCAATTATATTTGCCTCCTAAAGGGTTTAAAATTTTGAGGATGATGTTAAGTGTTTGTTTCAAATGTTTTCGAACAAGAAAAGTGTTTTGTAACCAAGAACAAGCACAATCCTATGGATATGAAAAACAAAATTTGTTGAGTCCCCACTTGGACAAGTCTAGCTATGCTTAGCTCTAGTGAATGGTTAGATGCTTGACCCCACTAGCTCCCCTCCATGGCACTCACTTATATGAGGAAACCAAGCATCAACACCCATGAAACTCCCATGGAATGCTTTCCATTTGTACTAAATACCATAAAAGTGTGGGGTGGCTTCAGAATGACCGTTCTGGCACCAACAAATAGATCAAGGATTTTGGAAATTCTAAGACAAGGGTTTTAGTTCAGACTTTCCATTCGTTGAGATTGACCCATACGGTGAGAGTCCCTTTTCAGATCCATCTCGTCAGAGCCAACCGCATGATACTGGCGTTTACTCCAATACCCACATTTATATCTCAATTGGAAATACTCTTGGATTTAGATTGTTATTGGTTGAGTCATTCCCTTGGGTGGGTAATTTTTCCCCAAGGTAGGCCCTCTAAGATAGACAAAAGAGAGTAAAGATATTCATAGTTTGATCAACCTTCGTTTAGAAAGAAAGGGAGAACTCATGCAATAGGTTTACTCACACTCGCACAATGTTTTTTTTCAATTTTTAAACCCAAAATGAAGTGTGGAGGTGATTACTTTGTCTCAACCTAAGATCACAAAAAAGGCCTTTTGATTCTCAAGATCGTTGTAAAGTGTGAGAGAAGCACATATGTCCTTTTCGATGATGTTAGTTTAAGTAAGAAATCATAAAAAAAAGGTTGTACATGTTCATTTTAAGTCCACAAAGCAATTGCGAGTTCTTTTTAAAGCAGCAAAGGACAAATGAGAGTTGTTTTGTTCAATTGTTAACTCCAAATAAAATCTAGTCAATTTTCCTAAAATTCATTTTAACCCCTTTGTAATGAAAATTGAAAGCTTTTTGAAATGTTTGTTTTAAAGCCCGAAGAACAAGTGAGTTAGCCTAAAACAAAAAATTAAAGCATATAATGAAATCTCCAAGCATTTTGAAATGTTCATTTTAAAGCCCAAAACCAAAGATGAGTTAACCTAAAATAGAAAATTAAGGCGTAAGATGGAATCTCCAAGCATTAAAAAATGCTTTTGAATTTCAATCTTGATGTTCGGTTTATCCCCAAGTTCCTTCAAAGATCTCTTGCAAGCTTGAAATGCTCCTCACTTTTCCTTCATTTTCCCTCTTCGTTTTCCTTTCGCTTTCCTTCATTTTCCTTTGTTTTCCTATTAATAGCACAAATAAGATTAATTTCAATGTCAAAAGAGAGAAGAGAATTTGACACTTGATATTTTCAAAGTAATTGAAGAAATCATTCACACATTATAACTTTATACAGCATATTTCAAAACCATTGATATATAGAGGATAAAACTCATTAAGCAAAGTTAACTCAAATTCCACCCCGTCTTTTTAAATTTTCAGAAGAGTGTTATCTCACACAATAATATGAATGAAAACAAGGCTGTAATTATGATCACCAAATAATTTGCATCGGATATTTAATGCATGCAATAAAATATCTTAAAATTAGAATTTGAATATGGTGATCTGCACAAAGATCAAAGCGGCTACTTGTCATGGCGCAGGTCTACAATACGACACTCCTAGGAATAAAATAAGGTGTTTGAAGGATTAAACACACATTCGCTTAAGAGAGAAACTTGGAAAGATATCATAGGAATCAAATCACAGTCACAATCATAATTCTAATCATAGTCGCATTACTGCTAAGGCGTGATTTAGTAGAAGTAAATAGCTATCCATATGGTTTCTACCTCATCCATTACTGCCATTAATTACTTGCCACTAGAAGTAGATAGCTATCAATATGGTTTCTACCTCACCCATTCCAATACTTTGGTTGTATCTTGGAAGATTCATAGATTGATTGAAGCATGCTCAACATGATAATATTTTGGGAGATATTTCGCTTGACTAGCCATATTTTTAATGCAATGACTAAAACAAATTAGAATGAATTAACTCTAGTTCAAGTCTTTTGCAGCTTTGGACATGACACAACCAAAAAAAAAAACTCAACTAAAACTGTCAATTCAGGCTCAAATATTAATTTTTCTCATAATTTCTTTCTTTGAGAAAGTTGCGGTTGAAAAAGAGACTCAAGAAACTAGCATACAAGGTTAGAGTCCTAATAAAGAGTGAAAAGAATGATAACCATCAAAAATAGAATCTTTGGGAAGATACACATTAATGCGCAACAAGATATTTCTCAAACTCCATTCAACGCTGTGAATTTCTCCTGCAAATAATAAATTGGTAGCGTAGATATTTACTTTCAAGTTTTGCAATCAATTTCAATTTTGAAAATCTAGACTTTGGTCCTCATTATGCCTCTCTATTTACACTATTGGCACCTCCAAAAACTGGGAGAGGTACAATTTATTTAAGCCGCTCTATTTAAGTGTTGATAACGCAAAGCAAATAACAGAGTTTTCCTCACATTGGGCTGCAGGTTAAAGCATGAAGGCCTAAGGGTTTTTTTTTATTTCAAAGAAATACTTATCACTGAAATAACGACCACTTAACCTATATTTCAATTCAATCTCAAGAATTGTTGGGAAATGTAATTTCTCCCTCAAATGAGATGTAAAAATATTAATTTAAATTAGAAGTTTCTAGAGGTTCCAGCTGGACTAGAGATTAGGAATTAAGTAAAATTTAGTAAAGTTCTAGAAGTTATTTTTATGTTGGTTAGGGTTGGATAATTCTAGAAGTTTAGGGTTAGGTAAATTCTAGAAACTTATTTTATGTCGGCCAAGGTAAAATAATATGTCGGCCTATATTCTAGATTTTTCTAAATGTATCTAAAGTCCTATATATAAAGATCTCATGTAAATATTTTTATGTAAGCAATTCAATACAAATATTTGGAGCAACAACTCGTGTTTTATTTGTGTGTATGTTTATTCATGAATTGTTGAATTTGTGTTTGTTTATTAGTGTTGATCTGTATCCATCCACCCCTATCAAAGTGGTATCAAAGCCTATGGTTGAAGACTCTGGAGAGATGACGGTTGTGAGAGAATTTGCTGTTAAATAATTTGTGAAGATCCATTGCTGGAGCAAGTGTTGTTGAAAGAAGTATCTACCAGGTTGTGTTTGCAGATTGTGGGCACCAAATTAAAGAAAGCCATCAAAGTGAAGAATACAGTACTGCTAAAGATTGGTATGAGCATTGGCTTGAGAATATAGAAAAGTTTTTTTTTATAGAAATGATTGTCATAGTAAATATATGTTGCCCTAGTTAGGGTTTGGTACATTTTTGTTGAAATTTTCAGATTACATAAGTTATGTTTAAAAAAAAGAATTGTAAGATAACATGTGTCAAAAATTTGTTGAAAGTGATAATTTTTGAAGTTTGAAGAAAGATTGCAACAAGGGTTTCAAAAGGTTACAGCCAGTTGAAGGAAATTGTGGAAGAGTGAAGGTAGGAAAAGATTGCAAAAGTAAGGTAAGATTATTTGTTTGATTCAATGGGAAAAGCTGATAGAGTAAAGAAAGAGAAAACAAAATATTTAGAAGAAGAATTAATAAAAGTGAAGAAAGAAAATATGAGTTTAAAATGTGAGAAGGATTTTCTTAAAAAAGAATTGGAAAAATTAAGGAAAGAGATGGGGGCGGAAAAATGTAATCTTTTAAATGAAATTAGTGATTATACAAAGGCAATTGAAGAGCTAGAGGATAAGTTAAATTTTTTGGAACAAATACATAATCTGTAGGTGAATAAATCATCCAAACTTAAAGAGAAGAATAATGAGCTTGAAGAAAAGCTAAAATTGTTTGAGGAGATCAAGAAAAAGAATGAGGAATTGGAACAAAGAATAAAATTGGTTGATGATTTAGAAGAAAAGGTGAAGAAATTAGAAGAAGAGATTAGTTTATACAAAAATGAAATATCAAGATTGAATGTAGAGAATGAATGTTTGAAGGCAAGGAAATCCATATGTGATGTTTCTTGTGGTATAGAGGATTTGAATTTGTCAATTGAGAAATGTGTTTTTGCTGAAGAAATTTGTGATAGAAATTGTCAAAAAGATAATGTTGTTAGATGTAAAGGAATGAAAAAAATGTTGGTTTAAAGATCATGGAAAGAATGGGATACAAAGGTAAAGGTTTAGGAGGGCATGATCAAGGGATGAGAGAGCCAATTAAGCCAATAATGAGGCCAAAGCATGAAGGTCTTGAATATGTGACAGGTAAAGAAAATAATACAGGTATAACTAAATTTGTTAAAGAAATGGAATGTGTGCAATGTTGTCATTGTAACAGGAAAGGACATACGAAGGATAACTGTTGGGACTTACATCCTTGTAGTATTTGTGGTTTGAAGAGTCATTATGAAAAGACATGTTGGAACAGGCAGTGCAAAAAGGATTCTATGGAAGATTGTATGAAAATGGATTGCGGATGGGTTTACGGATTGAGTTGGCAGAAAATAACAGGTATGATCAAGAATTTGTTTAAATATAAAATTTCGCAAGTGAATGTTGATGGCAATCAAGCAAGGTTTTTAGAAAGGAATAATTGATAATAAGTTTGAAGATGATAGCAATCATGGAAAGACAAGACATCAAAGAAGGTGGAAAGTTATAGATAGTGAGTTTGCAGAGAAGAAGACTTCCAATTTGAAGTTCTAAAAATTTGAAGTTTGAATGACTGCCGCAGCAGTGGGATGAGAGTTGAAAAGAGTTAAGGAAAGAGATTTGTAGATCGTACAGATGGTTTGAAGTTTGAATACTTGGACAAAGACAAATGCATCATCAAGCATGAAGATATAAAGCAAAGAAAAGGATTTGCAAAGTCAGCAGTCAAGAGCAAGGGAATTTATGCAGTAGTATTTGAGGTCAAAATTAGGGGGGAGTGTTGGGAAATGTAATTTCTCCCTCAAATGAGATGTAAAAATATTAATTTAAATTAGAAGTTTCTAGAGGTTCCAGCTGGACTAGAGATTAGGAATTAAGTAAAATTTAGTAAAGTTCTAGAAGTTATTTTTATGTCGGTTAGGGTTGGATAATTCTAGAAGTTTAGGGTTAGGTAAATTATAGAAACTTATTTTATGTCAGCCAAGGTAAAATAATATGTCAGCCTATATTCTAGATTTTTCTAAATGTATCTAAAGTCCTCTATATAAAGATCTCATGTAAATCTTTTTATGTAAGCAATTCAATACAAATATTTGGAGCAGCAACTCGTGTTTTATTTGTGTGTGTGTTTATTCATGAATTGTTGAATTTGTGTTTGTTTATTAGTGTTGATCTGTATCCATCCACCCCTATCAAGAATCCCTTCCGATATTTGCTAATTAAGATCAAAAGAAGAACCTCATGAGTTATATTGAGCTTCAAATTTGAATTACTAACTAGTGTGAAACGATGTGATTAGTGAAGAAACACAGTTTTCTACAAAATGTTGAACACTAATGGAGAAGTAAAATTATTTTGTTGAAGAAACTATTCATTTGTAAATGTAATCAAAGAGATGCAACTTTATGAAAAAAAATGGTTGTTTATGACAAAAGCAGTGATTAATATAGATTTATAACATGTCAAAATTAGTGATTATTAAATAGCATTAGTAAGTCCTTTGTATGATTCATTGAAATGGCATCGATATTCAAGTAACTAGGCAAGGACTGGCTAATCTTCAATCTCTTTCCATGTCACCTCCAGATCATTACAACTCCTACACTTCATGAATCTCCTCCCGTACCCAAAAAATCAAAAGGGCCTCCTACAGATACATGTTAGTTATTTCAGTTGCCTTGGTTTTTTTTTACACAGAAAGGATTATTTACACCATGGAAAGAAGCGGCTACAATATGCTTGAGAAGCGAGCAGATTCAAGAAGACATGTGTATCAGAGGCCCAACAAGGGAATGAGTGAAGTGGCTATTAGCACGGCTTAAAGTAACAAAATTAGATGTCATTCAAAGCAACAATATTGGACATAACCCTTTCCGTAGTCAGAGGTGACAAACTTACCCAAATTAAACCAACATGTCCATATGAATAACAATGTAAATGTTAAATTAAAATAATTCCTTCAAAGTTAGCGCCACTTACTAGTATTATAAACTAGTATTACTAATTAAGCTAGCATTACATTATTCAAAAAAAAAAAAAGCTATAAGATAATATAATGCTTAGAAGACAACACAAAACATCATCCGATTGTCATTCATAGAGCATACTATGTAAAAATCCCTCCTTCTAACGCCATAATGAAGCACCCTTTAAAATCTGCATATACTCTAAAATATCAAACATGGGTTAGTTATATGCAAACTTGTCAAATGTTCCTATGAAATAACATTTCAATTCTCAAGAAATGCAACAAATAACAAGGATTAAAATACATTTAAAAGCATGAATTATACCTATTCCATATTGGATTGGTGTCACTTGTGCAAAGTGACCCTTTCCCAATCCTTGCTAAAATTCAAATGATGCAATGCCTTGAAGATGGAGTAAAGTGGACAAAATCAGCTCTCAATTGAAGAGAGTAACTTTGCATGAGATTGTAGATGCTAAGATGAAGAACAAGCCTTTCATTTATAGAATATTTTGATGAGAGAAGAAGCCAAATGGATGAATTTCAGGAAAATATTTAACCAATGAGATGGAGCCACTTGTCACCTTGTGAATGGTTGAGGGATGTGCAAGTTTTGGTCAATGTGCCAATAAATGAGATTGGTTGGCCTTTTTCAAATTTGAATTTGGCTTGTTGGAGGGAGAAAAAGTGACATAAATGCCAAGTGGGGGACATGTAAGAGGGAAGTTATTTCCATGTTGGAAGGGACAAGTCAACTTTATTTTCAAATTCAAACTTGGAGAATATTCCCAAAAGATGCTTTGTTGAGGGAAAATGATGAATTTATAAATGAATTAAAATGCTTTATTGGTGCAAGTTGGAAAAGCTAGAGGATGTGATGGGTGGTTAGATTGGATTAATTAGGATTATCTTAGCTAAGATGATGTTAGATGCTTTTGACCCATTTGACTTGAATTCTTTGATTTATTTAAATCAAAAAGGGATGGAATATGCATTTGGGATTTAATTAAATAAAGTTTTGTTTATTTAATTAAAAGGGGGAGGTAAGACTTAAATTAAACAAAGTTGATTTATTTAATTTAAATGGATAACCTTAGGAGACTGAATTTAATGGATTTGATTTAGCTGATGAATGGATGGATGTGAATTTGATTTATTTGATGATTGAATGAATATGAATTAATTGAGTGCATGATGCTAATTTTGGGTGTCTACAAAACCAGTATGCTAGATCCTTCTTCGAACAATGTTTTGCATGCAAGAATGTTGGACATAGTGCTAGTGAATGTAGAACTCAGATGATGAATTGGTTTAAAGGAGGTAGAATGAATCAATATTTTGTTGGATACTGCTATGAATGTAATAAGTTTGGAAACAAAGCTAATAAGTGAAGATCAAGGGTGAATGGAGGTCAAAGAAATCAAAAAAATGTTGTTTGAAATTTTCTTAACAAGCCCAGACACATTTCAAGAGTATGCAAAAGTAAAAGGGGAAAATAGTCTGATCTGGTAAAGAAGAATGAACCAATGAAGACAATTGACAAGAGTGAGGTTAAGAAAGAAACGAACAAGATATGGAAGAAGAAAGAAGAGGTAGTGAAATCAAATGTGTCTATGCCCTCATCTAGTGTAGATAGTTCCTCCAGTAATTAGACCCAACATGGTATTAGGGGGAGCATTAATAGAAAATTGTTCAACCCCCTTTGGATACCTAGTGTGTAAGATGTTGGCACAAAGATATTGTAAAGAATGAATAAATAGAGCTTATGAAAAAGGAACTGGAAGGAATTTTGTATGCATGATCATTTGTAGAGAAAATTAAGGTTTTTTCGGTGCAATGAAGAAGGTTTTAATTAGATTTTTGTATTCTACCACATTTAATCTGAATTAGGGCAGCTCATTGATCTATAAAGTGAATTTTTAAGATGTTTTGATCACTTGTGCATTTGAAGAAAGTGGAGGGAAGTTTGGAGAAATCTTGAGGTGATTTGAAGAGTGAGTTGAGGAAACCCTAGTTCTGGTTCTTATTAAAGAAAAAGGTGTTTTGATCTTCTATACTATTGTGAGTTTGTGTGAATCTTATTTTGAAATCATTAGAGCTCAGTTTGTAAAAGGATGGTAACCCCTATAGTTTTAAATGTATCAAAAATACCTAGAACTTCCTACACGAAGTATTCCATGAAGGTATTTGAAGATGACCCTCTGGGTGCCTTCTCATCAATTTCTCATGGTGCCATGCCAACTAAAGACACTATAATATACATTCATTTTAAAACTAAGGAATATAATCATAGAAAATTGATAGATATGTGGCACAATGAGCTCAATGGGAATGATTTCTTGATAAAACCAGAATATGCAAATATTGTTGTGAAGAAGTTGGAATGGTGGAATCAATTTCCTAACTTTAGTTCCACTCTTCATGACAAGTATGTTAAACCTACTCTTAGCAGAATTCATGATAAGTTTTTGTGGACATACAGACCTCACCTAATAACTAAAGAAGTGATCAAGGTTATTGTCAGACTCTATGATACCAAACCTGTACCGGTGCAGAAGTCAATAAAAAATGAAGGGGTGATGGAACTCACTAGAGAAAAATTTGAAAGAAAATTCCTTGCAAAAAAATCTATTACCAATCCTCTGGTGAAGTATACGGCCATAATGATTGATCACAAGATCTACTTCACAAATAGGGAAAACTATGTCTGCTACAACTATATACACTAGATATGACATGGCAGCAAATGGAGCAAAATATGCTCTATGTCAACTTCTCTGACAATAATTTTTTGAAAATTTAAAGATGAATAGGGAAAAGAAATATGCAGTTAAGTTTGGTTCCCTAATTGTTTGATTGTTTTTCTACTTCCTTAGATGACTTCCTAGAAGAGATGTGGTAATTTGGGATACATCAAGAACTGTTGCACATCAAATTATTGATTATATGCATAGCTTGGGTGACCTTGAGCATCAGGACAATGTTCTAACAACATTCTTTGTTGTATTCAAAAGAAACATGAATGAATGAGAAAGGATCCCAAGTAAAATTGTTGAAAGTACAAGGAAGACATCATATTTCATGTCTCCTTAGATGAGTGTATGATTGAAGAAATTGAACCTATGATTGTCTAAATCCAACCCTTGGGTTATGAAGTTATAGAGGATGAAGCAAAAGGCTATGTACAAGTATTATTAAAAATCCCAAAAGATTCTAGTGAACCAAGAGTGGGCACATATGAAGAGAAATTTATGGAAGTTCACATGAAGCATATGGTGCTTGTGATAAGAAAGAATGTAGATCAAATTCTTAGAAAGGCATGCTTAACTTATGAACATATTACACATGGAAGAGCCAAGGGAGAGTAGATGGATGGAGAATCGTAAGGTCTAATGAGATCTGAAAGAAAAACTCCTTCAAAACCAACCACGTCTCTTGAATCAATGAAGGTAGAGCTCAGTGCTCCTAGTAAAGAAAAAGGACTGGCTCCTTCTAGACACTCTACAAGGTTTGTAAAATTGAAAGAGACTCCTCTAGTGGCACCATTCAAGAGAGGTAAGAAGGAAAAGGCAACAAGGAAAAATAACCTCAGTATCACCAAAGAGAAAGAATAAGAGGAGGAAGACCCTACAATGAAATTGATAAGAAAGAAGGGGAACATTCCCTCTAGTGAAGGTGCTTCCCAAGAAGCAAGTGTTGGCACCAAGATATATCTATATGTGTTATCCTTTGAAGAGGAAGTAAAACATACTTTTGGTATTCATATGGACACCAAATAAGACATGAAAAAGGAAAAGATGTCAAAAGAGGCATCTCTAGACCAAGAACAAAAATCCTCACCAATAAGACCTGGTTCCCCTCTCAGATTAGAGGCATTAGTTAATAGCCTAGTACATTTTGAAGATATGTTGCAACCTACTATAGAAATTTATACTCAAGTAGGTAGAGAGGATATGAAAACATTTATTTTAGCTATTATTCAATATGTAATTATTTTGGAAGTTAGTTGGGACTATGTTAAGTCTAATGTACCTAAATTTTTTTGGGATACCCTAATGAAAAGAAGATCAGAGGCTATTGAGTTGGAAGAAATAATAAGAACCTAGGCATTTGAGAAAATTGGGCCCTCTTTAAACACAAATGACATGGAAACCTTGAAGAAGGTATGCTCAAAGATGTTTCAAATGAAGAAAAGGGTGAATAATTTGATGAAAAAAGATAAAAGGAAAATAAGGAATATAAAGAACAAAACTGCAGTCTAAGCCATTAGGGGTATGGCTCTGAAACATGGTATGTTTGGTGCACTCCCATTTAGTTTTGCACCAGAATCAAGAGAGAAGGATTTTGTAGAGGAAAAGTAAGCCATTCCTTTGGAAACAGGTAATATAGACATCCTTCTTGAAACATGAATTACAAATGATCCTCTGGAGACAAAGAAATAAAATGAGGAAGAAGCAGAAGGGTATGTGTAGGATCATGATGGGCCAAAAAAGTGGCAATATGATCTGAGTATGTGGCTGATGAATTTTTTATTACCCAAAATTGATGAAACGAAAAGGGTTTTTAAAAGATATTTTCAGCTTTCCACCAATATAAATTATTCATTACGTTGAATTTAATAAATAATTATTATTCATTTTCTATTTGAATTACAACTAATGTCTTGAATGATAGGCTGATTGAAAAACATCTATAGCTTTGAAACAGTATCACATTTTTTGAATAAAAAAAATGTGTCACCTTCTATGCTTCACATACTACAGGATTAAAAAAATGAATTTCATGAGGTTTTGACCAAGTTAAGGTGGTCAGACATACACGTTTTTTATATTTTTTAAAAGTTGTAATAAAAAATTCATAATTAATTATTTACTTGGAAACAAACTACAAAAAAATATGCATCACATCAAGACATTAGTCCTCTACTTATATCTAAAATATTATAAAAAATATATTATCATTTTATTGTGGTTAGGGTGGTCAGAAATACACCTACTTCTTATTTTTTCCCTAAAATTTAAGTACTATTGCATTGAAATTTTAAAATTTCACCAAAAAATATGTATATATATATTTTAAATAAACCTATTAGTTTAGAAACTAAATTCAATTTCCTACATATTTTATTCTTACATATTTTTGAAATAATATAGATAACTTATTCAAATTTTTATGTTGCATAACTCTAATTTTTCTAAATTTTTTGCCACTTAAGGGCCTATTTTTTCCATGATGATCTTGTACATACCCTGAAGCAGAGAAGATTGATGTTGTCCCTTTGGGGAAAGTTGAAGGAGAAATAGATAAAGATGAAGGTGAAAGGAATGAAGAAGAAAAAGATAGATGAAAAAGAGGAAGAAAGAGTAGAGGAAGAAGCAAGAGATGGGGAAACTACCAGCAAGAATGAAGAAGAACAAAGGTAGGTTGTGGAATCACAAAGGTCCTCCAAAAAATCCTCCTTTGTGATGATGTATCTGAAGGCTTTTTATCCAAGAAAATAAGGTTTCAGCTAGTAATTCCTCTAGGACTTCTACAACTCTCCATGGTTCAAGGCAGTGAGGATTTGGATAAAATATCTCCCATTCACAATTTAGTGTTAAGGGATGCATTGCATGCATCCAAAAGAAAATAAATTTTAGAATCACTCCAAAAGGGGACAAAGATTATTGTTGATTCCCTCAAAAGTTTGCAGGAGGCCACCCCTGATACACCATTTGATACATCTCTCACTCCTGTAGAAAATCTTAAACTTCTATTGACTCCTTCAAGGAGTATGCCTTCGAACTAGGTGAGAAGACCAGGAAAGAGATTGAGGAGAAAATGGAAGAGAAAAGTCTTTCAAAACTTCATGATAAGTGTGCTCTAGAAAACATCAATGTGGAAAATAGTTTGGAAGTTGTGCAACCTTGTGATTCTAAAGCAATTACTGGATTTTCTTACTACATAAAGTGGTCAAATTCCACACAGAGTATCAAAGATCTCATGGACTCCATTGAGTCCCAGTTGAAAGTTGTTTGCAGTACTTACAGCGCAACTAAAGATAGAGGCAGGTCAACTTGGAATGCTATCACTGCACATATAGGGAAATTATTGATTCTATAGAAGTAGAAGGGAGACATCATCAAAATATTCAGTTTTCTAGGTGACCTTGTGAGAATGGAATATACTTTGGTGGACAATGGTTTGGAAAATGTAGAAAAACTAGAAAAGATCAATTTGACTCCATGCACTCTAGATGATGCATAAGGATGCCTGATGGAATTAGAATCTCTAAATAGAATGTTGGTATTTTCTAAGAAGAGTTGGGAGAATGGAAAGTTAGCATGGCAAGGTATTCTCAAGTAACGTCAAGGTTCACCTTCCTCGAAGTAATCCTTTTTCAGTTTATACTCCCATGGGGGAGTTAGGAATTTTTCTTCTTTTGAACATACATTGTTCTAGACCACCTTTATATATATATTCATATTTTTTTACCACCCTTTTTCCTTGATGTCAAAAGGAAAGAGAATGTCATGATGAGAAAAAGGGAAGAGGGTGTTGCACATAGGAGGTTTGCACATTTTCTTTTGGCACATGTTGCCATCAATGAAAAAGGAGGAGATTTTTGGAAAAATGAAGTCTAAGAACATCTAATATGGAACTTTTTTGCTGTCATTGATGTCACCATGTTATATGAGTTATAATTGCATCACCATAAGTTAAAGCTTGATTAGGTATTCAGAACTGGTATACAAAAATAGTCATTATCTTCTAGTATTTTGGTATACAATCCTCCACTAATAAATATCATAACTTACAGTTTTGAGAAATGGTCTTTAGATGTTAGAAGTTTGTATATTCATAATTTCATCTGCACAAGTGCTCCTATGGTAAGTTGGCATCACTCAGTTGTTGTATTTTGTTATTAGCTCTATCCCTAGTTGACCTAATCAATAGTTGATGTTATAATGAATTAATTTTATGTTGCAGATGTATTTGTGACCTATCTTAGGTCCATGGTGACAAATTGTAGTGTACTACATGTTAGAATTGTTTTTGGAAAAGTTTTGTACAAACTTGAAGCCGACAATTAACATTTTTAGTGAATGATAGTTGTATCTAATTAGGTTGACCTAATTGATGCTTGCAGATGAGTCAAAGATATATATATATATTGGACAATTTTTTAGATTGAAAGAGATATATAAGAATGTGAAGATGAATCAAGGTGAATACATATGTGTTGGTATGCAAATTTATTAGAAGAAGTGTGTAAAGTGAGTTTACTGAGCATCAAAGGAATTGAATCAACAATTTCCAAGTACAACTTTATCAGTTCATATTCTAGATATAAGCCATTTCTACATTGTATCTTTGTAGATAGTAAAAATCTTTGTGTTCATGTGTTGTGTGCTTTTATGTTATGCTAATGCTCTTGCTCATCCTTACTGTTATTTGCATTGGAGTATTTGGATGGTGTATGTTCAATAAGTTTAAGAAGATACTGATTCACCCCTACTTCTTAGTATCTTGGGTATTCAAAAAATCCCACTACAAGCCATCAACCTTGACAAGTCTAAGGAATCATGACAAAAAATTGAATCCCTATCAATCCCAACAGCTATGATGGGTGAGGCATCTTGTGTCTGTGTGCATAATGAAAGGATGACACTCCACTGCCATCCCATGCTGTAATATTCAGACAATATCATCTAATGAAGGGATGCGAATTCTAGGCTCAACAACAACAACTATATCCAAGTCATACATGGGGATTTTTCACATTGAACATGTCCCATAAAATTAACAAACATTGCACCTTCTAATTGTTGAAATCCATCAATGTTACAAAAAGGAATGATGAGATATCAGAGTTTTCACGATACCTATTTGTAGATATTGAGAAGTTATGCCTCCAAACACAACACATTCTTCACCTTGCAAATATTCTTTAGGAACTTGTTAGTGATAAAGCCCAAAAATGGTGATTGTTGCTTCAAACTCTGCAACCTTATTGGCATCTTCATTTTGGATTAGTAAGTCCAAAATTAAGCAATTACAATATTATTAAATAATCATCTCCATTAAATCTCCCATAGTTTCAATTTTGATCCACATATCCTGGAATGTGTAAAGATTAATGAAACCACAGCGGATGCATGATAGTACATTTCCATAAATAACCATTGTACGTAGTGTTGCATTTGTAAGCAATTGGCGTAAGACAAAAATGATGCTTCTATCAAATCTTATATCATCCAAGATAGGCTGAGCAAAAGGAATAAATTCATCTACAATCATTTTGAATTTACTTGTTTTATCTTGCATCTAGAAGTACCAAAATGGAGGCATAATCGTAAATCTACACTAGACCATGTACACCGATATGCCATATGTAGCCCATGTGGCATATATGTAATCACCGAGTAGGAACATGGGAAAGTTTTCTAAGTTTTTTACCTTCAAAAGTGATAGGTAATAGTTCAATTTATTATAAAAGGCACATTATGTTACTATCTATTTTTCAAGAAATTAGTATTAATAAATTGCAAATATTTTTTAAATTCTTAGAATAGTTCGACAAGAATTTAATAGCCAAATTTATTTTTACAAAATTAATTTTCAAATACTTAGAGTGATTTATAATAATTTATTTATCTTGATTTTTTTAGAATAGTTTAAGTTATTATAAAAATAAACTAGCAGTCACATGCACAAACATGCACCGATCATCCAATAGGGGTCCACCAGAAATGGTTATTGAATGGGAAGAAAGGAAGAAACTTTTTTTTGTAATGCAATGTGAAGTATAAATATTGAGAAATATTTTTAATTGCTTGAATGAGTTCAAAAAGGGAAAGCATATTAATAATTCAATATGGAATAACACAAAGTTAGTTTATAGCAGGAGGTGAACGAGGATAAGATTTTCTGAGTACATTGTAATGAATAGTGATGTTTGAAAATTAGTTTATATATTTATATGGATAGATCAATTAAAAAAAAGCTATGTGTGCATTAAAAGATATGAATTTGACTTATGTTACTTTGTGTAAATCATTCGCAATGTATGCATTAATTGCAATCTCAAGTGTTTGATCATCAGTAATTTTAATTACAATAATTATTTTAAAATGATTTAAATTAATAATATGAGGAGAATTATTTTTTAATAAGATTTCTTTTAATAAATTGCATTTAATAAATTAAATACAATTTAAATTTTCAAATAATTAGTTTTGTCACTCTATTTTAGTTTTATATTTATTGGCCCTCAATGCACATGTATATTTTATATTTTTGTCTAGGTTATTCAATCAATTAATTAATTATTATTTAATAATGTTAAGATACATATGCATATAAATACAATGTAGAATTTTTAAAGAGTTATTACCCATGCCTTTAATTACTAATATTACATTTAAAAGTATTGCTTAACAAAGGTAGTGTATAACTTTGGGTATCACATATTTTTGAAGAAAGAAAGATGTTTGATATTGGATACTTTCTATAATTACTATTTAGTGCATAATTTTGTGAATTAAAGTTTTAGTATGAATGTATTTTTTGGTTTATTAGTAGTAAAATAAAGTGGGGACAACTCTAAAATATTGAAAAGTAGTCAATAACAAGGACATTTCAAATAAAAATATCAAATTTTAATGAATCACTTCATAGTACAATTGAAGAATTAGTTAGACCATTTTTTATTAGAAACAAATAAACAAACCTCAATAAGAGAAGAGTGTGAGGATGCAATACACTTGTTTTTGGATTCTTAGAATGAATGAATGGAAGATTACACATGTACCCATGTAAGAACAAATATGTGACATTAAAAGCCAAAACACAAAATCCACACTCATTATCCACCCTGCCATATTGGCATCATGGAGCCTTGAGGACTCTAGCCAAACCCCCGAGCAAGAAAAGTACAAAACATCCATGGGAAATTTTGTGGAGTTCCATTATACATCACACAATATCAAAGCTGAGGAAAATCTATTGTTTTTATATATGATCTATCATATTGAAGTGTTTTATTGTTGTAGTAATTCCGTAAAAAAAAGCATCGTGAATTTGCAGCACTTTTATATGCTTTAGCCTAGTACCCACAAATAGAAGAGAGTGGTATGTTAGTGGACAGTCAAGAAAGATCAGGAAAAATCTGAAACTAGAAATAATCAATAATATTTACAATTGGTTAACCAAATTTATTTATTGATAAAGGAAAACTTCTGTACTTACATGTATTGTTGACAGTGTTTAACAAACATGAGCAACATTGATTGATTCATTGGAGCATTAAACAATTTGAAATAGACAAATTAGAGTGCAATATTTCTTTTGGATGCCTATTTTATTTGTGGAACATTATAAAGGAAATCATATAGATCTACAATAAAATAGGTTAGACATATACATATACATATACATATACATACATATATATACACAAATATAAATATACGTATATACACATATATATACATATACATATACATATATACTCATATACATACATGTACATATATTATCTTAGGTTGAATTCTCATTGGAGGGTTTGAACATAGATGTGCTCCAAAATGTGCAAGAAAATATATTGATTAAATTGTATTGTTGAAAGAGAAATTATGATCTTCATTCAAGAGAAGACTATAGTAAAAAATGTCATTGGCTATTGCTTGTTATATGTGCCCATGTTTCGTAAATATATTTTTGCATACACATCTTAGGCATGGAATGAAAATTAAGTCATTTTGCATGGGTATTCTGCATAGATGATTAATTTATTATTCATGTCTTCTTGTTATATGTTTTTATCTTCAACATTATACCCATTATGCAGACTTTAAAGAGATTATTGTTGTCTTTTGGGTGGACAAATTGCAGATAAAACGAGAGATTGTTGCAATTTTTTGACCCCTGGTTTATTGTTTTAGTTATTGATTTGTGCATATTTATGCACCTTTTTAGTCATTATATAGTCTCTATACTATGTGGAATGAAGCTTTTTGGATGGCTCTCCAGTGGAAATAGATGAGAAAAAAAGAATATCAGGTAACAAATTATTACAAGATTTGAGCTATGTTCTTTGGCAATAAATATTGAAGACAAGTAGAGAAATTGTATAAGAGGTGTTAGAGTCAGTAATTTATTGTTCATATCTTTCACTCTCTGCTTATTATTCCTTGTTATATGTTTATATCTTTGAGGGTATGTGCAGGATCATGATGGGTATGTGGATGACTTTTTTTTACTAAAAATTGATGAAATGAAAAGGGTTTTTAGAGGAGATTCTCAACTTTCCACCAATATAAATTATTCTTTACTTTGAATTTAATAAGTAATTATTAGTCATTTTCTATTCGAATTATGACTAAATTCCTAATTGATAGGCTGATTGAAAAACATATATATCTTTCAAATGGTATCACATTTTTTTAATCCAAAACATGCATCACACTCTATGCTTGACATACTATAAGATTAAAAAAAGAAAAATTGAATTTCATAAAGTTTTGACCAAGTTAAGGTGGTTAGACATACAAGTTTTTTATATTTTTTAAAAGTTGTAATAAGAAATTCATAATTAATTATTTACTTGGAAAAAACTTACAAAAAAATATGCATCACATCAGAACATGAGTGCTCTACTTATATCTAAACTAGCATATATATATTTAATAATATATATAAAATATGCTGAGTGCACCTATTGCACTTTTATGTGAGAAATTGACTTAAAACATAGGCACCTGAGAAGGATATCTCTTAGCGTATTAGATATATATATGCTAGTTTATTTCATCTTTAATTTATGTATGATAAATATTTTCAAATGTTTGTTATTTATGTTTATTTTAATTTTTGTTTGATCAAATCTCTTTGATTTTTATTTATCTGCTTGATTTAATCTCTTTGATTTTGATTTATTTGTTTGATCAAATAAATGTAACTTTGATTTATTTGTGATGATCTTTTAACTTGGTGCTTGTGATTTATCTTTTATTTTCAATTTAACTTGGTGTTTTGTGATAAAATATTATCTTTTATTTATATGATCTTTTAACTTGGTGTTTGATTTATTTGTTTGATCAAATATCTGTAACTTTGATTTATTTGTGATAAAATTTTATCTTTGATTTATATGATCTTTTAACTTGTGTTTGGGATAAAAATATTATGTTTTATTTATATGATCTTTTAACTTGATTTTTGTGATTTATCTTTGATCTTTTAACTTGGTGTTTGTGATTTATCTTTGATTGAAATCTTGTCTTTGATTAATTTGTTTGATTTTGATTTATTTGATAAAATATTATCTTTGATTTATATGATCCTTTATCTTGGTGTTTGTGAGTTGTCTTTGATCTTTTAACTTGGTGTTTGTGATTTATCTTTGATTAAAATATTATCTTTGTGATTTATTTGATCAAAGAAGTAAAAATAAAAATCAAAGAAATTAAATATTATATTTGATTTATCACAAATATCTTGATTTTGATTTAATTGCTTTATTTAATCTCTTTGATTTTGATTTATTTGTTTGATCAAATATCTTTTATCTTCATTTATTTGTGATAAAATATTATCTTTTATTTACTTATTTAATCAATAGATATTTTAATTCATTTGAATTAAAAAACACTTCTTTTTATTTAAGCTCTCATTAATATTTATGAGCTAAAAGGTTTTCCTAGTCCAATTCAAAGAACAAATTTTTCAGTAGTTTTCATAAATCAGCTTGTCATACATAAATTTATAGACTTGGAATATGAAACAAATACACACACACACATATATAATTGATAATCTCGTAAGAAATTTTTTAACTTATTGATAAATAAAAAATTGAAATAGTAAGCGAGGGTTTCAAGAAATCTATTCAATAACCCCTAAATTTTTGGAACATATATGTGGATAAAAATGTCATTAGATCATCTTTATTTCCTCATATATTGGAAATAGAGAGATTGCAATATATATTTCAAAAGTAAAATGTTGTAGAAATAATCTATCTATGAACTAAAAATATGTTAATTTAGTAAGTCTTTCCTATAATTGCTAATAACATTCCACAACTATATTTTTTATATCTTTGATTTTTCTATTATCTAGTTCATTTCATCTTATTGAAAAAACAAATAGTTCCAAAGACCCTTAATAATTTCTTCCTTCAAGAATTTTAGGTCTGAAATAACTTTTTCTTGATTGCCTGGTAATTGTTGAGAATGATCAGGCAAGTTGAAATAACTGCTCAAATGTTTGCTCACGGGCTTAAAAATAGAAAGCACTCCAAAGACCTTTTTTTTTTTTAACTAGGGCTTATTATTTTTATCTCCCCTGAATTCATTTTCTTGACATGAGTGTGGAAATTCCAACTCCACAGCTATGATGATTGATGAGTATTTCAACTTCTATCTAAATAGATACATCTTGAAACTAAGCAAAAAATTATTAATAAATGACCAAAAAAGTATTTCCACAAAGGAAAAAATTACATACCATATTGAGGAGGCTCCTCTTACACATTTATAAATTTTTTTTGATTCCATGAAGAGTTTCAGTGAATGTGAAACTTCTTGAAAATCAACATCATGACAAAAAATATTGTGCCATCTCTATCTCATTGATGAGAAGCAAATATAAGAAGATGATTGATTATTCAAGATCAAATCTACATCTATTTCTGAAATAATCACTAATGGAGATCTCACTTGATTGAGAAAATGAAACTACAAAGGTAGCTTAATTATTCAAGCTAGAATTTTATGTTGCTTATTGAATTTACTATACACCCAAATCGTCATCACATGGAAACATCTACTACTTTCAAAAATAGTTGAAAGTGTAGCATTTTTATCTCATCAATCAGAAGTAAAAGTAAGAGAACAAAAATCACAAACCCATAACATAAAATACCAACCCAGTAGAAATAAGAAGAGCATTTCAGCATTAAATGAGTAGGGAATTATTCCCATCTACTCTATTTTAATAATGCTATTCACAAATATTGCAGTCACATAAATAAGAGGTATTCATGAAGCTTGAAACTTAAAAACCATGATAAAAAAAACCTACCTAAAATTCCTATCCAATTAGAAAACCCTACCCAAACCATACCAAATAAATTTTTAGAAAGTTTTAAAAAAAGAAGATCTGCAATACATTCATGAAACATCTGGTTTTTATAGAAAATAATTTGAGCATTCCTCACTACTAACAAATGAATTCTAACCACTCTGCCCCCACCAAGAAAACTAAAAATAGTGATCAAAATCACTCCCTTAAATACCCAAACGCTCAAACATTCATTCAACCCACTCGAGAAATAAAAAGAGAGACCCCAACAAACTCATAAATAAATACAGATTGCACAACATAAACTGGATGTACCTTTCCTTCACCTACAGAAGGATCAGTGATTTCACAGAGGAATGTGTGGCCAGAGTACAATGATCTTGACCCATAGATTGGAGTTCCACCAGAAAGAGTCAATCCAAGAGAGAACATACAACTTCCTCTCCATCTGGTCATACCTAAAGCCACAAATATCTAGAATTTCATTTAAGGTGCCTGTTTAACAGGCCACAAAATACATCTATAATGGATTTGAATGCTTACCAAGAATGAAGCTTTTGGGCCTCAGGAAAATAAGGATTAATCATTACTGTACTTCTAATAGTGGTTGATAGAGATACTCTTGCAAATATTAGTTTTAACCAACAAATCAAGTGATTACATCCACAATCTTAAAAGACATAAGATCACCTATCGTATAAGAGCAGTCTACCTGCATAAGCACCAACCCTAATTGCATATGCACCATGATGATTCGCTTTCTCCTCCTCGCCCCTCTCTTCAAAACCCTAATTCAAATGGGTTTTTCTCAACACCTAATCTATATATTTCCACTACCTCATGCACTCTAAAATTATTGGTTTAAATCTATCTATATACAATGCAAGTGCATTGATTTTTTGGTCGCTTTTGAAAAGTAACAGGGTTTCCAAAAAAAATCTCCTACAAAATCTGCCAGTTGACAATGCCATACCTATTTTTTCATTTTCCCTCCTTTGCTGCTCTACTGCACTCTGTAACACTCAAAGTACTATAATTGATGATATTAATGATTATCACTACCACCATCTTCCTATCAAATTTTTCAAAAAATCCAAAAAGTTAACAAAGATTTGGCTTCCACTATAGATCACCTCTTGGTGAAAATATTATAAAAAATATTATCATTTTATTGTGGTTAGGGTGGTCAGACAGACACCTACTTCTTATTTTTTCCTTGAAATTTAAGTACTACTGCATTGAAATTTCAAATTTTTACCAAATAGTTTTTTTTTTCTAAACAAATCTAGTAGTTTAGAAATTACATTCAATTTTCTATAGATTCTATTCTTACATATTTTTGAAATAATATAGATAACTTATTCAAATTTTTACATCAAGTTGCCTAACTCTGATTTTTCTAAATTTTTTGCCACCTAAGGGCCTATTTTTTCCATGATGATCCTACACATACCCTTGACATTATACCCATTTTGGAGACTTCAAAGAGATTATAGATCTGTATGGATGGAGAAATCACACCTAAATCTTCTTTCCTTCATCAAAAAATATGGTCAGGCTTAGTAATTTTTTCTCCCTTCGTTCATTGTTTGTAATTATCTCTATGCACCTTTGGCATGATACCCATTAACATAGGATACATTGTAGATTAACATAGGAGTAAATGCATATATATATATAGAGAGAGAGAGAGAGAGAGATAGTATGAAAGCATGAATATTTTGGAGATGAAATTAGTTTAGTGACTGTTAAGTGTTATTCTAATATCTCTTTTACAATTTCTCTATTCGCTTGTAATATTTAGTTGCAAGTAATGCACCTCAAAATTTTAATTGAATTTGTGGCGTTAATATAATTAACTACAATTTCTCTTATTATAATGGTTGCAATCCCAAAGATACACATAGATAACCACAAACAATAAATAAAAGATTCACATAGATAACTAAAAAAATAGACAAAGCATGGAAAAATAATTGCTCCTATGTTAATCTGCAACTGCTCCCATGCTAATGAGTATATAAGAACATAGCTTCAATTTTCAATTGAAAACTCAACTATTACATAGATTGGTTATGTTTTGTTAATATCTTCAATGTGGGTTTTCAATCATGTTCCATCTACCTATGATTTTTAAGTGTTTTTCTAATAGTTATTTTACAATTCTTGTATTTTGTCTATAATATTCAGTGCCAAATAATGTAGCTTAAATTTTGAATTGAGGAGCTAACTATTACATAGACTGCTTGTGTTCTATCAATATCTACTTGCTCATAACAAACTATTAATTATTGCAGTTCACATGTTCAATTGTCCATGGTGTTAAGGTCTATTTAATGTGGGTTTTCGACCATCTTTTCTTTCTGTGTGATTATTAAGTGTCTTTGAACTCATATAATAAGTACTAGAATGACACTTATCTGGTGCTAAATATTATAGAGAAAATCCACATTTATTAGAAATTTAAAATATGTAGCTTATAAGAGGAAAACAACAACAATAAATAGTGTGTTATAAGCATGTGGAAAGAAGAGTGCCATGAAGAAAAGTTTGTCATGTAGAACTTCAAACAGATGAAGGAAAATAAATATCATTGAACATATTGATAGAATACATATAACATGTTGCATCCAAAAAAAATAACCATGACAATTAACAGTTTGTTATAAGTAGCTTGAAATAGATGAGTGAAAAAGAGTATCATAAAAAATATTGGTATAAGACAAGCAACCTATGTAACAGTTGCAAGATGTATGAGAATAACACTTTAGAATCAGACATAAATGAGCTATGAACAAGAACAATATTCCTTTTTCCAATTTTTTTGGCCTTGTTCTCCATAATTTTTAAGCCGTTTTGCAATGGTGTTGCAGTGTGGGAAAGTATAGTTTGAAATGTACCACAAAATACGGAATCTGGAAGCCATTTTACATGGGTGTTGTAGTGTGGGAAAGTATAGTCTGAGATGTGCCACAAAATATATTGATTGAGTTGCATTGTATAAAGAGCCATTTTTTGTGTTTTTTTTCTATAATATATATATGCGTATATGTATCTGTCTATGTTTCAAATGATTGATTTTCACATACAGTTGACATTATATTGTACAAAGAGCCTTTGTGGTGTTGTTTGTCTTCAATATATATATGTGTATATTTGTCTATCTATGTTTCAAAGGATTGATTTTCACATATAGTTGACATTGTATGTAAATATATATATATATATATATATATATATATATATATATATATATATATATATATATATAAATGTATGTATGTATGTATATATATATATGTATGTATGTATATATATATATGTATATGTGTATATATCTATATATATATATATAGTGCATTCTCTGGCATTCAATATTATAGAGAAATAGGAAAATTGTAACATATCTATTAGTATAACATAGATACGTATATTTATGCATATATACATATATATACACATGTATATATATTTATATTACATATATATATGTGTATCTAAATATATCTATATATATATTGATGTGGGTTTTTTGACCACCTGTCATTTACCTATGATTATCAAGTGTTTTTGTAACAACTATTTTACAGTGTGTCAAATGGTAGATCATGTAAAACATATTTTATATGGAAGTTTAACATATGAAGAGTACAAGTTGCAGACCATAGATATGGAGAGTTTCTTATACAGAGCTTCTACTATACAAAATGCATATAGCAGTAATGATGAACATAGATAATAAAAAAAATTGTAGGCAGAGGGCACAGAGCACACATGGGCTAAAAATGAAAGAAACCAGTCAAAAGGTAGAGGTGAATCTTATGTTGAAAAATAGAACATGTAAACTACAACAATAAAGACCTTGTTATAGGCAGCATCAAAGAGATCAGAGGAAGAGAATATCATGAAACATATTAATAGAAAACAAGAAATCTATGTAATAGTTTCCATTGACCTATTGGCTATCTGTTTGAATTGTCGAAAAGGGTTTTCGTCAGAGTAGTCATGGCTACAATTATTTTGCGTATTTAGATTTTTTTTTTTTGTTAGTTGAAAAGGAAACTATACAAACATGGAAAAATGTAATATGGAGAATAGACAATGTTTATTGTAGTCAAGTGCATGTAAGAACCCATGCATGAATGCATATATATAGAAACAAATATATGGAGCCTATCTAACCATGGAGGAAGAAAAGGGTTGAATGTATAGCTCAGGAAAATAGGAATCTATAAAACAAACCTTGTTTATGCTTACAACTATGGCCGCCTTTCACATACCAATTGTTTGACACATGGGCTTGATATCTCGTTCTCCATCTATGTTTGCATTGAGGCCAAAATGATATTGCTACAAAGAAACATTTTTTTTTAACATATTAAAATATATGTGTCTAGTTAGATGCGTATAGAACGAAAAGAAGGCATTGGAAAATGGCTTACAACAACAATAGGAGCAGAAACAATGTAGGTTGTGGGCTGGAACAACTAGGAAGCTCTCCATTCTGGTATCCAATTGAGGTATATGGCAGCTTTGTTGAGTACCCTCATATCAAACCAACAACATGGTGCATCATTTCAGTATGCAAGTTGTGAACCAAGATCCCTCTAAAACCTACAAAACACAAGAGATAAACAAATTATAAGATTGAAGTGCATGTTAGAATCTAAGTTTCCCATGAAATCCATTTGCAATGCTTAAAATAGGAAAGAAGAATGAAGAACACAATGGAATAGATTAAATCCTATTAAAAAAAAAAGAAAACTCTTGATCCCATGGGGGAATTGGTGCCAATTTGATGTAAAAATTGGCCCTTTCCCAACTCCTATGATGCAATACTGAAGAATGATGAAGATTGATGAATGCTCCAAGATAAAACCTACATAACCTAGCTATAAACTCAATGATATGGACGAATATTGCTAAATATTTGAGTATAGTAAGTCTACTCAAGTTATGTATGATCAAATGCGGAGATTAGCCTCTTATTTATATAATGAGAAGATGGAAAAATGTCCAAAATAGAGCAATGTGGGACTAAGAATTAGCCAATGACAAAGTGCCACATGTCAATGTGTGAATGGATGAAGGATGTGCAAGTTTGAAATTTGAATTTGATGAAATGAATTGTTTAGGGGGGATAAAAGATGAGAAGTTATTGCCATGTTGGAAGGGACAAGTCAACTTTTTTTTTCAAATTCAAACTTGGACAATATTCCCAAAAGATGCTTTGTTGAGGGAAAATGAGGAATTTATAAATGAATTAAAATGCTTTATTGGTGCAAGTGGGAAAAGCTAAAGGATGTGATGGGTGGTTAGGTTAGATTAATTAGGATTAGCTTAGTTAAGATGATGTTAGATGATTTTGACCCATTTGACTTAAATTCTTTTATTTATTTAAATTAAAAGGGATGGAATGTGAATTTTAGATTTAAATAAATAAAGTATTGTTTATTTAATTAAAAGGGGGATGCAAGACTTAAATTAAAAAAAGTTGATTTATTTAATTTAAATGGATAACCTTAGGAGACTAGATTTAATGAATTTGATTTACCTAATGAATGGATGAATGTGAATTTGATTTATTTGATGATTGAATGAATATGAATTAATTAAGTGCATGATGCTATTTTCACGTGTCTACATTTTTCCCCTCTTTGAAGCAATGTACTTGTTGCATTGATTGAAAGAAAAAACTTGCCGTGATCAAAATTCAAAATTTTTATGATATTTTTGGATGCCCCAGTGGAAAGAAGTACACTAGTACATTTCCCCCTCGAGAGATTGAGTGAAAATATTTAATTTGAGGGTCAATATCATGATAAAGAGGTTCAAAATGGATGGTTATGGTAATGATGATGCAAATGCGAAGATTTTAAGATGCTTAGAATAACCAATATACATTATCCAAAAAAACTTAAATGACAATATGATGTGATGATGGATGATGCAATAATGCCTATATGATTATGCAATGAATGTTTTATGCAGATGCTTAGAATAAAAAATCTATATTATGATAATGATGCAAATGTAATGCATGTAAAATGATTGGTGTTTCCTATTATATATGATATGAATGATATGTGGTATGCTGATAGTTTGTGGACACAAGATGGATGAAAGATGGATGAATTGGTGATGATGATTAACTATTCCTGACGTGATGTTAGTGCGGAGAAGAAGAAATCAAGTGATGGCAAGAGGATCCATCAAGCCAAATTTATGAGAGATGATGGTGAGAAATCAATGATGATAAATGGATGATTTGCTTCTCAAGAATTGGGATTTTAAAAGGGTCACTTACCTTATGTTTGATAACACGCCTAAGCATGATGCATCAAGGTATAAAGAACCAAGATGATGTTGCACTTAGTGTGATGGAATTTGACTCGACAAATAGATAGGAGTATTCTTTTTCACACCTGACATACATAAACCTTGCTAGGATGCACTTTAGAAGTTTCAAACACCTCAGGCCAAAACACATAAAGGTATAACCTATCAATGCAATAGTCAACAAGTTGCCCAAAACACCCTCCATACATATCTAACAAAGCAAGTATTCGCCAAGGTTATTTTACAAGAACGTCCAACAAGCACAACAGATAAAATATAATGATTGTTGCCCCATTCCTATCTCACTAAATCCTTTGTTAGGATATCATTGAGAGGTCCTTGGAATGAGTGCAATAAGATAAATCAAACAAGATAAAAGAAAGTAAACAAACAAGCTGATGTTCTTCAATACTACTAACCAAAATGACATGTTTTTTTTAAGGATAAGAACTGAAACTATTGGCAAAAGATAATGCCCATTATAGGAAGGATACATCCTAGGACATGTTAGTGGATGTCGGAAATTCATTTCGTTTATCAGATGATGATGATATTGATTTAAGACTGATAAGCTATTGATATGAAAAGTTAACCAACTTGTTTACGTACTAACCTAGACCTAAGAGTTGACGTTTTGAGTTTTCACATTCGGCTGCTAGACTTGTTTCCAATTGTTTCACCAAAGGTTGAGGGTGATGATCACTTATTATGAGTGATGTTTATTGCAGGTGAAAAAGAGATGAAATAGATGGATTTTTTCAAAATTTTGGATGTTTTTGATGTTTTTTTGAAATGTTTAGAGGCTATTTTTGGTATTTTTTATTTTTTGAATGTTTTTTGTGTTTTTGTGTCTTGGGGATCAATCAAAGATTAGCCTTACCTACATTTAAGCTCAGAGATGACGTAGTTTAGATCTAGTGTTTTTTTATGCTTTTATGACTTTTTGAGTGTTTTTGGACTTTTGATGTTCTGATACTTTTAGATTTTTGTATGATTTGGATGATGATATCAGTGATCTATTTTGGTATTTTGTTGAAGGCCAAGCTAAGGTTGATTGATCGGATTGATGGATTGATGATGATAACATTGTTGAGGATTCACAACAATGCAAAGATAGTGTTAAGAAACACAATGATTAGGATGGATATCCCAAGATGATAGGAGATTGATGATGATAACATTGTTGAGGATGCACAACAATGAAAGGATAGTGTTAAGAAACACAAGGACTGGGAAGGATATCTCGAGATGACGAGGGATTGATTGGATTTGATTGATCACAATTTTGAGGCTTGATTTGGAACAAAAGTTGGTTTTGGATGATTTGATGTAATGTTGATGTGAAAAATATATGTGACTGATGTTGATTGTTTGGATTGTTGTTCGATGAAAGAGAAAGCTTGATAAAGAATATCTTCTCATCAAAATGTTCCATGGGCTAGTGATTTGGATTTTTCAATCACAAATACTTGACCAATTTTATTTTATGTTTTCCAATGTTCGGATCACCACATAAGTTGGAGGATATATGTCAATATTTATTCCTAAAGCAAGATGTAAATATCTGCCCCTAGTGTCTAGCAATGTATGGAATTCCATGGATGGATGCTTGGATAGGTGTATGGATGGAGTGATATGGATTATCTTGCGATAAGATAAGGTGTTTGGATAAAGAATGCTCATTTGGATAATGCTTCATGGCTCAGATAATAATGGGATAGGATAGGATCAATGGAGATGAACCATGTCAATATGTTTACCATAAGCAAGCATAGAGTGTACACCAAAGTTTCATCAAGGTCAAGATAACTTGGACTATGGATGCAAATGGATAAAGATGGATTGGATTGGATGAATGGATTTATTATGGTTGAGATGGATGGAATGTTGGCTTTATTGTGGATGGGATGAGATGCATCCACCTGAAATGGTGCACGTAGATGCCTGATTCTACGCACAAAACATTTTTTCTAGGTTTTCATCATGGTACCTGCCCAAAGCGTCACCAAAGTGGTTTTCACTAGAGGATGATTTTTTTCTTTACTGTTTTCAATCCTTTTTCTAATTTTTTTGGTTTTTCTTAAAGATCTTAAGCTCATGTTGAACCATCTAGTGGTATTGATGTAGATGCTTCTATCATAATGTGCCATCGATATCCTACTTGAAGAAGCTGCTTTTCCATGATATGTGCACTTGAATGCAACTTTTGAGATTCCTGATTTGCTTTATTGATACCAAAATTAACTATGTCTTCATGCACACATCATGATAGAGTGCCTTTTGAATCCTTATTATCAAGGGTGTTTTCCAATACATGTTCAATGTGAGAATTGGATATCATGTGTGGAGGCATGGATGGAGTGTGTTTAGGAATAAAAGATGAATTGGTTGATAGTTTGGAACCTTTGACTCTCCAAACTTGGGAAGATGAGCAATGATGGGTGGATATGAAAGTGTGCATGGAATTAGGACCAACTGCTTGATAGACTTTGTACGTCACTTGGGAAGCCTGATTTTGCTTGTGCAGACATTTTTGATGGATACTTTTCCCTTTTTTATTTTTTCCCATAGTTTCTTTGACTAATGGATTTTGATAGGGATAATTTCTTTCTTTGTATTTTTTGGTATCCATATGTATTTGTTTTTTGCGATATGATTCTTCACTTCCTTTTCTTTGATAATATTCTTTATGCTTTGATTCAAATCTTTCTTCTGATGTTGGTCCCAATTTGTCGATGGGGTGATGGTGGATGAATATTTGTGGCGTGGCTGGTTGTAGTATTCACATCAGTTTCATCATAGGGATTATTTGTGCTCCCTATGTTGAAATTTTCTTGAGATAAAATTTCCCCTATTATGGTGGTAGTGGCACCTTCGTTCCTTTATTTTTCTTGTTTTGAGATGTCTTGTTCAGTAAGAATTCTTTGCTAACTTCAAAATATCTTGTTCCATTTGACCTATTTCCTTGAGTGGATAATGTTGGATATCTTCATACATGATCTCCTTAGTTTGAATTTGGGATATATCTGATCCTGATGTTGACAACTCATCCTGACTATAGGAATCAATAATCTTCTCTTTTGTCTAATGAAATCCTGCTCTAAATGAAGATAATCTTCGTGTCCATCCACAAAAAGCATCTCATGGGTAGATGGAGGAGTATGTGCTATATGGATATGATCATCATGTATAGATAGGAGAGTATCCATTAGATCATTGTAATATCTTGGAGATATGAATTCTTGATGTTGAATGATTTTAGAATTGCTTTCGACATGCTTTGGATCAAGTTCTTGACATGGGTCAATTTCAAAGGATGGATTTCTTACAAAGGGTTATCAGATATCTTCATTAGGCATAGGAAGTGGCTCAATATCCTCTTTATCTTTGAGTGAATTTGGATCAAGTGTTGAGTTAAAGATTCCTTTAATATTGGCAATCATGAGGTCAAAGGATGTCAATATGTCTTGGAAAGGACAATTGCTAAACTTTGGTGGGAGATTTTGATCATGCTTTGGAATAAATTTTTGAGATATGTCCTCTAACTTATTAGGTGATGTAGATACATTTTCAACATGATCATTGGTTGATGGATTGTTGATTGCATGATCAGATAATGTTAACACTCCTTGAAATAGATCATTGTCAAATATTGTTGAGGGATTCTTATCATGATCACAAAGTGACTCTTGATGTATGTTGATTTGATCTTTGGATGAGGTAGAAACATCTTCCATGTGTTCATTGATGGATAGGTCTTGATCATGTGATCGTTGACTTGGATTGATACATGGAGTTGTTAACATTTTGTTGGGATTTTGAACAACATTAGCTTGTTGGGATTGGTATGGGGCTTGAGCTTGCACTTGCAGTTGAGCCTGGGCTTGTGCTTGTTGGGCTTGTAGTGTGGCTTGGGCAACTTGAGTAGCCTGTACTTGCAAGTTTTGGTTTTGTTGGTGTGCCTTTTGATAAGCAGCTCGTTGAGCGGCTTGCAACACTATTGGTTTGATGTGTTTGGTTTGGGTGGTGGTTGTGGCAAAGGTGGTTTTAGAATAGTGCTTGTTGTGGTGATAAGAGGTACCATCATATTGATGTTTGGGATTTGAGTGGTGGAGGGTGTGATCAATATGGTTGGTCCTTGAGAGACCATGTTGTGAGGGATGATAGATGATGTTTTGGTTGTTTGTGCTATGGGGATGTTTGCCATTTCTTGTTGTGATATCGATGGAAAGGGGGGGGGGATTTGGTATGATGCATTGATTAATGATTGGATGGATGTTTTGGATGAGCAGTGGTAGTGAAGGTATCCCTAAATCAAAAGGTGATACAAATGTTACTGGAAAGGGTGGGAGTGGTGGGAGAGTGAGTGGCATGCTCCCTTGGGGAAATGATGATGTTTGATCAAAAATGACCCCTGGTCCAAATAGGTCACCTTCTCCTTCTGAGGTCATGGGGAGAGAGGTTTGTGGTGTTGCATTAAATGATGATGATGATGGTTCATTGTGGAAGGTGAGGGGTGCATATTGGTGTGATGGATTTTGAACAACATTCATGTGATTTGTAAACATATCTATCCAAAATTTGACCAAGTGTGGATTCGAGAAGTTCATGTTTGGTATAGTTGTACTTGGTATATTCTCATTTGGAGTGTATGGATTTGGTGGCATAATGTTTTTTTTTTTAAGACTCATGCATTGAGTATTTGGTTGATAGATTTGTAAGTTTGGACTTGGATTTAAATGTACCATCAGAAAAGGTGTTTCAAAATTTAGATTGGGTATACTCACATTTGTTGTACCATTGAGGTTTGTAGGAGATAATGATCCCATGTATGGATTGTATACATGTGAGTTTTGGAAATCAATTAGCATTGTAAGGCTTTGATAGTTTGGTTGATTTAGACCACCCATGATGAATGAATCGAGTTTATATTCCGTTTTATTATTGTGTTTTGAACTTGTTGCAAAAGTGACCCCTAAGATGTTTAGGACCAATGATGAGATGAAGGATGAAAGGGTGAGTTATATGGGTCTTGAATTTTTAGGAACCTTGGAGGGATACTAGACTTTAGGACTCTTTGGATTCTTCAATTTGGATTGGATTTGATTTGATTTTGATTTTGATTTTTTATTTGAATTTGATAATGAACTTATAAACTCCAAGACGTTAGATGTTTTCTTGGAATAAACTTGTCCACAAGGTGATAATTTAACTAAGTTTATGAATAAGGATTTAGCTACACACACCTAGTCAAACAAGATGATTTTGTTTTGATTTCAAGAGGATTTTTCCAAAAGTCTAGTATGAATGATTTTTCCAATGGTTCAAAAGTTGTTTGTGAGATGGGATTTGATTGATGTTTGAAATGGATGAAATGATTGGTTATTTTGATCCTAAATGAACCTCAGAAGGACTTGTTTACAAGGACAAGGTTTTGAGGAACATATTTTTCCCTAAGATTACTTCAAACCAAGAGATCAATATTTTCTCAAAAGACCATAAGACAAAAGATAAACAAGTACATGTGTGGGGTTCAATTGGTGCCATCTTGATTAATGAGTTGCTTTTACCACAAATAATTTCTTGATTATATTTTAAAACTAGATGTCTAATGTCCTAATTTCTTATCATCCTACAAAGTGTGTTATGTGGAAATCAAGGAAATTAAGGCAAAATTTCCATATTGTTGACTTTAGTAGGAGAAAATTGAGATGAAATCTAAATTCCTAGAAACCTCTAAGGATATGAATCCCAAGGGCAAGCAATGACATGTAAATTCATTCAAGGATATTTGCTTCTCCTAAAGGGTTTGCGATTTGATGCTCATGTTAAATGTTTTTTTTCCAATTTTTTTCAAACAAGCAAGTGTTTTGATACCAAGAACATGCACAACCCTATGGATATGAAAGAAAATATTTTTTGAGTCCCCACTTGGACAAGTCTATCTATGCTTATCTTTAGTGAATGGTTAGATGCTTAACCCCACTGGCTCCCCTCCACGACTCTCACTTATACGGGGAAGACAAGCATCAACACCCATGAAACTCTCATGGAATTCTTTCCATTTCTACTAAAGACTGTAAAAGTGTGAGGCGGCTTCAGAACGACCATTCTTGCACCAACAAATAGATAAGGATTTTGGCCTTTCTAAACAAGTTTTTTAATTCATACTTTCCATTTGTAGGAGTTGACCCTACGTGGCAAGAGACCATTGTTTCCCTTCTCATTGGTGTCAACCACGAGATACTGGTGTTTACTCCACTACCCACATTTATATCCTGGTTGGAAATTCTCTCAGGTTCAAAGTGTTACCAGTTGAGTCATTCCCTTGGGTGAGTAGTTTTTCCCCAAGGCAATCCCTCTAAGATAGACAAAAGTGAGTAAACATATTCATAGTTCAATCAACCTTTGTTTAGAAAGAAAGGGAGAACACATACAATAGGTTTACTCACACTCGCAAAGTGGTTTGTTCAATTTTAAAACCCAAAATGAAGTGTGGAGGTGATTAATTTATCTCAACCTAAGATCATAAAAAAGGCCTTTTGATCCTCAAGATCGTTGTAAACCATGAGAGAAGCACATACGTCCTTTTTAATGATGTTAGTTTAACTAAGCAATCACAAAAAAAAGTAGCACATGTTCATTTTAAGACCCACAAAGCAATAATGACTTACTTTTAAGCACCAAATGAAGTGTGAAGATTTTCCTTGTTCAATTGTTAATCCTCAAACCAAATCTAGTAACTTTTTCCTAAAGTTCATTTTAGCCCTTTGTAGCAAGAAATTGAAATATTCTTTTTAGAGCCCAAATGAAATTTATTTAGTCCTAAAAACTTGAAGATAGCAAGGCCTTAAGAATGGGATTATAATTGATCCCAAATTGTTTAAAAACACTTGTTACAATCATTAAATGAGGAGGTTATGAAACTTAAGAAAGCCACGACATAGGTTATGAAACTTGAGAAGCCCGCAACATAGGTTATGAAACTTGAGAAACTTGCGACAAGGTTATGAAACTTGAAAATTTTGCAACAAGGTTATGAAACTTGGGAAACCTATGGCAAGGTTATGAAACTTGAGAAAGCCGTGACATAGGTTTTAAAACTTGAGGAACCCGCGACATAGGTTATAAAACTTGGGAAAGCCGCGACATCTAAGTTTCTAGCTTTTTAAAAAAAAATCAAAAAATTGCATACAGAGTTTAAATGCAGCTATTCCAATATTATGCTCTAGCTACAAAATAAAAAACTTCATATCTTTCACAAATTAGCTTCGTTTTGCTTGAAATTTGGATAGCAAGAGGATTGAGTCCTTATGAGAAAAACCCAAAATTATTTTAAATTCAAGCACTCTAAAACTTTGAACATTTTCAAGCTCAAATCCATCCTTCTAGCACCAATATTTGAACCAAGATCCCTCTAAAACCTACAAAACACAAGAGATAAACACATTATAAGATTGAAGTGAAAGTTATAATCTAAGTTCCCCATGAAATCCTTTTGCAATGCTTAAAATAGGAAAGAAGAATGAAGAACACAATGGAATAGATTAAATCCTATTAAAAAAAAGAAGCAAACTCTTGATCCCTTGGGGGAATTGGTTCCAATTCGATGTGAAATTTGGCCCTTTCCCAACTCCTATGAAGCAATGCTGAAGATTGATGAAGATTGACCCACTTTGATGAAGATTGATGAAGTTTGACCCACTTTGATGAAGATTGATGAATGCTCCAAGATAAAACTTGTATAACCTAGCTACAAACTTAATGATATGGACAAACATTGCTAAAGATTTGAGTATAGTAAGTCTACTAAAGTTATGGATGATCAAATGAGGAGATTAGCCTCTTATTTATAGAACAAAAAGATGGAAGAATTTCCAAAATAGAGGAATGTGGGACTAAGAATTAGCCAATGACAAAGTGCCACATGTCAATGTGTGAATGGATGAAGGATGTGCAAGTTTGAAATTTGAATTTGATGAAATGACATGTTTAGGGGGGATGAAAGATGAGAAGTTATTGCCATGTTGGAAGGGACAAGTCAACTTGTTTTTTCAAATTCAAACTTGGACAATATTCCAAAAAGATGCTTTTTTGAGGGAAAACGAGGAATTTATAAATGAATTAAAAAGCTTTATTGGTGCAAGTGGGAAAAGCTAGAGGATGTGATGGGTGGTTAGATTAGATTAATTAGGATTAGCTTAGTTAAGAAGATGTTAGATACTTTTGAACCATTTGACTTAAATTCTTTGATTTATTTAAATCAAAAGGGGTGGAATATGAATTTGAGATTTAATTGAATAAAGTATTGTTTATTTAATTAAAAGGGGGATGCAAGACTTAAATTAAACAAAGTTGATTTATTTAATTTAAATGGATAACCTTAGGAGACTGGATTTAACAAATTTGATTTACCTAATGAATGGATGAATGTGAATTTGATTTATTTGATGATTGAATGAATATGAATTAATTAAGTGCATGATGTTAATTTCATGTGTCTAGACAAGAAAAACAATAGAAATGCTTATACTAGGGGAAAAAATATTACATGTACTCCCTTTCATGGCATCAAGCAACATTATTGGGGTGGACCAACCATGGTGGCGCCGAAAACTTTCCATTGCAATTTTGTTGGACAAGATGGCCAGTTTGACGACTGACAAACCACATAGCCAACAACCTTGGCTATCATTGTAAATAGGGCTGAGCAAGCCAACACAAATAGCATGGAGTTTTATCATAATTGAGGAAAACAAAAATCAATCTAGTCAAAACTCTATATTTTTTAATGAAATATATAGGAAGAGTGAAAGACTGAAATGATGGAAAACGAGATTTTTTACATAAACATTTACAACTAGTTGAATGAAATAAAGCTAATAGAAAAGCTAACAAGAAGTGATAAGAATCGATGGAATAAAATCATGAAGCACAAATGTCAAAACTCAGGGTATATAGGAAGAGAAAATAGAAAACACAACATGGTTGTAAAATTTTAAACTTATTAGTCAAATAGAACATAATTGATTTTGAGAATGTTATGTAGAGTATGTGTATATATAGTTTAATATACTGGAATGTTCAAAATAATTTATTGACTTATAATACTTTTGGGCTCTACTTATTACTAGTTATAATCTTTATGCATCATTGACACTTGAAGTTTTTTGTATCTACATATGTATTAATTTGTAAGAGCTACAACTGTATGTGTAGAGTACTACATGTTAAAATCGGTTGAAAGAGAATTATAGGTATGTTGATAAAGAATTGACATCATGCAATTTTAAAATATTTGGATGAACATGGATAGATGGAATATATAGAAGAGTGTATTCTTTTGAATTCCATTTACAAAAAGTATGACTCAACAAACTATTAAAATGGGAAGTCAATAGATTAATATTTATGGGTGCATATTGCATTTTAAATTTCACAAAAACTATATTGCTAAAGGTAGAGAAGATAGTAAAAAGGAACAAAATTATCTTCAATGTGTAAAGCTAAAAAGGATGCAAAGCATTCAATAAAGTTTTGTGCTAGATGCTTATTCTTGCCTACTATCTTTGTCCATGTTTGGCATTATACCCATTTTGCATAGATTATTACATAGTATGGTTCTATAAAATTTAGCTTAGAAATCCTGAAAAGAGGATGATATATAGTTTGTACTGAATGAAAGAGTAATTGTTCTAGAGCCTTTTCTATAATTCAGTACACAAGCTAGTGGCCAAAGCATTTGGCGGGGTTGGATTTGTTCCAACCGCACCTCTTCACTGTGACATTTAGTAGTGTATTTGTTGTTGCTAAGCCTAGAGTATCTTTCAAATGAGAATATTGGATCAATGCAAAGTATTTAAATTAATTTAACACAAGAGATAATTGTAAAATTCAACCCTTTCCTCTCTTTTCTACCTATGTTTATCATTACTATATCCAATGTTAAGCCTTGTGCTTTATGTATTGTGATTTCCCATGCCATGGTGAGTGGGATTTGTGTTTGACTACCCTGAGTTATAGCTATGATGGGGATGTCTCTTGGGTTTTCTGGGTCCCATGGTGGGCCAATGTAATTTTGGAAGTGAACAACAACATATTCATGCAGATCTGGCGGTTTACTATGTGCATTGTACACAATAGCTATAATAAGACTAAGGGATCCACTGACTAGGCCAACTTGAATCCATAAATTTTTTGTTAGCATCACCTATTTACCAAAACAAAGTAGCAGTTTAGGGAGAAGCTAGTCATCATCTCCATGATTAGATGTTTGTTGTTGTGTCGCTCGAGCAATACTAATGGCTATGGGCAGGTTTAACTATTTGATCTTTTTTTTTTTGTGGAACATGACTAATTCATTTGTGGTGAACAAATGTGTGGAAACATCAAATTGTTTTCTTTCTATGGATGAGAGGATTTTATTTGTTTGTTTCATAAGCTCTTCCCAATCATTCTGGAGAGCCTCACCATTTCTTATATGGAGAAGAATTTCCCAAAACTTTTTCTAGGAAGGGCTATCTCCTTTTTGACAGAAAATAGTTTCCAATGTGGTGGAGACTATGAAGGTATGCCATAAGGCTACCACCGATGACCGTGAAGCATAAATAGGGGTATCCATGACAAGTGACAACTGGGAAATATGACCAACAAGGATTATGGAAACACCACTAAATGGATCCCTCTGCTTATTAGGGAATGCTTGGTGCAACCGACTATCTATTTTTAGCAGCAACTTTGGGCCTAGAAAACTCATTTCATCTATCAAAATGTATTGAATATATTTAAAGTATTCTTCAAATATTGTCAATGCCTGACCTTACAAAGGATTGATATCCTTTATGGGGATTTAAAGGGATGTATAGATTGTGGAGGCACATATGTTGTATAGAACACCTATGGGGGCCAATGTGAGCAATAGGCTATTGGATCTAGTAGTAGACATGCTTATTTGTTGTCTAATACAATTTATCAAAAAGGATTTTCAAGTGACAACTATACCTTGAATGATCATGTAGAGAGGGTCTTTGGGGAAAGGTTGCATGTAATGGGACTGGATGATTTCAAGAGCCAATTTTTGTTTTGGTGAAAAATGATGGGATGATGTATTTACAAGAAAAAATTGTATCGTATTTTTCTCATGCTATGCCTTGGGTGATGGGATGAGCTGAAAAGAAATATTATGAAGTTGTTCAGGAAAATGGTTTGTATTCCATGAATAGTTAATATCAAAGTCCCACCTACCCAACAACTAGAGTTGATTTATACTGAAGTTAGTAGTTGCACTAAGCTGAGAGAAATCTTCCCATTCATATTCATCCATAGAATGCCGATGGTTCAAATCATCAGTATCACTACCATGTTCTTCTTCAATCGTGGATGCAACTAGAAGTCTATTAACATGCAAAGAATGATAACCAGTTGTTTTTAAAACTTTCCAATTTTGTATGATATCTTGTTTGGAAAGAGCCATATTTGTTTGTATGTTTTAGAAAGGTTTGTATAACATAAGTTTAGTCCATAAAAATGTCTCAAATATCTCTACATCTTCAATGGGAATTGTCACGCCCCACCGTGCGAACCCCAAAGGAACTAATAACAACGGAACAATTTTATTTTATTTTTAAAAGAATATAATAAACATACTTAAGTATTCTAACATAACAAGGTATTATGTGGCACAACTAGTTCCAATGGGGTACACGAAGTGACATTACTATTCTAACCCATAACAACGATAATAAGATAACAATAACTAACAGTTACATAAATCTATTCATTCCTATATCATCATTTAGAATATCTATTAAACAATAACCATATTCATAACATATGTACATATGACAACGAAAGATACTATAAAGATATGAGGCATTTACATTACCATAGATATAACACAACTTAATACAACTATTACAAATGATCGTTCCTAAATAAATGCATGGCCTGAATATACGTTACATCCAAATGATAGTAAAATAGAACTGTCTGAAAATACATCTCAACAACCACATATACAATTTACAACAAGGTTGTCCCATCACATGTGGGAGACAATACATTAATGAATACATTACATCTAAAGTATAACATACATTTGGTACAAAGAATTACTAGATCATCAACATCTTCCAAAACCCTACAATAAAAGATATATCTGCAACAAAAAGGGGAACCCAATGGGGTGCGAAGCACGTTCCACCCAACCACCCCCGTGTTGAGAGTAGACAAGGAGGGGTCCCCGACCAAGCACGCCTAACAAAACAAAGACTAACTCCAAATAGACAACTTAACATCAATACCACTTAGAACTCAACAATGACAAATCCAAAGGCACAACAACAATCCACTTCAGAACATAACAACAAGTCATAATCAATGAGACTCAAGACATAATATCAAAGACTACTTCCAACAATAACCAAAGACAAATCAATGAATCACTTAACCACAACAAACACAATATCACTTAACAATTACAATCACAAAGTCACTTACAAACAAGGTTACAATGCTTCCAGAGAACAAAGATCATGTACATTGCATAATAACTGATTAACCATCGACATAGGAAGAGTGTCATGCATAAATTTCCATGAGTTACCCTGGCTCAACCTTCCTAGGCTACCAGACCCCCATCCTGGGTTACCCTGGCTTGCCTTTACCGGCCGCCGGACCCTCACACAAAAGTATGCGTCCCATCTCATCTCAAGCCTTATCATTCACTTGCTTCATGAGAGAGACATCCTTTATCTTTATTAGTGTGAAAGCTCCCCATTAATTTTTTTTTATTATCACTTAATTAAACTCTAGGTAGGTTACCCTGGTGCCCCTTTGTGTGCCGGACCCCCACAAAGAGCCACTCTCCTATCGACAACACACAAGGTACAATACCATAATATGTAACTAGACAACAAAAACTCTCCAATCTAAGGAGGAAACAAGACAAGGAAACTCACTCCAAACACTAGAGGAAGCCAATACGAATCCACACTCCTTCCAAAGGAGGTACAAATCTCATTACCCACTCCTATTTCCTAGGAGGCACAAATCCCCATTTGTGGAAACCGGTTACAACATCATAGTACAACTCTACACCATTCCCAAGGTGATTTACAAATTGAACCTCTACACAAAACACCCCACTCTAAAGAACTTCTCTGGAAGACTTACATAGACCCTTAACCCCAATTTGCCCAACATGGAGAATAAAATAAACATGATCGAAAAACATTCCATCTCTGGTAACCCTTAGCAATAACTTAAACTCTTACGAAAGGTAAGGTAAACCTAGGGTTTTCCCACACGACACAATTAAACAATGAAAAGAATACCAAAATAGGTTTAACAAATAACCTCAAGAAAACAGTTACTTAAAAACAACTCCATATCAAAATATTTCCAATACTCAATAGTTTCATCAACAAATAAATCAACAGTTCAAGAATATTTGATTCAAAACAAAACACATCATTTAATTCAAATACGCACATTTACACAATAACATCATATCTTTTAAATTTAACTATACGATTAAATTATAATCACAAAACTTATATTCAAATTCCTCAATTAGACTATAATATTGTAGCTTGAAGAATGATCATATTAAGTTTATAATTCCAAACATAAAACATACCCATTAATTATATATATATATATATATATATATATATATATTAAAAAAAACACATCTATTAAAAACAAAATCCTATTTTTTTTTGAATTATATTATAAAAATAAACAATTAATTTATATAATATATATTTATATAAATTAATATATATATATATATATTAATATATATAATACATATTATATATAAAAAAACGCATAACAAAAAAAAGTAAATAAATAAATTTTAAACTAAAAAAAAATTATTTTACTCAGCATCGGTGTACAGTGTACCTCTAACTGGGAGGCGATCCCCACGGGGTGGTACTACGTACCTCCCAATGGGAGGCCGCAGCCTCACTAGACACGACATCAGTCAGTGACTGCTATGCGCAGTCTGTGTGGACTGCGCGCAGCCACCAAGTGGGGGGTCGGGGGTGGTACGACCACCGCCGACCATCCCCTCCCCTCCACAAAAATAATTAATTCTATTTATTTATATATATATATATATATATATATATATTTTTAAATTAAAACCCTTTTTTTAAAATATGAATGTTTAAAAAACACATTTCGTCTGGTACGGAATACAAATAGTATTCAAGATAAAAATATTTAATAAACATATTTGTTCTTTATTTAAGGGTTGAAATTTGAAATACAAAATAATTTATTCTTACATATATGTTTTTTTTTTTTTTTTATAACAATAATGGAATTATATATATATAATATATAATGTTCTATAAAAGAGATTCAAACAATTATATATTAAATCATCTTAATAACAAATCTTAATATAAATCTGAACATAACAAACAATAATAACACAGATTTCCTTCTTTCCTTTATTTTTTTAAATATTTATTTCCACCACTAAGTTTTAAAGAAGACATCAGAATGATTTCACTATACTCTCCTACAGAGGTTTTGAGGGTTCAATACAAATAGATTTTTCAATAGAAAAAAAATAACAGAAGATTTTCCATTAAATCTAATATAATAATAGGTTTTTCGATTATTTTAATAAAGGTTTGGTATCTAAGTGCATCTCACAAACAAAATGATTTTCTTTCCAAAACAATGGTTTCAGAACTAAATTTTATTGAATAATTTTGAAGGATTTTATTATCGTTTTCTTCCAAGGGTTTTTTAAAAAAAAAACAACAGACAAATTTGCAAAACACAACACTTCTTTCAATGAAGTTTATTTTAAGCACAGTAAACCATATTTCATTTATATAATCAACCAAAAAAAAAAAAAAATAAATAAAGGAAGAAAACCTGGAGTCCTTCGCCTGGTGAAGAATCCCTTCCTCTTCTCGACTTCCTGCCTTCTGCTCTCTTTTCTCGATCTTCTATCTTCAACGTTCTTCTGAACAATCTTTTCTTTCCAATACCACAATAATTTTACCTAGAGAAACCTCAAAACTCAAAACTATCTTTCTTATTTTTCCTTTCTAGATCCAAAAACAACAGAGCCAAACTTGTGTGTGTGAAAATCCTCCCTTCATAAAAAATAATAAATCAAAATAAATATTCCATAAAGCTCTTCCCGCTTTCATTTCTCAAAAAGCCTCTTTTCTTATTGGTCCTTTTCCAGCTTTTAAAAGCTCACACTTATCTAAAATTTTAATTGAAATAATTTATTTAATTCAGCTATTATCCTCACATAATTTTCTAATTTAATATTAATAAAAAAATATAATATCTAATTATTCTTAAAAATATTAATTTAATTTAATTTCTTAAATTTTAATTAATTAAATACTTTTTAATTTACAATATATTTAAATTTAACATTTTTCTAACTCTCAATTAAATCAAATAATAATGCAACATTAATTAATTATTTTATGAAATACGATTAATTAATTAAACACTAACCAAGAATTAAATAAATACTCAACAGTCAAACTACATAGAGACAAAGACAAAACTTCAGTCATGACACAACAACTTACAACAGACGATGGACTTGGGACGGGGACACTTCCAAACCTACTCCCTTTTTCAACATTTTACCCATTGGATTAATTTATTGGTCGCCTTGTCCTACCAAAGCAGGTGGAATCGAGACTTATTCCTGCAATCCTGCATCCAAATAAACATCAAGTAGCACATGTATATATATAATCAACATCCTATCATGAGAAGGAATTGCAGTGTAGCAAGGCACTCCTGAATGAGTGATGATACACTGTCCTCTCACCTATTCTCTTCTAACAGTTACAATATCAATAACGAACTAACATTTCTAACCAAATTGATCATAAGATAACATGATATTTAACTACTACATCATAACTAGAATTATTAAACCATTGTATTATAAAATAATACTGAATCCAAATAACATGATCACCAAAGAATCATCGCATCGACATATAAAACATTAATGAAAATTTATTTGAATAAACAATAATCCAAATCAACACACCGAGTATCATAAATCATACTAATAATGTCACACGCAACAATGAACTAAACTACGCATCCACACACACCAAACAACAATACAGACAACCACCGTCACAAAGCATCAATCAAAACCACATAAATGTCAAATCCAAACATTAAGAGGAGGGGTATTACATCCTCCCTCCCATAAAATCGGCTTACTCCTGGAAGCCGATAAACAAAAGAAAATAAGATTCCCTAATACAGGGGGCATCCTCACACACCAAGACGGTGAACTAATCACCATTACAAGAAGTATCAAGCTCACACACAAGAGTAACAAATAGTAGCAAAAAGTGTCAGTAGCATGGGGGTATTACATGAATAGTATTAAACAATGGGTACACAAGGACAATTTCAAGCTGGTGTCTCGATTTCCATTTAGCATTTTTGCACTGCTCTAAATGTGTATATAAGTGGACTGATTCAATTAGGTATACACCAGCTAGCTCTGGAGGCTTTTGCATGTAGCAATAAACATAATTTTTTTGTAGGCATTCATCGACATCATCTTTGTTTATATAGAACCATGTGTTTACCAACATTCAAACAAACATATTGTCGGCTTGAAAAGAGAAGAGGAAATTTATGCAATATATGGCACATCTCCTATGTAGAGATGCCATGCTCTAGAAGAATATTCATCATGAATTTTTGATATGCAAGCATTTCTCTATCCTCAACTATATTTGTATTTGCAATTCTTTTCAACATATGAATATAATTTTCTGATTTCTTCTCAAATTTAGCTACATATTTAGAAATATAATTTAAAATCATTTGCATGGAAACAATTGGTTGGTAGTCAACATTGGCACACCAGATTGCAAGCATGGGTGGGCTATGAATATTTAGGGGATCATCATTTCTTGTTGGCTTGTAGGATTTGCTAGTCTCAACATCAGATGTCAATGTAGAGGTAAGTTGTTGCCAAGGTTCTTTATACCAACATTGTAATTGCTGTCCTTTTTTCCTTTAACAAGTATATTTAGAGAATTTTGTGTGCCTTTAAACTATATTTAGCAGCTCTTCATAATCTATGATTGGATCATTGGAAAGAATCTGGCTTTTGGAAAGCAAGAACAAATTTTCTTCAGAAAAATGATACATTCTGAGAAATTTTTGTGTAGGGAAATGTGGATTCCAAGCTGAAACATATCTATAAAAAAAGTACCTTGCCATGGTGAACTATAGATTTTTGGGTCTATGTACTTCTCTTACACTCTTAGGGTTTTTCACCTAAAAAGAGAGATAGGCCAAAAACCTTGGCAGTTCACTCAAATTAAGATATGTATGATGTTAATAATAAATGAAATGATGTTGATGCAATTAAGTATTGAAATTGATTGATTGATGAATGGAAACTAAAGAAAAACAAATTTTTTGAAAACACATTGTGTAATGCAAAAACACCTAGAAATGAGAGTAAATTGTAACAGAACTTGACAAAACTGAAAGTGTGCACTTGGAATGTGGATGGAGACTAGAAATAGATTTTTGAATGCTAATGATGCTGATTTTTAGGAATGGTGGGACTCATTCTCGATTCTGGATGAATTAGTCCATGTTCTGTAAAACTGAACCAAAAGCTTGTTTCAGACAAAAGGATATCCAAAATTGTTGAAAACAAAAATCGGGCTTGGCAGTGGGACTCATTCACCACTGATAGTGAGTAATTCCACTTTTTAATTTCTAAATATTCAAAGGTGGAATCTAGAGATTTCGGTCTATACTTTGATTCTCTATAGGTGTTCGCTTCCAAAACTCTGATTTCTAAACCTGAAAGTGAGTTTTGTTGATATTTTGGCTTGATAAATGAAGAAAAGACCTAAAAAACTTTGCAATTTGATTCTTAATGATTTCCAAGCTTCCAAGATGTCTAAATCTGCAAACACACAAGACAAGAGAGAGAAATAGTGAATGTTAGGGCATGGGGGTTTGCCTTGGTCAAACCCCTTTTAGGTAATTAAGCCAAAATGATGAAAGAATAGAATGCAACATGCAATAATGGAGTTTATTACCTTTCCATGAAGATTGATATTGAAATTCTGTAACAAAACATGAAGGATCTTCCCTTGAAGATCTTAAAATTGATATCTTGGTGACTTGAAATGACAAAACCCTAGCTTTCTTATCTTGAGATAGAAGAATGATGGATGAATATTGAAGAATGAATGTGATTTAGGGTTTAGAGAGGTGATTTTATAGGAAATTCACCTTATCAACCTAAATATTATATCCCTAAAGATGACATGTGAAAATAATAAACTTAAATTCCAAAATTTCCCACTGAAAGGTAAAAAATGGGCCAAATGGGACTCATTCGCCAAACATGGTGAATGGGTCCCACCTGGATGGGACTGATTCACCATGTATTTAAAATGGGTCCCATAGGGGCCATTTTGATAGCTAAGATGCCAGGAGATAAGGAAATAAGGTTTAAATTATAACTTTGTCAGGTATTTTATCAATTTATGCCTCAGGATGTACAATATAGGGTAATATGGGCCTATTAGTGATGATGTAAAGGTCAATAAGAGATTAGGACATAGAATTCAATGTGAAAGTGTGATTAAATGCACTTTATAACACTAAAATGAGGTCCACATAGCCTAGGAAGGCACAAGAACCAATGTGAATATGCAAGACACATTACAACACTAGTTTAACATTAAGTTTAAGTCAAAAACCTTCTAGATTGATATAATAATGTTATTAAACATATTTTATAATGTTGAATTAGGGAGAAATGGGTTCATTAAGTCTAAAAAAGTGTGAAATTCCATTATAGGACTTTACAACACCTTTACAAGACATCAATAAAAGCATGTTATTGAATTTACAAGGGCCCACAACTTAGTGTGGATGCATGAAATGCCTAAAAACACCTAAATACAGACCTCATTAAGTCTAATTTATCATCAATTATTCCTATGATAAACAAGAGACCCTTTTTTGTACAGTGCACATGGTAACATCATGGTAATTGGACCAATCAAGAATGTCCATGTTGGGGGCTTCTGGAAGCCATAAAAATCCATGGACATGTGTAGAGCCATGATGCTACCATTCATATCTATACCAATAATATTTTTCATGCAAAAGCTTTGCAATCACCTCTTCACGAAAAATTGAGAATGTATGATGGAGATATAAAGACATGATATGTGGATTTTGAACAACACTATTTGTTAGTGTTTTTGTTCAAGGCTCCATCACCAATCAAGCCATAAAAGAGAAAACTTTTTGTAGGTCAGCCCATTTTGTGTCTACATGGCTTAAATTGAAAAAAAGGGTAGGTGTGCCAATTTTTTCAATCATTGTAGAGAGTTGGGCTGACCAAGAGTTCCTAAAAGAGTGGGTCCCATGCAATGATGCACCAAAATGCATTAGTTTCTCAACTATCTAGCCATCGGTGGTAGCTTGAAGGCATTCATGCAATGCAGACAATGACCTCAAAATTTTTTCTTCTAGGTTTGCTCTAACAAAGACATAAACAGTTTGTTGGATGTGATGTCTCATTATCAAATTGTAGAGGAAATACCTAAACCTGGCATGTTTTCCAAATCTATGGTCAAAATATCTCATTAATTGGAGGGAATATTCATGCAAGTGGATTCAAACATTCCTCGGTTGGGGGGGAAGTGTTGCTCTAGTGGGAAACAATGTTGGAAAGGACATTTTAAACAAACCTTCAGTGTTGTATTCATTAACAGGAGAGGAGCTAATTTTAGGCCAACAAAAAATATTCTAGTCTTTTTTTTCAATTTACAATACCTATTTGATTGCTTGGAGTTCTCGTTTAGCATTTGGAAAGGAAGGGATAAATGATAAATTTTTTAAAGAGTTATTCTCATCCTAAGCAACATTTGTTGAGCTAGTTGATGGCATTAGGTATTCATTGAAAACATGGTCTATTGTATGCAATAAATTGGACACATCAACAACAACATCAAGAAACATATTAAGAGCATCAACATCAATCTCAACATCATTGTAATATTTGTCATATTGAATTTTTTATTTTAATTCATCCATGACATAATGTTTATTAACATAACAATCATAATTACCACCTTCAATATTGGTTTGATGTACTATGACAACCTCAAGGTCTTGCAAGCAACGTGGTAAAAGTTTTTCTATGCTTGAGATATCTTGAGAAAAGCTTATTGCGTAATCACTGTATTTAAATTAACCTCCTCTAGCATGGGACCCTTGCAAAACTGGAGCCACCCTAGTAATAAGCATTTATTCAACCTATGTTAGCTTTTTTAGAAACAATGGTTGTGGGCCTGGGTCCATGCCATTTGTAGAGCTAAAGAAATGGGTTCCTTTTTTAGAATAGAATCTTACACATGTTGTTGTTGATCCCAACATACAAGTGTGCATCCCTATGTAATTTTCTCTACATATCTAAAAAATATAAAGGTTTGACAATGCATCTATTTGGCACCGAAATCATTTCACTATAGAAATGTAGCAATCATTGAATATTTGTTTCAAGCATTGTTGTTGGCCTGGTGCAGTAGGAAGATTACTTTGAGATTGTCTATAAAGGGTGACATCTACCATTTCCAGTGGGTACTATGATTGAATATTGGTAGCAATCATAGCCATAGTTGTGCACGGTGCTACTAACCTTTGCTCCATGTATTTTGTACAACACTTCGCATAAATTTCATCTCTATGTTAGCTATAGTACAAATGGTTTCGTTGTTGTTTTTTACCCTTTCTAAATTCAGCAAGTGATTGGGTTGTGGAACTTGAATGTACTTGCATAGCCTAGAAGTATACATACAAGCTCAACCATATTAGCATATATGAATGTACATGTATAAGCATATATATATTTAAAGTAGCAATTACACATAAACATGTAAAAAAACATATATGTGTATCCATGCATATATAAATGTATGCGTATGCATGATCACAAAATGAATAACATAGTTTGAACATTACGATATATAAAAATATATACAAAAGGATTTTAGAGTTTTTTTGTGTCAATCATTTCCACTATTTCACTATTTTTATATTGCCCATTTAAAATAATACAATGACGTAGGACATTATGGAATTCCTACACATAATTTCATGGAATTCCATCACACATCACACAATAACAAAGTACAGGGTAATTTACTCTCTTCATATGTGATCTATCATATTCTACTCTTTCAACAATACAACTTAATCAAATTATACTTTCCCACACTAGAACATTTAATATTTCATTCACTTCAACCACCAACACCACACACTAGCGACATGATGCATTAACACTCGCATGAGCAAACACTTACTATTTAGCTTCCACATATACATATGCATATACATACACATACATATACATATACATATACACATACATATACATATACATATGCAAATGCATATGTATACACATACGTATACATATACATATACATATGTATATGTATATATATATACACATACATATACATATACATATACATATACATATACATATACATATGCAAATGCATATGTATACACATACGTATACATATACATATACATATACACTTACAACAACAGGATGCAATAAACCTCACATGGGAAAACACTCGCCATTAACCTTCAACATATCAAGGCCACCAACTCCACCACCACCAACCCACGTAATCACAAAGCTCCATGTCGCCATAAAAAAGCCAGGTCAAGTTGTTGCCAACTGGGACATGCACATATACATATACATATACTGATACATATACATATACATATACATATACATATACATATACATATACATACACATACACATTCATATACACATACATATACATATACATATGCATACACATATACATAAACATATACATATACATATACACATGTACATATACATACACATATATATATATATACACATATACATATACATATACATGAAGGGGATGTTTTCATATGTTGGAAAATATCAATCCATATCGCCCTACACATCTATATGCTTTGTCTAGTCCACCCATGTGTGTATACACCTTAAAGCAAAGAAAATTGGAAACAATTACACACAATTTGCAATAGGTTTAACGAAAAGGGAATTTATACTTACAGAATCAAGATATAAAGGTCGATGGTTCACGCCCTTAGAGCTGGACTCCACAATAGGAACCGTGGAAGACCTGAACAAATCAATATTGGGGGCCTCTAGAGACCCATCCACAAAACTTGATTCCATAGACATAGTTCTGGGAACTTTTTTTAGAGAAAAGAATGTTACAATTTGAGTTAACTAATTGACAGCTCTATTTCACAATAAAAATAAAATATTAATGTATTGCAACATCCCAATGGAAATTGGTAGATAACTTAGAAATATTGATCTATAACTTGTCTAGTTTTAAAACTTAACAAACAACACATGATACAAGAAAAATAATAGAAATGCACTTTTAATACTACCAAAACACCAAGGGATACATCAAGAAGAATAAAAATGATAAATGATATCAATATACCCCTATATATATATATATCTATTTATCTTTGAGGTTGCTTATATATGTATCCATGTAGTTTATTATTATTTTACTATATTTCTACATATAGCTATACATAGATATTTGTATATGTTGCTAGCTTGTCCTTTCACCCTTTCTTCACAAAAAAATAGGCTATACAACGCTAAGAATAGAAATGATTAAGGACATATATGCATTGAATCTCCACTTTGTCTCCCAATTTAAAAACAGACACATATAACCAAATATATATATCCATATGTACACATGTATACACCTATTTATATACACACTGCTATATCTAAATAGATGTGTATACCATACTTTTTCCTCACTATGTAACTCATCCCCTTGAAATTTATGAAGAGAGAAAACATCGAGATTGAAATTTCCATCAATTGTCTAGTTAAGAAGGGTACAAATTCAAACCTTTTGTTGCCTATAGGATATATTCCACTCTAAAGTAAGGCATTACTATAGGGAACAAAAGGTTTGAATTCATAGCCTTCTTAGCCAGTCAATTGAGGGAAAATCTAGTCTAGATGTTTGTTGCCTTCATAAATTTCAAGGGGAGGAGTTATTAATCTACAATTGCTCGTATGTTAATGGTTACAATGCAAAAGATGCATAGTATCAGCTCCATGTGGGATCTGCATAGCATGAAAAGTGAAGGGAAAGCAAAGGGAAAAATTTATGCAAACCAACAACATATTTTTAACTTTGAAACTTAATAAAATATATCTTCCATAGGGGGACTCTTGGCCACCTTCAAACACTAAAGTGGAATGGGAAATGATTCCTTGTGCCACTGGACAATTGAAATAAAGATGGCATAAACAAGCCAATGCAAGCTACATTGTTTTTGGTGTTTTTTGAATGTATTTAGTTTCAATAGGGACATTCACTACCAAGGCATAATCAATTTTAAGATTTCTTTTGAACATCTTACACATACTGCACCATTAAATGCTCTGTTATTAACAACATCTCAATGCTATATAATTTAATGCTATGACTATATTGTAGGAATTTTCTTAGAAGCCAAATAATACTTACATATGCTATTTTTAACTCTTTTCAAATCAAATTCTACCTAAATACAAATAAATATAGCATACATGTATAGCTATTTAGATATGTACATGTGCATATATAAATTGTTGTTGCATTCTCAAACAAGACACAGTGGTCTTGGTTTGTATATATCGATCTATATTTTTTCCTATATGCATTTTTTAAAATATCAAATGGGAAATTCAATACATATATATAGACATAAATTTGAGCTACATTACCTTCTAGTAAATATTATAAAAAAATAGAGAAATTGTAAAAGAGCTATGAGATGAAAAATCCTATTCATGGTTGAGCCGATGAAAATCCGAGTGGAAACTTCAAACAAATAGCGTATCAACTAAAAATATAAAGCTGAATAGATAAAAGAGCTATTAGAATAACACTTAAAAGCCACAAAACTAATTTTTTCTCCACGCTTATACAAATATCTTTTCAACTTGCCAAATCAATTATTTAAACCTAGTTCTTTATCACCATACCTATTTTTTCTAGGCCATGACAACAATTATATGATGCAAAAATATTCAAAAAATGTGTATAACAGTACAAGCTTAATTGTAAATTTGAGCTACATTGATTTCCATTAAATATTATAGAGAAATCATTTATGCAACATACCCATGTAAAATGACTTGTAGCAAATAATCAACAAAGAACATAGCTCAAATCTTGTATCAATATGTTTCATAATATTCTTATTTTCTTGATCTGCATGAAGTTGCTTGAAACAAACTACCCAGGTATGTTTATGGAAAGGGTGGAGCTTGGTAATTACATGGGCTAGAAATGTCTTATATCAATATGTTTCATTATATTCTTTCTTCCTCATTTGTTTCAACTTCCCCACAAAAAAATCTTCTTCATCATATTCTTTTTTCCAGTTCCCCATAACACATTGTTCATTATCGTAGTTTTCATGTTCTATTCTCCAAATTTTAAACTTCTATTTAATGTGGGTTCTAGAACATCTGTCATTTTCATGTGATTCTTAAGTGTTTTCCTAATAGCTCTTTTCCAATTTCGCTTGTTCTCTTACACCAATATGTTTCATGATATTCCTTTTTTCTCAAATTAAAAATATACAGTTGAGTAGATAAAAGAGCTATTATAATAACACTTAAAATCCACCAAACTATTTCTCCCTCCACACTTACACACATATCTTTTCAGCCTGGCAAAAAAATTATTTAAACCCAATTTTTTATCATGATACCTATTTTATTTAGGCTATGACAACAATTATAGGATGCAACAATTTGTGCAAAATGAATATAGTGCCACAAGATTAATTTTAAATTAGAGATACATTTCTTGGCATTAAATACTATACACAAATCATTTATGCAAAATACCCATGTTAAACAACTTGTAGCAAATAATTTTTATTCTAACACCTCCTATACAATTTCTCTATTTGTATTCAATATTTATTAACAAAGAACATAGCTCGAATGTTGTATCAATATGTTTCATGATATTATTTTTTTCCTAATCTACTTGAAGCTCCCTGGAACAAACTTCCCAAGTCTTTTTATGTAAGGGGTCAAGCTTGCTAATTATGTGGGATGACAGTGTCCAATATCAATATGTTTCATTGTATTCTTTCTTCCTCATATTTTTCAAATTCCCCACAACAAATTGGTCTTCATGATATTCTTTTTTTAAAATCCCCATAGTATTTTTACAATTTCCCTATTTTTTCTATAATATTTAGTGGGGAATAATGGAGTTCTATTTAATTTGGGTTTTCCAGTATCTCTCATTTTCCTGTGATTTTTAACTCTTTTCCTAATAGGTCTTTTGCAATTTCCCTTCACCCAAAAAGTTTAGATATGGAAATCTATGTATGTTAAATTACTTGCAAATAATATTCAAAGTAAAGAACCTAGTTCAAGTCAAATGCATGTATAGTTTTGAGTTTGCAACATATTCCTACTTAGCTTAAATTCTATCACTATCTAGACAAGGTGTAACAACAAATTCTATGTAATAGTTGGCTTCTCAATTTAAAATTCAAGCTACATAATTTCCCATTAAATATTATAGAGAAAATAGGAAAATTGTAAAACAACTATTATAAAAACACTTAAGAATCATACATAAATCACAGATGATTGAAAACCCACACAAAACATATTCATACAAGAGTAATTATAGATTAACATAGGAGAAATTTGTTTTTGCCCTTTGTTTATTGTTTCAGTTATCTCTGTGAATCTTTCATTTATTTTTTAGGGTTATCTATGTGTATCTTTGGCATTGTAGCCATTACCATAGGAGCAATTGTAGTTCAACGAGTAGCAATAATCTCTACAAAAAGCCTATAATGCCACACACCCAATCAAAAATTCAAGCTACATTTTGTAGCACTAAATATTCTAGACAAATACAAAAATTGTAAAAGAGCTATTACTAGAAAAATCATATTGACGGCTTGGATGACAAAAAATCCTATTGGAAACTTCAACAAATAAATTGAATAGATAAAAGAGATATTACAAAGAATAACACTTAACACCCACCAAACCAATTTTATCTCCAACATGTTTATGCTTTCATACTAACCCTCTGCATATATATACATATGCAATCACTCCTATCTTAATCTACAATTGGTCCTATCTTAATGTGTAAGACCCCACTTTGCATGTGAATAATACAATCTTAATTTTGTTATATACTTATAGATGTTTAGATATATTTTAGGCAATGCATAGTGTGATTTCATGAAAATGTGCTTGTGTTTCATTTTGAAATGTTTTATTATCATTGCCATGGAAGTATTAGGCACTTGTAAAATATGAATGTGACTTGGAATTTTAATGAAATGGTTGCACAATTAAATCTTATTTTAGTTACCAAATTAATGGGATATATAATTGTTGCTTATGATTTCATTGGTAATGTGCAGGAAAGAAAAGGGGTGCTAATATGAGAACATAGAACCAATGAGAACAAACTGTAAGACACCCTTTTGTGCTTATGTACTTGATTTACTTATTTTGGCGCTAAGGGAAAATAGTTACTATGTTTATTCTTTTGGGTTGAAAGGTTATTTAATTGTTTCTTGTGAGATGTAAGTTGGGGTTAAGGTTTAGGAACCCTTATCCAAGTGTGAAACTCGGATAGAATCTTAAGTGGGACTTTAAAGAGGGTGGTTGGTCAATTTCTTGGGTGGGGATGCAAAAATAAACCCCCTAGGGTCTATACCATAGTGGTAGGGGTCAATTAGGCATAAAATAGTGCCCCTAGGACATGATTTGACCTTTGATAAGTCCTCATGATGGAAAGTAGCGAGTTTTGAAGAGAGAATGGGATGGAAAGATGGAGGGGTTGTCCAAGTGCATGTTTCCTATTTAATAAGGAAAATACTCTCATTGATAGAGGTAGGTACACTTCACATCTCCCCACCTAAATTTGCAAGTTGTAACTCCTATATAATTTAGAGAGGATGAATGAGTGGGGTGTTACCCACTTCTCCTCTTGAAGAATTTGAGTGAAGATGGTAGAAAGCAGGAGAAAAGGAGAGGAGCCCATCTCTTTGGCAAGATAGTGATGAACATAGCTTGGTTTGGAGAGGGAAGATGGATAGAATACTTCAGTTTCATCATCCAAAGAAAAGACAAGTTCGTCATTTTCCATTTTCTCTTCTTTCTTGGTTGTAAAGAGGACCCATTGTATGGATTACATTTGGAAACAAAAAGTAAAGAACCTAGATGAATGTAAATTGTGCTATGTTTGTCTTATCCCTTTTGTAAAAATAAGGAAAGACTCCATTGATCATTGTGGAGCTAAATTAATTCTTGCTCAGGGGTATGGCTAGGGCCTACAAGGCTCCATGATGCCATTACGGTAGAGTGGAGAGCAAGCCCAAGCTTTTGCCATGTAAATTTATTGTTTATTTTTTCTTTTTATAGTATAGTAATGTTGCAAGTTTAAAAAGATGGATTTCAAATATAACTAAGAGAAATTGGAAAGAGCAAGTTTCATCACTTGGAATTATATAATGGTTGTCTAGTAACCTGGTTCTTAAAAGTGAACAGTGGAAGTTTTATCGCACTAGGATTGCTTTCTAAAAAAAAGAAATTAGTCAGATATGAAATGGAAAGAAATTGGGTATTTTGGCAACATTGGAAAGATATGTTTTAGTGTTTGTACTTAAGGTAAATAATGCATTATGTTAAAATAACTAGTTGGAGTGATAGAGTTAAATAATGAGTTACAGGAAAAAAAATTTGTTGTTATTGAGCCCCTTGTTATGAATGTATATCTATGCTTGCTTAATTCTAAAATAAAAATTTTAGAAAAGAGAGAAAGAGTGAACATATGTACACAATCAACAAGATTGGGCCCATAGGCCACCAAATCGATCTGTGCTTTCTAAAGCGACCCAGAAACAACTGCAATTCTAGTAGATGGCAGATGCAATAAATGGTGAGGCATCAGTTCTTCTGTATCAGAATATCCATCTACACTGTAACAGAATTATCTTTTTGCCTTAAATTCCCTGTGCTTTCACCTTAAAAAGAATGACATTTAGTTCTATATCCTACCTTGTTAAAATTTACTTAATATAGTCATCAATCTCATTAATGAAATCGATAAGGGAAATAAATATTAACCTATGTGGATGTGGAGTAAGAAAAGATAGTTTCAATGTAACTAGGGCCCTCTTCGTAGTGGTATTCTTACATCGGCCTGTTTGTGCAAAATGATTAAATAGATAAATTGAGGTAATAATAGGGCTCGCACTTGGAAGAATAGGGAATACTTTGGCCCTATACAACAAACTTCTTGTCTTGAGTACCCATCAAATCTGATAGTCCTTTGCTTGCAGAACTGAGCAGTTAAGTATGTGAGAAAATAAGCATTTATGTACATGGATAGAAAACAACAAAATGTGTGATGAGGGATCTATGAAGTAAATCCTATGGCATCGATGGACAAACTGGTAGGGCGAATAGAAGGCCTGCCAGTTCAAAATTCATCTCTTCAATAAATATTAGCTCCTAGTAGGCATAACACAACCACTGACCATATTAATGGCAATGAGTCTTATCTTGGGGAATCATGTATGATCAGCCATATTCCTGCAAAATACCAATAAATGGATTAGCTTCCATGCACCCTAGTTGAGTCTGCGATAAGTTGCATTCACATCGAGCCTATACTATAAGTCACGTGGAGGTACAGTATCGCCTGGTAAGTCGTAACTTGAGCTTTTACACAGGCATCTCATAACCGAGCAACAATTTTGTATCGTATATACCTCATGGTAGAAAATTTTCTAGGAATGCAATTGGCAAAATAGGCTTTCTCGCCGAACCATGCCAGCACGCTTTATAACTAATGTTAGTACCATCATTTCTTTTGCTGCACTTCAACGACATAACACCTTAGCCCTTGGCTGAAGTGATAATGCTTGAGCTCATGGTAGCAGTGGCAGGGCTCTTGACTTATATTACCACTTGCCTCTAATTTCCATGATTACCTCAGCTTGTATCCGCACCAGCTCAACAAATGCCTTCTTTTTCTTTTCCTGCAGAAGAGTCAAACCCTAAGAGGCGTACTCATAAAAGCCAAAAAGGGCTGCCTCAGAATAGAGCGCTCAGCAAATTGAAACAAATCTTTTGTGTAATCTCCTACTTCCTCTAAGATGTACTTCCATCCAGTCGATGTGTAAGAAGTTGAATAGCCAAGGTTCATTTCTCATTAAGACTACGCCATCCCCTCCACTAGCACCAACTAACACTTTAAGATATTAAATTGTATATGACATTGTTTTCTAGTACAATTATTGGGATTATAGGCCATCGTTGAGGTCACTGCAATTTCCTAAATGCATGCAATAATTAATAGGAGAGGAGGAGCCACATCGTTTTACAATAAAATCTTCTGTCGGACTACTTGCATATTAAATGTTGTGGTGAGTATGGCACGTCAGTCCCTTCTAGGCAGGTCAATCACTTAACAACCCCCACCTCGAGTTGTGCAGGGATGAATTGTCTTAAAATTGAATCTCGACCATAGACAATAAAAGAAATCAACACTAATCCTCCTTGTCGTGTTGAACTGTGGAATGTTGAGCCATTGTTCGAGAATAGCATTTATTTACTAGCAGCGAACAAAATCTTCTCTATGACCCTCTCCCATCAAATCCTTACAGTACTTTTTTTGCAAATCTCATGCCTTAATGGTTGATGTGAATCTTTAATTCTCCACCCAACTAAACTTTCGGCCTTCTGTAAAATTCTGTCCATATGCGTGAAATTACCTACTTCATTGTGTCAGAAATTGACCAAGGCAAGTTACCTAACCTCCTCCTTTAAACTTAGTAACCGCTAAGATAATAATATACCCTACTTTCCGTCGTGAACTCTACAGCATGCTGCTTGTCCTTGATGATGTTGTAATGGTGGGATTACTAAATTGTGCATCTGAATATTAAATTTGAGTTGGTCGCCTCGGTCCTTCTGCACTAGCTCTCTGTCGCCAGCCTCAAGATCGGAGTATGGATTTTCTTTTAATCATAAAAGCTGCCAATAACCATCTTATTGCTGAGGGCCAGTTAAGGACAAGAATAATTACAGAGATGTCTGGTAAATTAAACAATGAAAATATTATGGTAGTTATGAAATAAATAAATATATATATACCCTTACCTTTGTTGAAATTGCCCTCTTCTCCCAGCAGTCAAATAGTCTTCATAGCGATTAGGGTTTTCTTATTTCCTAATGTAATTTTACTGACCTAAAACTTTAATTTAATTCCGGTAAACTCTTCCCCCTCTTCCGTGAATTTTAAAATGGACATCAGAATATTAAGGTGTTGAAATATGCTCGGTTGAATTAATGGCTTTAAAGGTTGAATGTAAAATGGACAAGCAATGAAGTAAATATATTATATAATTGTTAATAATTTATTAAAAGTAAATCTTGAGTCATCGTCATATTTATAATCAGAAAAATATTAATGTTATTACTACAGCAATAAAGATAATCATAATGTTAGTATTGATTTTCACATATCCTAGATCACTTGGAATTATTTATGTTAATATTAAGAAAGATTGGTATTAATTAGATCAAAGGAATAATCAAGTTAACAGTATTAATCACCCATATATTATTAAAAATATTGTTTAGGGGGAGAAATGATATTTATAATGTCAAATTAAAATATAATTATTACTATAATTTCATAAATGATAGTCCTTGAAATTGTAATCTAAATAAATATTTATGATCTTTGAAAATTCTAGCTTTCATGGTTAACCTGTGCACTATCTTAAATTCACCTTTTGATTTATCTTGTTTAGTTTCTTTTTTGTTATATTATTAACGGTGGGTTCACTTAAAAGAATATTCCTAATTTACTTGTTATAACTTTAAATAGTTAGCATGCCTTATTAATAATCATCAAATAATGAAAGTTACTAAGAATGTAAAAAAAGAAAAGAAGGTAAATTGTAACCCTGAGATAAATACATGTACAAGTAACTAGATAAATAAATTTACTAACAATGTAAAGTTGTAAATTATAACCATAAAATAAATACATACAATTAAATAGATTAAATAGAGAAAAAATTTTACTATGGGAGTGGAAAGGGTAAATTAAGAATATATATGCATATTATTGAAGTTAATTAAATAAATAGTATTATCACTATCAAGTGTTACTTAAATGATAGTTTACTATTATCTTGGCATAAATGGTTGATCTAATGATGTCACTATTATTATTTATTTATTGACTAAGCAATAACATGGTCTTTTATTTTGGGTTTAACTATGATTGGTTAATGATATAAAAGTTTATATACACATATATAGTATGCTTCATCTTGTTAAAATAACCCTAGAATTAATAATGGTATTTTGTTATAGCTAATGCATCTTAAAAGAAAAATTAAAAAAAAATTTAAAAAAAATTCTTAGGTTTTCTAGATGAAATTTTTGGGCATGACATAATGGGTGTAATGAAAAAGATGCAGAGAGATAACTAAAAAAATAAATAGAGGGCGATAAAATAACTAACCCTAACCATATTTTTTTACCAAAGAAATAAGACTTAACTACAATTGCTAGTATGGTAAAGGGTATAAGGCCATATATTTATGCAATCACTCCTATGTTAATCTGCAATTGGTCCTATCTTAATGGCCAAAACAAAAAGTGCAGGGCGATAAAATTACTAACCCTAACCATATTTTTTTGATGAAAGAAAGAAGATTTAAGTGTAAAAAACCATAACACCAAACACCCATGTAAAACGACTTACAGATTCTAGACAATGACAATTTTAACATAAATAATAAATAAATCATTTATGCAAAATACCCATGTAAAAAGACTTACAGATTGTGCAAAACAACAGTTTTGAAACCCTCCAATCTCCTATAAAACAAAGTCGAAGCTGTCAATTTTTACAATAGTCTCCTATTAAATGAACCATGGAATTAAAGCCGACAATTTTTAGAATAGTCTACTATTAGACCAACACCACAATGGCTCTTTCGACAATGCAACTTTTAACATAAATATATTTTCTAACACATTTCAAACATTACTTTCCCACACTGCAACACCCATATAAATGACTTACAGATTCCAGAAAACAACACTTTTAACATAAACAATCAATAAATCATCTATGCAAAACACCCATGTAAAACAACTTACAGATTGGGGAGAACACTAGTTTCAAAACCCTCTAATCTACTATCAAAATGACCATATAAATAGTCTGCTATGAAACTAACACCACAATGGTAGTGTTGACAATACATCTTAAACAAAGTATACTTTCCTACACTGCAACACTCAATATTGCATTTACTTCATTCGCCCGCATTTACTTCGTCCACCCCCATCGTATAACAATGACAGAATGATTAAGCATTCCCATGAGAAAACACTTACAGTTCAACTTCTGCATATCAAGGACACCAATTCCACCACTGCTAACCCACATATAAACCAAGCTCCATGTCGCCACAAAAAAACCTGATCTAGTCGCTACCGGTCAGGAAATCTCTGATGCCAACAAATCCAATTCACAGTTGGACTAACAAAATTCTTGACAGAAACTTCAAACAAAATAGACTATCAGCTAATAAGTAATTCTTGAAGAATTTTAAATAGTTTAGGTTTAATTTGAGGAGAAATAACTATTTATTTAAGAGATATTTGCAAAAGTGATTCTTGAAGTGCTTTTAGTTTAATTTATTTGCAAAATAAATAGTATATTTAGTATGGTTAAATAAGGAAATAAGTATGGAGAACTAATTTTGAATTATTTATTATAGTTAATTTTCAACCAATTAGTATTGGATAAGTTTATTAGTGCATGTTTTATTATGGTAATTAGTTAAACTTACTTCTTCCAAAAGTAATTAATTTTCAAAGGAAACTAGAGTTAGATAAGTTTATCTATGCAGTGTATTTAGTGTTTATTTTATTAGCTAAATTTACTTTCATGTAATTAGTATGTTTCTTATTTTATTTTAGATAGAAAACTTTAATCAAGAATTGAAACTAAAACCAGTAGTGTTTGGTATCAACGATGCCTCTGGCTCACATTTACGGGTAAAATCATCACTTGAGCTATTGCATCTATATCCTAACAAAGATGCAACAATGGAATCTGTGGCATCATCTTTTTTAAATCGTCGATGAGAAATAAGGGACATCATGTTAATTAAATCCAAGAGATGGGTAATCTCTCTGGGACTGATAATCTAGAAAGATTAATCTAATGAACCTAAATCCTCTAGTTGAAATATAGAAAACCTTATTATAAGATTTGGTAGAGTTTTATTCATGTGATTTGTATTTTACTATATATTTAATCATGGTAATGTGTGAAGGTGTAAACATACACTTTACAACACCCTAAATAGGGCACAATTAGGTCCATTTACTTTAAAAGTTCCCTACACTTAATGTGAATGTGTAAAACACATTACAACACTAAATCAAGGCAACATTAGGCTCAATTTAATATTACTCATTTCCAAATTAACTGTGAAAAAGGGATTTGTTTTTCTACACTACATAGTACTACCTCCATCAATAATAACATTGCAAACTTTACCTTCACACTTACATTTGGTGTGAAACTAATTCCTCCTTTGAGTTGGTTCTTTCTCCTTATTCAACAAGGCTCTTTTAGTAACAAAAACCTCTCCTCTTTCTGCATCCTCAAAATGTAAAGACTCAACATCTTCATCTACATGTGCAACTCATGCATTACCCTCAGGTATTCTATTTGTCCTTCCTTGATGTTGAGGACACTCAAAGGCTCTATCTCCTTTTTCTCCACATTGGAAACAGGTTCCATGAAAGCCTTCTCTTCCCAATCCTCATCTAGATCTTTCTCATCCTATTTGGTCTCCATTATTTTTATCACAAGGATGGTAGGTGTTATCTCATTTATGGTTTTGGCTACTACTAGATCCTCCAGTCTTCTTTTAATTTTCACTTCGGCCTCCATATGACCATCCACTAGTCTTTCCTCCATGACCTCCACCTCTTTTCTTGCTTTCAAACCTTCTGTTCAACTTTTATTCTACCTTCAAAGCAAACTGATATGCATCTTCAATGGTTGTCATTCTTACCAAACTCAACTACTCTTGAATACTCACCTTTAACACATTTATATGATAGGAAACTTTCTCCTTGTTTGTCTTAGAATGGCCTATTCTGATCAGGACATGGTAGAATTCCATTGTATACTCCTTGATAAATTTTCCTTCCTGTATCAGCCCTTGTATCTTCTTTGACAAATCTAGCTCATAGTCCATACGAATGAACTATTTTTTTAATTTTTCCACCATCCAGTCCTATCTCGTTATTTTCCTTTTTCCTTTACGATTTCTTTCCTCTTTTCCTATCTTCCACCTCCTCATACTCAAAGTACGCCTCCATACTAATAAATCGGGTCTTTTGGATTAAGATTCCTAGAAAATGTAGAAACATTGATCTTTTTCCTTTTCCCAATCTTAGAAATGGCCTTAAATAATCTAACTTGCTCTAGATCTACTACATCTTATTCTTCTTTGAACTATTCCCCATTTTAAGCTTTATCTTCACTTTCATCTTCTCTTCTAGGCTCAAACCCTTGATGTAGCTCCTCTTATAGTGCTTGAACTTGTCTGTGTAGGGATCTATAACCCTCTTTTGGTACAATAACATTTCTTCCACCACCATGATTTCTTCACGGATGAATTTTAAACACTTTTGTTAGAAACCCACAACCACTAGTCCTGGTGTAAACTACATCACGTTTGGAAATCTATTTACACACTCAGTAAAACCTACTCTAATACCACTTGATGAGGGCTACACTACCTGAAACCAACACAAAACACAACAATAGATACCAACATAGAAGATGCAAGAAAAAAAAACTCACTTTAAATTATTTTTAGAAAATTAAATTACAAATTCAGAAATTACAATGCTATAGCCTCATGGGCTTGATTCATTACAACAAAATCAACTTTGAAAGAAAATCTATTATTCACAACCACAATCTGCACTAATGGATCCACCTTCTACAACCCCCACTTAACCATTTTATTTTACCTAATATCTTCCCTACAATTTTCTCAAAAGTGTAACTTTCCTTTTTGTTTTGGCATGAAAAGTCCCGCTATTTGATTTCTTGCCTACGAAGATATTTTAATGAAATTCACTTTATATTGGGGTAGCTTCTTGGGGCCATAAATTTTGATCTGACTATCAGATTTTTAATTGTAATATATCATTGGAAAGCTTGCAAAGATATCTACAACTACATTTTACTAGATCTAGAAGATTAGAGATTTTTCCCTCTATTCTAGGGCTCTGAAGGGCCTCAATTTTTAGTTTTAAATGTCATTGGTAAAATTCCAGTGGATGAAAATTTAATATCTTCCAAACACTATAGGATTTTCAGATGATTCTTTCACCAAAAATCTTATTTTCAAATTTCACTCCTTGAGGTCAATTTTTGTGTCCATATGACCCGAATAGGTCAACTAACTAAAATTAACATGTGACTCTTTTTTAGTTGTTTCAAACTTCAAACAAACCCAAAGACTACATGAGTCACCATGGGCCCTAAGAAAACTAAGGAAACCACAAACAAATGAAAATACAACATTTTTTATTGATGCAAGATTTCCCTTACACCACTGGATGCTCATGCATCAGACACCTAGGTTAATTTGAAAAGTGACCATGTTACTTCTTAGGTGTTAGAGGGAAACCAGGATGGTTAAACTTAGCTTTAGATAACCATGATGAATATTTAATAGGCCTTCCTCTCCATTTCACCAAGTACTCTATATATTTCCCATTTCTTGTGCTTCTACCTAGATGGCTATCTAGAATTTCTTCTATCTCTTCCTTTTCTAATGTAGGTTCCAAAATGTTCCACTATGCCTTTTTTAATTCATTCTCCTTAAATCCTTCATTATATTATGTCAAATAAAAAAAATTAAACATAGGTGAAACATGAATTTAATTAGGAAACTCTACCTCATATGCATTTCCTAAATCATTCTTCTTCAAGATCTTGCATGGTCAAAACTTCTTCATATTTAACTTGTTGTATGTACCAAATGTAAACATATCCTTTAGCAAATGAACCATGACTTCATCTCCTACTGGAAACTCCTTATTCCTCCTTTTCTAATCTCCCTTAGCCTTATATGGAGAGTTCATCTTATTGATATGTTTCTTCACCTCTTCATGCAAATTCCTTAGGTGCTTAGTAAAATATTCTACCTCAACACTACTTTTCTCTCCTTTTTCCATTTTCCTTAACTTAGAAACATTCCTCAGAATACTCGAATTGAGATTTACTAGTATTATGTCTTGAAAAAATTGTTATAAGTAAATTCTACATGTGGTAAAATCAAATCCCATCCCTTGGGTTTATCTCCTCCTAAGCATCTTAGTAGGTTACCCTAATTCCTCTTCAACACCTTTGTTTGTTCATCTATCTATGGATGGTGTGCATAACTGAACTTCAAATTTGTATGATAACATATAGATATACATATGAATATATAAACATATATATCTATATATATTTTTATATATATGTATGTAATTGTGAAATATTATATATATATATATATATATATATATATAAGATAAAATCAACCATGAAAGGAAAATCATTAATTCCCAGATATTAAAATTCAAAAAGAAATATTTAAGAGTGCAAGATGAGGGTGGCTCATAGAGGAGAAGAATGTGGGAATTAAGAAAAACAACTTGAATATAGAAAAATGCATATTCCAATTGGGAGGGAAAATTCCAATTGTAGTGTTACTAATGGTTGTTGGCGAGCAATACTCATATTGAAATCTAATGATGGCCATTTCCTTGTGTTACATTTTTGTAATATGTATCCCTCAAATACTACCATATTTTTCTCATCAACATTTTGGCAGTAGACACAATTTGTGCAAAGTCTTGAGGTAAGTCATTTGTGATAGTTTCCATGATTTTTATTTCATTCTAGAATGTATTGGTTATGTGGTTTCATCTATAGTTGTTTTCATATATGCAATTTTAGAGGAAGGAGTATGGGAAGGATTTTTTTCACTCTACCACTTCCTATGTAGTGTACTCTCCTACCATTAAGAAACATGTTATTTCATTATATCCTAAAATGAGGTGTTACCTATCAGTGTTACTAATGGCTACTGCAATTTAATGATGAAAATCATTTCGAGCATTGGTTAAATGTTACTAAAGAAAATTTTCAAGTGCAAGTGTGTGTGAATGTAAGAATAGGTTGAAGAATAAGAACATGGTTGAGGTAGGAGTATTTAGTTGGATGATGATTGGTAAGCTTCTTGCAATATGGATCACACACACCACTGAAAAATAAAGTATCTACATTTGAAATATGAATTTGATGTTGTAGACACATGAAATTGACATCATGCATTTAATTAGTTCATATTCACCCATCAATTAAATAAACCAAGTTTAATTGATTTAATCCCTAAGGATCGTCCATTTAAATTAAATAAATCAACTTTATTTAATTTTATCCTATCATTATCCCCCTTAGCTAAATAAATCAAATATTTATTTAACTAAATATTTATCACCTTTCATCTCCCTTTGATTTGATTTAAATCCCTAAATCTAAGTCAAATGGGTCAAAAACATCTAACATCATCTTAAATGCTAATCCTAATCACTTGTATTCTCTAGATTTTTCCACTTGCACATGAAATTGCATTTAATTGATTTATCAAAATCTTTATTTACTTTCAACTTGGCATAAAGGGAGAATATTATCAAAGTTTGAATCTCCACCCAATTTGACATGTACATACAACAAAGCATTTATGAGGCCTTACATGTCTCTTGCACAAGGTCAAACTCAACATTTAACTCTCAAATTCAAATTTGAAATCTCCCCCTCTTTTGCACATTCACTAAAATGTGCTCATCCTCTAACCTATCACAAGTTGACAAGTGGCCTATTTTCATTGGCTTGTTTTTAGTCCCACATCCTCCATGTTTGGCATTCTTAAATCATTCTATTCTATAAATAAACATCATCTCCATTGGTTTAATCCTCCACAACTCCACAATCTTAGCATTTCATCCACAATCCTCATGTGAAGTCACTCTCTTCAATTGAGATATGATTTTGTCCATTTCACTCCACAATCTTAGCATTTCATCTCCACAATCTCATGCAAAGTCACTCTCTTCAATTGAGAGCTGATTTTTCCTACCTCATATCCATCTTCATAGCATTTTCATATCATCAAGATCCTGGAGCATAGCAAAGGGCTGGGAAAGGGCTTCTTTCCATAGAAGCACCAATCCACTATGGGATAGAATTTGACTCTTGTTTTCTTATGCTTTCACTTAGCTTATTTTGATAACTTACTTTGTTTGCATAGATAACATGATCAATTATTTCATAGGGAGGCTATATTTGATTTGCTTGATTTAACTAACAATAATCATGTTTGTTTTATTTTAGCCAAATGTAGATTTAGCATCCACATTATGGCGCTAGAAGGAGGGCCATTGTCGTTGCTGATGGAGGGGCGGTGGTTGATTGGTTATTTGATTGTTTGTTTCTTCCATGCAAGTTTGGAAAGGGGTTCACATTTTGGCGCCCACCGTTGATGTCTTTGAATTTGCATTCACTATTTTGCAAAGGGAAGAGCTAATTAGAAGGGAAAAAAACAACCACTCAATGATCATTTGAGCCTAATTAAATCTACCTTGCTTTTTCTTTTTTGTTGTTTGATAATAATCTGTGAAGAATTGATATGCCATAAAGAAAAGTTAAAGGTGCAACCATATTTTTCTCTTTTACTATTTTCACTGAGCTACAAAATAGTTAATCAAAATTTCATTTACTGTATGTAGCTAGATTGCAATTTAGTGATAGCTGTAAACATTTGATGATCTACAGGCAAGAGGATTTTTAGGAGAGATCATCCCAGGAAAATATGTTGGATAATGATGGTCAACATGATCCCATGCAACTCGGCGTATTTGCATTTGACATTCAATTATGGTGTTGCAGGAGTAAACATCATATCACATCATATCAGTAAATGCCACTAATGCATATGGAACCTCTTCACTTGGGCATGTGATAGAATATAGCAAGCCATGTGAAATTTTGTGTCCTCCATTCTCTAGTGAGCAAGAAAGGGCGAAAGCTCAATGATGAAAGCAAATCATGCCCTTGGATGTAAAAAATATTGTAAACTACTTTTTCTATTACAAAATATTTCCCGTCAACTATTTTTCTGAACATAACATCTTGCTCATAAAAGCGAAAGTTGCAAGTAGACCTTCACAAAATTCAAATGATTTTTTTTTTTCGAAGGATAGATATATATTTTTATTTTTTTTAGTGAAGCAAATTCTTTGTCATTCAATATCGCCATCATTGTTGTCTCAAAGGTCTTTGAAAATCTAACTTTGCGCTTGGGATAGTTTCTCTATTGCAGGATATCTTAGTGGCCACACAAAGCTTTGTGCCTTATAGCATAATTTTTTCATTAGAAGAAGGCCAAAAGGCCTAGGTGAGACAAGCAAGCTCATTCTATTCCAAAGGATGGTTGTCACAAAGAATCAAACCTTTGGAGCAGGCTTGAATGCCCCGCACTGATGATTTAGTATGCCTTGTTTTGTGTTCAGAGTTGGGTTTATACGTGTTGAAATTTGGCTGTGGGTGTCCGTTTTTTGTCAAGTATGGAGCATTTTCATGGTGTTTTGGCTTATTTTCAGCTATTCTAAAAGTTTTTAGTCATCTTGGTGTGTTTTGGCTATATTTTACAAATAAAAAATTTGGTCTTTTTGGTGTTTTTAGTTGTGTTTCAGTCTCTAGATATGCCAAATCTACTACTTGAGGAGTGAAATATTATAGAAGGCATGTTGTTCTTCTTCTTTGTGGAGGTTTTGAAGGAACATGTATTGGCCTTTTCTTTTCAAAGTCCTTGAGAAACCTCTACCCATGATATATCTTTTATACAGTGACCCATTAGATCTCAGAAGGAAACTCTGTGAATCTAGGTAGTTCTCTCTGATCATGTACATTGCTAATTTATTGTCACTGCTAGCACAATAAGCAAACCCAGCTCCACCTGTGCCAAAGCTTGATCCACTGCCAGCATCATATCCTATTCCTATGCCGACACCATGCTCGATTCATTCTCTTACCCCACCTCCATAACCACCACCACTAGCTCTGCCATATTCACCATCACTAGCTTCACTGTATCCACCACTCCTTGCTCCTCTATATGTCAAAGAAACTAACCTACAGATAGAGAAAAAAAAAAAAAAAATAGCTACTATTATTAGAGCTATAATGGTTAAACTATGCGCCATGTTTTGAATGAATGTGAGATGGTTATTGAA